>CM042090.1:502825-1102825 GCA_023512835.1 Taxillus chinensis | reverse complement strand
TTCTGACTTTGTATGCTTCCTTACTAAAGCATCAGATGAAGAAAGTTGGCTATGACATAAGCGTTGCGCACATTTAAATTTTAAAACCTTGTCTAAATTAGCGTCACTTGACTTAGTAAATGATCTGCCCAAACATAAATTCTCCAGAGATTCTCTCTGTCGAGAATGCCAACTCGGCAAGCAAACCAAGCATATCTTTAAGAGCAAATCAGTTAATTCAATAATTGCTCCGCTACAACTTCTTCACATGGACCTTTTTGGTCCCATTTTTGTTGCTTCTCTTGCCGATACGAGATATACCCTTGTGGTTATCGATGATTTCACCAGGTATACATAGGTGATGTTCCTGAAATCAAAGGATCAAACCTTTGAACATCTAGTAGATCTCTTCAATTGGATAAGCAATTCACAAGGACTAAGCATCAAATGCATCAGGAGTGATCATGGTACGGAATTCGAGTTTTCCGATATAAGATCCTATTATTCAGAATAGGGTATTTAGCACGACTTTTCTGTGTCCAGGACTCCACAGCAAAATGGAGTTGATGAGCATAAGAATCGCACGTTAGTCGAAGCTGGTAGATCAATGTTAGCAGGGGCAAGGCTTCCTCTCAGTCTATGGGCTGAAGCTATATCCACTGCATGCTATGTTCAGAATAGAACTCTTATTAATAAGGTTACCATGAAAACACCCTATGAGATGTGGAGAGGCAGAAAGCCGTCAATCTCTTATTTTAAAGCTTTTGAGTGTGCTTGCTACGTGTTAAACAACGGCAAAGAGGCTCAGAGTAAATTTGAGCCAAAATCCGATGATGGGATCTTTGTCGGATATTCTTTACACAACAAGGCTTAACGTATTTTTAATAGAAAATGTTTAACTGTTGAAGAATCTATCCATGTTGATTTTGATGAATCTAACCTTGATTGGTCAAGTGTAGGATCTTCAAGTCCAATTGTGCAAGATCATACGGACACGATTAACTATTCTCAATTTAGATATGTTCCTGCTACAACTCCTGGTGAATCACCTAGTACCGGTGAAGCAACAAGAAATGCTACTGATGATACTTCAGAAGATTCGGACTCAAGACTTCCTCTCAACTCTGAACAAATTGTTACGGATATTTATAACACCGGGGAACCTTTAAGTCCATCTGGACCAGTTAATATTGAAAGTCACAGTGCCGAAGAACCTCCAAGTTCTTACGGGACTGTTCACCATACGAATACAACTGGCCCGGAAGAAGCTCAACCAGCCGATATACAAGATCCACCCGATCTGGCAGAGCTTCAAATCATCAGCTACTCACCACCACTTGCGCAGAACTATAGGTGGACTCGGAACCACCCATCAGATCAAGTGATTGGTGACCCTACTATTGGAGTAAGAACGAGGGCAGCCACTTCCAATCTGTGCCTCTACTCTTGTTTTCTATCACAGATAGAGCCAAAGGTGGTGGATGAAGCCCTTCAGGATTCAAACTGGATAGACGCTATGCAAGAAGAGCTTAATAAGTTCAAGAGGAACGAAGTGTGGACTTTAGTACCAAGGCCGAGGTCACAACAAGTCATTGGAGTTAAATGGGTGTTTCGGAACAAATTAGATTCTGATGGAATAGTAATTCGGAACAAAGCATGATTAGTAGCCAAAGGATATCGTCAAGAAGAAGGCATTGATTATGATGAAACCTTTGCTCCAGTAGCTAGACTTGAGGCGATCCGAATGTTCCTGACATATGTTTCATATGAAAACTTCACTGTTTATCAAATGGATGTCAAGAGCGCTTTTCTTAATGGAGATCTTCAAGAGGAGATTTATGTTGAATAACCTCCGGGCTTCATTGAACACAAGGCTGAGCATATGGTATATAAACTACGGAAAGCCTTGTACGGATTGAAGCAAGCTCCAACACACTATTAGAATTCTTGCTTGAACACAATTTCAGGAAAGGGAAGATAGACACTACATTATTTCTACGGAAAGAGAAAGATCATTCTCTGATCGTACAAATCTACATGGATGACATCATTTTCGGATCATCAAATCCAAAGCTTTGGGAAGAGTTTGCAAAGTTGATGACTGACAAATTTGAAATGAGCATGATGGGCGAATTAACGTACTTCCTTGGAATAGAGGTTAAACAAATGAAGGATGTAATCTTTATCAACCATGAAAAGTACACACGGGACTTAATCAAGAAGTTTGGAATGCGAAACTCAACTCCCGTGAAGACTCCCATGTCAATCAGTGCAAAGTTAGATCCTGATACTGACGGAAAATCAGTAAATATGACTAAATACAGATTTATGATTGGATCATTGTTGTACCTTACAGCAAGTCGCCTGGACATAATGTTTACAACTTGCATTTGTGCACGATATCAGGCGAATCCCAAAGAGTCACACATGCTTCATGTAAAACGGATATTGCGGTATCTCAAAGGGACAGTGAATTTGGGACTCTAGTATCCAAAGGAGTCCAACTTCTCTTTATCTGGATATTCAGATGCTGATTTTGCCGAGTGTCGCATCGATAGAAAGAGCCTTAGTGGTACTTGTCAGTTCCTTGGAAACAGACTCATCTCATGGTTTAGTAAGAAGCAGAATTCCGTATCAACCTCTACTACTGAGGCGGAATATATAGCTGTTGGGAGTTGCTACGCACAGCTTCTCTGGATGCAAAGTCAACTTACTGACTACGACTTCAACATGACATCTGTTCCATTATACTGCGACAACACTAGTGCGATTGCTATCAGCAATAACCCTATTATGCACCTGAAAACAAAGCACATTGAAGTCAGGTATCACTTCATCCGAGATCATGTTCTCGAAAAGCACATATCACTTAAACATGTTGCTACGGATGATCAACTCGCAGACATACTCACCAAGCCCCTACCTGATGCAAGATTTTTTGAATTTCTTTTAAAATTACGTATGCTTGACTTTACTGCATAGTTTCTTATTTATTTATCCAGCAGTACTTCTCTCAGAACATGCATCAGAGTTCATGATGAGGGTTAGACACTTACTGTACTTCATACTGATCGTGCTTACTGCTGATATGCATCATATTTCTGATAATTTTCTCATATTTTCTAATGGGAGGATGCTTGTGTTTCCCGACTGAAGTCGCTTAAGCTAACATAATTAACGCTATATGAGTACAACCTCTTTAGGATTTCATGACTCAAGTTTTCATTTATCACCACATGTCCACTGCTGTTTCATATTGATTACACTATTAACATGTCTGGTTGAAGAAATGAAATGGGTTAGCTCAAAATGCTGGTGGATGAAATCACAGTTGCAGTCTGATAAGCTTCTAAAGTGGAGTTTCCTGAAGGATAGACGACAATTTCTCATGATCTAAATTATCTAACAGGAAATGTCTATCGAGAGGATTATAAGATCTAAAGGGAGAGAAAATGCTTTATTACTTACTCAAGTAATACCCCCCTTATATGTCTCAGGACCTCTTTCCTGGCTGTATATCTGAGGGGGAGTTTATCACTGAAAGGATCACACGATCTACGAGGGAGCAATAGCTCTATCTATTATTTCAGTAATAACCCCCTAAGATGTCTCGGATGCTCTTCCCTCTAACTTTTTCACTTCTGGATCTAACTCATATACAGTGAATTAATCCTAGCTACGATGTTCAGCATGATGGTTTTACTATGTTGACCAATGTGAACTCATGTGCTTCTTATCTGACATATGCTTTGAGTTCAGTATCAATGATCATTCCTTGTATGTATGTGTCTCACATTCATTTTCAATGCATAAGTTCCGCTTTTTCATTAGTTCGGATTATGCTAATTTTCCGTATCTGTTTACATCCTCGCAACCTATAAAGCTTTGTGTTCTTTTTAGTTTATCTTTGTGCAACTACAGGTTCAGATTCCCTTTTCATTTTCACCGATATATTTTGTCTGATGTCTCGGATTTGAAGTGTTGTGGTACTTTAGTTCTTTTCGACTTCAAGACAGCAAAGGAATCTACCTCTCTCTAACAACACTCTGTTTCTACGGACACAGTCTGTTGATCATCCAGATATTCTTCTAAGGATTATGTTGTTCCCGCGAGGTTGAGTTGTCATTGTTGTCAACTTGTTGCAGGAAACGGAATCCGCAGGCTCGAGGTCTAGGTCGAAGATCCGTACTTGGTTGGATAACTTCGTAGAGTGATCTCTTAGAGTGAGCTCATAGAGGGAGTCTACCTATGTACGTTTTGACTTGAAGGTCGTATATTAGAAGATTAGAAGACTTACACGTCGTAGACTCGAAGGTCGTAAATCAGAAGATCAGAATACTCGAAGGTTGTAGATTCGAAGGTCGTAGATCAGAAAATCAGAAGACTCGAAGGTCGTAGACTCAAAGGTTGTAGATTAAAAGATCATCAGACCATGAGGCTTGTAGCATCCTCGAAGGGCCACAGGGTCGAAGGGTCGTAGTTGCAAAGATCCAAGGTGCAGATAGGTGTAAAGCCGCATCTCGCTGACTCGAAGCGAAGACTTGTAGAGTCGAAGTTCGTAGGGTCGTAGATTGGCTCTCAGAATTGTAGATTGAAAGACCTGGTACAGAGACCCATAGGCAGTTATTCAGCCAAGGCAAAATAAGAGAGCAGAAGAATTAGAAGATCAAATGCCCTTGGTTCGAAGACTCAGACTCGAAGAATCGAAGATGAAGACTCGTAGAAAAGCTACGGGGCAGTATCTCCGAGGTTGTGGCTAGGCAAAGGAGCGGAGCGCGCTATGCAGGAGCAAAACGCGTTGAAGCTCGCCGTTTCAGTAAGTCATTACCCAGACAACGGTTTCAAGTACGCTATGTACTGAAAAGCACGTGGACATCATCTGCATATGGTTTAACATGTTTCAACGGTGAAGATCAAAGGGAGAAACATGCTAAACCCTAGACGAAGGGTTTCTGACTGGTGCCGACCTATAAAAGCAAAGAATATGCCTGACTTAGAAAGTACACCAAAAATATACTTTGTGCAGATAATAAACGTATCTGAAGATATACAAGAGGCGACGCAGAGTAGTTTTTTTTTTTTTAAAAAGAGAGAGAGGAAGATTGAAGAAGAGATAACAGTGAGTTAATCTGTTCTACTTCCTCATACATTCAAAGAATAGATCGTGAGTCTGGTATAGGCGTGATTGAAGGTCGAGCATAGCAAACGGTCATCCACGCAGGAGCAGGTTGCGTTAGACAGAATCTTACAGTGAGTAAATTCTAGAGCAATGCTATTTTGTATTTGCATTAAATAGAAGAGAGAGTTGATCCTATTGTAACAAGAGCTGGACCCTACTGTATTAAAGGAGAATAGTGGATTGGACTCGGTGTAGGTACACTCTTACCACCGTGGAGTAGATCACATTGATCGAACCACGTATATTGTGTATCTCTGTCTTTTCTTTCTCTTACATGCCTGCTTGTGACTGATATTGCATGAGACATTAAAATATCACCCAAACGAAGACCACAACTATTAGAGCAATCTCTCCAAAGTATTCTACTCATAAAACTTAAAGAAAAGTTTTATAATATACAGATTCACCCCCCTATCTGTATACAAACACTTATATAAAGATAAGTGTGCTTGGAACCTGGGAATATCATATTATCTTTAGTCCGAATGATAGTTGGTTCATTTCCGTCGGACACTTGGAACTCTCAAATAGCGATAAACAAGATCTTATCTTATATTGCGTGTTTTTGAGGAGGAATAATGATGGTCTATTTTAAATGCAAGTCTCGAGACAAGCAATTCTCCGGAAGTAGGCATACAACTATCAGAAATACTTGATTCTGTGGTCTCCACGTCATTTTTCTATTTGGAGGCGCTTAAATATCAATATTAATGACATCAGCTTGTCAGGCGGATCACTATTCATCTCGCTTAATCCTTAGATCCGCTGGCAACCACAGACTCGGTCTTATATATACTTGATTTTCACACGCAGTGCGAGTTTACATTTCCAAATCCCTAAATCCTTGTCGTTCTTCCAATCTCCAAGACCCCACTTCCTTTCCCTTCTAACCCTCAATTGCAATGGCACCCAAGACCTCTCTTTCTAGCATTAATCCCGGCCATCTGGTCGATTGGCCCGTTGTCTCCAATCCTCCGGCATGGTTTCTGGACCTACGCCCACTCCTGGAAGCCTCCCACATTTTGAACCTGGTCTCAAATCCTGTCGATCTCCTTATCGACGACATTTCTGAGTTCTACTGGCGGGTCCGCTGCACCACCGATTCCATCCTTTCCAACGTCCGGGGTGAATCCATAGTCATCACCCTCAACATCCTCCGTGCTGCTCTCAATCTACCCCCCAGTGATCCTCAACGCCAGGACCCAGAATCGATGGCAGTGTCATGCCCCCGAATTCCAAGAAACTCGGAACTAAGAACGTGACTTCCCTATGCCCGCACCCGAAGGGTCAAGGGATTGGTGACTAGCACCAATACGGACTACATAGTGGGTGCTGTCCAAGATATACCTGTACATTCATACAATAGATATATTCATGTATATTCCAACATGCTATGGAGCTAAAGAAAAATAATAATAATTTATTAATGATATAATCATGTTAAAAATCTAATATAACTTTCACGGACCCTCATCCGGATATTCAAATAATAAAACCAATTATGTTATACAAAATCCATAAACCAAGTTATACAAAATGTAAAATGAATAGCAATCAACTTCGGACCAGCCTCTAGCGAATGGGTCGATACTTGAAACATGTCAACAAAGTAGGGGTGAGCACAAGTGCCCAGTAGGTGATCTCCATCTCCTCACCATCCTATAACATGAAATCCTAAATCTACATGATCAGTGTATGCTTGTGCCAGCGCATTGTCCTATTCTATCACAATAAGCTCACATTCAATCACAAATATAACATCACACCCATTACATTTCATCCATCAAAGGTTTGCACCGGAAATCCAACCATCCACTGGATCCCCGCTACCAACTCCAAGAATCCCAGTTACTACCAGATAGCCATATGTGGGACCTGTGGTATCCCTAACGACAACCAGCTACATATGGGACCTGGGTTAACCAGCCACACAGGGGACCTATGGCCTCTTGTCAGCCTTATGTGGGACCTACAGTTAACCCAACCGACTCCACCACCAAATCCACACATATAACCAATAAATAATATATTCAATAATCAAAATTCAGTATTATAGCACAACAGAATATTTAAATTGCTAAACTAATAATAACGTGCCACGAATAACAATTATATCACATGACAAATAACAGCAAGCTCAAATAATATTTATTTCATTAAACAAACTATATCAAGCCAAACAATATTTGTATTATTAAATTACAATATCATAATTTATTTATTTTTGACCTTACTATTGGTATGATATCACTTAATATATTTTACTACTGAGACGAATCAAATTTTTATTTATATAGCTTGGTAATTTCAATATAATGAATTGAAATATACATATATAATACCAAAAGATGCTTGCACGATTTTTATGCATGTATACATTACCAAAAACATATATATAATACCAAATTGAATCCTACTCAATTTTTATGCATATATTTGCTACAAAATGCCTTTATTTATTTATTTATTTATTTATTTATTTATTTATTTACTTATAAGAAAGTATTAGAAAAAGGTGGACAATATTGAGTCACATTGGGTCTCGTACAGGTTGGTGGGAGGGAAATCACATGGGAAGAGGAGCAAACAAAGGCTAACAATAATAATGGGATAACGATGGGGGAGAAAGGCATTAAATAATAGGACGTATTGGAATACACCATGCCTAGTTTTATTCCGCAGCCTTGAATTAATAATAATAATAATAAAATTGACATACGCAAATCTGTCCAGGGAAAGAAAAGCAGTGTTGCCCCTGCTCCCAACCCGTCGCACAACCACAACGAACACCTCTGAAGCCGATGCAACAAACCCACTAGCCAAGCAATGAGACTGTGGGAGCCGAGCAGCGACAAAGATTTCGGTACACACACACAATATATATATTCAACACATAAAATTTCTAACAGTCTACGTTCATGCAATAGAATAGTAAAAAATCAAGAATCACCTACCTCTTGCCTTCTAAAGGGATTAAGCTCGCAAGAACAGTCTAGAATCGGTGAAGAATGACAAAGAACACAAAGAATACTATGAACTCTCCTCCGACGGCTAAGGTTTCTCAAAACAAAATTATAATGAATAATAAAACCAAAAACCCTTTTTTTAATTAAAATTCATCATCCTTTTTAATAATTTCTAAAAAGCCCTCATAAATTCTATTTTTCACTTATTAACCCTCAATTTAACTCCTAAAAATTACTAAATAATTCCTGGAGGCTTCTGGACCTCTAACTAGGCCCAAATATAGTCAAAATGATCGTATTAATGGCCACATTCTCAAAATAACATTCTTAACATCAAATATAGATTATAAGTTACGCTAACACATACGGATCCTTACATCCTCCCCACCTTAAGTTTTTTTCGTCCTCAAAAAATAAAATAAAATATTTTATAGATACTACACCTACACACAACTACTACGTATACTCAATATCTAACATATTACCCTCACTAACGAACACAATTGCTTTCACTAGCATAATTTTACATAGCCTATCATATTTTATACACAAGCAACACATAGCAACAACCATATATCATGCCCTTCACAAAAATCACCATATGTCCACAAGTAATCATTTCAACAACAACGTAGCCACCACAGCCGTCGCAGAGAGAGAGAGAGAGAGAGAGAGAGAGGGAAGGAGAGCTTCTAGTTGCTACCGAAGCGTCTTGCGTGTGTAGACGGCGTCTAGCGTGGGAACAAGAAGGATTTTCTTTGAGGTAGGGGTTCTGTCTTCTTGTACCCAATCCGGGGTTAGGCCCTGTAGTGGATTAACTGTTGAGTTCTAGTGTTGTTGATATATTATATATATGTAAATTCATATAGGTGTGACCTCCTATATGAATGTTGGCCTTCAATGGCATATTGTTGTGTTTGATATTAAGCCTGTGTGGCTACGCATGTTAGGTGTTTGGTTTTAAGCCTGTGTGGCTGGGTTTTTAAGCCTGTGATTGTATGCGTGCTAAGTGTTTGATGGTATGCCTGTGTGACTATGCGGATTATGTGTTTGATGTTATGCCTGTGTGACTATGTGGATTATGTGTTTGATGTTATACCTGTGTGGCTATGAATATGTTGGCCTGTGTGGTGCCTGAGAGGCTGTGGCAATGTTTGTAACTGTGGATATGTTAGCCTGTGTGGCTAAGCTTGAGAGGTTGTGGATATGCTGGCTTGTGTGGAGCCAGAGAGGCTATGGATATGTGAGCCTGTGTGGCTATGGTAACGGTTGTACCTATTCTGTGGCTTATGGATTGATACTTAACTGTGGAATATAACCTGTTTATATCTTATTGTCAGTACACGGCACCTATGCAGATTCTCATGTAGATGCTAGGAACATGGGACTCGTTAGGGAGACATGATCCCTACTGAGCTGTGGTTGCTCACCCCTCCTACTTTGATATATTTTCTTTTAGGAACCTACAGGTGTTAGGTGGGACCCCAAGGTGGAAGACCGTATTTGTTTTATTGTTTCTTTTTAATTATGTTATTTTGTGGGAACTGATGTAGTCCCAGTGGGGAGAGGTTGTAAAAGGGTTTTGACTGTGATAAAGACATGTTGTTTGGTTGTAAACATTGTGGTTTGAATTTTAATAAAAATATTTGATTTATAACTTTGTGAGTATTTATTGTGATCATGTACGATGTCCTGTGAGGGATGTTGTATATCTACCCCTTGCTCACCGAGTGGGTTTAGGGGAGTTACGAACCGGTTTCCTCGGGTTGGAAATCCGGGGCGTGACAATATGGTATCAAAGCATGGTCTAGTTGGCCTAGGGTAGTGGGCAGCTTTGGTTATCCTGAGTCCTTTGGAGGAGCCTGGAGGGACGTGCCTGATCAACATGGTCCTCTTTGAACTTCTAAGGTGTACTTGGGGTAGTCTAGACCAGAGGTAGGATTTGCATGCATTGGGATTAGGGCACTAGTTGCATTTGTTGTGTATGTGTGCTAAACTGTGTAAAGAAGTGGATGACGAGATTAAGTGTAAAATGTGCAACTCTGAATTATCTTGAAATATCTTGAGCATGACAAGAAAATGTACTAGTGTTATTTGAATTGTGTGCTTGTGGAATTGATGCATGTACAATGTGGCTCCATGAGAACTGGAATGTGTGTAATGTGTGTGCTGATTGAATTAATGAATGGGTAGAGGTAGTGACGTAATAGATTATGAACGTGTTTGACGATTGTCTTTCTTACTTTGTGTAGTAAGAATGCCACCGAGGAGAGTGACACGTGCATCCGGGGCATGGTCGATCATCATCCGCCCATGAGGGGTCGAAAGTGCGGGGCGATTCATTGGAGGACATGCACTGTTGTTGGCACAGCTGCGAGAGGGCATCCGATTGGAAGTCCGAGAGCTGAGGGAGGGTATCTAGCAAGAGGTTCGGGAGGAGGTGCGCCGTGAGATGGCAACACAATAGGTGGTGCCACCACCACCACCACCACCACGACCAGTGGGGGAGCTGCCTCGTGAGCGTGAGAGTTCGCTGGGTGGCAACCCGATTCGTGCAGAGGATGACGTGGTGACAAGGTTTCGAAAGGAACAACCTCCAAGGTTCAAGGGAGAAGGGGATCCCGTGGTAGCTGAGCATTGGTTGAGGCAGGTCGAGCACGTATTCTCCTTTCTCCTACCCCAGGAGGAGGATAAGGTGAAGCTGGCCATTCAGCAGCTGGAGGGGAATGCTTTGGAGTGGTGGCAGAGTGTTGCAGGAAGCCGTGCAGTATAGTACATGATGTGGGACGAGTTCTTGCAGCTCTTTCATGATGAATTTTTCCCCGAGTCGTTGAGGTGGCAAAAGAGGGAGGAATTCGGCAGTTTGAAGTAGGGATCGAAAACGGTGCTTGAGTATGAGCGAGAGTTCAGGAGTTTGAGTAGATTTGCTCCTAAGATGGTGGCAAGGGAGGACCTGAAGGCCCACAAGTTCACTTTGGGCCTTAGGCTAGCCCTTAGGCAGAGGGTGGCAATCTTGTGCTTGAGGACTTATGCTAAGGTTGTAGAGACGGTTCGTATCGCTGAGAGGGAGCTGGATGATGGGAGGTAGGCCCATCAGGGTCGCCAGTTGCAGGGTGGATCTGAACGTGATTCGGGGCCCAAGAGGTCCAAGACAAAGGAGAGAGATAGCAGTTTCTTCCGCGACAGGGGACAGTCATCGGTGAACCTAGGGAGGACTACCTTTGGCGGCAGTAGGCAGGGCGGTTCAGCAGGAGGTCTTCCCAGCGGTTGTCATTACTGTGGGGAGCAAGGCCACTTCAAGAGGGAGTGTCCAAAGAAGAACTGGCGATGCAATAGCTGTGGACGAGAGGGCCATTTGAGCCGGGTTTGCTGGAGTGGCAATAAGGGAGTTGGAGGCATGGCATCCAGCACAAGGAGTGATGCCAGTTTCCGTACACCAGCAGAGAGACCAGCTCGTCAGTGGCAGGCTAGTCAGGCAGGATTGAACCAGACCCGACCTCAGGGGAGGCCGGAGCAGCAGCAAAATGAAGTTGGAGGCAGCCATGGCAGGAACCTTCCAGTAAGTGAGCCGACCAGTGATGCCCTTGCGCACATTTGACCTAATCTTGGGTATGGATTGGCTTATGGCTTTCCAGGCCAAGATAGATTGTTATCGGTGGCATGTATCCTTCGTGACACCTGTAGGGACTTTTTGTATCCTGCAGGGGGAGTGGGACTGTGAGGCGAGTCGGGCTGGGCTAGTGTTGGACCAGTGGGGTGCCATTACCCACAGGTTGGCAGCCCTGACCTTTGCTGAGGAAGGGAAAGTGGAAAAGAGAGTGTGGCCAGCAGTTGTTAACCAATTTCAGGATGTCTTTCCTGACCAATTGAGGAGTTTACCTCCTAAGAGAAGTGTAGAGTTCACCATTGAGTTGATACCGGGGACTGGCCCAATCTCCCAAGTAGCATATTGTATGGGACTAGCCGAGTTGAGGGAGCTTTAGAGGCAAATAGAGGAATTGGTGGACCAGGGGTATATCAGACCGAGTACCTCACCCTGGGGTGCTCCGGTGCTTTTTGTGAAGAAGGCAGATGGCACGCTTCGCCTCTACATTGATTACAGGAAGCTTAATTCGATGACTGTGAAGAACAAGTATCTGTTGCCTCGGATAGATGACCTGTTTGACTAGTTAAGTGGGGCCCAGTGGTTTTCCAAGATAGATCTGCGATCGGGGTATCACCAGTTAAGGGTTAAGGAGGAGGACATCTCTAAGACGGCCTTTCAGTGCAGGTATGGGCATTATGAGTGGGTAGTGATGCCTTTCGGGCTCACTAATGCACCAACAGTGTTCATGCATTTGATATAACAGGTCCTTGCTCCATACTTGGACTCTTTTGTGGTAGTGTTTATAGACGATATCTTGGTATATTCCAAGACGGAAAGGGAGCATGTGGAGCTTTTGGCAACAGTGTTGCAAACCTTGAGGGACCAACAGTTGTTTGCTAAGTTAGCAAATGTGAGTTTTGGATGCAGGAGGTTCATTTTCTTAGCCATGTAGTGTCAGCTGAGGGAGTTAGAGTAGACCCAGCTAAGATTAAGGCTGTGGCATCGTGGGAGAGGCAACCAATGTCTTCGAGATTCATAGTTTTTGTAAGGACCCGTGTTTGAGGAGTTCTTGGAGTTAGCCTTAAGTAAGAGACCTTGTCTTAGAGAATGAACATCAGAACAGTGAGGTGCTAGTCAAATGGAGAATTTTGACTATACTTGGGCTCAAGTTGGAGTTCGAGGCCCTGAGGGGTATTTTGGGAATTTCACATATCGTAAATAATATTTATTTGAGGGATTTATTTTAATATTTGTTGGGCTTAATGAATTGGGCTGTTGAGCTTAAGAGATGGGTTAGAAAACCTTGGCCTTTGGGCTTATAAATGCTGAGCTTTAGATTAATCAAAACTACGTCATTTTGATGTAGGGATTCACTTAATCAAAACTACATCGTTTTGATTATGTGGGAAAATATATATAGAAAAAGGGGTTAAAAAAATTAGGGGATTTCTCATTTGCAAACCCTAGCAGCCGTCAGGGAGAGAGAGAGAGAGAAAAAAAAAGACACGGCCAGAGAGAGAGAGAGAGAGACGGCCAGAGAGGGAGGGAGACAATCCAAGGCCGGCGATCTAAGGTTCCTACTGACGACGGGAGACCGGAGGCGTCGAGGTAGCTAGGATACAACGATCTGTTGTATTCCCAAATTCTTGAGGTAGAGATTTCTTGATCAACCCTTGAAACTCTCACAAAATTCTGGATTTTACCTGTCATGGATGTGATGATGAGTATATACCTATATATATAAGCGCGTGTTGGTTTATTGTGAGATTTTCAATAGATATCTGAGGGAAAATTGATTTGGATGGCCTGGGTATGTCTTGATGGGTGGTTAAACATGAGTGTAGAGGCTGGAATTGAAAATAGGCCTTGTATCCTAGGTTTAATGCCTAATAATTTATAAACTAACCGGAATTGGAGGTGAGTTCTTTAGAGAGAAGTCTTTAGAATAACAAAATAAAGAAAACTGTGCAAAAACATGGCTGCACGCCAATTTGCACGCCATATCCCCAATTGGCGTGCAGGTCCAATTGCCCTGAAAATTTACCCCGGACATCCCTGAGGTGTGTAGAATGTAGGGAGCCAAAAATACCCCTGCACGCCATATGGCCCATATGACGTGCACCCTTCATTTTGCTTCTTTTGGCTGCCCCATTTAGCAGAAGTCCCTTGTGTGAAAAATAGAGTGATTTGGGTAACAATCATGAGTTGAATTTGTCTAAAGATTTGCCAAAACAGCTAAAAAACACCTATGTTGGTAGAACTGTAAACTGTGAATGTTAGTGAATGTTGTTGCACATTATGAGCTGAATACACTGTTGATTTACACTGATATATCTGAGTTATGTTTGCTGAGTTGCATTGATATATTTGAGTTGTGCTCTTTGAGTTACTTTGTACTGAGTTGAGATGTATGCCTGAGTTGCATTACTGAGTTACACTTGCGTTTAAGCTGTGTTTGCTGAGATATACTTGTAATATATTTGCTGAGATGCTGTGAACTTGTATTTGAGAATGAGTAACCAAACACTTGTGGGTTGAGATGACTTATGGGCCAGGCACAACTACTGGACCTCCTTTTGAGATTTGGCCAGGACTGCGGTCCTGAGTCTCGGTGTAGCACTCACGACGGTGGGCTAAGTCTGCACCCATTCCTGAGGGTAGGTATGGCATCCGAGGAGGTGATGGCCATATTTGACTCGAGTGGAAAATGTTGCATTGGTGACCATGCAATATTCGCTTGGGTGTGGTATGTCATGTCGCCGTGGTGGCGGGGTGTCCTCTGCCCTCCAATGTGGGCACAGGTAAATGGTGTGTTACTGGGTGATGTGTGATGTTTAACTTTAGGCACTACACAAGCACAAGCATACACTTGTCATGCATATTGTAGAGTGGGACGGGCCAGGGGAGACTGGAACCCTACTGAGTTATGGTTTGCTCACCCCTCCTATAAACTGTTCTTTTGCAGGGTCTAGCAAGCGGTAGGTGAAAGAGCTGTGGTGGTAGACTACTGAGGCTGAAGATTTTATTAATTTCATTGTTTTGTGGAATTGTGCTTTTATGGTTTGGATTGTTTGTAAACAGAATATATTATGGTCTGATGGGAGTTTTTCCCCAACTGAGTTGTAATAGATTTTGAGCCCCTTTGAAATGTAAAAAATTGAGATATAATTATCATTTAATTTGTGGTTGTATGCATGGTTTGGGAGCAGGAGCATGCCCCGTGGCATGTAGCCTGGTTGTACAAGTTTGGGACAGCACCCATGTCAAGTCCTTTTTCTTTTAGGTGCTTGCACCAACCCCTTGACCCTTTGGGTGCGGGCATGGGCGGTCATTACCCATTTCCAAGTGAAAGGAAATTGGGGCGTGACAGTTTTCTTGGCTTGGCGGGGTATTATTATCGTTTTGTAGAGAGATTCTCCCATCTGGCGGCTCCTATGACGGCGTTGACTAGGAAGGGAGTGAAGTTTGAATGGACTGACACGTGTTGGCAAGCATTTGAGACTCTCAAAACCCGTTTGACCACTGTACATGTGTTGAGGTTACCCAGGGAGGATAGCCCATATGAGGTGTATTATGATGCGTCCAGGATTGGTTTGGGGTGTGTACTTATGCAGGAGCACCGTGTGGTAACTTATGGGTTGAGACAGTTGAAACCACATGAGCAGAATTACCCTACTCATGATCTTGAGTTGGCAGCTGTCATCTTTGCTTTGAAGAGTTGGCAGCATTACCTTTTAGGGGAGAAGTTTGTAGTGTTCTCAGATCACAAGAGCCTTCAGTACATCTTTACTTAGAAGGACTTGAATTTGAGATAGTGGAGATGGGTGGAGTATTTGACAGACAGATTTTTAGCCTCTCTAAAAGAGCTAGCTAATGTCGTTAAATCTCTCTTCAAGATAATAAATTCCCTAAGTTTGCACTAAAAGAATAGCAGCAAGAAAGGGGTCGAACCCACAGGGATTAGCCTAGTTCTCTAGTTCTCAAATCAAAGCACCCAATTAGTCTTGTTCTATAAAATGTCTTGGCAATAAGTTTTCTTTTTTAAACTAAAGATCTAATTTTTATTTGGTTTTCTGAATAAACAAAGAAAGTAAACTGATTTTAAGATTAAGATTCAAGGATTAAAAGCATCTAGGGTCACAATTTCACCTCCCTATGTTATCTCTACTGGTTCATGGTATTAGGGTTGTCTGATTGAAAACATGCTAAACATAAGCCAAGGACAACAAATGGTCATTGAGGTCCTTTTAAGAGTTGTATGCCAGAATAGTCATCTAAACACACAAACATGCAAAGCCAATAAATCATACTTGCAAAAGGATAATGATCACACCAATTACAAATAAGTTATGAATCTCAATCCGCCCTAGACTAGGGCTAAGAATACCAAGGTGTACATCCAAAGATAGAGATTAAGAACAGATTCATAAAACATACAAAACTCAATCATCCAAACCCAATATTCATAAACACAGCAAAATAACAAGGGGGCTACATTGCTCCCCTAGATTATAAGACTACTCACGCATGATTACAAGCAAAACCATAGCAAAAAAGCTAAACATCTTCTTCTTGATCACGCGCACAGCAAAGCTTCAAATCCAGGCTCCAAAATCCGCGACGGCTGCGACGGCTGCTCTCCTAGGTCAAGGAGCACCTCCAAGTCATGGACCCTCTCTCTCTCTCTCTCTAAAAACGTGTAGGGGGGTTAGGTCTTGCTAGCAAGGGCGTGGAGGCTTGTATTTATAGAGTTTGGATGGGCCTTGAGGTGTGTAACCTAGCCCACTTATCAAAACGCCGTAGTTTTGATAAGTAACACTCGAAACATTAAAAACTCTATCTTCCACCCACAATTTGGACTTGGGCCTTCAGGAACAAATGATTAGCATGGAAAAACGATTGGATCGGTCCAAAAATATCTCTGCACGCCAATTTGCACGTGATATGGTGAATTCACGTGCACCTCCAAATCAGCTCAAACTTCTCCCCAAGCTTCCTTGCATCCTGTAGAGGCCTGAGAGGCAAAAATATGCTTGCACGTGAATTGGGTGAATTCACGTGCAGATCCAAATCAGCTCCAAATGCTCTGAAATTTCTGTGGTAGGTAGAGGACATCATTCTAAGAAACTTTTGTTCTTGCACGCAAATTGTTTGAGGCCATCTACTATGTCAAAAGTGAGGTCCAAAATCTGCCAAAACAGCTTAAAAAACGCATGTATTTGCAAATAGCATCTTCCTAGGGGTTAGAGCAAATATATATGATATATGAAGCAATAAGGCTCTAATCATGCTCTTAAACATCCTAAATAAACACTAGAATAACGGCATAAAATGCACGTTATCAAATACACCACACTTGAACCATTGCTTGTCCTCAAGCAAAAACATACAAGCATGCAAAAATAAAATAAACACGCAATCAAACGGAAGAGAAATAAAATAACAATCAAGGAGAATCATGGTTTCCTAAGCATGCAACTCTATCATGATGAAATGGGAATTTAAGCATCAAAATGAGTCATAACTTAGTTCATTCATGTCCATATCCCTAGTCCAACAACCATGCAATATCACCACTTAAATTTCAGATATGAGCAAGCAATCCATGATAAAATAGCACCTAGTTTCCCTTTAAGTTCTTACCAAGGATAAGCAGCCTCACTCAAATATAATAATTCTCAAGCCCAATACCTATCAATGAACAATGGATGGAAAAACTCTATCTCTACACTCGCCATCAGCTATTGATTAAGTACTTGCCAAGCAATCATGAGAGTTCCCTATTGTGCTCATCAAAGAAAACACACTCTCTATTCTACTTTATTTGAACTCACACTTTAGTCTAAACTCAATAAACTCACACTCTATTCTAATAACTGATAAAACAAAACATGAGCCAAAGAATTGAGCTCAACATTCTCAAATAAACAAAACTGAGCCAATGTGGCTACAAATCTAAATAATCACACATAAACATCAAGCCCTTGTGGCTTTTATTCTGAATCTTTCTTTTCTTTTCTTTCTTTTTTTTTTTCTTTTTTTTTTAAGTAATAACCTTACAAGGTTGCATTTTATGCTCTCCCTTGATGGATTATTCACTCTTTTTTTTACTCACATAACACATAAATAAGACTGATTTTTCTAATGCAAACCCCTTTTCAAAATGTGATGGGCTTTTTCCACAATGTGCATCACAGCCTTTTCCAATAATATCACACAATAAAGAAAAGAATGCAAAGACAGTCACAGTGACTTAGAGGTCTTGCATCCTAACTAAACACCAAACACTGAGCACTAACAAGTAATCACATGCTTACTTGACTCCTACCATTAAATAACCAATGTTAAATGCAAGAAGAGTAGCAAATCAAACTATTACCCATAAACCATAAATGTCACTCAAGGGCTAAAAGAAGCTGTTCTCATTTTTCATTTCTTTTTCACTCAACTTTAAGGGTTACTTAGGTCTATCATAGCATTTCATGCTCAGCTAATATTCAAAACTCAGCTCCAAAAACATGGTGATATCATTCAAGAGATATAGACATGATTAAACCAATTCAGAGCACATTTTAACTACTTTAACACCCTTATCACAACATGATACTAATGTGGCATAAAAATTAAATTTTAAGCCAAAATTGCATACTTAATATCCATGCCTCCACAAGCAAATCATTCAAGCAAACAACTCAAACAATCATGCAACTAAAAACATTTTTTTTTTAAAATGCAATCACAACATAAAAGACAAGCAAGTGGCTCAAGTCACTCCCATACACCACACTTAAAATATGCTATGTCCTCATGGCATAAAATAGGGAGTAGGAAAAACAGTTACCCCTGGTTTGGCACACTGTAATAGTAGATGACATTGACCACCATTCGTTGCACCTGAGCCACAAAGTCATCCGACGTCTCGCCGCGCACTTCCCAATTTTCCTTCCCTTGCAGAATTCCCATCATGTAGTAGCAAGTAAAGATCCCACAGCTGAATTGGTCAGGCTGCTGAGGGATTTCCATTTCGTTGAGGTGAATAAGAGGGAGCTTGTCCGCCAACAATCCTTCTTTGATCATCGCCACTTTCATTCTTTTGATGAACCCATGCACTAACTGTCTTTTCCGTCTAGCAAACCCTTCGCCTTGGCTTGGATCATATAGCACGGCATGTCCTACATCCAGGTTCAAACGGACAAGTACATAGTGGCGATCAATGTGCACCGGAATCAGCACCTCATGCATACCATGCCAAGGGCGGTGCCCTTCATTCTCACCATTGATGCGTTGGCGCCACACCTCTTCGGACAAGGGTTGATTGAAAAGCTCACACAGCATGATGGAAGTGTATTGAGCTAAGGGGTAGTTATGAGGCTCAGCCTCCACTACATAACGCATGGTCCTGCAGAAGAGGTCTATCTCGTCGGCGTAGAGATATTCATTCTCGGAGATCCTCTTTAAGCTAAAAGGGGTGAAGATATCATTATCCCGTATAAAGCGAGCCCTCTGAACCGTGGAATTGATGAACTCTTCAAATGCTGCTTGGCTCTCGTCAGATGATAAGGCTGGATTAATGATTAAATGGACAGGAGGGCCAAGTAGATCTTCAGGTTCAGCAGGCATGTATGCACCCCAAGAAACAGGAAGTATAGCAGGCACAATAGCCTGAGAATATGCAGGATCAGTAAAAGGTTGGAAGGGTGAATACCCTTCTGCTGGCTTTGTCTCCTCTTGAGGCTGGAAGGGTGAATACCCTGTTGCTGGCGCTGCCTCCTCTGGGTGATAGTAAGATGGCTGAGCTGAAGGTTCTTATTGAGGTGGATCTGCCTGAGCTGGATAAGAATCTTCAGGGGATGGAGAGGGTTCTTCATCAGATATCTCCACTATAGGAGAATGTTTTGATGTTTTCCTCTTGCTCAAGGCCTTCCAGATTTTGCCTAGGAAGCCTTTGACTTCTTTATTATCCTTCCTCAGGGCTTCCACCTCGCGCTGGGTTCTGGCATTGGCCTCCCTGAGCTGCTGTGTTTCTTGCCTCCAAGCTTCGTAGATGCAACGGAGGAGCTTCGGGGCCTCCCATGCTCTAGGTGATGTATGAGCAGCTACATCTGGAGCCTCCCATGCTCTGGTTCTAGGTTGTGAAGTAGCTTGTTGGTCTCCAAGAGATGAGGGCCATTAATTCCTCAAATTGGGCACTAGTGATGTGCCCATTAGTGATCGCCCAATTGATGACCTCCACTTCGCTCACCACCTGCCCACTAATGCCTTGAAAGAAATTGAAAATGTCTTCTTTGTGTACATTGAACTGCATGTACATGGCAGTGAGTTTGTATAGAGTCTGCTTCCTTTGATCCAAATGAGGAGAGGTCTCCCTTGCAAAGTCCGTGGATCGCTCCACATGAACGCTGTGCCTAGCGGGGCGTGATGGAGGAGGAACATTGGTTGCCCAATGACCTCTGGTATCGACCCCCAAACCTCCTTCAGGCTTGCAATACTCTTAACACCCAATGAGAAGGAAAAGTAATGCTCTCCATGGAGGAAAAATGCAAAGCAGGCATGCTTTGAAATATCACACACAAAATTCTGCCATTTATCTGCTTGGATGAGTTTTTCTTCCACCATTTAAAAATGGTAGTGGCCCAATCCACATTTAGCATATGATCAATGCTATACATGAACTCCAGGTGTGGCTTAGGCACACTATCTAACCCACTGGTCTGAATCAATAAGCATTTCCCTACCAGGTAAGCTAGGCATCTAAATTTTCCAACAAAACCATTCTTGGTATACTGCCTTCGACTTTGAAATTTTCTAGTATAGTTGCATACAGTACCAAATTCTCCTAGGCTTAGCTGAGGGAAGCTATTACTGGGTTCAGGGAGGTTAAAGCAATTTCTAATAATATCAGGGGTTATTCTGACATAAACCCCTTGCACAACCCCTATCAGTTCATCCTCATTCCTAGAGACAGATGCATAGAATTCTTGTAGGGCAGAATAGAAAATAGCTGGCTGGGCAGATACTAACCTTTGTAATCCCAGAGTTTGAATTTTAACGACCACCTCTCTAGCCTAGCCCGGCTACGAAGCCTCCAAAGCCTGCATATCAAGAGCATGCCCCAAGAGTATCTCCTCCTCAGGTTGGCTATCAGCACTAGGTGAGTGCACCTCCTCCTGGCCAGTCCTCCTTGTGCGCACCATCTTTGGAATGGGAAAATAAGAACAAAGAGCAGAAAACTCAAGAGCAAGAGAGCAAAAGGGCAGAGTTTCTCTAATACTCAGATCTGGAGTGATTTTAGTGTGGAAGCCTTTGAAGATGGCCTCCCTTTATATAGCGTGCAGAAGGAAAGATGCTCCAATTGGCGTGATACACGTGCCCCTAACTTTTCAGAGTGTTCTGACCAAAATACCCTCTGCACGTGAATTGGCTGAATTGGCGTGCAGGTCAGAATCGTCCCAAACTTTTGTGGTGGGTCCCCCTTGAGCTGGCAAGCAATAGTCCCTTTTGCACGTGAATTGTGGGAAGCTTCTAGGAGGGCTAAAATTGGTATTTTGCATTTTTGGGCCTCCATATGACAGATAAAAATTCGCGTGCAAGAGTAAACGTGATTCACATGGTCTTCATCTACCATTCCAGAAAGTTACAGCTCAAAAGGAGGTGCACGTGAATTGGGCAATTCACGTTCAGGCCCAAACTGGCCCAAATTTCTCCACTGAGTTGCTTATTCATTATGGACCATCTTTAAGTCTTGCACGTGAATTGTTTGAGCCCATCTTCAAGCACTTTTGGGCTTCACTTGCTCCTTGCTCCTTGACTTTGACTTTAAAAATAATTCCACAAGTTCAGGACCCAATAATTTGCTCATCCTGCACATGGTTAGCTAAGAAAGGAACAAAGTCTCCTGCACAATGGTTAGCTTGCAAACAACTTTAAAAATAAATAAAAGAAAATAACATAAAATAAAACATAGCAATAAACATTGGGTTGCCTCCCAACCAGCGCTTTATTTAAAGTCTGTAGCTAGACTTTCAGTTATGATCAGGCAATGGTGAAAGAGAGGGAATCAACTATCTCCCTCTCGAGTTGAATCAAAGTATGGTTTCAACTATTGCCATTCACCCAAAATTTCTTGCCATCTACGACTTGGAGCTCAAAGCTCCCATATGGCTTCTTATCAACTATCACAAAAGGTCCCATCCACTTGGACCTTAATTTTCCAGGAAATAACCTCAACCTTGTATTAAATAAAAGAACTTTCTGCCCTAAGGTTAAAGGTTCATTGTTGAGTTGCCTATCATGCCATTTCTTAGTTCTTTCTTTGTAAAATTTAGCACTATCATAGGCATCCAACCTAAGCTCATCTAACTCAATTAATTGAGTCATCCTAAGCTCCTTGATCTCTTGTGGGTTAAAATTTAACTCCTTCAAGGCCCAATGAGCCTTGTGTTCTAGTTCCACAGGCGAGTGAGATGCCTTACCATATAGAATACGGTAAGGTGACATCCCAATGGGAGTTTTGTAAGCTGTCCTATATGCCCATAAGGCTTCATCAAGCCTTTGAGACCAATCTTTCCTATTGGCTCCAACAGTTTTCTCTAAAATGGCCTTAATCTCCCTGTTGGACACTTTTGCTTGTCCATTAGCTTGTGGGTGGTAAACTAAAGACTTCCTATGAGTGACACCATACTTGTTCAATAATTTATCAAACAATTTGTTGCAGAAATGACTACCCTCATCACTGATTATAGCCCTTGGTGTCCCAAAACGGCTAAAGATGTTCCTAGTAAGGAAGTGAGTCACAACCCTAGCATCATTCACTCTAGTAGGAATAGCTTCTACCCACTTAGACACATAATCCACAACAAGCAAAATGTATGAATACCCATCGAATTGGGGAATGGCCCCATGAAGTCAATGCCCCAAATGTCAAAAATTTCAACTGGAAGGATTCCAGTTAAGGGCATCTCATTTTTCCTAGACAAACCACCTACCCTTTGACATCTATCACACTTTTTGATGTAGACATAGGTGTCTTTCACCATGTGAGGCCAATAAAAGCCACACTGCATGATCTTAGCCACAATTCTTTGCACCCCAAAGTGGCCCCCATAATGTGATGCATGACAATGATGTATTATGGCATCTACCTCCTCCTCAAGGACACACTTTCTAATGATTTGGTCTGGACACCTCCTATAAAGAATTGGGTCTTCCCAAATGAATTTCCTAGCATCCACTACCAATTTCTTTCTCCTGGTGGTAGTCTAACCGCTTGGGTATGAACCCGGTGGCTAAATAATTTGCTATGTCGGCAAACCAAGGAAGATGATGCACCTCAAACAACTTCTCATCAGGAAAGTCATCTACAATGGGTAGAGACTTAGGTGCATTCTCCACACGGGAGAGGTGATCAGCCACAGAATTTAGGGCTCCCTTTGTGTCTCTAATTTCAAGGTCAAATTCCTGTAAGAGGAGAACCCACCTAATCAAGCGTGGCTTAGCTTCTTTTTTCACAAACAAATATTTCAATGCAGCATGATCAGTGTAAACAATGACTTTAGACCCCAAAAGGTAGGGTCTAAACTTGTTGCGACCATAAACCACGGCTAGCAACTCTTTCTCAGTGGTGGTATAGTTTGTTGAGCATCATCTAAGGTCTTACTAGCATAGTAAATGACCCTAAACACCTTTTCTCGCCTTTGCCCTAAGACTACCCCCACAGCATAATCACTCGCATCACACATTAGCTCAAAAGGTTAAGCCCAGTCAGGTGTGACTATAACAGGTGCAGTGACTAACTTACCCTTGAGGATATTGAAAGCTTTTAAGCAATCTGCATTAAACTCAAAGCTTGTGTCTTTTTCTAACAACCTACTCATGGGTTTTGCAATTTTTGAGAAGTCCTTAATAAATCTCCTATAAAAGCCAGCATGGCCAAGGAAACTTCTCACTCCTTTTTCATTGGTTGGAGGTGGCAGAGTCTCAATAGTGGAGATTTTTGCCTTGTCTACCTCCAAACCATGTGCAGACACCTTGTGCCCTAGAACTATCCCCTCCGTTACCATGAAATGGCATTTCTCCCAATTTAGGACTAGTTCCTTCTCCTCACATCTCTCTAAGACCACATCTAGATTTTTCAAGCACTGTTGGTAGGAGGAACCAAACACCGAGAAGTCATCCATGAAGACCTCCATGATCTCCTCAACCAAACCCTGAAAAATGGCCATCATACACCTTTGAAAGGTGGCAGGGGCATTATAAAGCCCAAATGGCATTCTCCTAAATGCAAATGTGCCAAAAGGGCACGTGAAGGTGGTCTTTTCTTTGTCCTCGGGCTTAACCATGATCTGGTTATACCCGGAATAGCCATCTAAAAAGCAGGAGTGACTATAGCCGGCTAACCTATCCAACATTTGGTCAATGAAAGGAAGAGGAAAATGATCCTTCCTAGTAGCCTTGTTCAGCTTTCTATAGTCAACACACACTCTCCACCCCATCACAGTGCGAGATGGGATCAATTCATTTTTCTCATTCTTAATCACAGTCATGCCCCCTTTCTTGGGCACAACATGCAATGGACTCACCCACTCACTATCTGAAATAGCATAAATTATACCCGCATTTTTCCATTTTAAAATTTCTTTTCTAACAACTTCTTTCATGGCAGGGTTTAATCTTCTTTGTCTTTTAGCAGTGGGTTTAAAATCATCATTCATCAAAATTTTATGCATGCAAATCCCTAGACTAATACCCCTAATGTCTTCAATGTTCCATCCTAGGGCCTTTTTGTGTTTCCTAAGGACTTCTAGCAATTGAGTACACTCCACATCATTCAAATTAGAAGCAACAATGACAGGGAATTGATTTGTAGAGTCTAGAAATTCATACCTTAGGTGTCCAGGCAGCTCCTTCGGTTCGGGAGCTGGATGCACGTCATCTTCTTTCTCCTCCTCAGCTTGCTCCAAAGAGTTTGTAGTTTGCTCATCTTCCTCAGCCGTCAAGTACATCTCTTCATCTTGTTGAGCTTCTATAAGCTGAAGGGCTCCATCATGGGTGGTGGTAATTTCTTCTGCCAAGTAGTCTTCCACCAATTCCTCAAGGTCTTCAACCCAAAGGCAATCCTCCTCCTCTTGACCTTGCAAAGCCTTCCCCATGTGGAAGACTAAGGTTTCCTCATTAATTCTCAGAGTTAGCTGCCCTTGAGCAACATCAATCAATGCACAACCCGTTCTGAGAAACGGTCTTCTAAGGAGTAGCTGAACTCCTCTATCTTCTTCCATCTCCAAAACTACAAAGTCCGCTGGAAATATGAAGGAGCCCACTTTAACTAGCACATCTTCAATGATTCCTTCAGGTCTTCCAGTGGACCGGTCTGCGAACTGCAATGATATGGAGGTGGGCTTCATGCCCTTAAGCCCAAGCTGCTTGTACAAAGCAAAGGAAATCAAATTGATGCTGGCCCCTAAATCACATAGGGCCTGCTGCTGCGGTGCATTGCCAATCACACAAGGGAGATTAAAGCTGCCCGGATCTTAATGCTTGATGGGCAAACTCGTTGAACAACACTTGCTCACCTCGTTAGTGATCGCCACCGTCTCATGATCCCCATATTTCCTCTTCTTTGTCACAAAATCTTTGATGTATTTTCTCGTACCTAGGCATCTGCTCCAAAACTTCCACAAATGGAATGTTAATCTCAAGCTTCTTGAACAAACTCAGGAAGCGCTCATACTCTTCTTCAACCCTCGGTTCCTCGGCCTCTGAGGAAATGGCATAGTAGGCCCGAGCTCTTGCCTTTGTTCTTCGACTATTTTGTCTTGACTCACTGCTTGTCCTTCTTCTCTTGCACTTTTTCTTGACTTTATCCTGGTTTTCCTTGGTCATCGGCTTCCAAGGGTCTGCTCTGTTCTTCTAGAATTGCCTTCTTCTTAGGCTCTTCACTTCATTCGGTGTCTTCCCGCTCCTTAGAGTGATAGCCTTGCAACTCTCCTTGGGGTTCACCTCAGTGTCACTTGGAAAAGTATTGGTTGACACCCCTTGATTTACATTCTGTGCCATACTCACAAGAAACTTCTCCATATTCTTAATTGAAGATTCTATGGTGATTACCCTTTCCTCCAAATTATCCTCTCTTTTGGTTGGCTCATCCACATTCTGATATACCCTGCCTCTTTCTTTGTTGAGGCCGAGGTTGTTTCGCTCAAATCCTGGAGGTGGGTGTAAATAATTATCCGTAGCATACGGATTCCGCTTCATCCCGGGGGGCACATATTTGTCTTGAAATGAGGTATCTCCCCCTCGGTTCTGAGTTCTCCGAAATGGCCGAGATTGCCTGCGATTCCGGTTGTACCCTTGTTGTTGTTGTTGAGGATAAAATTGCTGTTTCCGGTACAAGCCCTTTCCTCCAACATAATTTGCTTCTTGACTCCACTCCACCCTGTTCGGCTATTGGTAAAGCTTGTGATCCTTCAACTTTAAGAGCCAATACTTCCATGCCTTTCACTAAAGCTTGAATTGTGCTTGCACATCATTGGAAGAATTGTCAACCGAAGCTATCTTCTCCCTCGGCTTTGAAGTACGCACATTAGACCACCGCCAATCGGCTAATGACAGCCTCTCCAAGAGCTCGCTCGTTGCGTCAGGCTCTAGATTCATCAAGCATCCTCCAGCATTTGCATTCACCTTGTCTTGTGAATGGGACCGAAGACCTGTGTAGAAAGATTCAATTTGAATCCACCGGGGTCTTCCATGATCAGGGCATCTTCTCACTAAGTCTTTGAAACGCTCCCAAGCTTCATGAAGAGTCTCCATCTCATCTTGCCTGAACCTGCTAATCTCTCCTCCGAGCTGGATCACCTTGGAAGGAGGGAAGTACTTTGACATGAACTTGGTCTGCATCTCCTCCCAAGTGTTGATTGAACCTGTTGGCAGACCGTTGAACCGACCAAGAGCTCTATCCCTTAAAGAGAAAGGGAAAAGCCTTAGCTTTATGGCCTCCTCCGACACATTGTTGATCTTGATGGTGTCACACACCTGGTAGAACCTCATCAAATCTTGGTGTGGATCATCCACGGTGTTCCTCCAAACGCGTTGTTGCTCACCATGTTGATCAACGCCGGCTTCGCTCGAAGCTATTTGCTTGGACTCTTGTCGCCGAATCCCAGAATAATGGTCCGACATCATCGGCCTTGCATAATCTAAGAAGGTTCTTGGGCATAAACCTATTACCCTCTTCTTCTGGATATTGGCCATTGTAATTTGCCCCTCCTTGCGGTGCACCACCATCAGGTCCGAGATCCGCCATCGGATCGCCTACGGATTGCTTCAAGCCTTGTAGTGCTTCTTCACCTCACGTCTTTCTTCCCTAGTCGCTCTATGCCGAGCTCGAACAACCTTTCAGGTTCCCGCGTAAATTGTATATCCTCCTCTCTTTGCATGCACAACTAGGAATCCTTGATGTATGTTCCTGTAAAACAACAAGAACACACCCAGCAGCTCCGAACAATGCAAAATAAACAAATAAAGAATACAAAATAATAGAAAAGTAAAGACAAAATAAAACACCAAGATCAGAATTCAAACAATTTCACTCAATGTTGATTTTAAAAACTAGTTAACCGTTGAATCCCCGTAACGGCGCCAATTTGACAGACAAGATTTTTAGCATCTCTAAAAGAGCTAGCTAATGTCGTTAAATCTCTTTTCAAGATAATAAATTCCCTAAGTTTGCACTAAAAGAATAGCAGCAAGAAAGGGATCGAACCCACAGGGATTAGCCTAGTTCTCTAGTTCTCAAATCAAAGCACCCAATTAGTCTTGTTCTATAAAATGTCTTGGCAATAAGTTTTCTTTTTTAAACTAAAGATCTAATTTTTATTTGGTTTTCTGAATAAACAAAGAAAGTAAACTGATTTTAAGATTAAGATTCAAGGATTAAAAGCATCTAGGGTCACAATTTCACCTCCCTATGTTATCTCTACTGGTTCATGGTATTAGGGTTGTCTGATTGAAAACATGCTAAACATAAGCCAAGGACAACAAATGGTCATTGAGGTCCTTTTAAGAGTTGTATGCCAGAATGGTCATCTAAACACAAAAACATGCAAAGCCAATAAATCATACTTGCAAAAGGATAATGATCACACCAATTACAAATAAGTTATGAATCTCAATCCGCCCCAGACTAGGGCTAAGAATACCAAGGTGTACATCCAAAGATAGAGATTAAGAACAGATTCATAAAACATACAAAACTCAATCATCCAAACCCAATATTCATAAACACAGCAAAATAACAAGGGGGCTACATTGCTCCCCTAGATTATAAGACTACTCACGCATGATTACAAGCAAAACCATAGCAAAAAAGCTAAACATCTTCTTCTTGATCACGCGCATAGCAAAGCTTCAAATCCAGGCTCCAAAATCCGCGACGGCTGCGACGGCTGCTCTCCTAGGTCAAGGAGCACCTCCAAGTCGTGGACCCTCTCTCTCTCTCTAAAAACATGTAGGGGGGTTAGGTCTTGCTAGCAAGGGCGTGGAGGCTTGTATTTATAGAGTTTGGATGAGCCTTGAGGTGTGTAACCTAGCCCACTTATCAAAACGGCGTAGTTTTGATAAGTAACACTCGAAACATTAAAAACTCTATCTTCCACCCACAATTTGGACTTGGGCCTTCAGGAACAAATGATTAGCATGGAAAAACGATTGGATCGGTCCAAAAATATCTCTGCACGCCAATTTGCACGTGATATGGTGAATTCACGTGCACCTCCAAATCAGCTCAAACTTCTCCCCAAGCTTCCTTGCATCCTGTAGAGGCCTGAGAGGCAAAAATATGCTTGCACGTGAATTGGGTGAATTCACGTGCAGATCCAAATCAGCTCCAAATACTCTGAAATTTCTGTGGTAGGTAGAGGACATCATTCTAAGAAACTTTTGTTCTTGCACGCAAATTGTTTGAGGCCATCTACTATGTCAAAAGTGAGGTCCAAAATCTGCCAAAACAGCTTAAAAACGCATGTATTTTCAAATAGCATCTTCCTAGGGGTTAGAGCAAATATATATGATATATGAAGCAATAAGGCTCTAATCATGCTCTTAAACATCCTAAATAAATACTAGAATAACGGCATAAAATGCACGTTATCAGTATTTGCAGACCTTTGATTTTACTCTTGCATATACCTCGGGCAAGGGTAATGTTGTGGCTAACGCTTTGAGCAGGAAAGAGAAGGCTGAGGTGGCCACGAGAGAATGGAAGCTAATGGAGCAATTGGTAATATGGGGATATGACGTGCATTATGGCGTAGAATTTTTTTGTATGTCTGCCTTCTACATGATGCAAGGAAACTTGGGGTAGAATTTCACAACATTTGGAGCTGCACGTCATATGGGGATATGACGTGCATTATTGCGTGCAACCATGTTTTTGCACCATCACCTTAGTTTTGTTATTCTAGTAATCTTTTCCCAAAGGACCATGTTTGAATTATGAATATTTTGGAATGTATGGATGCGAAAAGGTTATAGTGTGTCATCAAAACTACGTCGTTTTGATGGTGGGATTTCATTTAATCAAAACTACGTCGTTTTGATGCTGGGATTCACTTAATCAAAACTACGTCGTTTTGATATTGAGGTGTCTATATAAGGATGAGGAGCCCTCTTGTTTTAGGTTTAGGGTTTCTTTTTTGTTAGTCGCCGCAGCCAGAGAGAGAGAGGAGAGTTTCTGATCGCTGCCGTGGTGGTTTGTGTGGGTGGATGGTGTCTAGCGTGGAAGCAAAAGCAGGAGGACACTTACAAGGTAGGGGTTCTGTTCCTCCTTGAACCTATCCCAGGGTTTTGATCTTCTGATAGGCAGTATGTTGTATATTCTGGATATATATATATGTAAATCCATATAGGTGTGACCTCCTATATGGATGTTGGCCTTCAATGGCGTATTTTGTTTGGATATTTGTATACATGCCCGTGAGGCTGGGGCTTATCTATGCTAGGTATTCGATTTTATGCCTGTGTGGTTGAGTTTGTGAGCCTGTGAATGTGTGCACACTATGTGTTCGATGTTATGCCTGTGAGACTATGCAAATCATGTGTTTGAAGTTATGCATGTGTGGCTTTGTGTGTTGTGTGTTTGTTGGTACACCCGGTGGCTGTGGAAGCCCGGGACTGTTTTGGAACCCAGTGGCTGTGGAAGCCCGAGACTATTTTGGAACCCGGTGGCTATGGAAGCCCGAGGCTGTTTTGGAACCCGGTGGCTGTGGAGGCCCGGGACTGTTTATATTAGCCTGTGTGGCTGTGGAAATGTTAGCTGTGTGGCTGTGGCAAAGGTTGTTCTTGTTCTGTGACTTATGTGGGCGCTTGACTAGATTATAAACTGCTTATATCTTATTGTCACTACATTGCACTTGTGCACATCCTCATGTAGATGCTAGGAGCATGGGATGGGTTGGGGAGACATGATCCCTACTGAGCTGTGGTTGCTCACCCCTCCTACTGTAATGTGTTTTTTTTCAGGAACCTACAGGCGTTAGGTGGGAACACCAAGGTGGAAGACAGTTCTGTTTTGTGGCCTGTTTAATGTTATTTGTGTTATGTTATTTTTGTGAGGCCTTGTAACCCTAGTGGGGAGATATTGTAAAGGAGACTAAATTGTAATAAGTAAGTGTAATAAAGGCAAGTTGTTGGCTTGTATACATTTATTCTGTTTTGTGCTTAATAAAGATAATTGGTTCCATCTGTGAATATCTGTTGTGGATGTGTACGATGTCTTACATGGATATCTGATTATATATCAACCCCTTGCCCTCCGGGTGGGTAAGGGGAGTCACGAACCGGTTTCCTTGGGTTGGAAATCTAGGGCGTGACATGGTTATTTACCAAGTGTTTGACAACACTCACGTTTGTCCGGATCAGGATTATGTATCTTGTCCTCAGCTTTGCTCTCACGAGTGAACATCCGGATTATAATCATATCTTATGCAACAACTTAAGAATAAACATGCAATATCTCAAATCAAATTACATAGGGTTTTATTCGCATCATCTAAATTTTGGGCTTGATCTAACACGAGATATTGGAAGCATGAGCGTATTGAATTTGCTTTGCATAGTCCCAATTTCATTAAAATTTTTGTCCACATATCCGAGTGATCCACGTGTAAGATGATGTAAATGTTTTCAATGAATCTTATCTTATATCAGGACATAGCGAGTTGTTTGAGTTTGAATGCGCTGATATGACTTAGTGAGAATTGGAGCAATATCTTATTATTCTGGAGTATGAAAATTTATTCCGAGCTAATGGAAGACTCGGATGCTTATTCCGCATCAAGATTCTTTACTTAGTGTCTTTAGTTGCTTACTCCGTGTTAATAAAGTACTTGGATCCCTTATTCCGTAACAAGGTTCCTTACTCCGTATTAATGAAGTGCTCGAATCCCTTATTTCGTATTAGTTTTTCTTACTCTGTGTCAGTTGAATACTCAGATGCCTTATTTTGTGTCTTCACTTTTTTACTTCGTGCGAGCAGAAGACTCAGATCTTTATTCTGCATCTTCATGTCCTTAATTCGTGTGAGTGGAAGACTTAGATCCTTATTTCGCTTCTTTGTCCTTAGTCCGCGCAAGTAGAAGAATCAGATCATTATTCCTCGTCTTCATGTCCTTAGTCCGCAAGAGTGGAAGACTCAGATCTTTATTCCGCGTCTTCATGTCCTTAGTCCGTGCATGTGGAAGACTCAGATCCTTATTCCGCATTAACGTTCCTTAGTCTATATCTTTTAATGTCTCGGTTATTTACCAAGTCATTTGTTGTCACTCACGATGATCAGGACTAGGATTATGTATCATGTCGTTAATGTATCGTTCAAGAGTGAATCTCAGTTTGACATAAGCTTATCTTTTGCAACATGTTACAGATAGAAAAACATAGAGATCTCAAATCAAACTAAATAGGGTTTCATCTGTATTTTCTAAATTATGGGTTTGATCCAATCAATTATGATTATGATTAGGGTTACAAACAAATAGAACCGAGCTGAGAAGTAAGGTATTTGAACGTATTCGTTACTATTCATTATCGAACTGAATTGAACACAAGCCTTAAACTTTGATGTTCACGAACGTTATTTTATTGTTCACGAACATTTACGAACACAATTACAAAATCGTAAAAATCTACAAAAATAATTTATATCATAAGTTTATTTTAAAAAATAAAATTAATTAACTGTTAGGCTATATTATCTTTGTTTAATATGTTCTAAAATTACTATATATAATTTATGAAAATATAATAATAATAATAATAATAAATAAATAAATAAAACATATATTTTTTATTTAATAAAATATAAAAATATACGCTTATTAAATTATATTTAATAAAATAATTTTTATATATATTAATTAATTTATTAATTTATCGATTATAAATAATTTTTACAGACTAATGATATTTATGAATTATCATGAATACTTGTTTATAAACATTTACAAAAATATTTATGAATATATGCACAAATATAAAAATAGGATTTGTAAACTATTCACGACTCCTATTTCTCAGCAAATTAATATAAATAATAACGTACTTATAAACGTTTGATTCATTGCTGTAATTATGATTATGATTTAGGGCAGTATATTTTATATTTTTTCTTGAGTTTGATATTATTAACAATAATCCGATTAATATGCTCCAAGGCGCGCGTTGTTTCGTGGGGTTTACTGAGTAGGGTCTGGGATTGGGAACAAAACAAAACCCTCGGGGGTTGGGGTGTCTTCGTTTTGCTGGGCCGACATGGGAAGAAAATCAGGGGGCCGTCCGTCGTCTGGCTTCAGCCACGAGCTCCTTCTCGGCCGCCTCAGAGCCTTCTCCGAGAGCACCCACCATCGACGAACCCTAGACGACACCGTCGACTATCTCCGCTCCAGCTTCCCCGAATACGCCCGATTCAAGCTCCACCCATTCTCCGACACTGTCGCAAACCTCCTCCCAGAGCACTTCCATGGACGAGACGGAGTCGAGGTCGTCAACAACAACAACAAGCACAGACACAATCCCAGTCCTCTTCCTCCTAGTAAAGCCCCAAATCGAAGCGGAGGCGGTGGAGGGGGAGGAGGCTCCGACACCCTCCGGAGTCCTCTGAGGAAGAAGTTTAAGAAGGCGGATGAGAAGGAGGAGCGGTTGAGCCGTAGAGAAACTCAACACCTTCGATGTCTCCGGAGGCGGTTACAAGGCCGGGGCAATCCTGTTACGTCTTCTTCTTTTTCTTCTTCGTCTCCGTCTTGTTCTGACAACGAGGATGATAAGGATGGTGCGCTGTCGGACGCAATCTATGGGGAGAAGGTGGAGCCGGAGTTTGATTTCATGCGGTCGCAGCTGCGGATGGCGTATGCCAAGAAGAAGGCCCCGCGGGAGTCCAGTGTGGGGATGAATGTTGAAGTTGATGAGGTTCGGGAGAAGGCAAAGAGGGTTGAATTGATTGATGGGATGAAAATGGGGGCGGAGTGGAGACTGGAGCCGAAGGTTTCTGGTTCGGGGGGAGGTGAAGGGGCAGGATGGACCATTTTTCAGGGATTTGGGTGGGATGGAAGGGGTGTTGGAGGAGCTGAAGATGGAGGTTGTGGTTCCGCTGTACCATCCGCAGCTGCCGCAGATGCTTGGGGTGAGGCCCATGGCTGGAATTTTGTTGCACGGCCCACCAGGATGCGGGAAGACTAAGCTGGCTCATGCCATTGCCAATGAGACTGGAGTTCCATTTTATAAGATTTCAGCTACTGAGGTGGTCTCTGGGGTTTCAGGTGTGTCAACTTGTTTCTCGCTGATGTTCTATTTAATTGGTTTGATGTTCCCGCACTAATTATCAACTTAAGCTTTACCATAAGACTCAACAATATACTGAGTTATTGGTATTGGTGTTTTCCAGCTAGGATCCATCAATGTAAACTTTTTGGTCAATTTAAGTTTTATGTTTAGTCCCTTCACATATGGATTGCTTAATATGTATTATGATGATTTAAATGTATCATTTTGGTCAACGTGCCCCCCCTTTTTTATTACTTTTTATTCTAATAACAATAATAGGTACGTTATGAAATGGAGGGTTTACTCTAATGCATGTTAACGTAAAGAACACATGGATGTTTTGACTGAAGTTCCAAACTTGATTTGGTGTTGTAATGTCAGTAGATTACTAGTGGATTAATTCATGATTTGAACTAACAGGAGCATTTTTGTATGTTATTAATTGATATTGTACATGCATTCAAAATATAAATAATGTTTTGAATATTGGCAAAAATTAGCTGCATGTTTTATTCTTTAGAAGGTGACTTGACACTGTTATTTGGTAACTACTCCACCTGAAGTTGTAGTTACTATTTTTTGGCCACGATATTTTTCAATTGTTAATTTTCTTTCATGTATAGCGGTTGCATTTACAAATCTCACACGACATGCTGTCTTGATCCCAACCGTTTGTAATTTGCCACATCCTATATGTAAGGAAAATAAGAGGTTACAACTTACATCGTTGTTTATGTGGATCCCCCTATTTTGTTCATTCCTATTCATTATTGTATCCAAATTTTATAGGATGTAATGTTTGGTTTTCTTTCTATTTGGCCATTGTTGCTGACCCCATGAATAATAATCTTTACTTAAAGTTGTTTTACCTTTAATGTGGAAATTTTCAGGTGCATCTGAAGAGAATATTCGAGATCTTTTCTCTAAAGCATACAGATCTGCTCCTTCAATTGTATTTATTGATGAGATTGATGCAATTGCTTCAAAAAGAGATAATTTACATAGGGAGATGGAGCGGCGTATTGTAACACAACTGCTAACATGCATGGATGGATCAAGGCAACTTAAACAACCAGTTCATTCAGATTTGAATTTAGAAAATACTAATCACGTGCCTGGTTATGTTCTTGTAATTGGGGCTACCAATAGGCCTGATGCGCTTGATCCTGCACTGAGGCGGCCTGGAAGATTCGATAGAGAGATTGTTTTGGGTGTCCCGGATGAAAAGGCAAGGATTCAGATTCTTTCTGTCCTCACAAGTAATATTAGACTTGAAGGTTCTTTTGACCTTATAAAAATCGCAAGGTCTACGCCAGGTTTTGTTGGAGCTGATTTGAATGCCCTAGTCAACAAGGCTGGCAATCTTGCGATGAAAAGAATTATAGATAGAAGAAGGTTTGAGCTATCAAATGAACCTATTGATGAGGAACATAAAGTAGATTGGTGGAGGCGCCCATGGTTGCCCGTAGAGATGGAAAATCTTAGCATCACGATGACTGATTTTGAGGTAACTATTAAAAAAGCAGTCACAGCTTTATATGAAGTAAATTGTAGCATCACAACTAGGGATTTACTTTTAGGGGTTAATTTGTTTTTTTTGCCTACATATTTATGTAACAATATATGGTTGTAGGCATTAATATTTATATTTTATTACATCATTTTTCTGTACTTTTCATTATATATCATATGTTTGGGTGCGCTTTTTCTTTGTATGCTACATTTTAGTCATTACATCTTCGTGGTGTTGTGAGTCACTTTGACACCAGTGTTTGTCCTGAGGGAGAACCAGAGGAAGTTGATGGCCATTGTAAAAACTTAATTATACTTTATTGTGACATGTGCCTGATGCGATATCTGTGGGGTACCCCACCTTCACCAAATTCCTGGATTAAGACTTTAGTTTGTTGTTTAATAATTACTGTTGTTAATGTTTTGTAATTTCTGTGGTTATCTATCAACTTCAAAATCTAATGTTATTTTTGCTAAATAATGTTCTGGTTGGCATGATAAAAGTTTACCTGGGCTTGATTCCATGCAACCACTGAGTTCTGCGTGATTTTCCTAACAGCCTGGGCCATAACTTGTTACTCATGGGATAAGTCTGCCATTGGGCCCAAGTTAGGTCCCTGACCCCCCCCCCCCCCCCCCCCCCCCCCCCCCCCCCCCCCCCCCCCGGGGCCAGGTCCCCCCATACACATGGTTTTCAACCAAAAAATGATGTTATGTTTGATTTCTGTCTGTCCTAACAGAATCACATTTCTATATACTGTCTGATGCTGCAATGAATAGTGTTATAATGATATGACAATAATTTGTGGTTTGTGGACTAAGGTTGGTAAAATATTATCTACACTTAAGATCTTGATTCGCATTGTTGTTAATACTGAGGTGTATCATGCTGTGATTTAAAATAAATAACATTTATTGAATTTGGTGGTCATTTATCTGTTGGTTTCCTTGTATTTGATTTCATTCTTTATAAATGTTTGCTATGTTGTTTTTAGAGGTCTTGTCCTCATCTGCCGTTTCTTCTTCCCTTTAACTTTATGATACCTCCTGTTATCAAATAAAAAATTGAAATTATCTGTTGATATGAAGTTGTTAATTTTGTATGTTTATGCAGGAAGCTGCTAAAATGATTCAACCTTCATCACGTAGAGAAGGATTCTCTGCTGTCCCTAATGTAAATTGGGAAAATGTGGGAGGGCTTGATTTTCTAAGACAAGAGTTTGACCGCTATATAGTAAGACAAATAAAGTATCCGGATTGGTATAAGGTATTTGTTTTTGCTTTGCTGATTGCACTCTCATGCTAGTTCAAAATGGGTAACCAAATTGAATTTGGAGAAAGATATGAAATGAACTTGCCCTTGAAAAGAATGAAAGGAAGAATTAATGTCTAGAACTTGTGTAGTCTTGCCAATTGCCATGCTGAATGAGGCTGAACTTCAATTTCTCTCACCTCAATAAACATTGACCTTTCTTCTTTTCCTAGTTACACCTTTTTATCCATAAATGTGAAAATGTCTAGTATGTAATTTGTCATTTAATTAAAAAGTTACTTTTATTTCTAGGAATTTGGAGTGGATTTAGAGACAGGATTTCTGCTTTATGGGCCTCCAGGATGTGGTAAAACACTTATTGCCAAGGCAGTCGCTAATGAAGCAGGAGCCAATTTCATACATATTAAGGTTTTTCTATTATAATATTCTCTTGCCCTCTCCTCTGAAACAATGGTCTCCATGTTTTGCATTGTTTTTTCAATGTATGTGTTACTTTGAGTGTAAAATCTCTTTGTCAGCTAGGTGCCAAAAAACATTTTATCAATTTTATTGATATTGTGAAATGGTCAGGGGCCAGAACTTCTGAATAAATACGTTGGAGAAAGTGAATTAGCGGTTAGGACGATATTCAGTCGCGCAAGGACATGTTCTCCGTGTATACTTTTCTTTGATGAGGTATGATTCTCTATTAACTTTTTGACAGTTGCATAATCTAGTTATGGAGTGGCTGTTAGTGGAAAATGGAAGACAGGATTATTTGTTGTGTTATTGTTTTTGGTCCTTTGAGGTTTTCCAAAATTATGCATATTTTAAAACTAATTTTGTAAAAAAAATAGCAAGGACGTTAGCTGCCAAGAAGAAGTTTTAGCACTTTAGATAGTTTTTTCAATGTAAATTCTAAATGAGTTTGTAACAAGACCTGGTACATGAATGTCTGTTATGATTATTATTTGGTATATTTTCTCCTTGGTATGAACAAGTTATGCTTTTATACGAGTATGATAAATAGTTATAAAAATGTTTTCATGTTGCTATCTTGTTCAACTAAGAAGCCATCTTCTTCTGATTTGCAAGTGAATTTGTATGAGCTGCAGACATTAAAAGTGAATCGGGTGCAGGGTGCTGTCCAAAATTCTTAAAAGTTAGATTGTCTCCTCCTATGGCATAACATTGCAGCTTTTGGTTACTATAGGTGGATGCTTTGACAACAAAGCGTGGAAAAGAAGGGGGGTGGGTGGTTGAGCGGCTTTTGAATCAGGTTGAATGGTTGATGCAGTCTCTGGGACAAGCTTATGCTTGTTTGGTTGTATTGTTTTTCCTGGAGCATCCATATATAACAAATTTGGATCTGAAATCTATGCATTGCTATTCCATTGCAGTTACTGATAGAGCTAGATGGAGCAGATACTAGGCATGGTGTTTTTGTCATCGGTGCTACAAATCGGTAGGACTCATGCTTTTTCTGGCTTGAACTGATAAGCACAATTATCTTCTGTGACCGACATTTATATATTGGCAGGCCTGAGGTAATGGATCGTGCTGTCTTACGGCCTGGTAGGTTTGGGAAACTTATTTATGTTCCTCTCCCGAGCCCACATGAGCGTGGGTTGATTCTAAAAGCTCTTGCAAGGAAAAAACCTATAGATGCTGGAGTGGATTTGATCGCTATTGGCCAGATGGAGGCTTGTGAAAATCTGAGTGGGGCCGATCTCGCAGCGCTGGTTTGTCCCTGTTTATTGATCCATTTTCATACAATCATTTGAGTGATGTGGTTGAATATCCTATAGTAGTTTAGAGGCTTGTGTATTTTGTTGGGATTTGGTTCCTACCTAAAATATTGAATTGCTTGGAAATGAATTCTAGATGAATGAAGCTGCTATGACTGCACTTGAAGATAAATTGATATCTGCAAGCAGCAGTTCAGAATCAACGTCATTAACGATCAATATGACACATTTTGAGCGTGCTTTGAAGAAAGTTTCACCATCTGTTTCAGACAAGGTATGCATTTACTAGTTCACATTCTCCAATGCTTCTACAGTACCCTTATCATTTGAACAACTCTTTTATTTGTACTTTTATAATCTTTTTTGGGGCCCAGCAAAAACGGTACTACCAGAATCTGTCATTGGACTTCAGTGCATCTTGAATGTCAGGAAGTTTCAATCTCGTACGGCGGCATCAAACGGGACTGTGGGGGTGGTCCATGGGTGGGGGATGGTAAAAGGGTAAAAAATGGGTTATGCACTTCTGGTCACAGTAAATGTTGCGCTCACTGCAGCAACCTTCTGTTGTTGATAATGATGAGATAGTTATGCTTCAAGTTTTTGGAGTTTTCCATTTCATCCCTCTGCCGTTTCGCAGACGCCTGAAAAAAGTGACTGCCGAGTTTTTTTTTCCATCCTTACGATGCCCACCGTGTTCTTTTAGTTCTGGCCTCTAGAGGCCTGGTCTGGGGTTTTGTTTTTGGGTTCCTTTTGCTTATCATTTTCTATCCTTGCTGGACTGGGAAAAACAATTTGAATGAACAATCAGTATACCCTAGACTCAGGAAAGACTTTTGTAGAAATGTAGAATGCGGGTTCCTTGAATTGATTTTCCAGTCCTTGTTTACATAGGATATCAATAGTTTGTTTGGGTACACCATGAAACGAAGGTGTATGCCATAAATAGAATGCATTATTAATAGTATGATATTTTTGTTTGGTTTTATTAATATTTTTGAAAGTTTTTTTTTTGTACGTATTACTATCATAATCTAAAGTGTATTAATTTTAATTTATTGTATTATTAAAGTTAGTGCATGCGTTATGTTTGATTCAAATGCAATATAAATGTTTGTTGTCCTTAAACTCATTAATTGTAACTGGTTATGTAACTTGGGCCTAGTTTTGTTGAGCCTTAAAAATACTAGTTGGAAAATCTTAGCAGAGGAATACAGGATGATGTTTTGTAGCGCTAATACGTTTAAAACAGCAGTCTTCCCACAGAAAAATAAAAGGCGGATCATTTTCTCAGAGTAAGAGCGTGTTTGGAGGCAGTACTTGAATATAGAAAATAGTAGGCACAGAGTTGTTTGCTAAGTGTTTTTTACTTCGGTATTCAAAAATAATTATTATAAAATTGATACTCAATCTCCTTAAAATGAATATTATTTTGGTGTTTTTTTATATTTTGTCTTCATGTTGCATGGTTCCTTTCTACTTTCATCCGTTTGTCGCACCTCCATCCATTTTAAAATCTTCGACCGCCCTCTGCATTCAAATTTGACGTCTAATGCACTTTCAGCCACCCTATGTTTCAGTTCGATTGCCCCTTTGATTCAGATATAACAGATGATTGCAACGCCTGTCTTTGTGGAGCGCGAAAGATGATGGCGATGGATGCTTCTGGTGGCACCAGAGTGGAGTATGGTGGAGCCGCGGTGGTACGGCAAACATCGGCATACTGTGCCGAGGTTTGAGAGAGAGAACCCTGGGGGGGGGGGGGGGGGGTGTGGGTTGGTGGTGGTAGGGGTTCATGAGAGAGGGCCACGAGTGGAGAAAGAAGCGGTAGGACAATAACGTGCTGTAAAATCATGAAAATATTATCAAACAAAAAACATGTATTCAAATACATGTGAAAATAATTTTTTCAGAATAATTATTTAAAAATATTTTTAGGAAACATAAAATTGAATCCTACATTAAACATGTCCTAAGATTTCTAATCATTTTACTTAATATAAAGATTTAAATTATTTTTTGTTTTTCTATATAAATATATATTGTAATAAATTTTTTTTATTTTTTTATATTATTAAAATAATATTTATATTTTTCTATTTAATAATTTTTTTATAATTTAATATTGAGAGAAATAAAAAAAATTATAATTTAATAATTATAGGAAATGAATAATATTTTTTTAATATATTAAGAAATGCTATATAAATCCATAGAAAAAGTTTAATGTAAGACTTTTGGAAATGATTTTAATTTTTTTTCTCATTTTTTTCTAAATAAATAAAAACACTTATGAAAAATTTACTATTATTGCTTTTAATGAGTTTATATTGAATTCAACATGATGCATTTGAGTAAAATTTGAACCCATCTTTGAGTTTAAGAGTATGTAACTTAAACTTGAAACTAACTTAATTAAAAGTTTGAATCCAATTGAAAAAATGTTGAACTCTAGGTTTGATAATACAGGATTTAATGCATTCTTACCATCATGACATAGATCAATGAAGTAAAAAGGGATAGAATAACACTTATAAGTGTTATTTAAGAGCATCTTTATCTTTAAAATTTAGTATATTTTAGTTTAAAGTTATTTTAGCTAATTATTTTTAATGATCTATCTCAATCATGCTCCCTATTTTATATAATTATATAATATTTTATTACTTTTTAAAAATTTGATTTAAATAATTATTTTTTGCATGACTAATTAATGATTATCATATTAAAATATTAATAAAATTAATTTAGGGAGTAATAAAGTTTAGCTATACAAAGGGAGTATATTAGAGAGTTTGTTAACTTAAGGAGCATTTAGGGTGATTGTTGGAACAACTAAAATGCATAATGACTCTTTATGTTAGGGTAGAGAGCTCTATAAAGAGAAAGTTGAAGATGTTTCTCTTGGTCCCTAAGAGTCTAGAGGGGAGGGTAAATAGGACTCTTTATAAATTCTTCGGTAGCTTGGCAAGGCCATTAGTTACTGATTGTAAAGGTAATAATAGTACGAAAGGCAATCAGAACTAATAGAAGTATTATGTTTTATTATTAAAATAATAATTATAACAATATATAAGTAGATCAAGTTATTTACAATACGCTTAGAACTATAAATGAATATCTCTTTGTTTACAGTAGTTATTCTAGTACTATTCTATTTCTTACACAATGCACATTCAATATTTACAAAAAATATTACACAAGTACAAACACACATTCTATATTGACGTTCTATTTAAATATACACAGTCTTGATCTTACCATCTCCTTAAGAACTTGTTTGGTTTATCTTTGATCAGGGAGCTGCATTAAGTATGCCATCTCCTTGCTAAGCCGTGCTGCATGACTTGAGGATGTTGGAAATGAATAATGCATCAAGTTTGTTGTTTGCTTTTTATGATTCCAACGTTCATTAATGCTTGTGTCATCTAATTCAGGTATTCCACATGTAAGTCGTTGTTTTAGCATTCATGAAGCCTCTTAACTTACATTGGAGCTTCGAGAGATATTTCTATGCCTTTGAAGTTAATTCCGAGCTTGTGAGTGTTGAAATAGTGCGTATCATCCTAACAATGTAAAGATTATTTTGGATTAATTAAAATATATTTTGTTTAAGTATTTGTTAGTTTACATTCTTATGCTTTCTTATATGACCGAGCATCATGACATCCCATTACTTATTAAAATCTATTACTAGGTATGTGTAAGACACATATAATAGATCCGCAAATTAGACTATGTATAAAATTAGGTCACAATCGATGAATAAAATTCGAGATGCTCTATTCTGATAAGATTGTGGTGCGGACTATTTTCATAGTGAGAACGATCTAATCTAAGATCATTGTAAAGAGTTTACAAATAGTAACACTAATATGTAATTATAAATATTGAACAGGACTGTGATAGAATAAGTTCTTTAACTAATCTCTGTTATATTGTATGAAGAACTTTATATTCTATTGCTAAATAACTTGGATTGATCTTAATGCAGACCATTTGATTAACCATGTCTATAATGTGTGTCTTTCGATTTGTCAATAAATGAAAAGCTTAGTGTTTCAAATACCTCGATATCTTGGAGATATAATATTATAGCTAGAGGGAGTGTGTTGGGGGATTCATTGAACCCTATTTTAATATCAAATGATGGGAGATTATGTGAGAAATGAATATGTTTCAATCTCTATTTGGGTATAATCTGTTTGATTAATGAACTAACCCCCTAACATAGCAATAATAGAAATTTTGTGTTATTTGTGATATTTTTGGATGAAAAATAGGTCATACACAAGGGTCAAAGAAAGAAGAAAAAAATGGACAACAAGGAACTCAACAAACTGCAGAAGGTGGTCGATTAAAAATGTAGAGGTCGATCAAGAAGAATTTGAACGACCAATTTGATTGACCACACTTTTGGGAAATTCCGGTCAATTGAAAAGTTAAAGGTGGTTGACTGAAATTTTAGTCGACCAATTTGATTGACCACAATATGTGTTGTTCCCGCGAACCTTTTGGTTGTCATTGTTGTCAACATATCGTTGCGAGTTGGCACTGGGTCGAAGCTCAGTACAGGGTTGGATAACTTCGTAGAGTGATCTCTTACAGTGAGCTCGTAGAGGGAATCCACTATGTACTGACACAGGCTCAAAGCTTAGGGTCAAAGAGTCAAAGCCTCAAAGATGGAGAGTCGAAGATCAACAGACCACTCGGCTCCAAGCACCACTGCAGGAACTTAAAGTCGTAGACCAGGCGACTCGAAGGTCGAAGGTCGTAGCCAGGCGACTCGAAGGTCATAGGGTTGTAATTTCTCAGACCCAAGGAGAAAACAAGTAAAGAGCCGCGTCTCGCAAACTCGAAGTAAAGACTCATAGAGTCATAACATGCAGGGTCGTAGAGTTGAAGCTCGCAGGGTCGTAGATTGAAGGACCTGCTGCGGAGACCCGTGAAGGCAGTCAAGGCAGAATGCAGCTGTTATTGACTCACTTGAAGACTCGTAGAGCTTAAAGGCTCGTAGAATGAGACGTCAATGAAGCACTAGCTCTGACCTAGCTTCAAAGTCAGAGAGCAGAAGAGTTTGAAGATCAATGCCCGTAGCTCGAAGACTCAGACTCGAAGAGTCGAAGATGTAGACTCATAGACTAATGCTATGAGGCAATATCTTCGAGGCTATAGCTAGATAAAGGAATAGAGCGTGCTACGAAGGAGCAAAATGCGCTAAAGTTCACCGTTTTAGTAAGTCGTTACCCAGACAGTAGTTTTAAGTACGCTAAGTACTGAGAAACACGTGGACAAAGGGTTTAATATGTTTTAATGGTGAAGATCAAAGGGAGAAACATGCTAAACCCTAGACGAAGGGTTTCTGATTGGTGCCGACCTATAAAAGCAAGGAATATGTCTAACTCAAAGAGAGCGTCGATAATATTTTGAGAAGACAAGAAACGTATCTGTAGAAATACAAGAGGTGACACAGAGTAGTTCATATATACACAGAGAGAGAGAGGAAGATTAAAAGAAAGAGATAACAGTGAGTTAATATATCTTTCTTCCTCATACATTAAGTGAACAGATCGTGAGTCCGGTATAAGAGTGGTTGAAGGTCGAGCATAGTAAACGGTTATTTATGCAGGAGCAGATTATGTTAGACAGATTCTTACAGTGAGTAAATTCTGGAGCAATACTGTTTTTGTATTTGCATTGAATAGAAGAGAGAGTTGATCCAATTGTAACAAAGGCTAGACCCTACTGTATTAAAAGAGAATAGTGGATTGGACTCGGTGTAGGTACACTCTCACCACCGTGGAGTAGATCACATTGATTGAACCACATATATTGTGTGTCTCTGTCTTTTCTTTCTCATACATGTTTGCTTGTAACTGATATTGCATGAGACACTAAAAGACCATCCAAACAAAGACCACATCTGTTTGAGAAATCTCTCTAAAATATGCCACTCGGTAAAACTAAGGGAATAGTTTTAAAGTATACAGATTCACCCCCTCTCTATATACACACACACACACACATACCAAGACAATCATGCTTGGACCTGGGAATATCAATTGGTATCAGAGCTTAGTTCTCACTAGAGGCAAATCTATCACTCTGTAGAGAAGTGATCTCACAACTTGATAAGTTTGTATTGTTTGAGATCTGTGGCTTAACAGCTTAGTGACTAAGCAAGAGTCTTTGGTATATACAATATAAATGGAGATTCGAATCAGCGGACTGAGTACCAGCTCCAACTACGCTAAGAGAGTGCCTATTTATGATGGCACAAATTATAAGATGTGGAGAGCGAGGATGGAGACTTTGTTTATGTCCATGGGTATGGACGTTGAACGGGTAATCAGAGACGGATATATAGAACCGGCCAACGATAGAGAACCCACAGAAGCTGAAAGAAGAACCTATGAGTTAAACGACAAAGCTCTGAGTGTCATTACATCAGCACTCACAGACTCTGAATATGCAAAGGTGATGGACTGCAGGGTTGTGAATGATTTATAGGATAGACTTGAAAGTGTCTATCAAGGTGATGGTAGACTAAAGGAAACCAGGATGCAACTGTATACTTAGAAATTTGAAGCTCTCAAGATGGAGGAGCAAGAGGGTATACATGAGTTCTTTGTGCGATTAATAGAAATTGTCAATGACATGCGAACTCATGGCAAAAATAAAAAGAACTTTTCCATAGTAAAGAAGGTGTTGAAAGTTCTACCTTAAAGATTCATTCCAAGGGTGGAAGTTTTGGAAAACAGCAGAGACCTAGAGACAATGTCATTGCACGAGTTGCAGTGCAGTCTGACTGCATTCGAGATGAAACTGCACTTTTATAAAGATCCATCTGCATCTACATCCCAGCCCACAGCCAAGGAATCAAAGGAAGTAGCCTTCAAGGCTATGGGAAAATTGAAAATAAAGAAGGAAGCTGAGTCCTCAGAAGAACAAGAGGACACTGACAGTGAAGATGGTGAAGATGAGGTGGTAGCTTACTTCACTAGAAAATTTAAAAGAGGTGGAGCAAGAAAGCAAGCTAGAGGCAAGGGGAAAGGAGGACTTTCCCTAAGATGCTTTAAGTGTGGAAAGCGGGGGCACTTTGCATCTTAATGCAAAGCGAAAGCTAATAACTCGGATGATGAAGCCTCGGATGAAGAGGATACAAAGTGAAAGAAGTCATCATACCGAAGAAGCAATTCCACAAGGAGACCAGCAGCCCCACAGAAGAAGAAGGGCTCACACAAGAATTACATGAGCCAAATTACTGAATCTGATGATGAGGAGGAATGTTCATCAGATTGTGCTTTTGTTGCCAAGATAGAGGTGGACAATAGCAACATTGTCTCAGAGGAGGAAAAGGCAAGTGCAGAAGAAGATATTGATCTGGAGGAAGAGCTAGAGCTTGCTATAGAGGTGATCCACAAGAGAGGTTGCAGGATAAAGTAACTCAAGGGAGAGCTCAAGCTAGCCAAAGGGGAACTTGGTGAAATCAGAGGTGAGAAGGACAAGGTGTTGGATTCAAAGAAGTTCTGCGAGGAAATTATCGGTCTAAAGCTCAGATTAGAGGAGCAAGTCAAGATTTGTGATGACATGACCACATAACTCACCATAAGAGACACCACAATCCAACAGCTTGAAGAAGAACTGGTAGGCCTTCAACGGAAGATCTCAAAAGATAGAGCTAGTCAAGCCTTAACCTCTGACAGCTCCCAGATCAGATCACTCATCACAGCACTAGATACTCAGAAGAATGGGGTGACACCACATGTGGCGGGAATGGTTGTCAATTCAGTCTCACATGACAATCCTACGAAGGTAGTCAATCCTTTTTCCCATGGCAATCCACTGAATGAAATGGAGAGAGTGAATGACGTGATCCCGAGCAACATGAAAGGGAAGGGTGGTGTAAATGATGAGAAGATGGAGAGACATTTGAAGGAGTCCAAGCTCAATAGAGTGACCAAATGTGTTTAGAAATATGAGCATTCCAAGAATGTGAAGAAATCTAATGCATATGTCATTTCCACAAATGTTCGGGTGCCCCTCAAGAAAGAAGGTAAACCTGTGAAACCAACTGTCAAGGCCAAGCCTGTTCTGAAGAAGATCCCAGTTGTTCAGAAGTTGAGCAACACTAGCTTTCAAGGTCACTGTTACTACTGTGCAGTGTGGAGTCACATGGCTAGATTTTGTTGGTGGAGGTATCCAGTGCAAGCTCTTAGAACTACGAAGAAGACATCTAGAAGGAACTTGTACCAGACTGAGAGAAAGAAACCAGTGGGAAGTTTCTGCACTTATTGTCAAAAACAAGGACATGATGAAGCTTCATGCTGGTGGAAGCCAAAGCCCATTTTCACAAACAACAAGTTTGCTGTACTTGCAGACTTGGAAGTTTGTGACAAGTGTGGCAGTGAATGTCACAGTTCTAGAAAAGTGCTTATTCCTAAGCAGAATAAAAAGAAGAATACTGTGAACATTCAAGTGAAAAGGAAAGTGAGAGCATCTCAGAAGATTGTGAAGCCTACACCTCAGGGGAAGTGCTTCAAGTCTAAAGTAAAACAAGCCTACGTGGCTAAGGGAAAAGAAGTGGCTCACATCGTAGAGATTGCATTGAAAGTAGATATCAAGGACAGACAGTGGATCTTTGACAGTGGATGCTCAGGTCACGTGACTGGTGATCTGAAGAAATTGTCAGATGTGAATACAGACAAGTCTGGCAAAGTGAGATTTGGAAATGATAGCTCTCTGAAAATCAAAGGGTTAGGCTCTGCCAAATGGGGTAAGAACAAACTAAAGGATGTGTTACATGTTGAAGGGTTGAAATATAATCTAGCATCCGTCAGTCAGCTGTGTGACTCAGGTCATGAAGTGACCTTTACAAAAATTGGTTGTCAGGTGAAAAGAGAAAATGGCAACATAGTAGCAGCTGGAACAAGGATAGATGGGGACTTGTATGTAATTGATGAGAGCAAGACCCATAGCTGTCATATAACAAAGATAGAAGAAAATGAACTCTGGCATAGAAGACTGTGACATCTGAATCAGAAGAATATGAGAAGAGTTTTGAATTGCAAGGCTATTAGGGATATCCTAGATATTAAAAGAGAAAGAGAGCATGTATGCTCAGCATGCTTACATGGAAAACAAGTCAGATTTCACTACCATGTGAAGGAGTATAGTTCAGAAGCACCTTTAGATATTGTGCATACAGACCTGTGTGGAACAATGAGAAACAAGGGACTCAATGGTGAAAGGTACTTCATTCTATTTATGGATGATTTCACCATGAGGACCTGCACCATGTATTTGAAGCACAAGATAGAAGCTCTGGACTGCTTCAAGAAGTATAGAAGAATGGCTGAAAATGACTGTGGTCGAAAGATTAAAATTCTAAGATTTGATTAGGGTACTGAGTTTACAAATGAAGCCTTTGAGAGATATTTGAATAAACATGGGATTCAGCATCAACTGTCAGCAGCAAGAACTCTACAACAAAATGGAGTTGTTGAAAGGAAGAATAGGGCTGTCATTGAAATGGGTAGAACACTTCTACTGGAAGCTAATCTGCATGCAAGGTTTTGGACAAAGGCAACCAAAATAGCAGTATACTTACTGAACAGAGTGACCTTGAGACCAAGGACGGATTGCACACCCTATGAGTTATGGTGTGGAAAGAAGTCAATAGCCAAATACTTCAGAATATTTGGAAGCCCTTGCTTCATGAAGATAAACGAGCAAGGAAGAGGAAAGTTTTATGCCAGATCTGAGGAAGGAACATTTGTTGGATATTCATATCAGACAAAGGGTTATATAGAGTATTTCTTTCAAGACATGGAAAAGTCATAACTTCAAGTGAAGTTAAAGTTAATGAGAACTGGAAGAAGGATGTGACTGAATATGAAGATCCGAACTTGAAGAAGCAGAACCTCAGGAGGTAGAAAAGTCTGAGCATGAAAAAGAAGAGAAAGAGGAGGACACAGACTCAGAGAAGTCTGATAAAGAAGAGAAGGAAAAGTCCAATCCTGAGGTAGATTTTTGTAAGGACCCGTATCTTGAGTTAGTCACAGTTTTGCTTTCTGAGTAGGGTTTTTTCTAGATTTTGACCTAGTGAATGCGCTCAAATGAATTCACGTGCAAAAGGAAAGATGCTTAGAATGATGTCCTCTATCTACCACAGAAGTTTCAGGCCAAATGGACGTGTATGTGAGGTGCACGTGAAATGGGTCCATTTCACGTGCAAGTATGGTTGTCTTCTACATGATGCAAGGAGGCTAGGGGTGAAGTTTGAGCGCATTTGGAGTGCATTTGGAGTTGCACGTGAATTGGGGAATTCACGTTCAAATTGGCGTGCAGCCATATTTTTGCATGGTTCCCTTGGTTTTGACATTCTAATGATCTTTCTCCAAAGGACCATGTTGAAATTCTGAGTATTTTGGCCTATATGGGTGCGGAAAGGTGCTAACTTGTGTGATCAAAACTACGTCGTTTTGATAATGGGATTTACTTAATCAAAACTATGTCGTTTTAATGTGGGTAGTGTCTATATAATGAGGGCTTGAGTTTGAGTTTAGGGTTCTTGTGTTCTTCTTTGCTGCAGCTGCTGCCAGAGAGAGAGAGAGAGAGAGAGAGAGAGAGAGGATCTCCGGGCAGTTGCCGTGGTGGTTCGCGTCGTTGGAAGGTGTCTAGCGTTGAGATTAGGACAAAAGTCTGAGGTAGGGATTCATGTTTTTCCTAACTCTCCTCTGTTCTAGGATATTCACACACACACACACACACACACATATATATATATATATATATATATATATATATATATATATATATATATGTAAATCCATATAGGTGTGATCTCCTATATGGATGTTGGCCTTCAATGGCATGTTCCGTTGATTCTTATGTTGAATTTGGCCCGAGGATTTTCTGGGTTTGTTTATGCCCACAATGTGTTTGATGAAATGTCGTGAGGCCCGCACACTATGTATTTGATAAAATGTCTGGCCCGCATGCCATGTATTCAATATAATGCCCGTGAGACCTTGTATATGGGTGTCCGATGATATACCCGTGTGACTGGTGTGTCTTGTGTTTGACTTGTATTTGATTTTAAGCCTATGAGGCTGATGTGTGTGGCTTGTATCGACCATGTTGGTCCCTCGAAATCAAGTGTAAATGCTTATGCTAAGTGTTACATGTTGGAGATGTAATCTCGGCAATGCCATCACCGGTCCTTTTGGCCCCACAGCACCCCCCCAGTCTTGTTCTTCTCGGTCGTGTTTGAATGTGGGAATAGCGCGGATGAACTTCTAGTAGTAAAACCAAGCCAAGGAAAGAGCGCTTTTGGGGTGTCTCTCGCCCCCCCCCCCCCCTTTGGGATTGGGCACCTGCCATTACTCGCCGCCGCCGATAAGTGCACAATAGTCTGGACCCCTTTGAGATTTGGCCAGGACGTGGTCCCGAGTCTCGGTAGCACTCACGACGGTGGGCTAAGTCTACACCCATTCCTGAGGGTAGGTATGGCGCCCGAGGAGGTGGTTGACCATATCCGACTCGGGTGGAAAATGTTGCATTGGTGTCCATGCAACATTCGCCTGGATGTGGTATGTCATGTCGCCGTGGTGGCGGGGTGTCCTCTGCCCTCCAGTGCGGGCTCAGGTAAAGAGTGTTTAGTGGGTGATGTTTGCTGCTTTAGCCTTAGGCACGACACGAGCACAAGCATACACATATCATGCATGTTGTAGAGCGGGATGGGTCTAGTGTCACGACCCGAGCAGCGTGGTGCTGGCGGGACGTTTCTTAGTGGCACAATTCAGGAATGGATTCGTGCTACGTAAAGGAGAGGGGTTGGTTGAAGCGTAGATGGTGCGCAGCGAGAAGGTTCCAGGCAGTTCGTGGAGGAGAACGGATGGAACCCCTTCGGAGTTCAGACGTGCCGACCCGGTTGAATGCGGGGAGCACGCCGCTAGTCGAGGACTTGACGTTGAAGAAGGGATTTGGCCATCCTTACACAAACCGGTCGGGAACCGGAGCCGTTCTCCCGATGAGCCCGGTGGCGGGCGAAACCGGTCTACGTGCGCTTCAACCCTCAAAGGCTAAACTTAGCGGACCGTGGATAGAGAAGCTAAGTGGCGCAATTGGGTTGAGAGGCGCAGGAATTCTGACCCCGTGACAAGTGGTATCAGAGCCGAACCGGCCCGTATCCTGAAGACTCGCCGAGCACTCTCGCGAGTAGCGTGATCCCAAGGTGGGAGCTCACGAGAGGTGAGTCGACCGATAGTGTCTTGCACGTCTCGCGTCCATAGAGTTGGAGTATCCTAGAGTGTGATACGAGTTGGGCAAGGGAGTACGAAGGAGCGCGTCGGAGCGATCTTGGAAGCCTCCTATCCTTTGGACATTGGGCGAGTGGGGCGAGCATCTTGGTAAAGGTGTAGCAACTCCTGGGGAAGCGATGTCCAAGCTTGACATTGGGCGAGTGGGAGGGCGTCGAGGTAACGATGCCATCGCCTGCGGGGAAGCGATGTCGACAAGCGCAATGAGGACGTTGCGAGGATTGGGTGGAGGAGAATGTCACGACCCGAGCAGCGTGGTGCTGGCGGGACGTTTCTTTGTGGCACGATTCAGGAATGGATTCGTGCTACGTAAAGGAGAGGGGTTGGTTGAAGCGTAGATGGTGCGCGGCGAGAAGGTTCCGTTCGTGGAGGAGAACGGATGGAACCCCTTCGGAGTTCAGACGTGCCGACCCGGTTGAATGCGGGGAGCACGCCGCTAGTCGAGGACTTGACGTTGAAGAAGGGATTTGGCCATCCTTACACAAACCGGTCGGGAACCGGAGCCGTTCTCTGATGGCCCAGTGGCAGGGCGAAACCAGTCTACGTGCGCTTCAACCCTCAAAGGCTAAACTTAGCGGACCGTGTATAGAGAAGCTAAGTGGCGCAATTGGGTTGAGAGGCGCAGGAATTCTGACCCCGTGACACTAGGGAGACTGGATCCCTACTGAGCTATGGTTTGCTCACCCCTCCTATAAACTGTTCTTTTGCAGGGTTTAGCAGGCGGTAGGTGAAGGCTGAGGAGCTAGGCCCCTGAGGCTAGGAGTTTTATGTTATTTCCTTTGTTGTGCTAGTGGTTTTATGTTTTGAAATTTGGTTTGGTTTTATTTGTAACAGTACACTTGGCTTCATAAGGGTTTTTCCCCGACTGGGTTGTAATAAACATTTAGTCTTTGAAATGAAATAAAATGAGATGTTGTTATTCAATTTGTGTTTGTGTGCATGATTTGGGAGTAGGAACATGCCCCTTGGCATGTTAGCCTGGTTGTGCAGGTTTGGGACAGCACCCGTGCCAGAAGTCCTTTTAAGGTGCTTGCACCAACCCCTTGTCCCTTCGGGTGCAGGCATGGGCAGTCACTACTCATTTCCAAGTGGAAGGGAATTGGGGCGTGACAATATGGTATCGAGCGATAGTTCATGGTCTGGTGGACCTAGGATAGTGGGGAGGCCTGGGCGCTTCGAGACTCTTAGGAGGCGATATAGGACACGCCTGATCAACGTGGTCCTATCTGGTCTTCGGGGTGTACTCGGGGGTAGTTAGACCAAGGAGTAGGGCATTTGCATTTGGGTTGAGGGTGCATACATGCATTGGCATTAGGGCACTAGTTTAATTTCAGGTATGAGTATCGTGATTGGACATGCTATGTTCGTTGAAACTTGTTGCTAAAAACAAAATTTTGTTTCGTGAAATTCGGTGATTTTTTCGTGAGGCTTGTTGCTATGAATTGCTGCTGTGTACTTCGTGATTTACCTTGTGTGTTTAAATGTAAAACGTTGCTTGAGTACCTCATGGCCCATGGGGATGAGGGTGTGTAGAGCTTGAGAGAAGATGATCCTAGTTTGGTTTAAATTATGTAGACTATGCCTCGTAGGAGAGTAACCCGAGCTACTCCAGCTGTAGAAGATGAATCTTTTGCACGTGCTGGAGAGGAAAGAGGACAGCGTGTAGAGGGCGATGATCCCCTGGAGCGGATCATGGCCCAAGTTCGGGCCCTAAGTGAGAACGTGCAAGGCATGCGTGAGGACCTCAGGGGAGAGATCCTAAACGAGGTGCGTCAGGAGATGATGGCACGACAGGCAGTGCCACCCCCTCCACCCCGTGAGGCGGAACCTCCGTGTAGGCAGGAAGTGCCGGTGAGGCGGGAAGAGGGAGACGTGTTGACGTAGTTCCGAAAGGAACATCCACCAAGGTTCAAGGGAGGAGCTGAACCTCTAGGAGCAGAGCACTGGCTGCGGCAGATCGAGCATGTGTTCTCCTTTCTTCGTGTCACGCCCCGGATTTCCAACCCGAGGAAACCGGCACGTGACTCCCCTTTTACCCACACGGAGGGCAGAGGGGTTAGGATACAAACCAGGAATTTTACATTTCAAACATCCACAACACATTCAAGAAAGTAATGTTCATAAAAATAATCCAAACCAGTTTATTACAACAGAATTATTTCCAATCCCATCCCCACTGGGGTTACATCAGTTCCCATAAAAGAAAACAACATAAACAGTAAAGTAAATAAGGTCCTCCACCTTGGTGTATCCACCTAACGCCTGTAAGTTCCTGGAAAACAAACAAACACAGTAGGAGGGGTGAGCAACCACAGCTCAGTAGGGATCATGTCTCCCCAACCCATCCCATGTTCCTAGCATCTACATGCCATGTGTACAAGTGCAGTGTTGTGTTACAACAATTTCAACAAACATAATAACAACCACATCAACAATTTACAATCCTTCACTGCCACACAGGCTAACACTTTAACCACAAGTGATTTAACCGCCTCTTCAGGCCAAGTGATTTAACCGCCTCTTCAGGCCAAGTGATTTAACCGCCTCTTGCCAAGTGATTTAACCGCCTCTTCAGGCCAAGTAATTTAACCGCCTCTTCAGGCCAAGTACCCCAGTCAAGCACACAACACACATGGTCACACAAGCATACAACCAAACACTTCGTGAGCACCCATTCACAAGCGTACAAACCCAACCATTCAGGCCATAGCGCAAACATCCAGCATACATACATACACTAAACCACAAGTCCAGTCACACGGACATATTACCAAACACTTAATGGGCATATACACACAGCTAAGTTCACACAGGCATTTCATCAAACATGTAGCAGGCATGTCGTACAGGCATTTTATCAAATACTTTTCATGCATCACACAAACACCAGAAACACCAAAATCGCCATTGAAGGCCAACATTCATATAGGAGGTCACACCTATATGAATTTACATATAAATAATATAATATTCTGCCCTAGGACCCTAGGACAGAGGAGGATGTAGGAAGAACAGAATCCCTACCTCAAGGAAAACGCAACAACACAGCAACGGTCTGATCCCAAGCCGAACGCCGTCCACCCACGAAGCACCGACCACCCACGCAAGACGCCCGGCAGCAACCAGGAGCTCTCCTTCCCTCTCTCTCTCTCTGCGACGGTGGTGAAGCAACAAACCCTAAACCTAAAACAGAGGGACTCCTCCTCCTTATATAGACAACACAACATCAAAACGACGTAGTTTTGATTAAGTGAATCCCAGGATCAAAACGACGTAGTTTTGATCACACAAGTCACCACCTTTCCGCACCCATATAGGCCAAAACACTCAGAATTTCAACATGGTCCTTTGGAGAAAGTTCCTTAGAATGTCAAAACCAAGGGAACCATGCAATAATATGCCTGCACGCCAATTTGCACGTGAATTCCCAATTCACGTGCAACTCCATATGGACTCCAAATGCTCTCAAACTTCACCCCTAGCTTCCTTGCATCATTTAGAAGATAATTACACTTGCACGTGAATTGGACCCATATCACGTGCACCTCATATACATGTCCATTTGGCCTGGAAACTTCGTGGTAGATAGAGGACATCATTCTAAGCATCTTTCCTTTTGCACGTGAATTCATTTGAGTCCATTTACTAGGTCAAAATCTAGAAAAACTCTACTCAGGAGGCAAAACTGACTAACTCAAGGTACGGGTCCTTACACTTCGACCCCGGGAGGAAGACAAAGTGAGACTAGCAGTCCAGCAGTTGGAGGAGGAAGCCTTGGAATGGTGGCTTAGCATCTCAGGAAGCCGGGACATGGAGACCATGGCTCGGACCGAGTTCCTCCACTGTTCCATGAGGAGTTCTTTCCCGAGTCATTGCGGTGGCGAAGCGGGAGGAGTTCGGCGGCTGAAGCGGGGATCGCGCTCGAGAGCGAGTATGAGTGAGATTTCCAGGGGTTGAGTCGGTTTGCTCCGAAGCAATATCAAGGGAGGACCTGAAGGCCCATAAGTTTACCATGGGTCTCAAACCTGCCCGAAGCAAAGGGTGGAGATCTTGCGACCGAAGACCTATCTTTGAAGTCGTGGACACCGCCAAGATTGTTGAGAGAGGATTAGAGGAGGGAAGACAGGCTCACCAGGAGCGGATGGGGCAGAGCGCGCGACAAGCACGGTGTAACCAAGAGGCGGAAGGTTGAGCCCGGGAGTGGGACTTTTCCCAAGGATAGGGGCCAAGCTTCAATGGCTCCACCCGGATCCCGTGACTTTGGAGGACAGGGGAGTCTTCTCTGGGAACTTTCCAAGCGGGTGTACCTGTTGTGGCCTGTCGGGGGCACGTCAAACGTGAGTGCCCCAAGCGGCACTTGACGTGTCATAGCCGTGGGAAGGTGGGACACATCGGCAAGGTGTGTTTCAAAGAAGGGGAACAGCCGGGGAGCTAGAAGCTTAGCACAAGGGAGCAGGGGTGGGACCCAATTTTAGGCCCCCGCCCCCTAAGCCAGGCACATTCGTGGCAGGCCGGTCAGGATGGTTCCGGTCACACTAGGCCACAGGGGGAGAGGTAACCACAAGGAGGATCGGAGGGGCGTCCCGGTGGACTGCAGGCAGGAGCAAAAGGGAAGGCAAGTGAGGCTAGTGGCGGGGCCAGGCCAAGGCGAGTGTTCACGCTTACCTCGGCACCAGTGAAATGGAGGAATTACCATCACCCTCCGAGGAAGGTGGGGCTGGACCTTCGGTGGTTCGAGGTACTATTCTAATATCTCGCACCGTTGTTGCCGCATTGTTTGATACCTGGAGCTTCATGTTCCCTGATTGCTAAGTCCTTGGTGGAGAGCCTTGGACTTGATTGTGTGGAGGCCGATAGACCTCCGAGGGTCGAGTCCCCAATGGGAGGTGTGGAGTTGATCCACCAAATGTGTCGAGAGTGTGCGCTTACGATAGGAGAGGTTGACCTCTCATTTGATTTGTACGTAATGCCCATGAGGACTTTTAGTTTGATTCCGGGGATGGACTGGTTGATGGCCTTTCAGGCTAAGATTGATCTGCTATAGGCGACGAGTATCATTTACTACACCCACAGGATCTTCCTATACCCTAGTGGGTGAATGGGATAGGAATCTTGGGAGAGCCTGGACCGACGAGGGAGCTATGGGGCAATATTACCCATAGGCTTGCCACCCTAACCTTTGAGGAGGAAGGTAACTTAGAGAAAAGGGTGTGGCCAGATGTTGTCGAGAATTTCCAGGATGTCTTTCCTGGGGAGTTGTTGGAGTTGCCTCCACACGAAGTATCGAGTTCACGGTTGAATTGTTGCCAGGGGTGGGACCCATCTCACAAATAGCATACCGGATGGGACCTGCTGAGTTGCGGGAGCTTCAGAAGCAAATAAAGGAACTGGGAGATAAAGGTTTTATCCGTCCTAGTACCTCACCTTGGGGTTCGTTGCGACTTTGCATTGATTATCGGAAGCTGAATCAAGTAACGGTAAAGAACAAATACCCTTTGCCGCGGATCGATGACTTATTCGACCAGCTGAGTGGAGCACGGTGGTTCTCAAAAATCGATCTGCGTTCGGGATATCATCAATTGAGGGTCAGGAGCGAAGACATCCTTAAGACGGCGTTCAGGTGCAAATACGGACACTATGAGTGGTTAGTGATGCCTTTTGGGCTCACGAACGCACCTGCCGTGTTCATGCATCTAATGAATCAGGTATTTGCCCCATACCTGGATTCCTTCGTGGTGGTATTTATTGACGACATCCTTGTGTACTCCAAAACCCAAGCTGAGCATGAGGAGCACCTGGCCATGGTGCTGCAGGCACTACGAGATCATCACTTGTATGCTAAATTTAGCAAGTGTGACTTCTGGATGCAAGAGGTGCATTTTCTTGGGCATGTAGTATCTGCCGAAGGAGTTAGAGTGGACCCAACCAAGATTGAGTCCGTAGCATCTTGGAAGAGGCCCACAAATGTTTTTGAGATCCGGAGTTTCTTAGGTCTGGCAGGGTATTACCGGCGTTTTATGGAAGGGTTTTCTCGGTTGGCGGCGCCCATGACAGCTCTTACACGGAAGGGAGCCAAATTCGAGTGGATGGACAAGTGCCAGCAGGCATTCGAGGAGTTGAAGACTCGCCCGACTACCGCACCGGTGTTGAGTCTACCGTAGGAGGGAGTGCCATTCGAGGTGTATTGTGATGCGTCTCGCGTTGGCTGGGGTGTGTTCGATGCAAGAATGCCAAGTCATAGCATATGGCTCGCGACAGTGAAGTCCCATGAGCAAAACTACCCAACACACGACCTGGAGTTAACGCGCAGTTATTTTTGCCCTGAAGTCTTGGCGACATTACCTATTGGGAGAGAAATTTGTGGTATATACCGACCACAAAAGCCTACGGTATATCTTCACCCAGAGAGACCTAAATTTGCGACAACGGAGGTGGGTAGAGTACCTGCAAATGTTTGACTTCACGCTCTCCTACACGCCTGGGAAGGGAAATTTAGTAGCCGACACGCTAAGTAGAAAGGGGAAAGCCGAGGTTTCCATGAGAGAATGGAAAATGATGGAGCGGTTGGCGGTCTTCAGGTGCAACCTGCTTTCAGCGATGAGGGAGCTATCCTGTGTCCTCTCACCGTGATACCAGGAGTTATATCAGCGTGTCCGTGAGGGACGGTTAGGAGACGTGGATCGTGAGGGTGATCCGGGCCTAGATAGAGGCCAGGAGAGCCGTCGAGGACCGGACGAAGGAGTTGAGCATGAGCTGAAATTTTGGGGGCGTCTGATAGTACCACCTCCCATGCGTGAGGATGTGCTGAGGGAATTTCATCATTCCCATTTGGCTGTACATCCAGGAGGAACTAAGATGTATCATGCCGTTCGCGCACGATTCGGTGGCCGGGGCTGAAACGGAGTGTAGCAGAGTTTGTTTCCCAGGTGCCTTACCCGTCGGCAAGTGAAGGCAGAGCACCAATGACCCCTGGTCAATTGCGGCCTTTACCTGTAGCCGAGTGGAAGTGGGAGCATATTACCATGGACTTCGTGACGGGACTTCCTACCACTTGGGAGAAAGGACATGATTTGGGTCATAGTGGACCGCTTAACTAAGTCAGCCCATTTCTTGGCAATTCGAGAGCGCGACTCTATCGGCACGTTAAGCCAGTTGTATGTTGATGAGATTGTCCGCTTGCACGGAGTGCCCTTGTCTATTGTTTCGGACAGGGATGCGCGGTTTACATCCCGGTTTTGGGGAGGTCTGCAGGAAGCATTGGGAACCCGACTTAATTTGAGTACCGCATTCCATCCCTGAGATCGATGGTCAGTCCGAGAGGACCATTCAAACATTGGAAGACTTGTTGAGGGCTTGTGTACTTGATTTTGGAGGATCATGGGCTTCCCACCTTCCTCCTGGTAGAGTTTGCCTATAATAACAGTTACCAGTCTTCGATTGGGATGGCCCCGTTTGAGGCATTGTATGGCCGACCGTGTCGGTCTCCATTATGTTGGGTAGAAGCTGGAGAGGCAGCTATGTTAGGACCTCAATTGGTCCAGGAGGCTACGTCAAAAGTTTAGCTGATTCGGCAACGCCTTCTTATAGCTCGGAGCGGCATGAAGTCTTATGCGGATCGCCGACGCCGACCGTTGGAGTTTTTGGTGGGAGACCACGTATTCCTTCGTGTTTCTCCACGGAGAGGGCATAAGAGATTTGGGGACCGGGTCCAAGTTGTCCCCTCGGTACATTGGACCGTTCGAGATTTTGAGCAGAGTTGGACCTGTTGCTTATAGGTTGGCGTTACCACCTAGTTTGAGCAGAGTTCATAATGTTTTCCATGTATCCCATTTGCGGAAATATCATCCGGATCCCACACACTTGCTAGATTGGGGTACCCTGGATCTTGGAGAGGATGTGTCTGTTGTCGAGGCACCCATCCGTATTGTAGATAGGCGCGAGAAGCAGCTGCGAGGTAAGACTATTCCGTTGGTTCGGGTGTTGTGGCAACACCGAGGGCTGGAGGAAGAGACCTGGGAACGTGAGGCTGAGATGCGTGCTCATTATCCTGATTTGTTCGAGGACGAACAACTCGAAGGAAGGGAGGAGGGCAAGCATCAAACTTCAACATAATTAGGTATTTGCCCAACCGGTTAGGTAACCCTGAGAATATAACATCGCTACATGACCATGTGGAGTGTATAAATGTGTGAAATAATTTGTGATTTGTTGTGTATTAATTTGTGCTTTGAGGGTGTTAGAGGCCTATGCATTGGTTGTGATTGTTTTCTTTCATTCTACCTTTTCTTTTCGAGGACGAAAAGTCTTAAGGGGGAGAGGATGTAAGGACCCGTACCTTGAGTTAGTCACAGTTTTGCCTTCTGAGTAGGGTTTTTTTTCTAGATTTTGACCTAGTGAATGGGCTCAAATGAATTCACGTGCAAAAGGAAAGATGCTTAGAATGATGTCCTCTATCTACCATAGAAGTTTCAGGCCAAATGGATGTGTATGTGAGGTGCACGTGAAATGGGTCCATTTCACGTGCAAGTGTGGTTGTCTTCTACATGATGCAAGGAGGCTAGGGGTGAAGTTTGAGCGCATTTGGAGTGCATTTGGAGTTGCATGTGAATTGGGGAATTCACGTTCAAATTGGCGTGCAGCCATATTTTTGTATGGTTCCCTTGGTTTTGACATTCTAATGATCTTTCTCCAAAGGACCATGTTGAAATTCTGAGTATTTTGGCCTATATGGGTGCGGAAAGGTGCTAACTTGTGTGATCAAAACTACGTCGTTTTGATCCTGGGATTTACTTAATCAAAACTACGTCGTTTTGATGTGGGTAGTGTCTATATAATGAGGGCTTGAGTTTGAGTTTAGGGTTCTTGTGTTCTTCTTTGCTGCACACGCTTCGCAGTAGAGAGAGAGAGAGAGAGGATCTCCTGGGCGATTCTTGTGGTGGTTCGCGTCGTTGGAAGGTGTCTAGCGTTGAGGTTAGGACAAAAGTCTGAGGTAGGGATTCATGTTCTTCCTAACTCTCCTCTGTTCTAGGATATTCACACACACACACACACACACACACACACACACACACACAGATATATATATATATAAATCCATATAGGTGTGATCTCCTATATGGATGTTGGCCTTCAGTGGCATGTTTTGTTGATTCTGATGTTGAATTTGGCCTGAAGATTTTCTGGGTTTGTTTATGCCCACAATGTGTTTGATGAAATGTCTCTGAGGCCTGCACACTATGTATTTGATAAAATGTCTGTGAGGCCTGCATGCCATGTATTCAATATAATGCCCGTGAGACCTTGTATATGGGTGTCTGATGATATACCTGCGTGACTGGTGTGTACTGTGTTTGACTTGTATTTGATTTTAAGCCTATGAGGCTGATGTGTGTGGCTTGTATCTGACCATGTTGGTCCCTCTGAAATCAAGTGTAAATGCTGTGCTGAGTTTACATGTTGAGATGTAATGCTATACTGTTCTGTTGGTATGTTTGAGACTGAGCTGAGATATGGGCTAGGCACAATAGCTGGACCCCTTTGAGATTTGGCCAGGATGTGGTCCTGAGTCTCGGTGTAGCACTCACGACGGTGGGCTAAGTCTACACCCATTCCTGAGGGTAGGTATGGCGCCCGAGGAGGTGGTTGACCATATCTGACTCGGGTGGAAAATGTTGCATTGGTGTCCATGCAACATTCGCCTGGATGTGGTATGTCATGTCGCCGTGGTGGCGGGGTGTCCTCTGCCCTCCAGTGCGGGCTCAGGTAAAGAGTGTTTAGTGGGTGATGTTTTTTTGCTTTAGCCTTAGGCACGACACGAGCACGAGCATACACATATCATGCATGTTGTAGAGCGGGACGGGTCTGGGGAGACTGGATCCCTACTGAGCTATGGTTTGCTCACCCCTCCTATAAACTGTTTTTTTTCAGGGTTTAGCAGGCGGTAGGTGAAGGCTGAGGAGCTAGGCCCCTGAGGCTGGGAGTTTTATGTTATTTCCTTTGTTGTGCTAGTGGTTTTATGTTTTGAAATTTGGTTTGGTTTTATTTGTAACAGTATACCTGGCTTCATAGGGGTTTTTCCCCGACTGGGTTGTAATAAACATTTAGTCTTTGAAATGAAATAAAATGAGATGTTGTTATTCAATTTGTGTTTGTGTGCATGGTTTGGGAGCAGGAGCATGCCCCTTGGCATGTTAGCCTGGTTGTGCAGGTTTGGGACAAGACCGTGCCAGAAGTCCTTTTAAGGTGCTTGCACCAACCCCTTGTCCCTTCGGGTGCGGGCATGGGCAGTCACTACTCATTTCCAAGTAGAAGGGAATTGGGGCGTGACAATTTTACTAAAAAGACCAGGAGGACATGGTCCAGTGTGCATGACAAGGATCAGATCCTTAGTGATCCCCAAGCAGGTGTAACAACTAGGAGGAAATTTACAAGAGCTACTGCATTGCTCTCTCAAATAGAGCCTAGAACAGTTGGAGAAGCAATAGACGATGAAGCTTGGATCGCAGCAATGAATGATGAGTTGGATCAAATTGAAAAGAATAAGACATGGGAGCTCGTTCCTAGACCAAAGAACAAGAATGTCATCGGAACTAAATGGGCATTCAGAAATAAGCTGAATGAAGATGGCAAGATTGTCAGGAACAAGGCACGACTAGTATGCAAGGGATATTCTCAGATTGAGGGGATAGACGTTGATGAGACTTTTGCACCAGTAGCAAGGTTAGAAACTATCAGAATGTTTCTTGCATTAGCAGCATATAAGAAATTCAAGGTTTATCAAATGGATGTGAAGTCTGCCTTTCTCAATGGGTTGTTGAAGGAAGAAGTGTATATTGTGTAACCAGATGGAGTGCAGATTGCTGATGATGAGACATATGTTTGTAAACTGAAGAAAGCCTTGTATGGCCTGAAGCAAGCTCCTAGAGCATGGTATAGCCAACTGGATGGGTATTTACAAAAAATGAACTTCAGTAGAGGAACAGTGGATCATAACTTATATATACTGAATTCAGATAAAGGTCAGCTGGCTACCATAGTCTATGTAGATGACATTATATTCGGAGGAAGCCACTCAAGATTATGTGAAGAATTTGCGAAGAGAATGAGTGATGAATTTGAAATGTCTCTCATAGGAGAACTGACATACTTCTTGGGACTACAGATTAGGCAAACTGCTAAAGGCATATTCATATCACAGCACAAGTATGCCAAGGAACTGCTGAAGAAGTATGGTATGGAAGATAGCAAGCTTGTTAGAACTCCAATGGCTACAGGCTGCAAACTTCATAGGGATCAGGAAGGCAGAAGTGTAAATCAAAAAGAGTATCGAGGTATGATTGGAAGCTTCTTATACATCACAACCTCTAGACCTAATCTAATGCAAGCTATGTGTCAGGAAATTAGATATCAAGTATATCCAAAGGACTCTCACTTGCTGGCAGTCAAGAGGATCCTTAGATACCTAAATGGTACACTGGAGATGGGGTTGTGGTATCCCTCTAAGGATTCCATTGAGTTACAGGCTTACAATGATGCAGACTGGGCTGGAAACATCGATGACAGACGCTCTACCAGTGGCTGCAGTTTTTATTTGAGCTGCAAACAAAACAGTGTTGCTTGTAGCACAGCAGAAGCAGAGTATGTGGCTGCACATGCGGCATGTACTCAAGTGGTATGGATGCATACGCAATTGTCAGACTTGGGAGTCAGTGTTGAGTTACTTGTGAACATCTGGTGTGACAACCAGAGTGCTGTCAATATCAACAGGAATCCTATCCAACATTCGAAGACCAAGCATATCGACTATCGCTACCACTTCATCAAGGAGCTAGTAGAAGAGGGAAATGTGCAATTGGTGTATGTTCCCACACAGGAACAAACTGCAGATATTCTCACTAAAGCTCTCTCCATTGAGCTGTTTGATAGACACCAAAGCAGGCTGTCTGTACAGCTACCTCCTCTCGCGTAAGGCATCAGTGGGGTTGCCCCCTTTCTTTGCAATTGGTTGGCAAAGGGGCAGAGAAGAAGAGAGTACTTTGTCTAGGGGGAGCACACAATGGAGGAGTTCAGGGGGTGACTGGAATGAAGCCTCAATGTTGCCAACAATTCCAAAGGGGGAGATTGTTGTTCTCGCGAACCTTTTGGTTGTCATTGTTGTTAACATATCATTACGAGTTGGCATCGGGTCAAAGCTTAGTATAGGGTTGGATAACTTCGTAGAGTGATCTCTTAGAGTGAGCTCGTAGAGGGAATCCACTATGTACTGACACAGACTCGAAGCTCAGGGTTGAAGACTCAGAGAGGGTCGAAGAGTCGAAGACTCGAAGATGGAGAGTCGAAGATCAACAGACCACTTGGCTCCAAGCACCACTGTAAGAACTCAAAGTCGTAGACCAGGCAACTTGAAGGTCGAAGGTTGTAGCCAGGCGACTTGAAGGTCGTAGGGTCATAATTTCTCAAACCTAAGGAGCAGACAGGTAAAGAGCCGCGTCTCGCAGACTCGAAGCAAAGACTCGTAGAGTCGCAACATCTAGGGTCGTAGAGTTGAAGCTCGCAGGGTCGTAGATTGAAGGACCTGCTACGGAGACCCGTGAAGGCTGTCAAGGTAGAATGTAGCTGTTACTGACTCGCTCAAAGACGCGTAGAGCTTAAAGGCTCGTAGAATGAGATGTGAGTAAAGCACTAGCTCTGACCTAGCTTCGAAGTCAGAGAGCAGAAGAGTTGGAAGATCAATGCCCGTAGCTTGAAGAATCAGACTCGAAGAGTCGAAGATGTAGACTCATAGACTAATGTTATGAGGCAATATCTTCGAGGCTGTAGCTAGACAAAGGAACGGAGCGTGCTACGAAGGAGCAAAACACACTAAAGTTCACCGTTTTAGTAAGTCGTTACCCAGACAGCAGTTTTAAGTACGCTAAGAACTGAAAAACACGTGGATGAAGGGTTTAACGTGTTTTAATGGTGAAGATCAAAGGGAGAAACATGCTAAACCCTAGATGAAGGGTTTTTGACTGGTGCTGACCTATAAAAGCAAGGAATATGCCTGACTCAAAGAGAGCGCCGATAATATTTTGAGAAGACAAGAAACGTATCTGCAGAGATATAAGAGGCGAGATAGAGTAGTTCATATACACACAGAGAGAGAGGAAGATTGAAAGAAAGAGATAACAGTGAGTTAATCTATCTTTCTTCCTTATACATTCAGTGAACAGATCGTGAGTCTGGTATAGGAGTGGTTGAAGGTCGAGCATAGCAAACGGTTATTTACACAGGAGCAGATTGCATTAAACAGATTCTTATAGTGACTAAATTCTGGAGCAATACTATTTTTGTATTTGCATTGAATAGAAGAGAGAGTTGATCCAATTGTAACAAGGGCTAGACCTTACTGTATTAAAAGAGAATAGTGGATTGGATTCGGTGTAGGTACACCCTCACCACCGTGGAGTAGTTCACATTAATCGAACCACGTATATTGTGTGTCTCTGACTTTTCTTTCTCATACATGCTTGCTTGTAACTGATATTGCATGAGATACTATAAGACCATCCAAACAAAGACCACATCTGTTTGTGAAATCTTTCTAAAATATCCCACTCGGTAAAACTAAGGGAATAGTTTTAAAGTATACAGATTCACCCCCCTCTCTGTATATACACACACACACACGTATACCAAGACAATCATGCTTGGACCTGGGAATATCAATATGATTTCTACACGAACCAACTACTATTCAACGGATCTCTTCCTTTTGCCACCTGAATGTGTTAGATCAAGCCCAGAATTTGGATAATGCTGATAAAGTCCTATGTAATTTGATCTTGAGATCTTTTGTGTTTCTTTGATTGTTGCAGAAGATATGTTATTAATCCGGAGATGCACTCATGAGAGCGAAGCTAAGGACAGGATACATAATCCTGATTTGGACAAGAGTGAGTGTCGTCAAACACTTGGTAAATAACCAAGTCACCAATACATACGGAATAAGGAACATTCGTGCGGACTAAGAACTTAAAAGCTATGGATTACGTAATCTGCTCTTAATGCCTCAAACGGACTAAGTCAAACTGATGCGGAGTATGTTGGGTCTCTAACGTCCCATAGATCAATCCCACATCGGTTAGGGCGAACATTGAGGTCGTCCTAATGAGGAGGCTCATGTGCACCTTGTCACAATGCGTTTTAACGGGTCGCGGCCCGTTAGAAACAAATCCGTGCGGGCTGCGGCCCATGGGTGGGTGCGTGAGTGCCAAAGCGGACAATATTGTGATAGTGAGTGTCCTGGCTGAGGTCCAACAGAGTAAGAGTCTTGGTCTACAAGGTTGCACAAAGTTAAAGAGTCGACACGGAGTTAAAAGTTAAGTCTTCCCCTCAAGCAAACTAAAGTAAAGAAGACACGGAGTAAGGCATCCGAGTCTTTCATACATACGGAGTAAGGAAGTATTGCGGAATAAGGACCCAAGTCTTTATTTGCACGGAGTAAGAAAACTAGATGCGGAGTAAGGAATCCGGACCACTCACTCATGCGGAGTAAGGATGCGCTAGTACGGAGTAAGCCATCCAATCCTTTAAACTCGCACGGAGTAAGGAATTTACATATGGAGTAAGGAACTTACACACGGAGTAAGGAACTTACATATGGAGTAAGGAACTTACATGCGGAGTAAGGAAGCGCTGATACAGAATAAGCACTCTGACCTTCTCATTCACACGGAGTAAGGAAGCGCTGACACGGACTAAGGATTCCAGTACCAAATAGATATGAAGTAAGCAACCACTGACACGGAGTAAGGTTCCGAGCTTCATTAGCTACGGAGTAAAGAAAATTACACCGGACCAAGAAGATGCTGCTTCAACTTACCGTATTTAAAGTTATCAGCTCGTGGTGTCCCAATGTAAGACAAACTCGTTGAGAACCTGAAGAATCTTACACGTGGATCACCCGGATATGTGGACACAACTTTAATTATACTTGAGAACTCACAAAGGCACTTATACTCTTCAAGCCCAAGAATCTCTCCAAACACAGCTTTGTTCCGACTGCTGCAGACTGGACCCAAGAATCTCTCCTTCGGGCGCATCCTTAGCATTGTATTCCGGCATCTTCATCCGGACCATTTCGTCCCGCTCTGATGCTGTTTCATTTCCTCCGGCTTACTACCTTCGCCATCATACGCCTGATGGAAACATGACAGCTCGTCGTCCCTTTGAAGCTCTCCGCCTTCTCCCTGCCACAGAACAACAAGGCAGTTTTGTTGGTGACCCCTCCGACAGCCATGCCCATGACGTCAGCTCCGCTCACCGATCCTCCCGGATTCGGTCCGTTGCTGCGCCCTCCATTTCTCGGGCCTCCCAGCACAGCGTCCATGCCGAACCCTCCGAGGTTGCGGGGCCATCTTAGCGCAGTGCCCCTAGAGCTGTTTCTTCACCCCTTCGCTGTGGATGTCCCCACCCCCTCCACTTTTACTGTTGCTGCCGCGGTTGATACCGCCGTTGCTGCTGCTATTGCTGATGTCCCGGAATCTCTTCCGAAAGCTCCTTTGCCTCCCCTACCTCAACCCCGAGATTACCTTGACCATTTCTCCGCCGACACCTTAACGGACCTATGGCTCCGTTTCAGCCTTGCCCACACCGCCTTTATTCCTAACACCGATCTCCGGGTGTTTTACACTCGCCATACTTAATCCCCGGAGACCATGATCATCTCGAATTTGGACCAAGGCTTTCTTACGCTGGCCTCCATTCCCGATGTGCCGTTCCCTAACCCCTCCAGCCCGGTCCATGCCACACGGAGTCCTTCCCCTGCTAAGACTGGCCCTTCTTCTCCTGCTGACGCCATTCCCGTTGTTGACCTCTCAGGTCAAAGCGGGTCCGCTGCTCCGGATGCCTCTGCTGCTTCGAATGCCCCTTCTGCTGCTGCTGCTGATACTCCTGCGAACTCCTCTGCCCAGCACACTACTGCTCCTGTTCATGCGGGGGAGTCCTCCAAAGCTCCAGAGTTGGTCCTTGGGCGTGCTTCTTTTGGCACGGTCCACTCTAACGCTGTGCTCTCCGCCCAGCTGGACCGCCACGCCCAAGCTCAAAGTGCTCAAATATCCGCCATCGCCGCCAAGGTTGATGCTCTTGGCGCCCAACTCCTCTCCGCCCTCACCGACTCCTCCACCTCCATGGAACAGAAGATGGACCTAGTCGCCTCGTCCGTCCACTCCTTGTCTACCTCCTTCGCGGACCTGGCGCATATGATGGCTCGCCCTCTCGTTGCTTCCCGGCGATCTTCCAAACCGGGGGAGAGAGTGTCATCTGATCCTTCTGCTCCTCCTGCACCACAACCATCCACTCGTGCTGAGAAGCGGCCTGCCTTTTCATTGCTTCCGGGAGTTCAAATCCCAAAACGTAGCCGCTTCTCTCAGCTAAGCTCCTCGACTGCAGCTCTTCCTCCATCCTTTCCATCCGCAGCTAACACCTTCCTCCCATCATACGCGGCGTGTGACCCCTCTGATGCGGATGGAAGCATGCGTAAGGCAATGAAGTCCTATGCCATGCCATGTCTTCTGCCGAGAGAAGATGTCTCTCTGACCTGTACCCTTTCTCCCCGGATGACATTTGGACCCTTTGTTCGGAGAAAGGCCTCTTTACAACAGACGACATTGACAACTTCTCTAGGGCTGCTAAAATGGAGATGAGGCTGTTTCCATCTCTGTACAAGGACGGCCACTTGTTTGAAGTTCTACCATGCTGGAATGAGGGCTATCTTCCTAGTATAGATATTATTCAGTCCTTTATCGACGGAACTGCTGAGGATAGCAAGCCATGGAGTACTCTCTCAACTATCCTCATTCCGTACCGGATCATGTCGCCACATTTCATGATGGCTATCTTCATGATTCAGTCCAAACAGATGATTCTGATTGATTCTCATCAGATTGTAGAGCAGTATGTAAGAAAGAATCAATGGGAACCTCTGTGTCTTAGGTTGACTGAAGCTGTGAAGAAAGCCAAATTATATGAAAAGTTGGGCATCACTCCTTTGAGACCAACTGAGAAGCTGAAGGCGACATTCCGGGGCAAGAAGCAAGTGCCACAACAGCCAGATGGAGATAGCTGCGGGGCCTTTGTCTGTTACTTCATCAAGTCATTCTTAACTGTGGACAAATCTTGGAGTCAACACACCACTTATACGATGAAGCAGACAATGGAGCTTAGAGAGAAGGCAGCAACAATGATCTTCAAGTATAGTAAGCCTTATGTACCTTAACGAAAATCCTATATAAAGGCTGATTTGTACTTTGTTGCTGATCAATGAAAATGGATGTGATGTGTATTCTGTATGTTATCTTTTTGCACTACTTACCAGATCAGATTACAAAGGGTTTGGGCATATCCATAATTGGGGGAGATTGTTGGATCAAGCCTAGAATTTGGATAATGCTGATAAAGCCCTATGTAATTTGATCTGAGATCTTTTGTGTTTCTTTGATCATTGCAGAAGATATGTTATTAATCCGGAGATGCACTCATGAGAGCAAAGCTAAGGACAGGATACATAATCCTGATCCGGACAAGAGTGAGTGTCGTCAAACACTTGGTAAATAACCAAGTCACCAATACATACGGAATAAGAAACATTCGTGCGGACTAAGAACTTAAAAGATACGGATTACGGAATCTGCTCTTAATGCCTCGAACGGACTAAGTCAAACTGATGCGGAGTAAGAGTCTTGGTTTACAAGGTCGCACGAAGTTAAAGAGTTGACACGGAGTTAAAAGTTAAGTCTTCCCCTCAAGCAAACTAAAGTAAAGAAGACATGGAGTAAGGCATCTGAGTCTTTCATACATACGGAGTAAGGAAGTATTGCGGAATAAGGACCCAAGTCTTTATTTGCACGGAGTAAGAAAACTAGATACGGAGTAAGGAATCCGGACCACTCACTCATGCGAAGTAAGGATGCGCTAGTACGGAGTAAGCCATCCGATCCTTTAAACTCGCACGGAGTAAGGAACTTACATACGGAGTAAGAAACTTACACACAGAGTAAGCAACTTACATACGGAGTAAGGAACTTACATGCGGAGTAAGGAAGCGCTGATACGGAATAAGCACTCCGACCTTCTTATTCACACGGAGTAAGGAAGCGCTGACACGGACTAAGGATTCCAGTACCAAATAGATACGGAGTAAGCAACCACTTACACGGAGTAAGGTTCCGAGCTTCATTAGCTACGGAGTAAGGAAAATTACACCGGACCAAGAAGATGCTGCTTCAACTTACCGCATTTAAAGTTATCAGCTCGTGGTGTCCCAATGTAAGACAAACTCGTTGAGAACTTGATGAATCTTACACGTGGATCACCCGGATATGTGGACACAACTTTAATTATACTTGAGAACTCACAAAGGCACTTATACTCTTCAAGCCCAAGATCTTGAGCTCCACAAACCGCAGCAGTCAAGGCAGAGAGATTACCGAGGAATAGTTAGTGCTGAACGCATTCCGGAACTACAAGTTCCAAGGGTGTCTCTTAGGAATGTTTGTATAAATATTCATACTTGTACATTTGTGTAAAAAAGAGCGAGCCTGAATCAATCCTGTGCATGCACAAGAGTTCAAGAGAAAATATAGGCTAGAGTGTGAATCCTTTTGTAAACAGAGTGTAAAAGAGTCTTGCTTCTATTTTGTTGTATTTATCTTTTGATAATAAAACAAAATACTTCCACTATCTGGTTATCTTCCATAGTGATTCTATCACTTAACTAGATAAGTGTTTGTGTCATAAGAGAATAAAAGAGTTTGGATAAGAGCCTATTCACCCCCCTCTAGGCTCCAAGGGACCATCAGTATGACTCAACTTTTCAAACACAGATCAAACGACCCTCGTTGATTTATTTTGAGAGGAAAATGTAATTTAAATGTTGGTGGGAACGGTTATTGGGTAGTTGGTGACAGTTTTAGGTGATTTAATGAGAACAAAAGAGAAGAGCATGGGAGACTTTGGGGATATCGAGTGGAGGGAGATAGAGAGTGTTTTAGGATATCAAATGCAAGGATGTTTGTACTCTTTTGTACCATGATTGCTTAAACTTCCAAGTGAGCAGGATAAATGTTGATGTATATTTATAATTTCACTTTCTATGGTATGTTAGTTTAAATTCCTTACTTTTATTTATTAGTTCTCTTGAATTTGTATGACTAGAATTAGGATTGACCACCTTAATTCCTATTAAAGGTTAATCAATCATGGATCGAAAGATGAAGTTGATAGCCAGATAGTTAAGAGAATTAACTTGAGAAGGATATAATTTGTGAAAGCTAGTCTCTTATAATCTAGTTAAGATTGGTGTGATGCCAATCTATACTCAAACAACTTAAGAATTTAATGGGTGGCCCATCCCCCAAGCTAGGGTTTACACAAGGCTAGATCATTCGAAAGAGGCTAGTTCATGCATAAGTGTTGTGTTTTAGATAAAAAGGGAAATTTGAGTTAGCATAAATTTAAAAATTGAAATTAATGAATTTCATTAATTGAAATCCAAATCCCTATTTCTCTCATAAGATCATCCATAGTAATTTGTTAATTACATTTATAAAATCCAAACTTTCAACTTTATAAATTAATCTTCAAATGAAACCAATGAATTACAAAATGGACTCTTTTCTTTATCACTTTCCCTTGGGTTCGATATCCAGACTTTACGTCCATTCTATTACTTGTCGCGATCCATGCTTTTATGGAAATCCTAACAAGTTTTTGGTACCGTTGTCGGGGAAGGTAACAAAGTGTAAGAGTAAATTTTTTGTAATTATTAGTGGAGAGCACATCTTGTTCATAATTGCCAAACTCTTTGTGTGGTATTAAGTGGGGCATGTGTTTTGTGTTGTTTTTACAAGTGCAAGTGAATGAGCAAGCGTTCTTCAACGTTTGATACTTCATTTCATCCTGAGCCAGAAAATACATTCTTTGATCTACTGAGACAACAAAGAAGTGTGCAATCATCAAGTATAGAGGAATCAAATTCTATTCTTAGATTTTGGAGTGAACCAGACTTTGATTTGCAAAATTTATTTTTGGAAAAAGAAAGTGTTTAATCTTGTTATGGTATGGAGGAGCAACATTATAAAGACCTGTGTTTGGGTGACTTTATGAGATAGTCTTGATTTTGATTTGGTAATGAAGATATCATTTTGGTATTGTGCTCGACGATACGAGCGTTTTGGCTATAGTTGGGTCCAATTTAGAGTTCAGGACTTTGGAAGGCTATTTATGTAACTTTGGGTATTTATTGATATTAATTAAGGAATTAGCAACAAATATAAATAGAGAGAGAGAGAGAGAGAGAGAGAGAATCTCCCAGTGTGTGGTCATTAGTGGTGAACGATTTTGGTGAAAGAGAGAGAAAGAGTGAAGAGAGTGTGAAACTTGGAGCTTGGAGCTTGGATTTTGGCATTGGTTTAGCCGTGAATCTTGCCAAGGTAGGTGTCCCTATACTTCTTATCTTGCATTGATATGCATGAATTTGTGCTATGATATGAAATTTAGCATGAACTTTGGGGTTTGGGGGAAACCCAATTATGGGTCAGATCTGATGGTTTAACATAAGATCTGTGGTTAAAAGTATATATATAGAGTTGTGGTTATGTGTTTCATTAATATGGGGGTTTCATAACTCTGTATGGTATGAGGGTTGAGTAGTCAACCATGGAACTATAGCTTTAGATCTAGGTGGATCTAATCAGAAAGTGTATATGTGTATGTCCATTGTTATTGTGCGGTTTAGATGCGTTAGGATGCGTTCAGCAGTATAATATTATAGTTTGTTGAGTAAACAATGGGTTTGTGAGCATTGGGGAGTCACTAAGTTTATTACAGACAAAGAACAGGCTATAACGACGATGAATGGTAGTACCTTGGTGCGTATTGGGTCGAGGGTCAAAGGGCCGAAGTGTTGGCAGGTCGGAGTGTCGACAAGTCTAAGGTAGGATAACTCAGATGCTTATTCCGTGCTAGTGTGATAGCTCGGATGCTTATTCCGTGCTAGTGTGATAGCTCAGATGCTTATTCCGTCTTAGTGTGATAGCTCGGATGCTTATTCCGTGCTAGTGTGATAGCTTGGATGCTTATTCTGTGTTAGTGTGATAGCTCGGATGCTTATTTCGTGCTAGTGTGATAGCTCAGATACTTACTCCGTGTTAGTGCGATGGCTCGGTTCCTTATTCCGTATCATGGGGATGTCACGCCTCGGATTTCCAACCCGAGGAGACCGGAACGTGACCCTCCCTTTACCCGGGTTTGGATAAAGGGGTAGGATACAACATACACTTCACACTTTATTTTCAGAGACAAAATCATATATTTATTAGATCCAAACATACAAATGTGCCCAAACATGTTTTTATTACATAAAACTCCTCATTACAATATCTCCCCACTGGAGTTACAAAGCTCACACAAGAACAACGAAACTCAAATAATAATAAAGTCACAAAACAGAACTGCCTTCAACTTAGGTGTTTCCGCCTAATGCCTGTAGGTCCCTGTAGAAAAACCAAACACAGTAGGAGGGGTGAGCAACCACAGCTCAGTAGGGATCATGTCTCCCCAACCCATCCCATGCTCTTAGCATCTACATGCCATGTGTACAAGTGCAATGTCGTGATACAATAATCTTAGCAGACAAAATAAACAACCACATCAACAATTACAATCTTCCACTGCCACACAGGCTAGCACTTTAACCACAAGTGATTTAACCGCCTCTTCAGGCATAGTTTCCACAGCCTCACAGGCTAACATAATCAGTCCCGGGCTTCCACAGCCACCGGGTTTCACAAACAGTCCCGGGCTTCCACAGCCACCGGATTCCACAAAACAGTCCCGGGCTTCCACAGCCACCGGGTTTCACAAAACAGTCCCGGGCTTCCATAGCCACCGGGTTCCACAAAACAGTCCTGGGCTTCCACAGCCACCAGGTGTACAAGCAAACACGTAGCACATAAGGCCATACAGGCATAACATCAAACACTCAATATGCTTAGTCACACGGGAATAACGTCGAACACTTAGCATGCATATATTCACAGGCTCACAAACCCAGCCACATAGATATTATTTCAAACACATAATATGCATAGCCTCACAGGCATTATTTCAAACACGTTCTGAGCATATACACACATGCATATTCACACAGGCATTTTATCGAATACTTAACATGCACTAACCACCCAACTTCAGAAATCACACCAAAATGCCACTGAAGGCCAACATTCATATAGGAGGTCACACCTATATGAATTTACATATAAATAATATAATAATAACAATAGAAACTCGATAAATCCTCTACACAGGGCCTAACCCCGGAACAGACCAGGTGAGACAGAACCCCTACCTTAAAGAAGATCCTCCTTGCTCCCACGCTAGACGCCGTCCTCCCCACGCAAGACGCTCCGGCAGCAACCAACAGCTCTCCTCCTTTCCCTCTCTCTCGCTCTCTCTCTCCACAACGGCTGTAGTGGCTGAAAAACCCCTAACCCTAGAACAAGGAGTCTCCTCATCCTTATATAGACCTCCCACTATCAAAACGATGTAGTTTTGATTAAGTGAAACCTAGGATCAAAACGACGTAGTTTTGATTACACAAGCTACCACCTTCTCGCTTCCATACAGGGCAAAATACTCATAATTTCATCATGGTCCTTTGGGGAAAAATTACTAGAATGACAAAACCAAGGTAACCATGCAAAAATATGTTTGCACGCTAATTTGAACGCCAATTCCCCAATTGGCGTGCAGCTCCAAATGCACTCAAACTTTACCCCAAGCCTCCTTGCATCATGTAAAAGACATCCATGCAATAAAAACCTTGCACGCCAAATGGGTCCAATTCGCGTGCATGTCTGTTTGGCCTGAAACTTCTGTGGTAGATAGAAGACATCATTCTAAGAATCTTTTGGTCTGCACACTAATTCATCTGAGCCCATCTACTAGGTCAAAATCTAGTTCTCATTCAGAAGGCAAGACTGACAAACTCAAAACATGGGTCCTTACAGGGGATGACTTGGATTTGACCAAGATGATCCGAATTTGACCATAATGACTCGGATTTGACCATGATGATTCGAATTTAACCAGATTGCTCCAGATTGGACCAAGATGACCCGAATTTGACTTTAAGTTATCATAGGACTGTTGTGAACCTTGATACCATGTTGGTGTTGATGTGTTTGTTTTGAGGGTTGAGCCTTGAGCTCGTGATGACAAGTTAAGGCCTGGGTTGAGTTGTCGAGCTTTTGATGATAGGCTAAGGCCTAGGTTGAGCTGTTAAGCTCATGATGACAGGCTATGGCCTGAGTTAAGCTATTGAGCTCATGGAGCTAGGGCTAAGTGTCCCAAGATGGGATCCTATTGGGGATCATGGACAAGCTGTTTGTCCTGATGTTTGTTTGTAGACTGAGTCCTGATGATTGTGTGCACTACACTGAGCACATAGTATAGACTTGTATGTTTGTATGATGTAGAGTTTTAGGGTCACCTATTGAGCTTGTAGCTCACCCCTACTTTGTTGTTTACCCTTTATAGGTGTGACCTAAGTCTAGTGGAGGACTTTCTTCCAGGAGGACGTGCCTACTACTCGGATGTATGAGTTCGTATTGTATTATGTATTGTATCCCAAACATGGGTCCACAGACAGTTGTATTTGCATATTGCTTGGGATGTGATGTCTATATGACCGTTTGACATATTGTATGCATGTTGATGTACGGGAAGGTACAAAATTACCTTTGATGTATGGCTGTATAGGGTTGCATGATTGAGAGCACCCGCAGTGTAATATCTATTGGTGCTGGTCACCAACCCCTTGACGCTTCGGGTGAGGGTAAAGGGAAATCATGTTCCTGGTTCCGGGTTCCTTGGAATTCGGGAGCATGACAAGTTGGTATCAGAGCATGGTTTAGTGAACCTAGGCTAGTGAGGGGAGGTTAATTGATTTCATGTGACTTGGAATACTGTAGGGAGGGTGCCTGATCAACGCAGTCTTTACAAGTGTTCTGGGTTATTATGGTGTTAGTTAGATCATCGTAGGAGCATGTAGAGGGATGGATGCATCTTTAGTGGTATGATTGTGTGCATATAGGGTACTAAAGCGTCTTTGTGTGTGATGTGATTGTCTTGGTGCCAGAATGGCACGTGGCTGTGATAGCTAGGGCTTAATATGTTTCTGTGTAACCTGAGGGGTGACACGATGCTATATGCATGGTTATGGACCTACGGGTCATGTGGTGAGAACCGACAAGTTAGTTTGTGTCTTTGATGACTGTTTGTGATAGCAGTGCTAGTGTTGATTATTTATCGTTTGTTGTTGTGGCTAGTGTGATGGCACCACCGAGGAAAGTTATCCGCGGCTAGGGTCCGACAGAGGAGCCGACGATAGAGTCTGGGCACTAGGGACAGCAGAGTCCGCATTAGAGTTCGCCGGCTCCCGTTGTGGGACTTGACTTGGCTCAAGTGTTGCTTCAGTTACAGGAGGCCATGCAGGGTATGCAGGGCTCGATGAGGGAGATGACTAGGGAGGTGGATGAGTGAAGAGGTAACAGCAGTCTCAGTAGCCGCCGTAGCCTCAGCAGCAAGAGGCCAGGGTGGTGCAGGATGTGCACTAGTAGGAGGTCGTGACAGAGCCAGTGCAACGAGGGGTGGACTGGGCTGCATAGTTTTTGAAACATGCACTCAAGACTTTTGAGGATGGTTCGCGGCCAGAGGCATCCAAGGACTGGATTAGGTGGATAGAGGATATCTTTGACATGATTGGGGTGTCAGATGAGGAGCAGTGCGAATGGTGACGCACTATCTATTGGGTGTCCCACGTAGATGGTGGGAGTCCACTAGAGCTGTATATTACAGTCAGATGAGCTAGAGAGAGTTTGTGGAGCGTTTCTTTGGGGAGTATTTTCCTAGCTCGTTGCAGTATGCACGATGGAGAGAGTATTATGCTCTTGAGCAGGGTACCATGACTGTGAGTGAGTATGTGCTAGCCTTCATAGATTTGGGGCGGTTTGCTCTTGAAGCTTGGGAAAAGGAAGCTCGTAAGATGCAAGACTTTATTCAGGGCTTGAAGTCATGTTTGAAAAATGAGCTGGAGCTGATGCAGTTGATTAACTATAGGGTGGCGGTCGATAAGGCGATCATTATCGAGCGAGGCCAGGATCAGGCAAGAGCCTAGAGACCAAGAGGTTCAGCAAGTCCGAGCAAGAAGAGGCAGAGTGGGGAGAGCAGTGCAACTCAACCTGAGAGGAGGCAGGCGCAGAGGGTTTCTAGCTAGGTAGTGGGACCCAAGTGAGAGTTTAACCAACAGGAGGTTAGGTATCTATTGGAGTTGTGGATTGACCGGACATTTATCTCAATACTGCCCTAGGAAAAAGATGCCATGTTACCGATGCGGAAATTGGGGGATAGAGCTAGGGAATGTTCTACCCTTAGTTGGACCAGCAGTGTAGGCCCTCATCCGAGGGAGCAGGGACAGTGGAGTGAGGCTTCGTCTCAGAGGTCGGTGCCGTTAGCACAAAGAACACAGACACGACCTGCGGTGTAGTAGCTTCAGCGGGAGGTGCAGCGTCAGATTGATCAACGGGGCAAGGCCCCAATGGGCTAGGCTAGTGGCAGTGTGCCACGAGGGAGGACTTTTGCCATTAATAGCAAAGAGGGAGAGGTTCCACCATTGGACGAGTCAGGACTAGGACCATCCGTGGTGAGAGGTACCGTTATCATTTCTCATACTATCTGTTCAGTTTTGATTGATACTGGTGTTCTCCATTCTTTTATTTCATATATTATGGTGGTTGGGTTGGAGTTAGAGGAGGAGACAGTTAGTCAGTCTCTGATAGTTGCTTCACCTTTGGGTGGAATTGTGCTACTTTAGAGTATCTGTCGCGCTCGTAGGGTGACACTTGGGGGTGTTAACCTGTTGTGTGATTTGTATATTATGGGGTTAGATGATTTTAACGTTATCCTTGGTATGGATTGGTTGGCTTTTGTGGAGGCCAAGGTCATTGCTGATAAAGTTGATGAAATCAGGACCCGGATCCTTTCTGCTCTCTCCAACTCCTCTCTCTCACATGATCGGAAGCTAGACCTTATTGTCCAATCCCTTTCGGGACTGTCCACTTCTGTTTGGGATCTGACTCAGGTTGTGGGTCGTCCATCTCGCCCTCCTCGCCGATCTGCCAAACAAGGGGAGAATGCCCCATCTGATCCATCCCCTTCCACTACTGCTCCTGCTACCTACTGACGTCCCTCTCTGTGTATATCTTGCTGTCTAACTAGATTAGATTACAAAGGGTTTGGCATATCCATATTAGGGGAGATTGTTGGATCAAACCCATAATTTGGATGATGTTGTTAAAAACCCTATGTAATTTAATTTGAGATGTTTCATGTTTATTCTAAGCTTGCAGAAGATAAAATCCTAAACTGGACTTACACTCAGAGAGCAAAGCGAAGGACAGGATATATAATCCTGATCTGGATTATCATGAGTGTCGTCAAACACTTGGTAAATAACCAAGTCTTCATCCGGAGTAAGGACCCTTCATGCGGACTAATCACTTGACAAAACGACTAAGGAATCCACATTTTTATTTGGACTAAGTCAATTTATGCGGAGTGAGAATCCGAGTCTATAACATGTACGGAGTAAGAGAGATTTATTGCGGAGAAAGAAATTAAGTCTTTCGCTCCAGCTGTCTAAGGAAAAGAAGATACGGAATAAGGAATCTGAGTTTTTCATTCGAGCGGAGTAAGAAATGACTGGTGCGGAGTAAGGACAACTAATGCGGAATAAGGAATCCGAACCATTACTCAAGCGGAGTAAGGAACTCACACAAAGTAAGGAAGCGCTGATGCGAAATAAGGATTCTACACATCTACTTCATGCGGAGTAAGGAAGCGCTGACACGGAGTAAGGATTTTAGGACTTCATTTACATGGAGTAAGCAACAACTGACACAGAGTAAGGATCCGAGCTTCGTTGATACGGAGTAAGGAAATCTACACCGGACTAAGAAGACACTACTTCAACTTATCCATACCGCATTTATGTTATCAGCTCGCTGTGTCTCGATGTAAGACAAACTCATTGAAGACCTAAACTGTCCTACACGTGGAACACTCAGAGATGTGGATGCAGTCCCAAATGCAATTGGAATCAAGCGAAGTAATTCAATACACTTATGCTTCCAATATTTCGTGCTCCACATCCGTAGCAGCTATAGGAGAAGCATTTTCCTAGAAGAACTTAATGTTTACACAGTGCTCGGAAAATACAGTTCCAAGATAGATTCCTAGGATGTCTAAATATATCTGTAGTGTTGTATATCTAAATGTAGCGTGCATACATTGTAAGAACTGATACGCGCGAGTACATGTGCAAAACAGAGATGAACTAGCCAGTGTGTGTGTGACTTGAAAAAGAGAGTACTGTTGTAATCAGCTGTAATTGCTGTGCCTTTTGTTGTAATTATCTTTAGATAATAAAACAAAATACTTCCACTATCTGGTTATCTTTCGCACTAGATATTACTTTTAACTAGAATTAGTGTTGTGCCTGAGTGAGAAAGAATTTTATTTAAGAGCCTATTCACCCCCCTCTAGGCTCCCAGGGACCAACAGTTACTAGGATAAAGAATAGAGTAAGGAACACGGCCATGAAGGACAGAAGAGGGAAGACAGTTAATCAAATAACACGCAGTAAGAACAGCAAATCCCCACAGATATTTAGGCAAATGCATATGTACTAGTAAACAACGGGAAATATCAAGTAGATGACGGTTCTTTCGTTCTGCAACTCCATTCTGTTGAGAAGTATGAGAACAAGAGGTTTGATGAACTATACCATGAGAGGCAAGAAACGGTTGAAACGCCAAGGAGGAGCTTAAATATTCTTTTGCATTATCAGATCGCAAACACTTCACAGAAACCTGAAACTGGGTTTGCACTTCAAAATAGAATTTCTGGAAACAAGAAAAGACTTCGGTTCGATCTTTTAGTAAGTATAACCACGTCATACGAGAATAATTGTCGACAAAGGTAACAAAATATATAAAACCTGAGAAAGCTGATACAGGACATGAACCCCATATGTCTGAATGAACCAAGGCAAAGGGCGTGTCCACCCGATTTATGTGACGGGAAGGAAAGGACACTTGATGATGTTTACCTAACTCACATGTTTCACAAGGAAGAGTCTTAACAGACATAGCAGATGGTGTGATTGACAGGAGCGTGCGAAGGGAAGGATGGCCTAAACAACAATGTAAGCGAAAAACATTAAAAGAATCTTGGGCAACCATAGCAGTGGTTGTAGAGGACAAAGCTCTATTAAAATAATAGAGGCCATTAGCTTTAGTGTCCCTACCAATCGTCCATCCAGTCTTTAGATCCTGGAAAACACAACCAGAGGATGAAAAGGTTATAGAATAATTGAGTGATTTAGTCAAGGAACTAACAGATATCAAGTTATACGGTGACTGTGGTAAGTGTAAAATGGATGAGAGTGAAAGCGAGGGACTTAATCGAGTGGTTCCAGTGCCTGTGACAGATGTTTGTGAACCATCAGCAAAGGTAACAGGAAGTGATGAAGTGGGTGGTGAAGTTTGAAAACAGGACAAGAGGGCAGAGTTACTAGTCATATGATGAGTGGCATCGGAATCTATCACCCAGGCATCAGGTGTGGGTGAAAGTAAACAAGAAGAACTACCTATAGGTTAAGATGCCAAAGCAGCAGTGGTTGCAGAAGCCTTAGTCATTTGGGCAGCACCTACCAAAGAAACATAAGTAGCACGTGACAGTGTTACTGGTCCAAATGTAGATGGCGTGGACTCTATAGTAACCTCCATAGTAGGGGTCGACTCATAAACCCCAGCATATGCCATATGTGTAGGGCGTAATTCAGGATGAAGAGTATAACAATAGGATTCTGTATGTCCAACCTTTTTGCAATGTGTATAGAATCGTTGTGTCCATCCACCAGGTGGAACATAAGCATCACGGGCAATGACTCCCAGATTACGATCTTTATGACCGCCGCGACCACGTATACCACGCCCCTGACCACGTTGGCCCCCAGGGACATGTGTCACCATGGCAGATGACTCGAAAGAAACATAAGGAGTGAGTGAAGCCTTCGTTTCCGTAGTGTAGCGAAGAATTCGCGAGAAAACCTCATCAATAGATAGAAGGGACCGCTCAAAAATGACTTGACACCGAAGGTCGGAATGAGAAGGTCCCAACCCTTTAAGAAATAACATAACAAACATGTCCTCCTGTCACTTTGTCAGTACATCAACCTCCATAGTGGGTAGTAAAAAGGTATCAAGTCACTGTCGAAGCGACGCAAATGTGGAATAAAACTCTAGTAGAGTTTGATCACCAAGCTGGAGATCAAATAATTCCCCCCATGTATCACAGACACGCTGCAAATTATCCTTACTAACATACATTAAGGCACACTTATGCTAAATACCTTTGGTAGATTTACACGGCATAAACTGAGGTACCAACCGTGGTTCCATGCTATTCCACAATTGAGTTTGAAGGATGGCATCGCCTTTGGTCCATTTAGCTTTGGCCTCCATAGTGGAACCAACTGGGGGGCTATCAGCATACAGATATGGTGCTTGATCGGTAGCCAAAGCATAAACCTCAACAGCTGTAGACCAAGGCACATAATTTGATCCATCTAACTTCACAAAAGCCAATTGAAGAGGTGATGGATGGGTTGTATTCATGGCTTAAAACAGAAGCAATAGCAAAATATACTGAAATAGCAAGAAACACATCCAAGAATAGCAGGTAGTAGGTAATACCGAAACAGCAGCAGACAATTAAATCCCATAATATTAAACACAAAACAAATCACCAGCGTGACCTGCTGTGTAGCAAGTCCATACGATGCCAGTCACCAAGATTGGGATAGACTCACAGGAGAACATCTTGCATCACCGAGAGATTGTGCGCCAGTGGGCTATCTCGTCGAACACGAGATTTGGACAGACTGCCAGTCACCGAGAGATCGTGCACCGTGGGCTAGCGTCGTCGGACGCTGTCATCGCGTGTCGTTGGATGCCTTTGTCGCGTGTTGTCTGACGCCTTCATCGCGCGTCGTCAGACACCTTCGTTGCGCGTCGTCGGGCGCCTTCGTGACACGTCGTCGCCTACCACCAGTGGTAGCCAATGTCCAAACGATCGTGAAGACGTCAACCCCTCACCGAACGATGCGTCACCACCGAACGGTAGAGAGGCCGAGCGTCACCGAGCACCGTTGCTAGACACAGATGTTGTGGCCGACCATCGTCGCCAGACGCAGAGGGAAGAGCATCATCTGAAACACTGTCAGCGGCCAGGATTATTTGCAGAGAAGGAGGGTCATCACTGTGTCGCTGTGTGGCTGCGTCTTCGTCCTGCAAAGGCATTAGCAGATCGATGTCGCAAAGGATCGTCGTGCGTTGCTATCATGGCTTTGATACCATGTTAAAGAAATTGTAATGTTTTCATATATCGAATGCATAACACACACCCTTTACATATAGGATACAAAGGTTGCTTTATGAGATAGTCTTGATTTTGATTTGGTAATGAAGATATCATTTTGGTATCATGTTTAGCGATACGAGCATTTTGGCTGTAGTTAGGTCCAATTTGGAGTTCATGACCTTGGAAGGCTATTTGTGTAATTTTTTGTATTTATTGATATTAATTAAGGAATTAACAACAAATATAAATAGGGAGAGAGAGAGAGAGAGAGAGAGAGAGATAATCTCCCAGCGTGTGGTCATTAGTGGTATACGACTTTGGTGAAAGAGAGAGAAAGAGTGAAGAGAGTGTGAAACTTGGAGCTTTGAGCTTGGATTTTGGAGTTGGTTTACCCATGAATCTTGCCAAGGTAGATGTCCATGTACTTCTTATCTTGCTTTGATATGCATGAATTTGTGTTATGATATGAAATTTGGCATGAACTTTGCGGTTTGGGGGAAATCCAATTCTGGGTCAGATCTGATGGTTTAACATAAGATCTGTGGTTAAAAGTATATATATAAAGTTGTGGTTATGTGTTTCTGTGATTTGGGGGTTTTTTAACTCTGTATAGTATGAGGGTTGAGTAATCAACCATGGAACTATAGCTTTATATCTAGATGGATCTAATCAGAAAGTATATATGTGTATGTCCGTTGTTACTGTGTGGTTTAGATGCGTTAAGATGTGTTCGGCGGTGTAATATTATAGTTTATTAAGTAAATAATGGGTTTGTGAGTATCGAGGAGTCACTGAGTTGATTATAAACAAAGAATATGCTATAACGACGATGAATGTCAACCTCGGATGCTTATTCCGTGCTAGTGTGATAGCTCGAATGCTTATTATGTGCTAGTGTGATAGCTCGGATGCTTATTCCATGTTAGTGTGATAGCTCAGATGCTTATTTCGTGCTTGTGTGATAGCTTGGAGACTTACTCCGTGTTAGTGCGATGGCTCGGCTCCTTATTTCGTATCATGGGGATGACTCGGATTTGACCCAGATGATCTGGATTTGACCAGGATGACTCAAAATTGACCAAGATGACTCGGATTTGACTAGAATGATCCGGATTTGACCAGGATGACTCAGATTTGACTAGGATAATTCGAATTTAACCAGATTGCTCTGGATTGGACCAAGATGTCCCGAATTTGACTTTAAGTTATAATGGGAGTGATGTGAACCTTGATACCGTGTTGGTGTTGATGTGTTGGTTTGAAGGTTGAGCCTTGAGCTCGTGATGACAGGCTAAGGCCTAGATTGAGCTATTGAGCTCGTGATGACAAGCTATGGCCTGGGTTGAGCTGTTGAGCTCGTGATGATAGGTTGTGGCCTAAGTTGAGCCGTTGAGCTCGTGGAGCTAGGACTGAGTGCCCCGAGCTGGGATCCTGTTGGGATCGTGGACAAGCTGTCATGTGTGGGCAGGCGGGTTCTAATGTTTGTTTGCAGGATGAATCTTGATGATTGTGCACACTACACAGTGCACGAGTACGCTAAGCACATAGTATAGATTTGTATGTTTGCATGATGTGGAGTTTTAGGGTCACCTATTAAGCTTGTAGCTCGCCCCTACTTTGTTGTTTACCCTTTTCAGGTGTGACCCGAGACTAGTGGAGGACTTTATTCCATATAGACATGCCCACTACTCTGATGTATGAGTTCGTAGTGTATTATGTATTGTATCCCGAACATGGGTCCATGGACAATTATATTTGCATATTGTTTGTGATGTGATGTCTTTATGACCATTTGACATATTATATGCCTGTTGATGTATAGGAATGTACAGAACTACCCTTGATGTATGGTTGTACAGGGTTGTATGATTGAGAGCACCCGTGGTGTAATCTTTATTGATGCTAGTCACCAACCCGTTGACCCTTTGGGTGCGGGCAAGGAGAAGTCATGTTCCTTGTTCCGAGTTCCCTGGGATTCAGGAGTATGACAAACATCAACATCATGAAGGACCAGATCTTAGGCCAATTAGAGAGCACTATACTTTAGATGTTTCATATGTTAGGAATCCTATTCATCCACCTCATCTTTTAAGGGATGACTTTGAGTTTTCCCCACAGCTAATTAATTTAATAGTGCAAAACAGTTTTGGAAGTTCAGCTGTGGAGGACCCTTATCATCATTTGGCTAGATTTGTTCAAATTTGCAAAATAGTAAGAAGGTAAGGAGTGCCAGAAGACTATGTCAGATTGGAGTTATTCCCCCGGTCATTGAAGGAGGATGCTTTAATTTGGTTTAACTCTTTTTCAGATGGAAATTTTACTACTTGGGCAGATTGTGCTCAAGAATTTCTTACAAAGTATTTCCATGAGGAAGGAAAGTGAAGTTAAAAAATAATATCATTGCATTTTCTCAAGCAAGTGGAGAGACACTTGGAGAAGCTTGGAATAGATTTAGAGAATTAAAGAAGAAGTATCCTAATCAGGGTTTAGAGGATTAGCTTCTTATTGAAGTTTTATATAGAGGACTTACAACTAAGGAACAATATATGGTTAATGCAGCAGTAGGAGGTGCTCTGATAGCTAAATCAGCTGATGAAGCCCAAGCTATCATTGAAGAATTAACTAAGGAACAAGCTCAATGGCCATCTTGGAGACTAGTTGCAAAGAAATCTGGTCGGCATGAAGTGGATAATTCTACATTATTGAGTGCTAAACTAGAAGCTCTCACAAAGTAGGTAGAGAAATTGAATGTTCAACAAGTGGCGGAGGTGAATACCACTTGTCAAGAATGTGGAGGAATACATCAACCAAATGTTGTCCATTGAAGGCTTATGGAGAAACGATTGAAGGATGTTCAGCTACTGTCACGGAGGAGGTTAGTAATATAGCTACCCAAAAGAGATAGCAGAACAATCCATTCTCCAACACATACAATCCTGGATGAAAAAATCATCCAAATTTTTCTTGGGGAGTACAGAATGCTTAGCAGAATAATCAAGGTAGCAACAATGCAAATCCAGTGCAGAATAATCAGCAATATAATTAGAAATTTCAACCTAAACCTCAAGGAGTTGGTTTTGGGGAGAAGAAGAAGACTAAATGAGAAGTCGTAAATTGAGAAGATGGCCTCTGAAACTGAGCAGAGGTTAAACAAGATAGAAATAGACATACGCATTCGGTTTGACAGGCTAGAAACTCATAATAGGAAGCTGGAAACCCAATTAGCTTAGATAACTAATTGTCACGGGGTTAGGGTTTTCACCCGTGCGGCACTCGGTCACCCTGGTGGATGCTCTGAGTAAGTCATACTGATCGGGGTAGACGTAGACTGATTTCGCCCTACCTTGGGCTCATTAGGAGAGTGGCTTCAGTTCCCGGCCAGTGTCACGAGTTCAGGGTTTTCACCCGTGCAGCACTCGATCACCCTAGTGAATGCTCCAAGTAATTCATACCGATCAGGGCACATGTAGATTGATTTTTCCATGCCTTGGGCACATTAGGAGAATGGCTCTAGTTCCTGACCAGTTTATATAGGGATGGCCAAGCTCCCTCTTCATTGTCAGGTCCAAAACTAGCGGCGTACTCCCCGCGTTTAACCGGGTCAGTACGTCTAAATTCCGAAGGGAGTCCATCGATTTCCCACTTGAACTATCGTGGAGACTACCTCGTCCGCACTAGCTATGCTTTCTGCCTTACCCCTCCACAAGTAGCACGCACCTGCACCACTTGGGAGATGCCCGCCAGCACCACGCTGTTCGGGGTGTGACATCCTCCTCCACTTGATTTCACAACGCCCTCGTTGCATCCATGTGAGTCCGGAGGAACCAAGATCATTCAGCGTCCTCCTTTTGACTCCCACAATGCCACTTTGTCCCATCCTCGGGTACTCCACCATGGCTTGGCAGCCAACTTGGTTGACACGATGTGTGTAATTTCTTCATCTGGTCGACCCCCATCTCTTAGGGGCTCCCTCCCAATGTGGGATTATGGACCACATATATCTCTCACGAGAGTGCTTCGACGAGCTTTCTAGAAATGGGCCACAACCGCTTTGTTACCACTTTGTCATTGGGTCAGGGTTTTCACCAATGCGGTACTCGATCACCCTCATGGATGCTCTGAGTAAGCCATACTAATTGGGGCACACATTGACTAGTTTTGCCTTGCCTTGCGCTCATCAAGAGAATGGCTCCAGTTCCTGACCAGTTTGTGTAGGGATGGCCAAGTCCCCTCTTCATCATCAGGTCCGAGACTAGCGGCATACTCCTTGCATTTAATCAGGTTGGTACGTCTGAACTACGAAGGGGTTTCATCGATTTCCCGCATGAACTGTCATAGAGCCTATCCCTTCAGCACTAGCTATGCTTTTTGCCTTGCCCCTCTGCAAGTAGCACGCACCTGCGCCACTTGGGAGATGCCTACCAGCACCACGTTATTTGGGGTGTGACATCTTCCTCCACTTGATTTTGCAACGCCCTCGTTGCATCCATGTGAGTTTGAAGGAATCAAGATTGTTCAGTGCACTCTTTTTGACTCCCACAACACCACTTTGCCTCATCCTCGGGTACTCTACCATGGCTCGGTGGCCAACTTAGTGGACACGATATGTGCAAGATCTTCATCTGGTTGACCCCCATCTCTCAGGGACTCCCTCCCAACGTGGGATTAGGGATCACACATATCTCTCGTGAGAGTGCTTCAACGAGCTTTCTGGAAATGGGCCCCAACTACTCTGATACCACTTTGTCACGAGGTTAGAGTTTTTACCCGTGTGACACTCAGTCACCCTGGTGGATGTTCCGAGTAAGCCATACCGATCGGGGCACAATTAGACTGGTTTCGCCTTGCGTTCGGGTCATGACATCAAGCTAACTCGTGATATAATGCTCTTTCTACCAGAAATCTAGGTGAAATTCCTAGCAAGATTGAGCCTAATCCAAAGGAGTTTGTACAATTTGTTATGTTGAGAAGTGGAAGGGAATTATTAGAAAGAAAAGTTCATCATGTTGAGGAAAAGAATTATAATAAAAAGGTCGAAGTTATTCTAGTTTTGAAAAAGAAAAAGTGGAAAAGAAAGAGGAGCAGTTAGAGGTTCTTAAGGTGGTGAAGATTTATGCTCCACCTATACCCTTTCCTCAAAGGTTGAGACAAAAAGGTGATGAGCAATACAAGAATTTTATAGAGCATTTCAAGCAATTAAAGCTTACGATTCTATTTCCGAAGCTTTGGTTCAAATGCCCTCTTACTCTAAATTATGCGAAAGAGATGATAAGTAATAAGAAGGGAATTGAAGAGAAAGTAACCATTACACTTACAAAGGAATGTAGTGCAATTATCCAGAAGAAGAGCTCTTTTGATTTAGGAGTAAGTGTCGGTTTGATTCCATCATCTATTTGCAGCAAGTTGGGTCTTGAGAATTTACAGCCCACATCTATAACTTTGCAATTTGCAGATAAATTTATCAAATATGTAGCTGAGATTTTAGAAAATGCACCTTTGCAAGTTAAAAATTTCATTGTTCTAATTGATCATATTGCTTTGGATACGGAATAGGGAGGTTCTATGCTGTTTATTTGGGGAAGACCTTTCTTAGCTATAATAGGAGCAATAATTGATGTGAAAAGTGGTAAGCTAGAACTACATATTGGTGAAGATAAGGTGGAGTTCAATTTATACAGAAGCTTGAAGAATCCTCATATAGTAGAGCATGAACAAGGATGTTATGTGAATATTTTGGATACATTGATTAAAGACCATGCAAAGGGATTTCATGATCCCATGGGTTTATGTTTGGAGATTGTTTCTTCCATCACTAATGAAGAATTTAGAATGAAAAACAGGCTTTAGAGGCTATACCAGTGATCTAGTTTCAGCATAAGAAGGAGTTTGACAACATTGGGAAAGTGTTTGTATCAATTCCATTAGTTAAAAAAGCACCAAAGGTTGAACTGAAAACTTTTTTATCTTATTTAAAGTATGCATTTTTGGGTGAAGAAGGAAAGTGGCTGGTTATAGTGGCAGCCGAACTTCAAGGTGAGCAGTTGGATCAATTGTTAAAGGTTTTAAAAATGAGGAAAAGTGCCATCGGGTGGATAATGGCAGACATTAAGAGAATCAGCCCTTCTATGTGCATGCATAAGATATTTTTGGAAGATAAAGGAAAGGCTAGTGTTGAGCATAAGAAAAGATTGAATCCAAATATGAAAGAAGTAGTAAGAGTTGAAGTAACAAAGCTTCTTGATGCTAGAATTATTTTTTCTATTTTAGATAGTCCATGGGTAAGTCTTGTACAATTATTCTAAAGAAAAGAGAGATGACAGTTGTTAAAAATTCAGATAACGAGCTTATTTCAACAAGGACTATCACAGGTTGGAGAGTTTGTATTGATTATCGCAAACTCAATGCCAACACAAGGAAGGATCATTTCTCATTACTTAATATTGATAAGATGTTGGAGAGGTTAGTTGGGCATAATTATTATTGTTTTCTTGATGGATACTCTGGGTAAAATCGAATACCTATTGCACTAGAGGATCAAGATAAAACCAGTTTTACACGTCCTTATGGTACATTTGCATATCGGGGAATGCTATTTGGATTATATAATGTCCCTGCTACTTTTAAACGTTGCATGATGACAATCTTTTCAAAATTTATTGAGAAGACTATTGAAATCTTTATTGATGATTTTTCAGTGTTTGGGTCTTCTTTCAATGATTGTTTAAATAATCTTTATCAGATTTTGTAATGTTATGAGGAAACGAATCTTGTTTTGAATTGGGAGAAATGTCATTTTATAGTACAAGAGGGCATTGTGATGGGACACAAGGTGTCTAGAAAGGGTATTGAAGTGGATCATGCTAACATTGTAGCAATAGAGAATTTGCCATCCTCTACAAATGTTTAGGGTGTTCGGAGCTTTTTGGGACATGTTGGATTCTATAGGAGATTCATTAAAGATTTCTCAAAAATCTCTAAACCTTTATGTTCCTTGTTAGTGAAAGATGTTGTTTTTGACTTTTCTTCAGAATGCATGGAAGCTTTTAAACAGTTAAAGGCAACTTTTACTTCTGACCCAATTATTATATCCCAGATTGGAGTTTACCAATTGAATTGATGTGTGATGCAAGTGATACAACTATTGGAGCTGTACTTGGACATCGCAAAGAGAAGAAACTTCATGTCATTGCTTATGCAAACAGTTGGATCAAACCCAGAATTTGGATAATGCTGATAAAGCCTTATGTAATTTGATCTGAGATCTTTTGTGTTTATTTGATTGTTGCAGAAGATGTGTTATTAATCTGGAGATGCACTCGTGAGAGCAAAGCTAAGGACAGGATACATAATCCTGATCCGGACAAGAGTGAGTGTCGTCAAACACTTGGTAAATAACCAAGTCATCAATACATACGGAATAAGGAACATTCGTGCGGACTAAGAACTTAAAAGCTACAAATTGCGGAATATGTTCTTAAGTACCTCAAACAGACCGAGTCAAACTAATGCGGAGTAAGGAAGTATTGATGCAGAAAGGATCCGAGCCTTTATTCGCACGGAGTAAACAAACTAGATGCGGAATAAGGAATCCGGACAACTTACTCATACAGAGTAAGGAAGTGCTAGTACGGAGTAAGGACTTCGACCCTTTAAGACTCGCCCGGAGTAAAGAACTTACATACGGAGTAAGGAATTTACATACGGAGTAAGGAACTTACATGCGGAGTAAGGAAGCACTGATACGGAATAAGTCATCCAACCCTTTAAGACTCGCCCGGAGTAAGGAACTTACATACGGAGTAAGGAACTTACATGCGGAGTAAGGAAGCACTGACACGGACTAAGGATTCCAGTACTAAACAGATACGGAGTAAGCAACCACTGACACGGAGTAAGGTTCCGAGCTTCGTTAGCAACGGAGTAAGGAGAATTACACCGGACCAAGAAGATACTACTTCAACTCACCGCATTTAAAGTTATCAGCTCGTGGCGTCCCGATGTAAGACAAATTTATTGAGAACCTGAAAAATCTTACACGTGGATCATCCGGATATGTGGACACAACCTGAATTGTATTTGGGAACTCACAAACGCACTAATACTCTTCAAACCCAAGATCTTGAGCTCCACAAACCGCAGCAGTCAAGGCAGAGAGATTACCGAGGGATAGTTAGTGCTGAACGCATTCCGGAACTACAAGTTCCAAGGTTGTCTGTTAGGAATGTTTTGTATAAATATTCATACTTGTACATTTGTGAAAAAGAGCGCATATGTGCATTTGCAAGCAAAGATTAACCCTGTGTATGCACTAGCGGCTTTAATTTTGGGAGATAGAATTTGGCTAGTGTGTGAGTTCATTTGTAAACAGAGTGTAAGAGAGTCTTGCTTCTATTTTGTTGTATTTATCTTGTGATAATAAAACAAAATACTTCCACTATCTAGTTATCTTTTGCAGTGATTCTATCACTTAACTAGATAAGTGTTTGTGTTTTAAGAGAAAGAAAAGAGTTTCGATAAGAGCCTATTCACCCCCCTCTAGGCTCCAAGGGACCATCACAAACAAACTATTGAATGAAACTCAAATAAATTATGATACAACGGAGAAGGAATTGTTAGCTATTGTTTATGCATTTGATAAGTTTAGAAGCTATCTTCTTGGATCTTATACAATTGTGTTCATTGACCATGCAACAATAAAGTATTTGATCACAAAAAAAGACCCTAAACCAAGACTTATCCGTTGGGTATTACTTTTGCAAGAATTTGATTTTACCATCAAGAATAAACAAGGAGCAAAGAATGTTGTAAGTAATCATTTGTCTAGATTGGAGTCTGTTGAGGAGAAATGAGATGAGGATGTACCTATTATTGAAGATTTTCCAGATGAAAGATTGTATGGTGTGCAAGACATTACACCATGGTATGTAGACTTTTTTAATTTCCTTGTGGGAGGAATTATTCCATATGAAGCTTCTTCACAGCAAAAGAAAATGTTTCCAGCTGAAGTAGGACATTATATATGGGAAAATCCTTTGCTTTTCAAGGTTTGTGCTGATGGTCTTATAAGGAGATTTGTACCAGAAGAAGAGGTGACTAGCATTCTCATCCATGTCATACTCGAGAATGTGAAGGTCATATGGGACCATCAAAAATAACAGCAAAGATTCTTGAAGCTGGATTCTTTTGGCCAACATTATTTCATGATGTGAGGAGCTTTCTCCAAGCTTGTGAGTAGTGTTAGACTCCAAGCTTGTGAGTAGTGTTAGAAATTTGAAATAAACAAATAAAGAAAACAAAATAACAGAAAATAAAAGACAAAATAAAACACCAAGATCAGAATTCAAACAATTTCACTCAATGTTGATTTTAAAAACTAGTTAACCGTTGAATCCCTGGCAACGACGCCAATTTGACAGACAAGATTTTTAGCCTCTCTAAAGAGCTAGCTAATGTCGTTAAATCTCTCTTGAAGATAATAAATTCCCTAAGTTTGCACTAAAAGAATAGCAGCAAGCAAGGGGTCGAACCCACAGGGATTAGCCTAGTTCTCTAGTTCTCAAATCAAAACACCCAATTACTATTGTTCTATAAAATGTCTTGGCAAAAAGTTTTCTTTTTTAAACTAAAGATCTAATTTTTATTTGGTTTTCTGAATAAACAAAGAAAGTAAACCGATTTTAAGATTAAGATTCAAGGATTAAAAGCATCTAGGGTCACAATTTCACCTCCCTATGTTATCTCTCCTGGTTCATGGTATTAGGGTGTTGTCGATTGAAAACATGCTAAACATAAGCCAAGGACAACAAATGGTCATTGAGGTCCTTTTAAGAGTTGTATGCCAGGAATGGTCATCTAAACACACAAACATGCAAAGCCAATAAATCATACTTGCAAAAGGATAATGATCACACCAATTACAAATAAGTTATTAATCTCAATCCCTGAGACTAGGGCTAAGAATACCAAGGTGTACATCCAAAGATAGAATTAAGAACAGATTCATAAAACATGCAAACTTAATCATCCAAACCCAAATATTCATAAACACAGCAAAGCAACAAGGGGGCTACATTGCTCCCCTAGATTAAAAGACTACTCACGCATGATTACAAGCAAAACCATAGCAGAAAAGCTAAACATCTTCTTCTTGATCACGCGCACAGCAAAGCTTCAAATCCAGGCTCCAAAATCCGCGACGGCTGCGACGGCTGCTCTCCTAGGTCAAGGGGCACCTCCAAGTCGTGGAGCCTCTCTCTCTCTCTAAAAACGTGTAGGGGGGTTAGGCCTGGCTAGCAAGGGCGTGGAGGCTTGTATTTATAGAGTTTGGATAGGCTTTGAGGTGTGTACCCTAGCCCATTTATCAAAACGGCGTAGTTTTGATAAGTAACACTCGAAACATTAAAAACTCTATCTTCCATCCACAATTTGGACTTGGGCCTTCAGAAACAAATGATCAGCATGGAAAAACGATAGGATCGGTCCAAAAATATCTCTGCACGCCAATTTGCACGTGATATGGTGAATTCACGTGCACCTCCAAATCAGCTCAAACTTCTCCCCAAGCTTCCTTGCATCCTGTAGAGGCCTGAGAGGCAAAAATAGGCTTGCACGTGAAATGGGTGAATTCACGTTCAGCTCCAAATGCTCTGACATTTCTGTGGTAGGTAGAGGACATCATTCTAAGAAACTTTTGTTCTTGCACGCCAATTGTTTGAGGCCATCTACTATGTCAAAAGTGAGGTCCAAAATCTGCCAAAACAGCTTAAAAACGCATGTATTTGCAACTAGCATCTTCCTAGGGGTTAGAGCAAATATATATGATATATGAAGCAATAAGGCTCTAATCATGCTCTTAAACATCCTAAATAAACACTAGAATAACGGCATAAAATGCATGTTATCAACAATTCTCAGCTGAAGCTGTTCCCTAGAAAGCTTCAAAGCATATGGTCTGGCCCATATGTGGTAAAGAAGGTATTTGAGAAATGGAGAGTATTAATTCAATAGGAGAATTCTCCACCTTTCACTGTGAATGACCATAGGTTAAAACCTTTTGTGGAGCCTGCTGCAGCAAAGGAAATTCTTTACTTTGCCTCAATTCTGAGTTAGAAGGAGTATATCAAGCTACTGACATTAAATGCAACGCTTCCGGGAGGCAACCCATGCTTTGTTTGTGGTTATTTGTTTGTTTTGATTCTATTGTGTGTAGAAAATCTAGAGGTTAGTATGGAGAGAGGTGAGCAAATACTTTTAAGAAGTTCAGACTTGAAGTTCACAGAAGTCAGAAAGAAATTTGGTCAATCAAAATTTCGGATGACTAAATTCACTCGACCATATCAATTTTGATAGACCAAAAATTCTCGAGAGCACCAGTCATTTAAAAGGAACTACTATCTCTCTCCACAATCTTGGGCCTCATGGACCCTGAATCACGTTCAGACCCACCCTGCAACTGGCGACCCTGATGGGCCAGCCTCCTATCATCTAGCTCCCTCTCAGCTATACGAGCTATCTCAACAACCTCAACATAGGTCCTCAAACGCAAAATTGCCACCCTCTGCCTAAGGGCTGGCCTGAGACCCAAGGTGAACTTGTGGGCCTTCAGGTCCTCCTTTGCCACAGTCTCGGGAGCAAATCTACTCAAGCTCTGAAACTCCCGCTCATACTTGGGCACTGTCCTCGATCCTTGCTTCAGGCTGCCGAATTCTTCCCTCTTTTGCCACCTAAACGAATCGGGGAAGAACTCATCATGGAAGAGCTATAAAAATTCCTCTCATAACATGAATTGCACTGCACAGCTTCCCGCGACACAATTTGCCACCACTCCAAAGCATTCCCCTCCAGCTGCCGAATGGCCAGCCTCACCTTATCTTCCTCCCGGGGTAGGAGAAAGGAAAACACATGCTGGATCTGCCTTAACCAATGCTCAGCCACCACGGGATCCACTTCTCGCTTGAACCTCGGAGATTGTTCCTTTCGGAACCTCGTCACCACGTCATCCTCTGCACGAATCAGTATGCCACCTAGCGAACTCTCACGCTCACGGGGTAACTCCCCCACTAGTGGTGGTGGTGGTGGCGGTGGCACCTGCTGTGCTACCATCTCACGGTGCACCTCCTCCCGAACCTCTTGCCGGATACCCTCCCTAAGCTCTTGGACTTCCGATCATATGCCCTCTTGCAGCTATGCCAACAATAGCGCATGTCCTCCAGCGGGTTGCCCCACACTTGGTCCCTCATGGGCAGATGACTCATCAGCCACTGCCCCGGACGCACGCGTCACTCTCCTCGGTGGAATTCTTACTACATGAAGTAAGGAACACAAACGTCAAAACGAATTCGAATCTATCGAGTCTTACTTCCTCTACCCCATTTATCAATTCTACTATCACATGGCATTACACCTATTGCACACATTGCGTCAATCCACATTGCACAACTCAAATACACAAAGACTTTTCCTTGTAGTCATGCTCAAGGTATTCTAAGAAAAATCGAGTTGCACAATTCACACTTTATCACGTTATTCACATTTTTCCTTTTATTACAGTTACAATTTTAACAGTTATCCACACTCACACATAACAACAAATGCAACTAGTGCCCTAATGCCAATGCATACAAATCCTACCACAGGACTGGACTACCCCAAGTATACCTTAGAGGCTCAAAGAGGGCGGTGTTAATCAGGCACGTCCCTCCAGGCTCCTCCAAAGGACTCAAGATAACCAGATCCGCCCACTACCCTAGGCGAACTAGACCATGCTCTGATACCAAACTGTCACGCCCGGATTTCCAACCCGAGGAAACCGGTTCTTGACTCCCCTTTACCTACGTAGTGGATAAGGGGGTAGGATACAAGGTTCCACACAGGAAGTCACATCCTCCACATCAGATAATCACCAAGGCAATTTAATTAGCTTTATTAGATTTGAAACACAATTAACGTTCACAAACCAAACATGCCTTTATTACAATTAAATTTCCCCTTACAATATCTCCCCAATGGGGTTACAAAGGTCCCACAAAAATAGCAACACAAAATAATATTAAACAAAGCAATAAAGCAGAACTGTCTTCCACCTTGGTGTTCCCACCTAACGCCTGTAGGTTCCTGAAAAGAAAACAAAACACAACGGGAGGGGTGAGCAAGCACAGCTCAGTAGGGATCATGTCTCCCCAACCCATCCCATGCTCCTAACATCTACACGTTGATGTGCACGAGTGCAGTGTCGTGGCAATACTATACAGACAGGCCATAATCAACATTTATACATAAACAAGCCACATCAACAGGTACAACCATTGCAACAGCCACACAAGCTCCATAACTAGCCACGGGCTTCCACAGCCACCGGGCTCCATAACCAGCCACAAGCTTCCACAGCCACCGGGCTCCACAACTAGCCACCGGGCTCTATAACCAGCCACGGGCTTCCGCAGCCACCAGGCTCCATAACCAGCCTCGAAGGCTCCAGCCACACAGGCATACAATCAAACACATAATATACATCTCAGCCACTCAGGCATACAATCAAACACATAGCATACATCTCAGCCACACAGACATATAATCAAACACGTAGCATGCATCTGGATCAACAATCATTATATCAAGTATATTTCTCTCTCTCTCTCTCTCTCTCTCTCCCCCCCCCTCGGAAACCCTAAGGTTTCCTACGTGATCCTACAGCGGAATGAAGCCTAACGAACCACAGACATCCCAACGACCTCTAAGGCCCACTGCCCCGCAATGAACCCCGAGAGTTCTCATACCCCAGACTCAATGTCAGAATCAAATGAAACATGCCATTGAAGGCCAGTATCCATATAGGAGATCACACCTATATGGATTTATATATATATATATATATATATATATATATCCAAAAAGCCACAACTAGCCTACCACAAGGCCAAAAACCTGGGATAGATTCAAGGAAGAACAGAACCCCTACCTCTGGAAAATCCTCCTTGCTCCCACGCTAGATGCCATCCACCCACGCGAGTCACCCCAACAGCTACGACCAGGAGCTCTCCTTGCCTCTCTCTCTCTCTCTCTCTCTGTGACGGCTAACAACTGAAACCCTAAAACTTAAATCAAAGAGGGCTCCTCCTCCTTATATAGACACCTCAACATCAAAAAGACGTAGTTTTGATTAAGTGAACCCCAGCATCAAAACGACGTAGTTTTGATTAAACCGGCTACAACCTTTCCGCATCCACACATGACATAATACCCTTAATTCAAACATGTTCCTTTGGGAAAAGATTATTATAATAACGAACCAAGGTGATGGTGCAAAAAAATGGTTGCACGTGACAAAGGCTATTATCACGTGCAAGCTCCAAATTCCCTAAGATTTTGCCACAAGACTTAGAATAACTTTTGGAAGGCTCCCATGCAAAAACACCACTGCCCGTGACAAGCCATTGTCACGTGCATTGTCATGTGTACCCCATAAAGGTTCCCTTTTGGGCTCATCTCTTACCTCAAGCTTGCTCATCATCATACAAAGTGTTCAAGCCAATGTGTGTGGGAATAAAACTCCCTAAAACCCAACAATTGCCACCCCAAAAGGCAAAACTGTGACTAACTCCACATCCCAAAACACGGGTCATTACATCCTTTCTCTCTCCTCATTGGCTTCCCAAACAGTTAAGGCTCTCCAAAGCACAAAAAAATCAACAATCAACTCTCTTAGGATGAGCCCCCTATTTATAGAGTTTCTCCCCATGCCTTACAGGACCTCTAATTGCATTAAAACACAAATTTCCTGCCCAGCAAGTAACCCTATTTAATTAAGCTTCCTTTTTTCAATAAAATTCCCATTTTAAGTCATTAAAATACAAAAATACCCTTAATTAAGTTAAATTCCGAATTTCCTTTCAATATTAATAATATTTAATCATAAAATAGCTAAATTGACTAATTTATCCCTTAAATCACCGCTTGATGTTACTAAAATACCCCTGAGTCATCTACACCCAAAATAAGGCCCATTTAAAGTCTAAATGACCATATTCTCAGCTACAAAACCAAAATAACATCCTCAAACCAAATATAAGTTATATTTTAGCCTATTTCAAGTACGGGATATTACATCCTCCCCACCTTAGGACTTTTTGTCCTCGAAAAGAGATAACCTCAACCACAAGAGTATAAGACAACATCATTTATAAAACTCCTAGCGGATAACACATTACCGAATATATAAGTATATAGATACACGTATAGATCATCATCAGTGGATGCTTTACCGCATACCACATCTATTATCACGCCCCGGATTTTCCAACACCGAAAAACTGGTTAGTGATGCCCCCATGCCTCGCACCCAGGAGGACAAGGGGTTGGTGAATGGTCACCTAATTGGGCTCCCTCAAGGGTGCTACCCACAACCTGCTATAGTCTCACACATGGCATGAACAATCCACACAAAAGTATACAATCCAACATACAACTGTATTACATATTAAAGTGGGTCACCAGCCCAAAAACACAATGTCTCAAATAGGTACATCAATGTCAAATAATACATAGGCTCAGGTCTCAATAGTTACAATGTTGTCAAATAAACACATTAAATCCATGCAACATGCTTCCACTGTGGTGTAGTCCACCTAACGCCTACTAGGCCCTGCAGAGAAAGACATCAAAGGTGGGTGAGCAACCATAGCTCAGTAGGGGTTATGCCTCCATGGACCAACCCAACATCTCCTCTACAACATGCTCAGTGCAAATATGTGCAGTGTAATGTAAATAAGGTAGCAATAAATCACACACAAAGGATTCTCAGGTGGTTCCCTCAATGGAACCTAATTACTCATGTTCATCCCATGGACTGTCCCCTCATTGGAACCTCAGCATCTCATGTCCAGTCCAGGACTGTCCCATCACTAGGGACCTTAGTATCTCATGTCCATCCCATGGACTTTTAGTATCTCGTGTCCATCCCATGGACTCTCAATATCTCATATATCCAAGCACAATAACAAAATGTACAAATAACTCATGGAACACCTCTGTTAAGAATAACAATTCACGCATGTACTCATTTTCACAACACACAACAACATAATTCAACAACCTCTCATTCTCACTTTTCGCAACACAAGCATATATATTATATATATATACATGCATATCTCAATCTCACACATCACAATACAATCTCTCCACAATAAACATATTAGACAGTTATAGCCATGAAACGGATTCCAGGAGATAGAACCACCTACCTCAAATTGGTTGCGTTAGGGTTTAAAAATCAAGAAAATCGGATGATTCTCTTTCCTTCTTGCTCCTCTCCAGTGGCACCTCCCGCTCCCAAGCACGCACCCGCCACGATCGCGCAGACGATGATCTCTCTCTCTCTCTCTCTCTCTCTGCGACGGCGGCTACCGAAGAAGAACCCTAAAAATCAAAAAACAGAAAAATAAATCGAAAATACGCTGTCACAGAGGCGACGTCGACCAAAAACAGGCGGAATCGACCCACATCGACCACCCTTCTCGCGTCGACTAGGCATCCATGTCGACCAAAACTCACATCGCACCAGGTCGATCTCAGGCTGGGTCGACCACATTGACCTCACATCGACCTAGGTCGACCACCTTTTCGCATCAACCAACTCACATGGAAAAGCTCTCGGGAATTTGCTCTTGGTCGACTTCGATCACACATCGACCCCACGTTGATCTTCTTCTCGTATCGACCAATGCACGTCGACCACGTCAACCGCTCACTCTACCAGGTCGACCACGTCAACCCTAGCCACACCGACCAATGCCACATCGACCAGGTCTTCACGCTGAAATTCCAATTTCAGCGAGACCCCCGCCGAGGCGCTGCACCCTCGGACTCCCGCTGGCCGTCGGGTCAAGGTGCTTGCCCAAACACAAAAAAAAGACTAACTCATCTAAGCCCGAACACGTGCCGATACAAAATAAGACACCTAACTCCTTCTAACTTCTAGGACTAGGACACGGGTCCTCACATCTATTACCTTTCGCTATACAACACAAGCAACATCACATACCATGACATATCATAACAATATATCAGCATATCCAGCAAGATAGCATAACAAAGCATCACAACTGACTTAGGTAATTCCAACTAGCAGTAACATCACTAAAACAAGCAATAAAACAATAAAAAGAAACACAAGAACGGAAGGATCTTGACATCCTCCCCACCTTAGAATTGTTAGTCCTCGAACAACTTATGATAGAAAACACAAATTTGGCTTTCACCCTCCCAAGTCTTGCTTGTTGAACCATTAACGACACCAAATGACTCAAATAAAGGGAAACACCACGCCCACATGACTCTCTCCAACTCCCGATAATTCAAACTGAGCCTTCACCACTCTTCCTTCATATGACAAACCTATCTCATGCCAACTAGCACAAGTGAAGAATCTGGGTAAGACTTTCGAAACTGCGAGAGATAGAACAAATCATGAATGTGCACCAGCTCCGATAGCAGTACTAAACGATTAGCAACATTACCCATAACGACTACAATAACGAGATATGATGAGAGCTTAAACATGCAATCTCTCACCACAAAATACATGATGATTGCCTCCTAACAACATACGACCCACAATGACTTTAGGCTCACAACATTTTATATTAAATCAACTACACAATCTGTAGGTTCCGTACGCAGCGGAAGCGTGCCGTTCGGGTCCTAAACGGCCGTATAAAATTATGAAATTTTATACACGGCATCCTAAGAGGTGGAACCTTCATCTAGAGGTGTTTAATTGAAATTTTAAGCAAGCAAAACGGAAAATTACATACCCGTAATTTCCGGTAGTATCCGTGCTCGTCGGTGCGAAACTCCAAACCAGGAGCTCTCTAGAGCGGTCCACGTGCACCGGCGGTCCACGGACGTCCCGTCCCACGTTCAGGTGCTAGCACGAGCGTAGAGACTCCTCGGATTCGTCCGTTTGATCAACCTATTGCTCCACGTTGCGGCGTACGTAAAACGGGCCGTTTCCGCTTAATCCGCAACTTAGAAGCAAGGGGAGAGGAGAGAAGTGGGAGAATGAGTTCTTTGTTCTCCAAAGCACCCAAAAATTCATCTCCCACGTTTTTCCTCTCACTCCCCTTAATAATGTATGCCAAAAACCCATTATTAATAAAATAACACTTTTATTTTATTTATTTTGTTTTATTAGCCACCCATTTTCAAACCTAGGATGTAACCCTTTGAAAATAGGCCCTAATAAACCAAAAACATGGGCCACTCATGTTTTCACATGGTGTGACGTATGTCCCCTCTCGTCTCATCTCGTGTGGGCCCCACCGTGCTGTGTGGGCCCCACTAGAACCCGAGCGCCGAAAAATCCGAAACGGACACGTTGATCGTGGCAATCTCCTGAACTCAGATATGCCCTCGGAATTCCTAAACGATGATCCGAATCACTTATTCTGGCTCAAATAGTGATTTTGAGTCGATCTAGCAATCCGGGCTCTTATTGATTTCGAACTTGAATCAATCTAGACCGATTGCTTTGTGTAGTTCCACCGAACTACCGGACCTACCAAATACACTATTGTGTGACCCTCTAGGTTCCTTCCTTAATGGCTATGGTCCCACCATAGTCCGTGAACGTTGTCTAGCAACACGACACGGCGACCAAAAAGGATGAGATATATCGTATAAGTCGATGACCTCCTACAAACGCCCCTTGTGTATTTTAATCCTTTTTTCACGGACATTGCAACAAGCGGAATGCATACCTATGCCATCAGTCCTATTGCTTGTTATATTTTTCTTTGACTTTCGATGGACTTGTCTGGAACACCATGGCCATGGATTTCGCTGACACTACCATCAAGTCAAAAGGCCAGCGATGTCATCTTCCATAACTTGGAAGGGACAAATCCTCTCTTGACCCATCTGTTATTGTCATACCGGTCATGACATACCTAACACAAGCTACCTCGCCACGAGCATCTATGTCATGGTTTTCATCATGTATCAAAGTATGTGATTCGTGGTATACAATAACAATGGTCTCAAGTCGGAGGACCAATACACACGTCTATAGATGAGAACGATCAATGGCATCTTGATGTGCCGTTCTCATTAACGGGTCAGTCCTCATGATCTCCCAAACTTGGAGATCACCAAGTGCGAACACTATGAGAAAGTGTCTCAATGCTTATGAGCCCCCAACACCTGATAGTCAAACATCTTCTGTGTCCAATCAGAAAGATGTATCTAGACCATAGGACATATAGTTTAAGATATTGTCATAACATCCAATAGGTTCTCATTATAGCGGGGACTGCTATAACCGATTGATGCGACAATATACTATGGACATTATCGTGTATGTGAACGCGGAAGTATAATGAACATACACTGATAAATATATAAACACATAATGTATAATACAATGAAATCCCCAATATATACATGTACAGTGGTTGGGTCTAGGGCACCCAATCCAACACAATCGCCACAATATCATGTACTAAATCTAGAGCAACGAATGTTATCTCACTAGCTTATACTCAACACAATGGATATTTATAAAACCATTCATACATTTTGTATACAAGGACAGTTATATAGGGATAAAGCAAACTTCATGATCAAAGGGTTAAAACACACCAACAACCTTATGAAAGCATATAAGCATCCAGTTTAAATCTTTTATCCAGCGTAGTAGGTTAAAATCTTGTTCCTGAGGACCTTGCAATTTACATCACTTAACAATGCCGCTTTAATCTGTCCATACCGTGCAAGGATAGCCACAACAAAACTTATAACATCTAAACTACCAAGGTTCATCATCTTTAAACTTACAATGGTCATGTGGAATCATCACTGCCTCTCATTCTTTGGGTATATCAGACAACGTACTACGTATTATACTTACCGACTCTATCAACAATTATAACTCATTAAAAAGTGTTATCTATTATATGCTCTTCTAGCATAACCACACCATCAAATTTCCACCTAAAGAGATAAAACAATCATTCTATCTAGTTAATCACGACCACAACTGATGTTTGCTTACGAGTCAATCAACTTCGTGAATTCCATACTAGCTTCCGAGAACCACAATCCATCACCTCTCATGGTACATCACACTAGCCTTAAGGAAATCATAAGAACAAAACAAACTCTACTCACATATACCCTGCCACCTAAAGACTTAGCAGAAGAACAATCAATCTCGATGAACCCACTATACTCACTCGTAATACCTAACTCTCCCGATAAAACTTCATAGCTCACACAAGCCTAGGCCTTTCCCATAATATCAACACACTAATATTTATATATACATATATATTTTTTACAAGACAACCACCACATAGAAAAGCAAGATTAGAACAATTTCAACCACTACCCATGAACTATATACCCAAGAAACTGATTATAACATTAATAACAATGTAATCACGAATAATAGGGCCTACATAGGCATATAATATAGTAACAAGACACCACAACCAATAAGAAGTACTACCAACCCAACACGCCACAACTGTGCACCACCAATGTGCTTTTTGTGCAACTAATAAATAATTTTACTCGTTCAAAACCAATATATCTACCAATGATACCCAAGAATATCTTATTCGATAAATACATGAACACTACAGGAGATCTCCGTGAGTCCCAAAATACATTGCTAGCCACATAGAAATCCATAAAAACTACCAAACATGATATCCATGAAATTTCAAGAACCATCACTTGGAAGTGAACAAATTGACTATATCCTTAGTCTGGAGATATTATAAATACATAACGACATCCATCCTAATGATCATTTAAGTGCACACAACAAGCTATGCTCTAATAAAAACAACTCAATAATCACTTCATATCAACTACAACTATTTGTAGGGATTACATACTAAGCTAACAAACTATCATTCTATCTTTTGAATTCTTTAAGTTTAACTAACTAAATATAACTCCATTCTAGATTTACACACACATTTGCTACTCACTTTACCTACAATATACTCTTAGTACCTTCTATTGTGAGACAAAACACACAACAACTTCTATCACACTCTTGGCTTTCAAATTAACATAAGCACAATGCTGACCTAATAAAAACTAGTCCACTCGGTAGTGACTCTACCACTAATGGTCAATCCCTCAATTCATGGTTTATTTAACTATTTATCATCACAACACAATAAACAATCTAGTATGAATCAAACCATTTACACATTTAAAAAGAACATCTACCATACCCCTAACCACTAGGGTCACAATCCAACATCACCCACTAGTGAATTCTTAATGTTTGTCTAAACTTACATTAGTCCTCCCACACATCACACTAATATTTGCTTGATCCATTGGACTCCTGCTTGATTAGCCCTTCAGTATCGATACCTCCCATTAGGTCTACGATGTTATAGGTCGCCCCTACTTTGGTGGCCAAACTAGATGATAGGCACATCCTTCATACACCCGAGCTGTTCGCCATTGCACCAATGTATATACTTCCTTTAAGAATCTCCCTCCACGTAACATGGCATATCTCAATCCAAGCAAGTTTCCCTAATACTCGAAATAGATTTATTACTCAACACTTCCACAAAAGCTGATAATCTTGGTGCGTGTCGCTGACACGAAATTTGTCATTGCTCTTGCAACTCCTCCTACATTACCTTGACCACTAATACTCCCCTTAGGAACTGTCACATAAACTACCCACACACTATATGATGCAACCAACAAATCATCATCATATGGTTAATCAACCCAATATTCCTCATCTAAAGGAGGCAAACAAGAATATTCAACATCAACATTCAACAAAGAATAATCACGACCCATAGGTCCACACTAACCTCAGGTTATCGACCACAACAATACAAAAAATATCCATTACAAGTCCATGTCATAGAACATTTACGACCCTCATGTCCAAAACAATTCCTTAATATGGTTTCAGTTTCCTCTTATCAACTTATAGCTATAAATAATCAAGCATGACCCGCTGGTCCACATCAACAGATAACATGGTTTAGTTTATCCGTATCCACTAATTAAACAATTATCAAGATCAATCAATCAACATAACAAGCATGGGTTCATATTCCCCTGTCACCCACTCAAGTTAACTGGCTACCACGTCACCCATCAATTGGTAGGGTTCATATTCCCTTACCACCATAATACATCATATCATATTTCTTTTATAATGCAATGTTAAATTAGCTCACTTAACTACAAACATCATGTGTCAACATATGACACTCACACAATCCATATCATCTCAAACAATACTTAGCAAGCAACCATGAAATTAATCAATCTTCAGAGTATCATGCGCAATCAAATTTAGCGCCTATAATTCTCAAGCAACATGGATGTATGTATGCACCCAACCCAATGTGTCCTAAGGTAATCTGACTAACCCTAAGGTAACTAAGGACACGAATAAGGACTGTGTTGGCCAGAAAACCTCCTTAATGTCTCCTAAGCACCAAACTATCAATTAACCACCCAAACTAACCTAGGTCCAACTAGAATGACTGCTCCGATACCAACTTGTCACGTCCCTGATTTCTAGAGAACCAAAATCGGACATGTGACTTTCCCATGCCTGCACCCGAATGGTCAAGGGATTGGTGACAAGCACCTATGAGGGACATACAAAGCGGATGTTGTCCAAATTCCCTGTACAAACCTACATTAGGGGTATGAAAGTACTTTTTCAAATGCCAAACAACAATTATGAATATATTATAAAAATCATTACATAAATTCAGTCAATTCTTACAACTATCCACGGACCCTTGTCCGGGGTTACGATCTAATAAAAATAACATTTAACACAATTCATACATTAAATAAATACTCCGCTGAGCAACGCAATCCATTGCTAGCTCCTGTCAACACCTAGAAAAAACAAATCAACAGATAAAGTGAGCATAAAGCTCAATAGGTGATCTACCACTCTTTACTAATCCTCAACAATGAACTATTAATACTAAAGGCCTTGTGTTCAAGTGTACATGTGTAGTGGGAGTTATTAGATATTAATACGGCACACGAAAATATAAATCAAAATATAAATGGATAAACAGACAACCATATCCATCATATCGCCCTATCACAATACCATAAATCATATCACATTACAACTCATACCATCACATCAAATTAACACATAACACCACACAGGTCACATAAAGACAATTCATATTCGCACTTTACCGTGCTCACTATGCTTTACCGCACCGATGTCCTTGACCGGATCCATCGTACACTTTTGTCCTTTACCGGACTAGTGTTCTTTATCGGACCACTGTCCTTTACCGGACCTCATCACAACAAATATAGTACACTATATAACAAGAACACACATCAATAATATCAATATTTCTAGTCCAATATATCAAATTAGGAAATACTACATCACCACAATCAACGCATAACATCCACAGTATAATCATACCAGCGTACAATTAATACAAACATGTTTTTAGCCTAAGAATAAATATATACACCTTAATTATATTAATGAAAGACACCCTACAATTTCCAAATGATCCTTAGGGTTTCTCTCTAAAGGTTTCAAGCTTAAATTCCCATTAACAAATTAGAAGAAGCAAAATAGCCTAATAAAATAGTGCAGATTCTATCCCAACTTGAAAAATTATAACTAATTCTAAAGAACTCCGATTCTTTATTAATACCCACTATTTCAAAGGGTTTTTAACTGGCTATCCAATAAAAATATCAGAAAAATCATTCGACCATGTTACTGTTCACCTGACCACAATACTATTCACCCGACCACCCCAAATTCCACCCGACCAGAAGACAAAGTTTGTCTAAATACCGCGAATATTCTAACCGCATAAAAATTAGCTTCACCCGACCACTTTACTATTCACCCGACCAACATTGTTCACCGACCGAACTGTTCATATAGTTACGACATATGAAGAATCACCTTAAAACAATTTATACATCCTCAACATTGACCTTGAACTTCAAACATATTTATTTAGACTTCCTATCTCAGTTAGATGCAAAATTGTTCATTCTAATTTTGATTCCCAACACTATACCAACCCTAGATGTTATAAGACTCTAGGATAGTTCGAGAAGGATAGAAACATCTACCTAGAATATTTTGGAAGACGAACTAGCTTGCCGAAACTCGAAAACGCCATAAAGCTTTGAGTTTTCACCTTTCTCTCTCCTCATTGGCTTCCCAGACAGTTAGGGCTCTCCAAAGCACAAAGAATCAACAATCAACTCTCTTATGATGAGCCCCCTATTTATAGAGTTTCTCCTCATGTCTTATACGACCTCTAATTGTATTAAAACACCGATTTCTTGCCCAGCAAGTAACCCTATTTAATTAAGCTTCCTTTTTCCAATAAAATTCCCATTTTAAGTCATTAAAATACAAAAATGCCCTTAATTAAGTTAAATCCCAAATTTCCTTTTAATATTAATAATATTAAATCATAAAATAGCTAAATTAACTAATTTATCCCTTAAATCGCCATTGGATGTTACTAAAATACCTCTAGGGCATCTACACTCAAATAAGGCCCATTTAAAGTTTAAATGACCATATTCTTAGCTACAAAACGAAATAACATCCTCAAATCAAATATGTTATCTTAGCCTATTCCGGTATAGATATTACATGACCATACCCTCTACCTCTAATCCGGGAGACTTCGAAGAGTCGGGTTGGTTAATCGATCGACTCTAACCTCGGATTCAAGACTTGACCCGAAGATCAAAGTGTCACCAACTATAAATTGGAGTTGAATTAACTCGAAGATCCGGGTTGCCCCGACTCAAGATCCGAAGGTTGTGACTCAAGATCCGACGTGTTCCGACTCAAAATCATACCTTATTTTCTACGCGAAGAATCGCAAAGACTACGAGGCGTACCATCTTCGAGGCTATGGCTAATCGAAGGATCGAAACACAAAAGCAAGGCTGTCATTGTTTAAGTTAGTTATTTAGACAACATATCTGAGCACAAGAATTATCGAATTAACTCTCTGGACGTTATTCTATGCTAGAATAATATGTTCCAATGATGGAGATTAGAAGAAGGAATATAAGCTAACCCAGTAAATGGTTTTCATGCAACGACCATCCTATAAAAAGGGATATGTTATACTTTAAAGGGGGTTTAGAATACTATCGTAGAATACGGTGCATCTAGAGAGATACAAGAGACAAAAAATAAGAGAGAAGTTCGTACTTGTTATTACGTGAGAAGAAGCATTGATAATGAGTTCATCTCGGCTTTTATCCTTATACATTCAACGAATGATAATGAATGATAAGCAGTAGTCAAGGTTAAAGTCCAAACAATTGAGTACGCAGGAGCAGATTATGCTAGACAAACCTATCATGTTGAGCGTAGTTTTAAGTAATACTATTTTTGTATTTGCATTTTAAAAGATAATAGAGCCAATTCTACTGTAACAAGGGCAAGACTCTACCGTATTAAACGTGATAATTGATTCGACCGTTTAGGTATACCCTCACCACATCGTGGAGTAGATCACATTGATCTAATCATGTAGATCGTGTGTCTTGGCTCTTTATTTCCTTTATATACCGCATTCACCTGATTCACAAGATACTAAGACACCACCCAAACAATAACCACATCCTCAGAAGATCTCTCTCTTCACCAACTTGCTCTTTGTTAAGAGTTTTAAAAGTATAGTACATAGTTTTAAGTATACGCATTCACTCCCTTTGTATACATTCGAGTACACCCATAATCTTGTTTGATCTTTGGGAATATTAAATCTTTAAAGTGAGTCATAGGGATATCTAATTATGTACTATGTTCACTACTATAATCTGCCTTAGTTGACAACTTGAAGATCCGTATGGTCAACCACTGAAGACTCAAGATATGTTGGGTCGAAGATTCGAAGACTAGAAGATCCATAGGGTCCACCGACCCAAGATCCATAGGCTCGAATACTTGTAGACTCAAAGACCCATTGGGAAGAGTGGTGGTCCTCATGATTCGAAACTTGAAGGGTCGAAGACTCAAAGACCAAGACCATATGAGCATGGGCGAAGATTATCTGCTAGAGTTAGGTGGTCACCGGCTCTAAACTAGAGACTCGTAGACTCCAAGACTTGCATACCCGAACATCGAGGTCGCCGGCTCTAAACCGGGGTCGCCGACGCCAAGAGAGATAAGACTTGACAACCCAGGCGTTCGACTCAAAGATCTAAAGGTACCGACTCAAGATTCGAAGGTTCAAACTCGAAAATTCGAAGGTTCAAACTCGAAGATCTAGTCTCATTTGCGAGGTATATTTACGAGGCTACGAGATACCATCTTAGAGGTACGAAGCACTGAAGGATCAAAATGCGTATAAAGTCTCCACTAATATAAGTTATTCGTACAACACGTCTCCAGCACGTAAGTATACGAATGAACACGTGGACGTTATCCAAGGTTATAGTGATATGTTTCAATGGTGGAAATAAAAGATGGAAAATGTCTAACCCTAGCAAGTGGTTTTTCATGCAACGACCATCCTATAAAAGAAAGATATATGTCATACTTCAAAGTAGTGGTATAATATTTTAAGAGAATACAAAAAGTATCAAGAGAGATGAAGAGGTGCAAAAACAGAGAGGAGCTTGTATTGAGTATAAAGAGAAGAAGTCTAAAAGTGAGATTAACAAGTGAGTTTATCAAGGCTTCATTCTTTTATATTCAACGACGTATGGTGAGTGTGGTATATGAGTGGTCAAGGTCAAAAGGTGCAAACCGCTGTGTACGCAGGGGAGTCGATTATACCATACAACCTCATCACAATGAATGAAGTTCTCAAGTAATACTATTTTTGTCATTAGATTAAAAGACTTAGTTAAATCGAATGTCTTTTGGTACACCCTCACCACCGTGGAGTCGATCACATTAATCAAACCACATACCGTGTCTTCGTCTTTTTTCTTTTACATACTTGCGGCAAATGTGATACCGCACTCAACACTAAGACACCACCCAAGCAACCAACACATCCGTATCAATCTCTCACATAAGAAACTTGCTCTTTATTAAAAAGTTATATAACTAAAGAAAGTAGTTTTAAGTATACGTATTCATCCCCCTCTTTCTATATATTTGAGTATCTGTAAGAACTTTGTTGGGATCTTGGGAATATTAGACACCTTGGCTTATACTGGACCTTGGGCAATGAAACCGGACCTTGAGGCCGATCCATAACTCTAATGGAAGGCATAGTTATCTCGAGACATGGGTTATACTAAGACTTGATAAGTTTCTGATAAGGAACTTTGTTAAATTAGAACTCGTGGTTATATCGAGTTATTACTTGAAGGTCTCAAAGGCTTTCAGCTATATCAAGTCAATAAAACTTTCAGATAAAAGACTTAGTTAAATCGAATGTCTTTTGGTTATACAAGAGTGTTTGTCTTATACCAGATCTTTAAATTATGTTTTGACTTCTCGGTTATATACTGAGTCTTTGGTCGATACTCACTTTGCTTAATCAATCAAGATTATGTATCATATCCTTAGTCGCTTTTTGAAAGACTAACTATTTTTCACACACATCTTTACAAATCTCTTAGTGTGATCTCGAGGTTTATCAATATAGCTCAACTTCTACAATCTGCTAGAATATAACACAAGTAATATTTTCCAATGCAACTCACATAAGGTTTTATCAAGATCTCATAAATTCCGGATAGATCCAATAGTTTCAAGTGCATCCACTTGTCATATAACTACTACATGTCATGTAAGGGTCACTTGGTTTATAAAGCCTTTGAATTGTTTTAAAGTAAGTGGGCCTTTAATAACATGTAAATGTTATTTGTTAAAAGTACATGTTATTATGTCTTTTGTGAGTACTATTATTGGTTAAGTAAATGAGCCTTATATAATTGTAAATGTTATTTGGTTTCAAGTGTACTATTTATCAAATAAGTAAACCAATAATACTATGTCTTAACTAAGTCAACACAATGCACATTCATCGTTCAAGGACAAAATAGTAATTTACATGAAAAATATTTGTAATATGAACATTAGACAATAACCTAGTTTTTCACAAAATTTTCAAGGAAATGGACACAAAAGTCAATTACGTGCATGTTGGAACTCTAAGTTGTGAGTTGACAGAGATAGATTTTAAAGCAACTCTCAAAAGTGATAGACCGTAAATGAAAGTAGTTAGTTATGTGCTAAAGATAATTATTTGTATGTTTGTGGTAATCTATATTCAAATCAATTTATTCAACATTCGAAGAGCATAGAGGAAGAGATTCAAAGATAAAGCAAGTTTTGATTATCACACGCCATAATTACACTTACAAGATTTTGGATGTGTCCTTGAACATACTAGGAGAGGTTTGGTGTCCGAAGCATAAACCTCACAGCCCATACCTACCTAAGGACTTGAACATAAGCCACATACTCCAGTGCCCTTCAAAGATTCTTACCTATGAGGGTTTCCAGATTTTTGGATTCTCTATACTAAGTCCGATGTCACTCCTCAACTTGAGCATGATATGTGGTTGCAGTGTGGGTAGAAACTCATATCTAAGGGGGAAGTGCTTGATCGGGTTCTAGACAATGGATACTTGACCCGTTGATATGCATGGTTTAGCTCTAAAGCAAGCCCTTACACTTCTGACTTTATCTATTGAAGATCAACCAACGGAACCACAAGGTGATCTACCCGCTATTAGTTCTTCTTGTCACGCCCGGATTTCCAACCCGAGGAGACCGAACGTGACCCCTCCCTTTACCCGGGTTTGGATAAAGGGGTAGAATACAACATACACTTCACATTTTATTTTTAGAGACCAAATCACATAATTATTAAATTCAAACCACATGCCTTTATTATATTTCAAACTTCATTACAATATCTCCCAGCGGGTTACAGGCCTCAACGCAATTACATAACACAAATAACATAAAACAAAGCCACAAAAAGTAACTCTTCCACCTTGGTGTTCTCACGTAACGCCCGTAGGTTCCCGCAAGAAAACACACCACAAAAGAGGAGGGGTGAGCAACCACAATTAGTAGGGATCATGTCTCCCCGACCCATCTCATGCTCCTACCATCTATATGAAGAAGTGCTCAAGTGCGGTGTCGTGGCAATTATATTCTAGACAGGTCATAATCAATACTATACACAACAAGCCACAAAACAAGCACAACCATTGCCACAAAAATTCCTCAGTCAATCCCACTGACAGTAACTCAGCCTCTCAGGCTCCACAGTCAGTCTCACTGACATTAACTCAGCCTCTCAGGCTCCCCAGGCACACAAGCATTGCCTCAGCCTCTCAGGCTTCTTAGGCTCCACAGACATTGCCTCAGCCTCCAAGCTTCTTAGGCTCCACAGTCATTGCCTCAGCCTCTCAGGCTTCTTAGGCTCCACAGTCAGTCTCACTGACATAACACCAAACACTTAATATACATCTCAGCTATTCAGGCATAATAACAAACACTCAACATGCATATCCACACTGGCATAACATCAAACACTTAGCATGCATGTCCTCACAGGTATAACATCAAACACTTTTCAGGCATAATCACTGGCATAACATCAAACACTTAACATGCATAGCCTCACAGGCATAATATCAAACACTTACACGCCACTGAAGGCCAACATCCATATAGGAGATCACACCTATATGGATTTACATATAATATATATATATCCAGATTACAAAATCGACTACCACAAGGCCATAACCCGGGATAAGTACAAGGAAGAAACGGAACCCTACCTTGGAAACGTCCTCCTGCTCTTGCTTCCACGCTAGACGTTGTCCACCCACACGAACCACCATGGCAGCGATCAGAATCTCCACCCTCTCTCTCTCTCTCTCTCTCTTTGCGGTTGCGGCGGCTAACAGAAGGAAACCCTAAACCTAAAACAAGGAAACCTGTACCTCTTTATATAGGCATCACAACATCAAAACAACGTAGTTTTGATTAAGTGAATCCTAGCATCAAAACGATGTAGTTTTGATTGCACAAGCTACAACCTTTCCACATCCACACATGACAAAATATCCATAATTCCAACATGGTCCTTTTGGGAAAAGATTATTAGAATAACAAAACTAAGGCGACGGTACAAAAATATGGTTGCACCCCATATTGCACGCCATATCCCCAATTGGCATGCGGGTTCAAATACCCCGAAATTCTACCCCAAGCTTTCTTGCATCATGTAGAAGACAGGAAAACCAAAATCCCCTTGCACGCCATATCCCCAATTGGCGTGCATTATCACGTGCACCTCCCAAAAGTCCCCTCTTGGGCTCATCTCTTGCCTCAAACTTGTACACCAACATCCAAGGTGTTTTAGCTAAAGTGCGTGGGAAGGAAACTCCCTAAAACCCGACAATTTCCACTCACAAGGCATCTGTGGTTAACTTCGTACATATCGCAAAACACGGGTCATTACACTTCTGATGCAGCTGTTGCTGCCAATGTTATTGATCCACAAGATGCAGCTATTGATTCACCTTGCTCTATACATGAACTTGAGGATGATGACTCTGTTGCTGATGAAGGTCAAGCCGATCCTAGCCCTAAGGCTCCAACTTTCTCACCATCCTAATTCTCTAAACTGTTGGATGAGAAATATTTCCAACATGATGCCATGTTGGTCACTGTGCGTGGAGAAGTCACGGTAGTCAAGGAAACTCTGACTAAGCAAGTTCATAATGTTAAACAAGTCATCTGTCAAGGCATGCAGACTATTGCTGCTCTACATGACAATGTTGTTGCCTTAGCCCAGCAGTCTACTACTCTAGAAGCCTCTCTTCAGCATACATCTTCTTCCAAGATTGACTCTCTCTATGTTATGATGATGAATGTTCAGACTCTTCTTCAGTCAGTGTTAGCAAAAGCTACTCCTATTTCTGTGCCATGTTTTGAGGAAGACAACTGTTCATAAGCCTCCAGTTTTTTAGTGGGGGGGGGGGGTGTAGTGTTCCTACTTCCTGTGCTTGAAAAGGAGTCCTCTGCTGCTGTTGTGATAACCACTGAGTCTCCCTTTGTCCCTAGCACTGAAGTTCTTCCTTCTGATCCTATGAATTTTGATATTGATGATGAACTAGGAATTGTGGAAATGGTTGCAGATCTTCAGTCTCCAATTCCATATGCTATGAAAAGGATCAAGGTGAAGGATACTTCAAAGATTATCTATCGAGGTGAAAAGGAAAAATCAGTTAAGGAAAAAATAGATAGAGAAAGTGTTGAACCAAATATATCTATGACTTAACCATTGTAAATTCAAAAGACTAAAAAATAGTCTACTGCATATCAACCTCCACCATCTACAGCTTTTGTCCAAAAGGCCAGAGAAGAATTGGAAGTAATTCAAGAACAAGTTGACAATGTCATAGTTGATCACGCACAAGATACTGATTAAACTGAAGAGGACTATATGACCCGAAGGGATCTTCTACAAAGAAATCAAAATATAGAGTCCTCTACTCTATTGGTATTAATTACCACCAATTGTTACTACTGAGCCCACAAACATGATTGAAGTTAAGATTGTTGGGCAAGGACAATATTTGAATAACAGTTATGCTAATGGCAAGGATAATCCTTCTGGTGGTATGTCAGATTGAAGGGATCTAAGACTTAACCCATTGTTGAGAGAAGCATTGGTTATATGCTAAATATTTCACCAACAGTTTTATATAGAGTGTTGTCTAAAACAACAAAGCTTGAAGAGTGTGATATTAATAACTTTGTGCATGCTATAAAGGCTGCCTCTAAACATAACTCTAGGTTGTATACACATATGTATCAACATGAGATAACCATGTGTGTTCAAAATGGTGAAGCATCAGTAGAACTGTTTAAGGAGTTAATCACTGGGAGTATTGAGCATTCAAGATCATGGAATGAAGTGAAGGCAGTATTGATCCCTTTAAATATTAATAATTCACACTGGGTACTATTGAGAATTGATCTTGTGAAATAAGAAATGCAAGTCTGTGGTTCTTATCAGAGGATTAATGCAGAGAATAGACTTGTCATTTTGAGATATATTTTTGAGATGATAAAGACAACACTTTTTAAATGTGGTACAGAAGTAGCTTTACCAGATGCACCATCTATTTTAGCAATGCTTTCCAAGTTGGTTGTTGTTCCTAACATTCCTCAGAAGTTGGATAAGAAGAGCTGTGGAATCTTTTTTTTGCTATTACATGACATTTCTAATCGGGAGAGCAGACTAAAAATGGCCACAGAAACCATTGGACAAGGAGGTCATGAAGGATATTAGACAACACATTGCTTACATTATGTACTTCTACAGCAAGAATGTGTAATTTTTGTTCTTTAGTCAATTCTGCACTAGCATTGAAAGGTTTGTAAACTGACTATTGTGTAAGTATATTGTTGTGTGTAAACAATATATCCATATGTATAAAGTTTGGAAGTCACATGTGATTGTTTAACTTTTGTTTTTATGTACGGATGAATGTTTAGTTTTTTAATCCAGTTTATGATAGTAACTTTTTTGCATTAGTTGCTTAATGTAACCTGTCACTAACACTCAATTAAGTTTTTGGATAGTTCTTTTGGTTTCGAGTACTATTACAATCAAAAAGGAAAGCTATTTGGATGTTCATGATGATTTTGAAATCACCGGATATCACTCATACTCAAAGACCGATTAACTTAACAAGACTCTTGAAGTGTACTTTGAAGAATAAACTCTATCTCACAACTAAGGGGAGATTGTTGGAGCTCGAGTTGTGAGTTGACAGAGATAGATCTTAGAATAAACTCTCGAAGTGAAAGAGGCCTAAATGAAAGTAGTTAATTATGTGCTAAAGATAATTTTTTTTATATGTGTGGTAATCTATATTCAAATCAATTTATTCGAACATTCGAATAAGCATAAAGGAAGAGATTCTAAGACAAAGTTGAAGTTTTAATTTTCACACAAGCCATAACTACACTTACAAGATTTTGGATATGGCCTCGAACATACTAGGAGAGATTCAATGAAAGTTTTGAGGACAACTTCAAGACATATATAGAGCCAAGCTAGATAATAGTGTCAAGACTTGAAGTTAGCAAGATTCGAGACTCGATGGTAGACTCGAAGACAGATTTGAAGATTCAATTCGATACTCTATTCAAGATTCAAAGAGACATCCGATGACACACTTGAAGATAGTCATAGATGAAGAATTGTCAACAATCATCCGAAGGATTTCGAGACTAGTTTCAAGATTCGAAGAGACCCTCGAAGTGCATGTTCATTGAGAATTGTTTGAAGGATTGTTGAAGGTTCGAGATAACACTTTCGAATGATGCATTGGTTCGAAACACTAGGTCATGACTATATGTATATCTCAAGACCGTCACAATTGAAGCTATCTTTGGAAGTCAAATAAAAGGAAAGATTTGAAAAGATCTCGAGAATATTCTTATGATTTGTTCCTGTTTTAGCTTATAGGATTTCTTGTATAAATAGATGAAAGCGTGAGATGTTAAAAAAAGAAGTATTGATGATTGTGTGAAAGTTGTTCAAGAGCTTTTGGTTTTCATTGTTCTCTCTTGAGTTGTAGATCAAGAACACGACTTGTGTGATTTTGATCTCTCGAGTGATTTGCGTATGCGAGTCAAGAATTTCATACTGTAAATCATCATTACATCTTTCTATTTTTGTGTTCTTGTTAAATACTGAGTTCTTTGTTAGAAAACATTTTGTGTTTGTTTCCGCATATTGTTTACAGGATTTGTTTTCTGAATCTCATCTTTGATATAAAGATCTAAGAAAAGTCAAAAGAAGTCTATTTACCCTCCCTTTAGACTTCAAGGGACCTAACAGTGCAAAGAAGGATGAGCTCCCCTACAACACCTTTAATTGGTTCCTATTTTGGAATTTTAGAAGTTTCTACTCAATTTATTTGAGTACTTGATTTGCTTGTCTAAGACTATATGCTTTATTTTTTCTAAAAATGTAAGATCCATAGATTATGATAAAGTACAACTTGTTCTTAAGAAGAACTAGCCTTTACCAAACCTTTAAAACCTTTGATGTTAGTCTAAGCCACTGTGAGATAAACATTTCTTTTCTCGATTTTTGTCTTCTTAAAGTTTTTTCCTTCTCAAATGTTGGTCTACTCCTAACTTGGACTAAAAGACAAGATAGGGTTTTTATATTTTTAATTTTTTAAAATTATTTATTAAAGTTGAATTAAAATTAATTGATTCTTAAAGTGCACTGAGACGGTCTTATTTGATTTAAAATGTTTTTCACAAAAAAAAAATGATATGACATGGTCCATCCATGATGAGAAAACCCTAAATTAAGACTTCATTTTATTTTTTGAATTTTTACGAGAGGAGACCCTTTGTATTTGAAAAAAATGACTTCGAGTCTAAAAATATTTTGTTTAGAATTTTAAAAAATGACCTTGAGTCTAAAAAAAATTGTTTGAAAAAAAGATCTTATTAAAAAAGGATTTTAAAGAGAAGGAAATTTAAAAGATGCCCTAGAGAAAGAGAAAAGTTTTTGAGATTTTTTTTTTGGTTTTTAAGTTTTATTTTTTTGTATTTTTCAAAAAACTATATTATCCATAACATTTTTATTTTCCATCAAAATTGGACGTGATTATTTGCGTTGTTCCTCAAAATTTATTCTCTATTATCTGAAACTAATTCCATGACATTTCGAAGCTTTTAGAGGAATTCATTAATTTTTATGTCTTGGACATAGCCAGCACTTATTGACCTATACACTCATGCAAGAAACAAAACGACACAAGGAGGAAAACAGAATGAGTATGAGTATGCGCGTTCAATCAGGACAAAATAGGTTCTAACACAATACCATCAGGCCCATCTTTCATGGTAGCAGACCCCGAAGGACGCATAAAATTTATCTCCCCTTCTTTTGTTCAACTAGAAATGGTTTAAATGTCATCAAAACTGCGACCGCCTCAACAACGTTCAAGAGAAAGAAGACCATCTGATCTCCTGCACATTTGAACAAAATCACTTTCATCATTGCTGCTCCTTAATGAAAGGAAGCTATGAAAGTGCATCCAAGATGATTAAAATGGTACTATATATGGAAAGAAGAACCATCATACACTCACAGTGGTTCCAATTTCCAATTTGTTTAAGACATAATTTAGAGCTTAGTGAACATTCAAAACCATCTTAAGAAATCAGCTTAGTGGTAAAACTCAGTAAGCTTTTAGGTTGTGCGTTATGTGATCATAGCTTTCAAGTGTAACATTTTATTAGCTGAAGTATGTAACAAAATGTCACATTTATTGCTTCAGCCTTTCAGGTCCTTCTAACTAGGTTCAGTACTAATACACTCAAGTATGCATGTAAACATCTTTAACGTGCTCAAACATGCACTGATGGAAGCCGTAGAAAACCTATACATACTAAATATGTAAACCTATTCACGCATGCCCATGTTAACCTACCCATAAGACTACGTAAATAAGAAATGAGTATGCATGTCTCTCCATAACAGTATTGCTTAAAACATATAAAGCAGACTGAAACTCTAGAATAATTCGGACAAGTTTGACAGATTATGCTGCTGTAAGTAAATAAATCAGGTCCAGCTAGTGCAATGGAAGATAACATTGAAGTGTACCAGTCAACAACCGCTGTTCTTAACTAATTGGAAATAAATTGAACAAAATTAAGAGGCTAGAATAGGCTAATAATCAGGGTCTTATGTTTGAGTCTTTGAGGACTACTAAAATATTGTTGAATAAAAAGGAGGATACAAGTTAAGGGGTCTAGGGTATTATTTAACGTAAGGCTGGAGCACTGCTTTGGGATCGAATGAGAAAATATCTTTACTGTTGTCCTGTTTTGTGCATCATAAGAAGCAAGCAAAAGGCTAGTAGGAAAGTATATGTAGGTCATCATACCCGGGAGGAAGGCTGCATGTTGACGCTTTTGTGCCCACGAAAACCTACGAACACACAGATCAGGAATAACCAAATTAGTAATTTAGATAAATAAAAGAAAATCCTGCAGAAATTGGGAATACTAAATCTGATAAAAGTTCAATTCAGTAAGCTGCATAGGTTAAATGGATGCCAGGGCATATACATGAGAAGTTATTAAAGCATATTGAAGAGTCAGAATCATGTGAGAGGACACTATTACTTGACATTGAAACGGAACAAAAGCAAAGGTACATACATAGCCCCTCCCCCAGCTGGACCACATGCTCTGCAAAGAGACATTAATGTCATGGAAATGCCATTTGCAGCTCCTCTTTGGTGTTGGTCCTATCATAGAGCAGGAGATGGAAATATTCAAGTCAAATTAAGCTATTGCGTGAATAAGGATAGAGGTTTCAAACTACAAAATTATGAGAAGAAATGAAAATAACACTAGATGAAAAAAAGACTTACCACAGAATTGTTTTGCAAAATGAACAGGCCAGTTAAAATGGACACCTAATCATATTGAAGAAACATTAATTATAAAATGGTGTAGCATGAGTTACAAATTTTGAAGAATTGGCCGCGACATTACATCTATTTATCATCAGGTTATGTGTAATGATATGCCTAAGAAAGTTCACAAAGCTTATTATTTAAATAAAATGCAATAAATTCCAGTTGTACATCATATTTTAAATAAACGATCTACTATGCACACTGCAAAAGCATGACCCAAATACTAACAAAAAGAAATAAAAATAGGATGGAATTCTGAAAAAGGCTGGGAATTCTGGATTTAGAATATGGCTTGTATGCTACATATATGCGAAAACGAAAAAATATATTTAATCATAATAAATCTAGAAAATTAATTAAACCAATTGTTTTTTTTACTTGGCCCCCACACCCTACTTGTTTACCTTCTAAAATAATTTCATTAACTTTATTTTATTTATATTATATTATTATATTATTATTATATATATATTTGAAACCTAGTATTCAATATTTACACAATACGACCAATATTTAATATAAAATTATTATTTCAATTTATACATTTAAATATATATATATATATATATATATAATATTGTAAGATTAATAAGTAAATACAATTAATGCTTTCTACTTAGAGCAAAAGTAGTCAGCTAGCAATAGTTATAAATTAGTTAAATAAATAGTTAAAAGGCGAAAAACTATCATACTAGCTAAATAAATAGTAAATTTAGCTTTTTGCTAAATAATATAATTTTATTATAATTTTATTTTATTTTCAAAATAAAATTAAGATAGTCAATAAAAATTAAAAAGACTCAACTTTTAATGTAATAAAATTAATATTTTATTAGAATAACTAAAATTATGCTAAGTCTATTATTTGATATTATAAAAAGTTGCTAACTAAAGTTTGTAAAAATGACTTTTCCAACAAAATTTTAGCTAAATTATATTGAGACCACTATTAATGTTATTAGAGCACCAAAATATTCCTAATTTTCATTCACTTATTTATATTCAAAAATTACATTAATTTAATAATACAACACATTTAAAATTTATAACATAATAATTTTATTAATTATATATTTAAACTTATAGATTAAAATACTAACTTTAATTAGTGAATTTCAAATATATATTTGCTTTATTAGAGAAATAAGTAATAATATGAATTAAATTAAATCAATTTATTATATAAATAGGAGAAGGGCAAAGTCATCTTCTACTTGAAAGAGAAAAATGGGAAGCATGTGGGGCCTAGGGGTTAGTGGTGCAAGCAGCACCTCTCAAGGATTTTAATACCTACCGATTATTAAGGTGGTGTTTGGTCCAAAAGAGAAACCATAATTGTTTTCATAGATGATGGGTCTAGTGTTTGCTCACCTAATTTAATAATAATATATTTTTGAAAATTATTTTTAAAAATGTTGGGTCTTATAACTGTTTTCAAAAACTATTTTTAACTGTTTTTTATAATCTCCCACATTGATTGGATCAGAAAAGTGAAACGTGCTCTAAAGGAGGCGTGAATATTGATAACGTGCATTTTATGCTGTTATTCTAGTCTTTATTTAGGATGTTTAAGAGCATGATTAGAGCCTTATTGCTTCATATATCATATATATTTGCTCTAACCCCTAGGAAGATGCTATTCGCAAATACATGTGTTTTTAAGCTATTTTGGCAACTTTTGGAGCTCACTTTTGACATAGTAGATAGCCTCAAACAATTGGCGTGCAAGAACAAAAGTTTCTTAGAATGATGTCCTCTACCTACCACAGAAATTTCAGAGCATTTGGAGCTGAACGTGAATTCACCCATTTCACGTGCAAGCATATTTTTGCTTTCCAGGCCTCTACAGGATACAAGGAAGCTTGGGGAGAAGTTTGAGCTGATTTGGAGTTGCACGTGAATTCACCATATCACGTGCAAATTGACGTGCAGAGATATTTTTGGACCGATCCTACCATTTTTCCATGCTGATCATTTGTTTCTGAAGTCCCATGTCCAAATTGTGGATGGAAGATAGAGATTTTAAAGTTTCGAGTGTTACTTATCAAAACTACGTCGTTTTGATAGATGGGCTAGGGTACACACCTCAAGGCTCATCCAACCTCTATAAATACAGCCTCCACGCCCTCTGCTAGCTATCCTAGACCCCCCTACACGTTTTTAGAGAGAGAGAGAGAGAGAGAGGCTCCACGACTTGGAGGTTGCTCCTTGACCTAGGAGAGCAGCCGTCGCGGATTTTGGAGCCTGGATTTGAAGCCTTGTTGCGCGCGTGGATTAGAAGAAGATGTTTAGCTTTACTGCTATGGTTTTGCTTGTAATCATGCGTGAGTAGTTCTTATAATCTAGGAGAGCAATGTAGCCCCCTTGTTGCTTGCTGTGTTTATGAATATTGGGTTTAGATGATTGAGTTTTGCATTTTTTATGAATCTGTTCTTAAATTCTATCTTTGGATGTACACCTTGGTATTCTTAGCCCTAGTCCAGGCGGATTGAGATTCATAACTTATTTGTAATTGGTGTGATCATTATCCTTTTGCAAGTATAATTTATTGGCTTTGCATGTTTGTGTGTTTAGATGACCATTCTGGCATACAACTCTTAAAAGGACCTCAATGACCATTTGTTGTCCTTGGCTTATGTTTAGCATGTTTTCAATCAGACAACCCTAATACCATGAACCAGTAGAGATAACATAGGGAGGTGAAATTGTGATCCTAGATGCTTTTAATCCTTGAATCTTAATCCTAAAATCATTTTTTTTTGTTTATTTAGAAAATCAAATAAAAATTAGATCTTTAGTTATAAAAAGAATTCGTTTTTGCCAAGACATTGTTTTAAGCAAGATTAATGTGGTGATTTGAGTTAAAGCTAGATAACTTGGTAATCTCTGTGGGATCGACCCCTTTCTTGTCGCTTATTCTATTTAGCATTAGTTAAGGGAATTAATATTTTGAGAAGGGATTTAAACGACAAGTAGCTTAACCCTCACTTGGGTTTCGCTCACGAAATACCCGTTCGTCAAATTAGCGCCGTTGCCAGGGATTCAACGGTTGACTAGCTTTAGAAATCAACATTGAGTGAAATTGTTTGAATTTGATCTTGGTGTTTTATTTTGTCTTTTATTTTTCGTTATTTTTCTTTGAGTTTTATTTATTTATTTTCTTTTGTTCGGAGCTCCTGGGTGTGTTCTTGTTGTTTTACAGGAACATACACCAAGTGTTTGAGGAATTCCTAGTTGTGCATGCCAAGACAGGAGTTTATACCATTTAATCGGGAACCTGAAAGATTGTTCAGAGCTCGGCGTAGAGCAGCTAGGGAAGCAAAGACGTGAGGTCAAGAAGCATTGCAAGGCTTAGAGCATTCAGTAGGTGAATTGATGGCAGATTTAAGGCCTGATGGTGGTGCACCGCAAGGAGGGGTCAATTACAATGGCCAATATCCAGAAGAAGAGGGTAATAGGTTTATGCCCAGAACCTTCTTAGACTATGTGAGGCCAATGATGTCAGACCATTATTCTGGGATTCGGCAGACAAGAGTCCAAGCAAATAGTTTCGAGCTGAAGCCGGCATTGATCAACATGGTGAGCAACAACGCGTTTGGAGGAACAGCCGTGGATGATCCACACCATCATTTGATGAGGTTCTACCAGATGTGCGACACCATAAAGATCAACAATGTATCGGAGGAGGCAATAAAGCTAAGGCTTTTCCCTTTCTCTTTAAGGGATAGAGCTTTTGGCTGGTTCAACAGTCTGCCCGCAGGTTCAATCAACACTTGGGAGGAGATGCAGACCAAGTTCATGTCAAAGTATTTCCCTCCTTCCAAGGTGATCCAGCTCAGAGGGGAGATTAGCAGATTCAGGCAAGATGAGATGGAGACTCTTCATGAAGCTTTGGAGCGTTTCAAAGACTTAGTGAGAAGATGCCCTGATCATGGAAGACCCCAGTGGATTCAAATTGAATCTTTCTACACAGGTCTTTAGTCCCACTCACAAGACAAGGTGAATGTAGCTGCTGGAGGATGCTTGATGAATCTAGAGCCTGATGCAGTAGCAGAGCTCTTGGAGAGGCTGTCATTAGCTGATTGGCAATGGTCTAACGTGCGTACTTCAAAGCCAAGGGAGAAGATAGCTTCAGTTGATAATTCTTCCAATGATATGCAAGCACAGATTCAAGCTTTAGTGAAAGGCATGGCAGTATTGGCTCTTAAAGTTGAAGGATCACAACAAGCTTTACCAGTAGCTGAGCAGGGCTAGAGTGGAGCTGAAGAATCAAATTATGTTGGAGGAAAGGGTTTGTATCAGAAGCAGCAATTTTATCCTCAACATCAACAATAAGGGTACAACCAGAACCAGCAGCAATCTCAGCCATTTCAGAAAAACCAGAATCGAGGGGGAGATACCTCATTTCAGTACAAATATGTGCCCCCAGGGATGAAGCAGAATCTGTATGCTACGGATAATTATTTACACCCACCTCCAGGGATTCGAGCAGAAACATCCTCAGCCTCAACAACAAAGAGGAAGGGTATATCGAATGTGGATGAGCCAACCAAAAGAGAGGATAATTTGGAGGAAAGGGTAGTCACCATAGAATCTTAATGAAGAATATAGAAAAGTTGCTTGTGAGTTTGGCCCAGAATGTAAATCAAGGGGTCTCAGCTAAATCTTTTCCAAGTGATACTGAGGTAAACCCCAAGGAGAGCTGCAAGGCTATTACTCTAAGGAGTGGAAGGCACTGAAAGAAGCTGAAGAGCCTAAGAAGAAGGCAATTCCAGAAGAACAGAGCAGACCCTTGGAAGTTGATGACCAAGGGAAATCAGATAAAGAAGAAAGAGTGCAAGAAAAGAAGGACAAGCAGTTGAGTCAAGACAGAATAGCTGAAGAACAGAGGCAAGAGCTTAGGCCTACTATGCCATTTCCTCAGAGGCTGAGGAACCAGAGGGTTGAGGAAGAGTATGAGCGCTTCCTAAGTTTATTCAAGCGGCTTGAAATTAATATCCCATTTGTGGAAGTTTTGGAGCAGATGCCTAGGTACAGAAAGTACATCAAAGATTTTGTGAAGAAGAAGAGGAAATATGGGGATCATGAGATGGTGGTCGTCACTAACGAGGTGAGCAAGTGTTGTTCAACGAGTTTGCCCATCAAGCATAAAGATCCGGGCAGTTTTAATCTCCCTTGTGTGATTGGCAATGCACCGCAGCAGCAGGCCTTATGTGATTTAGGGGCCAGCATCAATTTGATCTCCTTTGCTTTGTACAAGCAGCTTGGGCTTAAGGGCATGAAGCCCACTTCCATATCATTGCAGTTTGCCGACTGGTCTACTGGAAGGCCTGAAGGGATAATTGAAGATGTGTTAGTCAAAGTGGGTTCCTTCATATTTCCAGCAGACTTTGTCGTTTTGGAGATGGAAGAAGATAGAGGAGTTCAGCTACTCCTTGGAAGACCGTTTCTCGAACGGGTTGTGCATTGATTGATGTTGCTCAAGGGCGCCTAACTCGAAAATTAATGAGGAGACCTTAGTCTTCCACATGGGGAAGGCTTTGTAAGGTCAAGAGGAGGAGGACCGCCTTTGGGTTGAAGACCTTGAGGAATTGGTGGAAGACTATTTGGCGAAGAAATTACCACCACCAATAATGGAGCCCTACAAAGCATATGAAGCTCAACAAGATGAAGAGATGTACTTGACATTGAGGAAGATGAGCAAACTACAAACTCTCCTGGAGCAAGCTGAGGAGGAGAAAGAAGATGACGTGCCTCCGGTCCTCGGAATCGAAGGAGCTGCCTGGACACCTAAGGTATGAATTTCTAGACTTTACAAATTAATTCCCTGTCATTGTTGCTTCTAATTTGAATGATGTGGAGTGTACTCAATTGCTAGAAGTCCTTAGGAAACACAAAAAGGCCCTAGGATGGAACATTGAAGACATTAGGGGTATTAGTCCAGGGATTTGCATGCATAAAATTTTAATGAATGATGATTTTAAACCCACTGTTGAAAGATAAAGAAGATTAAACCCTGCCATCAAAGAAGTTGTTAGAAAAGAAATTTTAAAATGGAAAAATGCGGGTATAATTTATGCTATTTCCGATAGTGAGTGGGTGAGTCCATTGCATGTTATGCCCAAGAAAGGGGGCATGACCGTGATTAAAAATGAGAAAAATGAATTGATCCCATCTCGCACTGTGACGGGGTGGAGAGTGTGTGTTGACTATAGAAAGCTGAACAAGGCTACTAGGAAGGATCATTTTCCTCTTCCTTTCATTGACCAAATGTTGGATAGGTTAGCTGGCTATAGTCACTACTGCTTTTTAGATGGCTATTCCGGGTATAACCAGATCATGGTTAAGCCCGAGGACCAAGAAAAGACCACCTTCACGTGCCCTTTTGGCACATTTGCATTTAGGAGAATGCCATTTGGGCTTTATAATGCCCCTGCCACCTTTCAAAGGTGTATGATGGCCATTTTTCAGGGTTTGGTTGAGGAGATCATGGAGGTCTTCATGGATGACTTCTCGGTGTTTGGTTCCTCATACCAACAATGCTTGAAAAATCTAGATGTGGTCTTAGAGAGATGTGAGGAGAAGGAACTAGTCCTAAATTGGGAGAAATGCCATTTCATGGTAACTGAGGGGATAGTTCTAGGGCACAAGGTGTCTGCACATGGTTTGGAGGTAGACAAGGCAAAAATCTCCACTATTGAGACTCTGGCACCTCTAACCAATGAAAAAGGAGTGAGAAGTTTCTTTGGCCATGCTGGCTTTTATAGGAGATTCATTAAAGACTTTTAAAAAATTGCAAAACCCATGAGTAGGTTGTTAGAAAAAGACACAAGCTTTGAGTTTAATGCAGATTGCTTAGAAGCTTTCAACATCCTCAAGGGTAAGTTAGTCACTGCACCTGTTATAGTCACACCTGACTGGGCTCAGCCTTTTGAGCTAATGTGTGATGCGAGTGATTATCCCTGGGGGGGTAGTCTTAGGGCAAAGGCGAGAAAAGGTGTTTAGGGTCATTTACTATGCTAGTAAGACCTTAGATGATGCTCAACAGAACTATACCACCACTGAGAAGGAGTTACTAGCCGTGGTTTATGGTTGCAATAAGTTTAGACCCTACCTTTTTGGGTCTAAAGTCATTGTTTATACTGATCATGCTGCATTAAAATATTTGTTTGCTAAAAAAGAAGCTAAGCCATGCTTGATTAGGTGGGTTCTCCTCTTACAGGAATTTGACCTTGAAATTAGAGACACAAAGGGAGCCCTAAATTCTATGGCTGATCACCTCTCTCGTGTGGAGAATGCACCTAAGTCTCTACCCATTGTAGATGACTTTCCTGATGAGAAGTTGTTTGAGGTGCATCATCTTCCTTGGTTTTCTTGACATAGCAAATTATTTAGCCACCTGGATTCATACCCAAGCGTTAGACTACCACCCGGAGAAAGAAATTGGTAGTAGATGCTAAGAAATTCATTTGGGAAGACCCAATTCTTTATAGGAGGTGTTCGACCAAATCATTAGAAAGTGTATCCTTGAGGAGGAGGTAGATGACATAATACATCATTGTCATGCATCACATTATGGGGGCCACTTTGGGGTGCAGAGAACTATGGCTAAGATCATGCGGTGTGACTTTTATTGGCCTCATATGGTGAAAGGCACCTATGTCTACATCAAAAAGTGTGATAGATGTCAAAGGGTAGGTGGTCTGTCTAGGAAAAATGAGATGCCCTTAACTGGAATCCTTTCGGTTGAAATTTTTGACATTTGGGGCATTGACTTCATGGGGCCATTCCCTAATTCGATGGGTATTCATACATTTTGCTTGTTGTGGATTATGTGTCTAAGTGGGTAGAAGCTATTCCTACTAGAGTGAATGATGCTAGGGTTGTGACTCACTTCCTTACTAGGAACATCTTTAGTCGTTTTGGGACACCAAGGGCTATAATCGGTGATGAGGTTAGTCATTTCGCAACAAATTGTTTGACAAATTATTGAACAAGTATGGTGTCACTCATAGGAAGTCTTTAGCTTACCACCCACAAGCTAATGGACAAGCAAAAGTGTCCAACAGGGAGATTAAGGCCATTTTAGAGAAAACTGTTGGAGCCAATAGGAAAGATTGGTCTCAAAGGCTTGATGAAGCCTTATGGGCATATAGGACAGCTTACAAAACTCCCATTGGGATGTCACCTTACCGTATTCTATATGGTAAGGCATGTCACTTGGTCGTGGAACTAGAACACAAGGCTCATTGGGCCTTGAAGAAGTTAAATTTTGACCCACAAGAGACCAAGGAGCTTAGGATGACTCAATTAATTGAGTTAGATGAGCTTAGGCTGGATGCCTATGATAGTGCTAAATTTTACAAAGAAAGAACTAAGAAATGGCATGATAGGCAACTCAACAATGAACCTTTAACCTTAGGATAGAAAGTTCTTCTATTTAACACAAGGTTGAGGTTATTTCCTGGAAAATTAAGGTCCAAGTGGATGAGACCTTTTGTGATAGTTGATAAGAAGCCATATGGGAGCTTTGAGCTCCAAGCGTAGAAGGCAAGAAATTTTGGGTGAATGACAACAGATGAAACCATACTTTGATTCAACTCAGAGGGAGATAGTTGATTCTCTCTCTTTCACCATTGCATGATCATAACCGAAAGTCTAGCTACGAGACTTTAAATAAAGCGCTGGTTGGGAGGCAACCCAATGTTTATTGCTATGTTTTATTTTATGTTATTTTTTTTTATTTATTTTATTCAATAAATTTGTTTGCAAGCTAACCATTGTGCAGGAGACTTTGTTTCTTTCTTAACTAACCATTTGTAGGATGAGCAAATTATTGGGTCCTGAACTTGTGGAATTGTTTTTAAAGTCAAAGTCAAGGAGCAAGGAGCAAGTGAAGCCCAAAAGTGCTTGAAGATGGGCTCAAACAATTCACGTGCAAGACTTAAAGATGGTCCATAATGCACAAGCAACTAAGTGGAGAAATTTGGGCCAGTTTGGGCCTGAACGTGAATTTGCACGTGAATTGCCCAATTCACGTGCACCTCCTTTTGAGCTGTAAATTTCTGGAATGGTAGATGAAGACCATGTGAATCACGTTTACTCTTGCACGCGAATTGCTAGCTGTCATATGGTGGCTCAAAAATGCAAAATACCAATTTTAGCCCTCCTAGAAGCTTCAAACAATTCACGTGCAGAAGGGACTATTGCTTGCCAGCTCAAGGAGGACCCACCACCAAAGTTTGGGACGATTCTGACCTGCACGCCAATTCAGCCAATTCATGTGCAAGGGCTATTTTGGTCAGAACACTCTGAAAATTTAGGGGCACGTGTATCACGCCAATTGGAGCATCTTTCCATCTGCACGCTATATAAAGAGAGGCCATCTTCAAAGGCTTCCACACCAAAATCACTCCAGATCTGAGTATTAGAGACACTCTGCTCTTTTGCTCTCTTGCTCTTCAGTTTTCTGCTCTTTGCTCTATTCTCATTCTAAAGATGGTGCGCACAAGGAGGACTGGCCAGGAGGAGGTGCACTCTCCTAGTGCTGATAGCCAACCTGAGGAGGAGATACTCTTGGGGCATGCTCTTGATATGCAGACTTTGGAGGCTTCAGAGCTAGGCTGGGCTAGAGAGGTGGCTCTTAAAATTCAAAATCTGGGATTATTAAGGTTAGTATTTGCCCAGCCAGCTATTTCCTATTTTGCCCTACAAGAATTTTATGCATCTGTCTCATGAGTGAGGATGAATCGATAGGGGTTGTGCAAGGGGTTTATGTCGAATTACCCCTGAAATTATTAGACATTGCTTTAACCTCCCTGCACCCAGTGATAGCCTTCCTCAGCTAAGCCTGGGAGAATTTGGTACTGCATGCAACTATGCTAGAAAATTTCAAAGTAGAAGGCAGTATACCAAGAATGGTTTTGTTGGAAGATTTAGATGCCTAGCTTACCTGGTAGGGAAATGCTTATTGATTCAGACCAGTGGGATAGATAGTGTGCCTAAGCCACACCTGGAGTTGATGTATAGCATTGATCATATGCAAAATGTGGATTGGGCCACTACCATTTTTAAATGGTGGAAGAAAAACTCATCAAAGCAGATAAATGGCAAATTTTTGTGTTTGATATTTCAAAGCATGCCTGCTTTGCATTTTTCCTCCATGGATAGCATCACTTTGACTTCTCACTGGGTGTTAAGAGTATTGCATGCTGAAGGAGGTTTGGGGATCAGTACCAGAGGTCATTGGGCAACCAATGTTCCTCCTCCATCACTGACCCGCTAGGTACAGTGTTCATGTGGAACGATCCACTGACTTTGCAAGGGAGACCTCTCCTCATTTGGATCAAAGGAAGCAGACTCTATACAGACTCACTGCCATGTACATGCAGTTCAATGTACACAAAGAAGATATTTTCAATTTCTTTCAAGGCATTAGTGGGCAGGTGGTGAGCGAAGTGGAGGTCATCAATTGGGCAGTCACTAATGGGCACATCACTAGTGCCCAATTTGAAGAATTAATGGCCCTCATCTCTGGAGACCAACACGCTACTTCACAACCTAGAACCAGAGTATGGGAGGCCCCAGACGTAGCTGCTCATGCATCTCCTAGAGCATGGGAAGCCCCAGAAGCTCCTCCTGCTGCATCTACCAAAGCTTGGAGGCAAGAAACACAGCAGCTCAGGGAGGCAAATGCCAGAACCCAGCGCGAGGTGGAAGCCCTGAGGAAGGACAATAAAGAAGTCAAAGGCCTCCTAGGCAAAATCTGGAAGGCCTTGAGCAAGAGGAAAGCATCAAAACGTTCTCCTATAGTAAAGATATCTGATGAAGAACCCTCTCCATTCCCTGAAGTTTCTTATCCAGCCCAGGCAGATCCACCTCAACCAGAACCTTCAGCTCGGCCATCCTACTATCACCCAGAGGAGGCAGAGCCAGCAACAGGGTATTCACCCTTCCAGCCTCAAGAGGAGACAAATCCAGTAGAAGGGTATTCACCCTTCCAGCCTTTTACTGATCCTGCCTATTCTCAGGCTCTTGTGCCTACTATACTTCCTGTCTCTTGGGGTGCATACATGCCTGCTGAACCTGAAGATCTTCTTGGCCCTCCTATCCATTTAATCATTAATCCAGCTTTATCATCCGACGAGAGCCAAGCAAAGCATTTGAAGAGTTCATCAATTCCACGGTTCAGAGGGCTCGCTTTATACGGGATAATGATATCTTCACCCCTTTTAGCCTAAAGAGGATCTCAGAGAATGAATATCTCTACTACGACGAGATAGACCTCTTCTGCAGGACCATGCGCTATGTAGTGGAGGCTGAGCCTCATAACTACCCTTTAGCTCAGTTCACTTCCATCATGCTGTGCGAGATATTCAATCAACCCTTGTCCGAAGAGGTGTGGCACCAATGCATCAATGGTGAGAATAAAGGGCACCGCCTTTGGCATGGTATGCATGAGGTGCTGATTCCGGTGCACATTGACCGCCACTATGTATTGGTCCGTTTGAATCTGGATGTAGGACATGCCATGCTTTATGACCCAAGCCAAGGCGAAGGGTTTGCCAGATGGAAAAGACAGTTAGTGCATGGGTTCATCAAACGAATCAAAGCGGCGATGATCAAAGAAGGCTTATTGGCCGACAAGCTACCTCTTATTCATTACAACGAAATGGAAATTCCCCAACAGCCTGACCAATTCAGCTGTGGGATCTTTGCTTGCTACTACATGATGGCTATTCTGCAAGGAAAGAAAACTTGGGAAGTGCGCGGCGAGACGTCGATTGACTTTGTGGCTCAGGTGCGACGAATGGTGGCCAATGTCATCTACTATTACAGTGTGCCAAACCAGGGGTAAGTGTTTTTCCTACTCCCTAATTTATGCCATGAGGACATAGCATATTTTAAGTGTGGTGTATGGGGAGTGACTTGAGCCACTTGCTTGTCTTTTATGTTGTGATTGCATGTTTTATTTAAAAAAAAAAATTTAGTTGCATGATTGTTTGAGTTGTTTGCTTGAATGATTTGCTTGTGGAGACATGGATATTAAGTATGCAATTTTGGCCTACAAATTTTACTTTTTGGGCCACATTAGTATCATGTTGTGATAAGGGTGTTAAAGTAGTTAAAATGTGCTCTGAATTGGTTTAATTATGTCTTTATCTTTTGAATGATATCACCATGTTTTTGGAGCTGAGTTTTGAATATTAGCTGAGCATGAAATGCTATGATAGACCTAAGTAACGCTTAAAGTTGAGTGAAAAAGAAATGCAAAATGAGAACAGCTTCTTTTTAGCCCTTGAGTGACATTTATGGTTTTTGGGTAATAGTTTGATCTGATACTCCTCTCTGCATTCAACATTGGTTATTTAATGGTAGGAGTCAAGTAAGCATGTGATTACTTATTAGTGCTCAGCGTTTGGTGTGTGGAGTTAGGATGCAAGACCTTTAAGTCACTTTGACTTCCTATGTATCCTAATTTTTGTTTGTTGTGTTGTAAATATAAAAGGCTGTGATATAGAATGTGAAAAAGCCATCACTTAATTGGAAAATGGGATGTGAGACATCAATGAATTTCTGTCTCTCCTTATGTAGCAAAATGGCAAGGGGTATGCATTAGAAACATCAGTCTTATTTATGTGTTATGTGAGTAAAAAAAAGAGTGAATAATCCATCAAGGGAGAGCATAAAATGCAACCTTGTAAGTGTTGGATCAAACCCAGAATTTGGATAATGCTGATAAAGCCTTATGTAACTTGATCTGAGATCTTTTGTGTTTATTTGATCATTGCAGAAGATATGTTACTAATCCAGAGATGCACTCGTGAGAGCAAAGCTAAGGACAGGATACATAATCCTGATCCGGACAAGAGTGAGTGTCGTCAAACACTTGGTAAATAACCAAGTAACAAATACATACGGAATAAGGAACATTCCTATGGACTAAGAACTTAAAGGATAAGTGCGGAGTAAGGAAACCAGATGCGGAGTAAGGAATCCGGATGTATTACTCGCCCGGAGCAAGGAACCTACATGCGGAGTAAGGAACCTACATACGGAGTAAGGAAATTACATACGGAGTAAGGAAATTACATACGGAGTAAGGAACTTACATACGGAGTAAGAAAGCGCGACACGGAATAAGTTATCGGACTTTTCAAGACTCGCCCGGAGTAAGGAACTTACATACGGAGTAAGGAAGTTACATACGGAGTAAGGAAATTACATACGGAGTAAGGAACTTACATACGGAGTAAGGAACTTACATGCGGAGGAACTTAATGCGGAGTAAGGAAGCCCTGACACGGACTAAGGATTCCAAGATCTAAATAGATACGGAGTAAGCAACCACCGACACGGAGTAAGGTTCCGAGCTTCATTAGCTACGGAGTAAGGAAAATTACACCGGACCAAGAAGACACTTGCTCCAACTAAACCGCATTTAAAGTTATCGGCTCGTGGTGTCCCGATGTAAGACGAATGTATTAAGAACCTGAAGAATCTTACACGTGGATCATCCGGATATGTGGACACAACCTTAATTGAATCTTGGAACTCACAAAGACACTTATACTCTTCAAATCCAAGATCTTGAGCTCCACAATCCGCAGCAGTCAAGGCAGAGAGATTACCGAGGGATAGTTAGTGCGGAACGCATTCCGGAACTACAAGTTCCAAGGTTGTCTCTTAGGAATGTTTTGTATAAATATTCATACTTATACATTATAAATGATGTCGAAATAGAAAAAAAAGAAGAGCCTTATCATCTTTAGAAATAGAACTTGGCTAGCGTGTGAGTTCATTTGTAAACAGAGTGTAAGAGAGTTTTGCTTCTATTTTGTTGTATTCATCTTGTGATAATAAAACAAAATACTTCCACTATCTGGTTATCTTCCGCAGTGATTCTATCACTTAAACTAGATAAGTGTTTGTGTCTTGAGAGAAAGGAAAGAGTTTGAATTAGAGCCTATTCACCCCCCCCCCCCTTTAGGCTCCAAGGGACCATCAAGTGGTATCAGAGCAAGTTCTACTTTAATCTAAGTAGAGATCCCACTCTTTCAATCTCAGAAATGGCCGAAGAAAGCAGTATGCTATTCAACACTCGCCTTAACTCCGGAGGTGCACAGGAGCCCGTCCCGAATCGAAGCGAGCGGTGAAAATGTCGACCCACCTCAACTGCTGCTGCCGCCGCCGCTTCTCAACCACGGAGTTCGGTTTTACTTTAACGAAACCGCCCAAATTCACACCTGAGCTTTTCTCCTAGTGGAAAGCTCGCATGAAGATGTTTATGGTATGCCATGATCATCTTATGTGGCCATGTCTTCATCAGGAGATTCCAATTCCGATGACTATCGGAGAACATGGAGTTAGGAGGCCAAAGACAGATGCTGAACTTACCAACGATGAAAGAGCCTGGCGGTGCGCTAGTGAAAAGGCTCGGCTTATGTTACATCGTCTTTGGATTCCGAGGCTTTCACGGACGTCCAGGGCTGCACGACAAAGAAAAGCTGTTTGGGACAAACCGACAATTCTCTATGAGGGGAGTTAGTCCCGGATGCAGAATGTGATCTGCACTCTCGGACGTAACTTTGAGAGTTTTAATCATAAACCGGGCGAATCACTTGAAAGCATCTATCGGAGATTCGGCAAGCTCATTCTTGAACTGAAGACTGTCAATGAGCATTATTCTCAATCCCATATCAATGACAAGTTCTTTCGCTCCTTGCCTGATCGCTACTATTCCAAACAACTCCAGATGCAATCAGACAAAAACTGGCAGTATGTTCCCCTTGAAGAACTGTATGGAGAGCTGCGGACTCACGAAGTCAGGTTTAAGTACTCGACCAGAGATGAGAAAATAGCTCGGAAAGAAAAGGGGGTAGCTCTCAAAGCTACAGAATGTCTAAACATACTGAGGAATGATGATACGGACGTATCTGACAATTCTGATTCTGACAAGGAGGAGGAGATAGCCCTTCTTGTCAAATCCTTTGAGCGATTCCTACGGAAAAGCAGAAAAGGGATCAGAAGACGCTCATCATCATCGTTCCAAAGGAAGGAGCGACCGGAGTCCAGTTCCCAGGAATGTTTCAACTGTGGGAAAACCAGTCACTGGGCCAAGGAATGCAGGTCCAAAACAAAAGTGGCCGAGAAAAGTGACAAGGTAACTCCTCGCCGCTCCACCTCAGATAACAGCAAGAGCAAGAGGAAGGAGCTCGTGACAAAATACATGAGTGGCTCGGAAGAAGAGGAGGAATCCTCGAATGATGAGCCGACCACTAAGCCGAACGTCTGCCTCATGGCAAATACTGAGGTACCTTCTATCTCTGAGCTCCTGAATAAATTAGAATCTCTTACTACTGCATATGATCATGAAAAGAATGAGAGACTAATAATTACTCAAATATACAAAGATATGGAAAGTCAGAATAAACGTCTTGAATTTACTATTAATAGACTCGAAAAGGACGTCACTAACTTCAGAGGAAAAGAAGCTTGGTATCATGATCTAAGAGCTGAAAATCATTTGTTAAATACCAATCTCTCTGGCCTAAAAGTTATAGTAAAAAGACTCGAAAATGAACTGGAACAGGAAAAGGAAATAAATCGTAAGTGGCTAAAATCCGGGGAAATAGCCTCTACCTTTAGGACTGATCCTGACGACATCCGAGTCAAACCTGGCCTAGGTTCCGAACCATCAACTTCCATAGCTCAAGCTACTGAGTGTCCTCCGGATTTCACTCCTAAACTAACCAACTTATATCCTGTTAGTACATCTAAACCGTTGGATGGTTTCATTTCAGGTGGCACCATAGTTTATGACTGTGGAGCAGGGGCTGCTACTGCACTTCCCGAACCAGTAGCACCCGTAACTAAAGATGAAGGGAAGGCTGCTGCAGTTAAAGCCAAAACTGTAGCACCCAAAAAGAAAGACAAGGCTAAGGCTGACGCATTTAGGGCCAAGAGCGCGTCACCCAAACGTAATGGATTAGGCCACAGGGAACAGAGTAGAAAATCTGTTAAATCTAAGAGACCTGTATCCCCTGTTTGTACTTTACATTATAGTGTCTGTTCCATCTGTAGGGAAATGGGTCATTATCACTATGAATGTTGGAGTCTATCTGATAGCTGGCTTTGTAATCAATTTCAATCCAATAAAGATCAGTTTTATAAAAGGGGTTCTTCGAGCAAAACAAAATCTAAATCTAAAAGGAGTGTCTCTCCCAAGAAAACCCAAATAAAAGAAGCAGCTAAAACTAACAAGTTAATGTCAACTTGGAAAGCTAAGAGTCCTAACAAAATCAAATCCGTAAATGTTGACAATACTGCTGCTCTCTCTAACCGCCCGAAACAAGTTTGGGCACCAAAAGTGTAAACTGTTGTCTTTCAGGAGCATCTCTGGAATGCATTGCCGGATCACTTGAACTTAAAGATCAATAAAAGCAAGTGGATCCTTGATAGTGGATGCTCTGGACATATGACGGGTGATCAGACTCTGCTTGTAGAAGTTAATGATAAACAAGGTCCATCCGTTTCATATGGCGACAACAGCAAAGGTAAGACTGTCGGGTATGGCACTTTAACTAACGGCTGTGTATCAATCACTAAAGTTGCACTAGTCGAAGGTTTAAAGCATAATTTGCTAAGTGTCAGTAAACTATGTGACAAAGGATTTCTTGTTTCCTTTTTGTCCAACACCCGTACAAGAAGAGAAAACTTATCCTGGAGATGTTAAGTTATCCGGATCAAGAGATGGGGACATATACTCAGGTGGTCTTAAGAAATAATTCTTCGACCTGTATGCTTCCTCACGAAAGCAACAGATGAAGATAGTTGGTTATGGCACAAGCGATGCGCACATTTAAACTTTAAGACTTTGTCTAAATTAGCGTCACTTGATCTTGTCACCGGTCTACCCAAACTCAAGTTCTCCCGGAGACACTCTCTGTCGAGAATGCGAACTTGGTAAACAGACCAAACACAGCTTTAAGAGCAAATCAGTTAACTCAATAATCGCTCCTCTACAACTTCTTCATATGGACCTCGTGGTTCTATATCTGGTTTCATCACTAGCCGGTGCGAGATATACCCTTGTGGTTATCGATGATTTCACCAGATACACATGGGTGATGTTCCTGAAATCAAAGGATCAAACCTTTGAACATCTTGTGGATCTCTTCAACTGGATAAGCAACTCACAAGGACCGAGCATTAAATGCATCAGGAGTGATCATGGTCTGTAATTTGATTTTTCGGAAATGAGATCATATTGTTCTGAACAGGGCATACAAGATGACTTCTCTGCTCCCCAGAACCCCACAACAAAATGGGGTAGCTGAGCGCAAGAATCGAACTTTAGTTGAACTGGTAGATCCATGTTAGCAAGGGGCAACGCTTCCTCTCGGCCCATGGGGTGAAGTCGTGTCCATCGCCGCTATGTTCGAAACGGAACTCTAATAAATAAATCTACCATGAAAACACCCTATGAGATGTGGAGAGGACGAAAACCTTCAATTTCACATTTCAGAGCTTTTGGGTGTACTTGCTATATATCTTGATCAATGGCAAAGAGACCCGGAATAAATTTGAACCAAAATCGATGATGGGATTTTTGTCGGGTACTCACTACATAGCAAGGCTTATCGGGTCTTCAATAGAAAACTTTTTAAAGTTGAAGAATCTATCCATGTGACCTTTGATGAAGCTAATCTCGTTTGGTCAAAAGTCGGTTCTTCAAATTCCAATATGCAGGTCATGGACAGCAACGTCGATTACTCGAAGTTTATGAATATTCCTGTTACATATCCTGACCAACCACGTGGCATCAGCGAAACACAACGAAATTTTATAGATGATGCTACGGATGATTCTGACTCCGGACTACCATTTAGCTCCGGACATACTCCTACGGATACACAAAATTCCGGAGCACCTTCAAGTCCGTCCGGACTAGTTAACACTGGAAGAAACAGTGTTGAAGAACCAACTAGTTCATCCGTACCTCTCAATACGGAAACATCTACTCCGGACGAAGCTCAACCAGTCGATACAACTGGACCACCCAATCTGGAAGAGCTTCAAATTGTTCAAGATCAACCAACACATGCACAGAATTATAGATGGACCCGAAACCATCCCTCAGATCAAGTGATTGGTGATCCTACTGTTGGTGTAAGAACAAGAGCATCCACCTCCAACATGAGTCTTTACTCGTGTTTTCTATCTCAAATAGAACCAAAGGTGGTAGATGAAGCTCTTCAAGATTCGAATTGGATAGAAGCCATGCAAGAAGAGCTGAATCAATTTAAGAGAAATAATGTGTGGACCTTAGTACCAAGGCCTAAGTCTCAGCAAGTCATTGGCGTTAAATGGGTGTTCCGGAACAAGCTTGATACGGATGGAATAGTAATCCGGAACAAAGCCAGACTGGTAGCCAAAGGATATCGTCAAGAAGAAGGATTAGATTATGATGAAACCTTTGCTCCGGTCGCAAGACTTGAGGCAATCCGAATGTTTCTGGCGTATGCTTCATATGAAAACTTCATAGTTTATCAAATGGACGTCAAGAGCGCATTCCTGAATGGAGACCTTCAAGAGGAGGTGTATGTTGAACAACCTCCCGGCTTCATTGAACCTAAGGCAGGACATCTTGTCTATAAACTTCAGAAAGCTCTATATGGTTTGAAGCAAGCTCCAAGAGCCTGGTACGACACACTGTCGGAATTCCTACTTGCTCATAACTTCCAAAAAGGGAAGATAGACACCACCCTATTTCTACGAAAAGAGAAAGGACACACTCTGATCGTACAAATATACGTGGATGATATCATTTTCGGATCAACGAATCCGAAGCTTTGTGAAGAGTTTGCTAAGTTGATGACAGGCAAGTTTGAAATGAGCATGATGGGAGAACTGTCCTACTTCCTTGGAATTGAAGTCAAACAATTAAAGGAAGGAATCTTCATTAATCAGGCTAAGTACACTCGCGATCTTATTAAGAAGTTTGGTATGGAAGGTTCATCTCCCGTCAAAACTCCCATGCCTGTCGGTGCCAAGTTAGATCCGGATGTGGATGGCATATCAAGTAAATGTGACCGACTACGAGAGGATGATCGGATCCTTCTTCGTATCTTACAGCAAGTTGCCCAGACATTATGTTTGCAACTTGCATTTGTGCACGATACCAGGCGAATCCCAAGGAGTCACATATGCTTCATGTAAAACGGATATTAAGGTATCTCAAAGGGACGATGAATTTGGGACTCTGGTACCCAAAGGAGTCCAACTTCACCTTATCCGGGTACTACGATGCCGACTTGCTGGATGTCGCATCGACAGAAAAGCACAAGCGGTACGTGTCAATTTCTTGGAAATAGATTGATCTCATGGTTCGGTAAGAAGCGAATTCCGTATCAACCTCTACCGCGAGGCGGAATATATAGCTGCCGGAAGTTCTTTGCGCACAGCTACTTTGGATGCAAAGTCAACTTACTGACTACGGATTCGTCATGTCCTCTATTCCACTTTATTGTGACAACACTAGTACAATTGCCATCAGCAACAATCCTGTCATGCATCCTAAGACGAAGCACATTGAGGTCAGGTATCACTTCATACGTGATCATGTTCTCAAAAAGCATATTTCACTGGAACATGTTGCCACTGAAGATCAATTAGCAGACATACTTACAAAGCCCCTACCTGATGCGAGGTTTTCTGAACTACTCTTCCGATTAGGTATGCTCGACTTCTCTGCATAGTTTCTCATTTGAATTACCTAACAGTATATTTACTCACAGACCATGCATTGTACGTTTACTGAAAGTAGTAGAAACTCACTGACTGTATTGCTGATCATACTTACTGTTTAACGGTTTCATGTTTCTGATATTAATCTCAACCTCGTATTGGGAGGATGCTTGCGTTTCCCAACTGAAGTCGTTTAAAGCTAACATAATTACAGTTTATATGATTTACCTCTTTCGGGTTCATGATCTTAACTTCCATTAATCACCACATGACAAAAGCATGTTCATTTAGATTACTCTATTAACATGCATAGTTGAAGAAGTGAAATGGGCTAGCTTGGAATGCCTAGTGGATGAATACTCAAACGCAGTCTAATCAGCTTCCGAAGTATAGTTTTCTAATAAGATAGACAGTGCTGAACTACAAATCGGAACGGTCAACCGAGAGGATTGCACAATCTACGGGGGAGAAAATGCTTTATATATTATTCAGTAATACCCCCCGTATATGTCCCATGACCTTTTTCCTGACTGTCTATCTGAGGGGGAGCTTTTCATTGAGAGGATTAAATGATCTACGGGGGAGCAGTAATGAACCCCTAATATGTCTCGGATTCTCCCTCCTCTAAACTTTTACTTCCGGATCTGACTGGACATGTTGTTTTCAATCGGAAAAGTGGCATGTTTGGATGTATTTTCTTCTTCAACCATGCATTTTAATCGACTAATCATCTGTTTTCTTTTGACATGTGTTCGCCTATCATTGCTCACTCATGAATCCTAATGTAGCCAAAACATATGATCTTTAATTAATCTTCGCTACGTTGTTCAGCAAGACGGTTTCGCTATGTTGACCTATATGAACCTGTGTATTGTTATCTGACATATGCCCTGATTCAGTAATATTGATCACTTTCACGTTGCATACGTCTACTACATTCTTAGCCATGCATGAGTTCTGTTTCTTATTAGTTCGGATTATGTTGTTTTTCACTGATTATCTTCTCTAATCCGTACTAATCCTTGCCTGTTAAGCTTTTGTATTTTCAGTATATCTTTATTTAGCTACAGGTTCAGATTTTCTATGCAACCGTATTGATAAATCCAGTCCATAGTCTCGGATTTGAAGTGTTGTGGTACTTCTCTTCTCTTCGACTTTTTGACTGCAAAGGAATCTACTCTACTCTCTCACCAAACTCTGTTTACGATGGACAAGGTCTATTATTCATCCGGATACTCTTTCACGAATATTATTAACTCCGGATGAGTGTCGGCTCTTACCTCCGGACTCCTGACATTGTCCAATTGTGATAATCCACGTATACTCATATGTCGCATGCTTTTGAGGAGGAATAATGATGATTCATTAAATGCATATCTCGGGTTGCACACACACTTCTCTGGATGGCAACCAGTTGTAATCTCTACTTGGTCATGCGGTCTCCACGACATCGTTTTATTTGGAGACGCCTCGATATCCAGACAAATGACATCAGCATGTCGCGCGGGTCCCTATCTCACTCACACATTCCTAGACCCGCTGACATTTGCGGACTCGGTCTTATATGTTCTGATCATTCCTGCGAAGCACGAGTATTGCTCATTTCAAATCCCTAAACCTCTCGTTGCTCCTTCAACTGTCAAGACCTCACCTTTCCTCTTTTCCTTCCCATCAAATCTGCAATGGCACCCAGAATCTCTCTTTCCGGCGTTAATCCTGGCCATCTAGTTGATTGGAATGCTGTTTCTGATCCTCCGGATTGGTTTTTCCAGCTTCGCCCTCTTCTTGAAGCCTCGCACATACCTGCCTGGTCTCCAATCCCGTCGATCTTCTTATCGATGACATTCTTGAGTATTACCAACGGATTCACCGCACCACCGATTCCATAACCTCTTATGTCCGCGGTGAATCCATCATCATCACTCCGGCCGTTCTCGTGCCGCTCTCCACCTACCTCTTGGTGAACCACAGCGCCCGGATGCCGATCCAATGGCGGCTTCTATCGGTTGCACGAACAAAGGGAAGGAATACAAGGTGAAATCCTTCCAGGGTCGCTATCGATATATGGCGACTATTCTAAGTCGATGCCCATCGGCTCGCACATCGACCCTGGACTCGGTTCCGTACGATCTTCTCCTGGCCATGTACGGCGTTTTTGAAGGTCTTCCGATGGATTGGGGGATGTTCTTATTTCGTTTGCTACAGAATGGTCCCAAAAACCATTCCTTCGGGCGCATCCTCAGCATTGTCTTCCGGCATCTACGTCCGGACCATTTCGCCCGATTTGCTGCTGTCTCGTTTCCCTCGGCTTATTACCTTCATCACCTTATGCCGGACGGGAACATGACCGCACGCCGACCCACTGTAGCTCTCCGCGTTCTCCCTGCCCCGGAACAACAAGGCAGCTCTGTTGGTGACCCCTCCGACAGCCAAGCCCACGAGGTCGGCTTCGCACACCGATCCTCCCGGATTCGGTCCGTTGCTGCGCCCTCCCACTCACGGGCCTCCCAGCTAAGCGTCCGTGCTAAACCGTCTGAGGTTGCGGGGCCCTCTCAGCGCAGTGCGTCTAAAGCTGTTTCCTCAGCCCCCTCTGCTGCTGATGTCCCCACTCCCTCCACATCCGCTATAGCTGCCGCGGTAATCCGTTGTTCTTTGTCGCCACCGCCGATGTCCCGCCGCTTCTCCGGAAGCCCCTTTGCCTCCTCTACCTCAACCCCGAGATTACCTTGACCATCTCTCCGCCGGCACCTTAACGGACCTCTGGCTCCGTTTCAGCCTAGCCCACACCTCCTCCATTCCTGACATCGATCTCCGGGTGTTTTACACACGCAATACCCAATCCCCGGAGACCATGATTATCTGGAACCTGGACCAAGGCTTTCTTACGCCGGCTGCCATTCCCGATGTGTCGTTCCCTACACCCTCCGGCCCAGTCCCTGCTACACGGAGTCCTTCTCCTGCTAAGGCTGGACCCTCTTCTCCTGCCGCCGCGATTCCCGTGGTTGACTTGTCTGGTCAAAGTGGGTCTCTTGCTCCGTATGCCTCCAATGCTCCGGATGCCTCCGATGCTCCGGATGCTCCTGCTGCTGCTGATACTCCTGCGGACTCCTCTGCCCACCGCACTCCTGCTCCTATTCATGCGGGGGAGTCCTCCAAAGCTCCGGAGTTAGTACTTGGGCGTGCCTCTTTTGGCACGGTCCACTCCGATGCTGTGCTTTTCGCTCAGCTGGACCGCCATGCCCACGCTCAAAGCGCCCAAATTTCTGCCATCGCTGCCAAAGTTGATGCCCTCGGCGCCCAACTCCTCTCCACTTTCACTGACTCCTCCACATCCATGGAGCAGAAAATGGATCTTGTCGCCACCTCCGTCCATTCACTGTCTACTTCCTTCGCGGATCTGGCGCATACGATGGCTCGTCCTCCTATTGCTTCCCGGCGATCTGCCAAACCGGGGGAGAGAGTGTCATCTGATCCGTCTACTCCTTCTGCCCCACAACCATCTACTCGAACTGAGAAGCGGCCTGCCACTTCAGTGCTTCAGGGAGTTCAAATTCCCAAACGAAGCCGCTTCTCTCAACCAAGCTCCTCTCTCGCACCTCCGGCTCCTCCTCCATTCTCCTCATCCGGTGCTGATACCTTCCTCCCATCCTATGCGGAGTTTGACCCGTCCGATGCGGATGGAAGCTTGCGCAAGGCAATGAAATCTTATCTTGCGTCTTTCTGAGAGAAGATGTCTTTTCGAAATGTACCCTTTCTCTCCGGCCGACATTCGGACTCTTTGTTCGGAGAAAGGACTCTTTACTACGGAAGACATTGACAACTTCTCGAGAGTCGCTAAAATGGAGATGAGGTTGTTTCCATCTCTTTACGAAGATGGGCACTTGTTTGAAGTTCTGCCATGTTGGAATGAGGGCTATCTTCCCAGTGTGGAGTTAATTCAGACTTTCATCGACGGAACTGCTGAGGATAGCAAGCCATGGAAAACTCTCTCAACCATCCTCATTCCGTACCGGATCATGTCGCCACACTTCATGATGGTTGTCTTCATGATTCAGTCCAAGCAGATGATTCTCATTGATTCTCATCAGATTGTGGAGCACTTTGTTAGGAAGAATCAATGGGAACCTTTGTGTCTCAGGCTAACTGAAGCCGTGAAGAAAGCCGGATTATATGAAGAGTTGGGTATCACACCCCTGCGTCCGACTGAGAAACTCAAGGCGACATTCCGGGGCAAGAAGCAAGTGCCACAACAGCCGGATGGAGATAGCTGCGGAGCCTTTGTCTGTCACTTCATCAAGTCGTTCTTAACTGTGGACAAACATTGGAGCCAACACTCCACCTTTACGATGAAGCAGACAATGGAGCTAAGAGAGAAGGCAGCAAGTATGATCTTCAAGTATAGTAAGCCTTATGTACCTTAGTGAAAAACCTGTATTAAGGTTGAATTGTATTTAGTTGCTGATTAATGAAATTGGTTGTGTTGCGTATTCTGTATGTTATTCTTTTGCATTGCTTACCAGATCAGATTACAAAGGGTTTGGGCATATCCATAATTGGGGGAGATTGTTGGATCAAACCCAGAATTTGGATAATGCTAATAAAGCCTTATGTAACTTGATCTGAGATCTTTTGTGTTTATTTGATCATTGCAGAAGATATGTTACTAATCCAGAGATGCACTCGTGAGAGCAAAGCTAAGGACAGGATACATAATCCTGATCCGGACAAGAGTGAGTGTCGTCAAACACTTGGTAAATAACCAAGTAACAAATACATACGGAATAAGGAACATTCCTACGGACTAAGAACTTAAAGGATAAGTGCGGAGTAAGGAAACCAGATGCGGAGTAAGGAATCCGGATGTATTACTCGCCCGGAGCAAGGAACCTACATGCGGAGTAAGGAACCTACATACGGAGTAAGGAAATTACATACGGAGTAAGGAAATTACATACGGAGTAAGAAAACGCTGACATGGAATAAGTTATCAGACTTTTCAAGACTCGCCCGGAGTAAGGAACTTACATACGGAGTAAGGAAGTTACATACGGAGTAAGGAACTTACATACGGAGTAAGGAACTTACATACGGAGTAAGGAACTTACATGCGGAGTAAGGAAGCGCTGACACGGACTAAGGATTCCAGTACTAAATAGATACGGAGTAAGCAACCACTGACACGGAGTAAGGTTCCGAGCTTCATTAGCTACGGAGTAAGGAAAATTACACCGGACCAAGAAGACACTGCTCCAACTAAACCGCATTTAAAGTTATCAGCTCGTGGTGTCCCGATGTAAGACGAATGTATTAAGAACCTGAAGAATCTTACACGTGGATCATCCGGATATGTGGACACAACCTTAATTGAATCTTGGAACTCACAAAGACACTTATACTCTTCAAATCCAAGATCTTGAGCTCCACAATCCGCAGCAGTCAAGGCAGAGAGATTACCGAGGGATAGTTAGTGCGGAACGCATTCCGGAACTACAAGTTCCAAGGTTGTCTCTTAGGAATGTTTTGTATAAATATTCATACTTATACATTATAAATGATGTCGAAATAGAAAAAAAAGAAGAGCTTTATCATCTTTAGAAATAGAACTTGGCTAGCGTGTGAGTTCATTTGTAAACAGAGTGTAAGTGAGTTTTGGTTCTATTTTGTTGTATTCATCTTGTGATAACAAAACAAAATACTTCCACTATCTGGTTATCTTCCACAGTGATTCTATCACTTAAACTAGATAAGTGTTTGTGTCTTGAGAGAAAGGAAAGAGTTTGAATTAGAGCCTATTCACCCCCCCCCCCTTTAGGCTCCAAGGGACCATCAGTAAGGTTATTACTAAAAAAAAGAAAAAAAAGAAAAGAGGGATTCAAAATAAAAGCCACACTGGCTTGATGCTTATGTGTGATTAGTTAGTTTGGTAGCCACTTTGGCTGAGTTTTGTTTATTTGAGAGTGTTGAGCTCAATTCTTTAGCTCATGGTTTTGTTTTATCAGTTATTAGAATAGAGTGTGAGTTTATTTAGTTTAGACTAGAGTGTGAGTTCAAATAAAGTAGAATAGAGGGTGTGTTTTCTTTGATGAGCACAATAGGGAACTCTCATGATTGTTTGGCAAGTACTTAATCAATAGCTGATGGCGAGTGTAGAGATAGAGTTTTCCATCCATTGTTCATTGATAGGTATTGGGTTTGAGAATTATTATATTTGAGTGAGGCTGCTTATCCTTGGTAAGAACTTAAAGGGAAACTAGGTGCTATTTTATCATGGATTGCTTGCTCATATCTGAAATTTAAGTGGTGATATTGCATGGTTGTTGGACTAGGGATATGGACATGAATGAACTAAGTTATGACTCATTTTGATGCTTAAATTCCCATTTCATCATGATAGAGTTGCATGCTTAGGAAACCATGATTCTCCTTGATTGTTATTTTATTTTTCTTCCGTTTGACAGCGTGTTTATTTTATTATTGCATGCTTGTATGTTTTTGCTTGAGGACAAGCAATGGTTCAAGTGTGGTGTATTTGATAACGTGCATTTTATGCCGTTATTCTAGTGTTTATTTAGGATGTTTAAGAGCATGATTAGAGACTTATTGCTTCATATATCATATATATTTGCTCTAACCCCTAGGAAGATGCTATTTGCAAATACATGCGTTTTTAAGCTGTTTTGGCAGATTTTGGAGCTCACTTTTGACATAGTAGATGGCCTCAAACAATTGGCGTGCAAGAACAAAAGTTGCTTAGAATGATGTCTTCTACCTACCACAGAAATTTCAGAGCATTTGGAGCTGCACGTGAATTCACCCATTTCACGTGCAAGCCTATTTTTGCCTCTCAGGCCTCTACAGGATGCAAGAAAGCTTGGGGAGAAGTTTGAGCTGATTTGGAGATACACGTGAATTCACCATATCACGTGCAAATTGACGTGCAGAGATATTTTTGGACCGATCCTATCGTTTTTCCATGCTGATCATTTGTTTCTGAAGGCTCGTGTCCAAATTGTGGATGGAAGATAGAGATTTTAAAGTTTCGAGTGTCACTTATCAAAACTACGTCGTTTTGATAGATGGGCTAGGGTACACACCTCAAGGCCTATCCAACCTCTATAAATACAGCCTCCACGCCCCATGCAACCCATCCTAGATCCCCCTACACGTTTTTAGAGAGAGAGAGAGAGGCTCCACGACTTGGAGGTTGCTCCTTGGGGGTTTGTTTTTTTAGCATGTTTTTTTGGCGCCGTTGCTTTTAATCCTTGAATCTTAATCTCCCACATTGATTGGATCAGAAAAGTGAAACGTGCTCTAAAGGAGGCATGAATATCTCTTCTAATACGAGACCTTTTAGGGGTTGCGACCTTACAAAAGCAAAATCGGAGATTGGGCTTAGGCCTTGAATCAGATAATATCAGGTTACAGGTGACTTAGCTGTTACAAATGGTATTAGAGCCAGAACTCAGGTTGGGTGTGCCAGTAAAGACACTAGGCCCTTAAGGGGTTCGGATGTAATTTCTCACATTGGATGAAGTGGAGGAATGAAGCGTGCTCTTAAGGAAGCATGGATAGCTCTTTTAGCACGAGGCCTTTTCGGAGTTGCGGCCCTACAAAAAATAAAATCGGAGATTGGGTTTGGATCCTGAACCGGACAATATCGAACTACAGATGGCTTAGGCTGTTATAATTTTTTATTTTTAAACCTAAACTAAATTATATCGGGAGACCCAAATAAATCTTTTATTTTTTTTATGTTTTATCTATTTTATTACTTGAGTCCATCAAATATTATTATTTTTAAATTAATAATAAATTATTATTATTTTCGTCAATGCATCTGTCAGTATCGTTGTGGTGATGGGTCAATTAACAAATTACCCAACACTCCTTGGCCTATGCAATTTATTTCAGGTTGGATGCACTATCATTTATCCTGTTTAGCCTATACATATCCTATACATGTCCTTAATGCATGGCGACGATCACTCACTTGACGCATGATATTACCGTCGATCGCCAGTAAGCTCCGTTGTGATGCAACACAATACGTACTGCTACGACGCTACATCCCAACCCGACACGACATCGATGCCTCACGGCATTGCATGGGGATGCCTAGCTGGACATCGTCGTCACCTCTGACGGTGCCTGAGAGATCGACCTCTCGCGTGGTATCATCTCGCTCTCGAACATCGGTAACACTCTGACATCGCCTGCAAAGATCGACCTCTTGCATCGGCAACCCTATGACGTGGATGCGTCTAACATCGGCAGTGGGATGGTTGGATGATGGTGGCAAGATGGCATTGTTAATGCATCTATTAGTACCGTTGTGGGGATGGGTCAATTAACAAATTACCCAACGCTCCTTGGCCTATGCAATTTATTTCAGGTTGGATGCACTATCATTTATCCTGTTTAGCCTATACATATCCTTAAGTTTGGATTAATACATTTCTTGCTAAATAATTGCTAGAAGCTTATGTGATATGCATTGCTGAATATATTTGGGTTCTACATGATAATTCTGAACATTGAGGGATTCATCTGCTCTCTTATTTTTCTTCATACTGTTGATTACGTTATGTTAACCAATAATTTAACTTTGTAACTTGCATATGTAAAATTGAATGGTTCCAATTATGTACCCTCGTCTACGGCCATCAAAGTTTATACTTTGGCCACCGATCAAGCACCATACCTTTATTTAGATGGCCCACTTGCTAGTTCAACTATAAAGGCTAAAGCTAAGTGGGCCAAAGGTGATCTGATTCTTCGAACACGTTTGTGGAGTAGCATGGAACCATAATTGGTTCCTTAGTTTATGCCTTCTAAATCTGCTAAAAGCGTTTGGGATAAGTGTACCCTAATGTACACTGACAGAGATAATATGCAGCGTGTCTGTGACACATGGGTAGAATTGATGGGTAGAATTGTTCGATCTTGAAGATAAATCCCTACTAGAATTCTACTCCACGTTTACCTCACTTCAATAACGACTTGACACCTTCTTACCACCCACTATGAAGGTCGATGTGTTGGCAAAGAGACAGGAAAATATGTTTGTTATGTTGTTCCTTAAAGGTTTGGGATCTTTCCATTCTGATCTCCTTCACCAAATTATCTGTGAACGATCCCTTCCTTTTATTAATGAGGTTTTCTCTCGTATTCTCCGCTACACTTCTGAGACAAAGACTCTACTCGCTACTTCAATCACCCTAGAGACATCATTTGCATCTGTTATGGTGACACATGTCCCTGGGATCCAACGTGGTAGGGGTCGTGGTACACGTGGTCGTGGAGGTCGTGATATGGGTGACGTTCCCCATGGTGCTTTTGTTCTCTCGGGTGGCTGAACAAAACGTTACTGTACATAATGTAGGAGAACCAGGCATATAGAATCATATTGTTATACCCTTCATTCGGAGCTTCGTCGAACACATATCACATATGCTGGGATTAATGATGTGTCTCCAACTGTCACAGAGTCTGCACCCACTTCTACTGGGAATGTTAGTCTGTCTCGTGTTACTTATGATTCTTTGGTTAGTTTTGCCTAGGTAATTACAGCTTCTGCAACCACTGCTACTTTGGCATCTCAATCTTCAGGCAGTCCTTTCTGTTTACTCTCTTCTAAACCTGATGCTTGTGTCATAGACTCCAGTGCCACTCATTACATGACTGGTAATTTTATCCTTCTGTCTTTCTTTCGATTTACACAACCCACATTGTCACATCCTATTCCTTTTGTTGATGGTTCTCAAATATCTGTTACAAGGACGGGAACCACTCAATTAAGTCCCCCTCTTTCCCTTTCTTCTGTTTTACATTTATCACACTCACCATATAATCTGTTGTTTGTTAGTTCCTTAACTAAATCACTCAACTGTTCTATAACATTTTTATCCTCTGGTTGTCAGGATTTAAAGACTGGATGTACGATCGGTGGGAGAATTGAAGCTAATGATCTCTATTACTAGTTTAATTCATGCCAACACTAGTATAGGCTGTTCTCTGGGGGTGGAGAAAAGCAGAAATTTTTTTTACTGATTATATAACATAGAAATAGACTATACATTGATTTTGACAGTCCTACTGCAAAAAAAAAAAAAACAGTAGTTTCTTTTACCTTTTTTTTAACAAAATTATACATTAGCCTGCAGTTTTCATCTAGATGGAGGATTAATGGACTGTATAGACTATTTTTTAAAACCCTAGCCTTCAGAAAGCATAAATTTTTATAGTTATTCCTAACACCATATTGCAATTTTAAAAATGGCTCATATGTTGATACTAATATTCAGTTAACTAGACAATGGCATATGTATGAATAGAAAAACCCAAAATGAAATAAAGGCATTATATGGAGCATTAAAAGCATTGAAATGGCAGCATGAAACTGAAAAATATGAGTATATTTTTAGTATATGTCTCGACTTCAGTTTATTAGAAGCACAAAAACTTCGTGGTGGTTTAACACTTCAAATGGAGTAATCAAGTTGAAATGCACTTACATCAAGAGCGTTTTTCAATACAGATACAATATTCAACGTCAGTGTAAGGACATTCCCAGATAGCATTGGTATTAAGGGATAACTTGATAGAATAAAAATGGATAGGACCTACATATTGAGGAAAAATGGATAGAATGAAAATGGATAGGACCTACATATTGAGGACCTACAAAAAAAATTATTATAATTGATACTGAATCAATAAATTTGAAAGTATGATAAAATATTTAAAAAAAAACATTTATGGCTTACTCCTGCTATTCGAGAAACCATGATGGGGCCAAAAACCTTTTCTGCTTTTGAGTATAACAAAAGTTGGAATACTAACACACCAAACCCTGAAGCATAAATATTTATTCAACAATTACATGTCCACTCTCAAATACATACGCAAAAAGCTAAAGAATATGGCAACTTGTATGTGTATTTTCGCATGAGCTTCTGCTGTAAAATACAAAAGGCTCCTAAAAAGAACATTGACCAGTTTTCATAAAGAGATCGCAGGCACTAAATAATGTAAAATTAAGAAAAATAAAATAGGAGAAAAAAATCCTTGCAAAATAAATTGGTGAATCCTTAAGATAGAAAGCGGCATCACTCCAAGCAAAAGAAACAAAGATAGTAGTTGGAACTCAAAAATATCAACAAAGAGATACAATTCCCTTTTGAAATTGCTAAATTAAAGGGACCCATTACTCATAATATTAGATATCCATATGCAGAAATATGATATATTAGTTTACCTGAAATTGCAAGAACATTCCCAACATCATCTGTTGAATAGTTCAAACCCCCAAGTTCTCTAGGGCTTTCAGCCCATATTGAAAAAATCTGTGAAACAAATGGCCTGTCAGACATAACAAGTTTGATAACTAAGAGAAGATAATAACCTGGCAAAATGTATAAAAATATAATTTGTTTAGCAGCTATTGCTGAATACAAGGGAGATATTATGAGGGTTAGGGAACTTGGTCCATTTCCAACATCGTTGACTCTTCAGGTGAGATTTCCTGAGATTATGATTTCACTTAATTTCGATTAGGTCATTTCTATTTATAATTATCAGCATGCTAGCTTAAAGATGATTTTAATCACCCATTAAAGCACTATGTATGCAACAATGTTTGTAATCAAATTTGTTTTGGATACATAATGTAATCCCATCCACTATTTTTCTTAGAATAATCGAAGAACCAAATTAAATATGCTTCTAATTTTCCCAAAGAACAGGGCCATGGTATTTTTAAAATCACAAATACTTAATCCCAGTAAGGCATGCAGGTTCAGTTATAAAGTAGTTCAAAGTCTAATCCTAAAGATTAAATGTCTATCTGGCCTCGCTCGCTACAAATAAATGACATTCACTAGTTTCATGAAGGCCCAAACTTGTGCAATATCAAACCTCAACAAAAAGATCCAAAAGATTTTGAAGTTGCTTCGCTAAACAAGTCTTGCACTGTATAAATCTAGGAAAGGTCAGCCTGTAAGAATTCTCTGGTTCTAGACTTTTATTAATTAAGATTAAGCATATGATTTTTGATAAAGTGAAATATAGGGACTTCAGCCTGGACGTGCAGCATTTTCTGGTTTGGGCCTCAATTATATGTTTGGTGAGTTGCTACCTGCTAAAGACATCTTTGGCCTTGAATATTTAGCTTTTCTGCTATCTTTCTCTACGTGAATCCGTACGAGGCTTGTATACATTTTATAGTAATTTAGTGTTCTGAATTTCTGTAAAGCAATCTTCAGTTTATAAGAAAGATTTTAAATTCCAGCTTCTACAGCTTCTACTGGTTTTCATTAACTTTTTCTCTACTTGAATGGCTCCAACTTTTTTGCTTACTACCCATGAAGACATCCCACTCGTTTTTCTTCTCAATGAAATTTGCTACCTCTTCAAAAATATCTGAAGGAGTGCCAATTCTCTATACTCCATAGAGGGCCAAATCTAGTTCTTGGAACCCGTTAAAAGTCTAAAGGAGTACATCGCAAGAGGCTGAGGAGCACATAAAAGGGTTCAGACTTGGAAAATATCATTTGAACAGTCAAGAAATGCGGAAGACACTTTAGAACTGGATCTGAAAGGCGGTATGCCAGTAGTTGGACCTTCTGAAGAGGTGGTCATTGGTTATAGGATTACGGCAGAATGTTTTTTGTTTAATCTATTGCTTAAAAGGGGAAACTCAGAAAGGCAGGGACTTCCAAAACTTTTAAGAGGGAAAACAAGGGCTGTTGGAAGTCTCCGGAAGGGTGTACATAGGCTGCCTGAAACCTCTGTCCTTGCAGGAGTTAGCACCCTCCTTAGTTGGTCATAAAGGTGTTTGACCCTGGGAGAGACGATCCAAAGCTGGTACAATGGTTTCTACCTTGAACTTCTGCTCGTTAGGAGAACCGAGAATGTAACAATTCATTATGAGTTAAAAGAGAATAATAAGCAATGGTCTAAGGTAGACAATTGACAATTTTAATCACAAAAATAGACAGCTTAACCTAAATGGGACACAATTTGAAAGAATACCTCTGTGTATGCCATATCATGAAGTGAGAAGACACAATATACGATGATAGATGACATCAGGGCCAATTCCCGATCAGGCTTTTCTTTGAAATGTTTTCTCTTCCTTCCAATATTTTTTGTTTTTCTGTTCGCATTAGGCTCATATGATGCAGCCTCCAACATCACATGAGTCTTCGGGTAATAATGCTCGCTTCATCATGTACATGCAATGTTTCCTAGAAAAAAATCAAGATTTTACAAACCAACATGAACCGCATTCGGTAGAAACTATAAAATGGCAATACAAACAACTCCAAGATTATAAAATAATGTCAATAATAATGACTAGATATGCCTAGGTATATCATGAATTATGAAATTAATAGTCTACAATGAAATACAAGTTTTCACCATCTTTCTTGTAAATTCTAAAAAAACTTTCAAAAATTTATTTCTAGTACAATCTTAATGAAACTTATGGAGTCAGGCTAAATAAATCGGGATATGCACATAATGAAGTTTATTAAGATCTTGAAATTAAAATAAAAGTGACTTAGTCAAATATATAGTGAACAGTGTTAAGAAAAGTATACTATGATTTGAGACATGTATGATACTTTATGGCGACTTTATCTTTGATGATTTTATATATATTCCCCCCCTTTGGTTATATTTATTCGGGTCGGACATTTACATTTATTTTTCGTTTTTTGTCGTTGACTGCTACCAAAGATAAATAAAGAGATGTGATCGTCGATTCGAAGTCTGACTTCAATGACTTCTTAAAAAGACTTTCTAATACCGAAATTGATCTTGGAAACTGATAGAAAAACAAATTTGAAAATCAACGTCTTCGATTGCGCTCAAATGCGAAGTTAAATGAAGAATTATGATTAAAACTATATTTGGACCTTTGGCGAGTGGTCCAGCTATGTTAACGTTCAAAACGATACTTCGGATCGGGTCGCGAACATCTTTTTCATACTACACTTGATTTTCTAAGAATTTTGACATATATAGATTGACACCATAGAACTTATTTTCAAAAAAAATCTAAATAAGAAAATGATTTGGGGGCGCAAAATGCAGGTCTTGGTATAGAAACTAACTCATTTTCAAGAAAAAAAGATCTGAGGTTACTTGTCATCGGAAATAAAGATAACGAAAGCACGAAACGATCGAAAGCGAGTTAGTTCCAAATGAGTAACTAAGGACAAGATACATAATCCTAATCAGTTAACATGGTAAAGGGTCAAGTACTTGGTAAATAACCAAAGTCGCTGATCGTTGAATAGAATCCAAATCAATTATTAACAACGGAGTAAGAAAACAAGAGACTTCGATATATCTCCTCAAACCATACCAAATAAGTCATGCATAATAGGCGATCAGAAGCTTTACAATAACACGAGAATAAGCAAAATCCAAGCTTCTGATAACACGGAATAAGCAAGCAAAGGCTGATGGGGGCTTCCACCATGCGGAATAGAAGGCATGATATGGAATAAGGATCTAAGCCTTACGGTAACATAGAATAAACAATAAGCCTCGGTATAAGTTTTCATTACGCGAAATAAGGAATCATGATACGAGTAAGGATCAAGTCTTAGTTTACGAAGTAAGTGTTCAAAGACACGAAATAAGGCTCAATCCATCTGAATAAGAAGTCTTGATAGGGGTGCAATCATGTCTGAATCACGTGAAACGACAGATTAAGTTTCCGTACTACGGATTAAGGAAGAAATGTTTATGGATCCGTCCTCATGTGCTCGGACTACGTTCTTTAAAGCTAAAATAACTCGCTCGTACAAAGTAAGAAAGTAAGCTGCCTTCTTAGAAAGTGTTTTACGATAATCGCTTTGGGTAGTGTTTTATTTCCCGAGGACAAAGTCTAGGTGGGAAGGATGTGAAGACTTGTATTTGGGTAGTATTGAGAGATAGTCATTGATAGAATGTAAGCTATACGAATGGTAGTATGGTTATCGATGTGAGCATTTTGATAATACTTGGATCAGGTCAGGAGTTGGGGCCCGAGTGGCCCCCGATTGTCCCTTTGCGTTTGAGCCCCCAAATCATTTGAGGGTGATAATATCTTAATAGTATTATGTTAAAGTCATTTAGAGCATTTTGATAGTAATTTGACTCAATTTGGGGTTGCAGTGACCTTGAAGGTCGATTATTAATGAAGGTCAGGTGTTGGCCCCTGATTGTGGAGATATAAATAGAATGAAAAGAAAGAGAGCACCAACCTCTTATTATCACCATTGGTGCATTTGAGAGAGAGAGAGAGAAAAAAAAACATGGAAGCTTGAAGCCTTGGCAATTTGCGTCGTTTTGGGTTCGTGGGCTGGGAAAATCACTCCGAGGTAGATGTCCTTGAACTTCTTGTCTCGATCTATCTTTGGATATGCACGAATTTCTTAACAAATTTATGAAATTGAGTATGAACCCTGGGTTTTGGGAAGATCAATTTTGGGTTAGATCCTAATGGTTTATGCAATAAGATTTGTGGTTAAGTAGGTTATGTCAGAGTTTGGATATATGTTTACATGATCTAGGGTTGTATATTTGTGTATTTCGTGAGGGTTGGCATGGCGCGTCTAGATTTAGATCTAAATGGATATAAAGTGTACTTATATGTGTGTATTTTTGTTATTCTTTTGTACGATTTAGAGGCATTTAGGACGTTTTAAGGTAGATATTATAGTCTGTTGAATAAAACGTGTGTTTGTGAGTGCACAGGGGACTGAGGTTGATTCAGAGACGAACGAGGGGAAAACGACAGAAGACGATACCTTGGCGAACTTTAGGGTCAAAAGTCAAAGTCGGCTGACTTCGTTGTCGGCAACCGCGGTCCCGTGACTTTGTTGTCGGCGGCTTCATAGTCCATGATTCCACCGGCTTCGAACCGTCTGGCTTCTGGCTGCCTTTGGACCATTTGTTGCAATTTTAAGTCTCTACATATTCCTGATGTAAATGATGAAATACTCCCACTGAGATTCAAAGAGAAAATACTATAAAATTAAATTTGCACTCTTTGAAAATGTGAAAATTAAAATTTAGTGCAAAATATCGGAAAAATCTAGTTTTTCGTAGATGTGACTTTTGGAAAGTGGGTTAACCCTCTCGGAAAAAATCTCAAAAACATATTATCTTAGTTATAAGATGGGAACTAATCTTTGGGACTTTTTATTAAGAAAAACAACTTCTCTAGCATCTCTTCCTTGGTCAAGGCATTAGGACATATTTGGTGAAGACCGGCCTCAGTTATAAGGGAAGTGTTGTGAACTACATGCCCATACTGGTGTTAGTATGTTGGTTTGTCGGGCCTTAGGCTCATGCTAGTTTGTGTTCTCACCGTGATGCCACAGATTGTGTTATGTGGTTTACTTAGAATTTGCCAAGGACTATGTTAGTCGTTAAGTTCGTGGAGCTAAGGGGAGTAGGCGCCGGGTCCCGATGTTTGTTTCCAGCTGAGTCCGATGATTGTACACACTACACGGCATAAGTACACTAAGCATATAGTATAGATTTGTATGTTTGCATGATGTGGAGTTTTGGGTCACCTCCACGAGTTCGGAGCCTACCCCTACTGTTCTTTACCCTTTTCAAGTGCCTTTGTTGGTTCCCTGGAGCCTGGGGGGTAAATAGCTCTTTATTAAACTCTTCTTCTTCTGCACCTACCTTTTAAGTTAAAAGATATGAATCGGTACAGAAGATAATCGGATAATAGAAGGATCACAATTTATTATCAAAAAGATAATTACAACAAAATAATAAACATTTTAAAGATGATGATAAGCTTTTTTATCTACCGTAACTTGCGAGTAACTTGTTTTACTTGAACACACACTAGCCAACTTAATCTCTAAGAGCCTTGCTTCATATACATGCGCATTCATAAAAATATACAAATATTAATATATATATATATATATATATATATAGATATTCCTAGGAAACATTCTTGGAACAGGATCTTTGGAAAGCACCGTAAACATTGAAGTTAACTTCTCTGAAAATGTTTGCTTTAATTGATGCGTATGTGGTACTCAAAATCTTGGGACTTTAGCATTAATTTGTTCGCATGATCCCAATTACATTTAGGCTCTGTTCACATCTCCGTGATCCGCGTGTAAGATGACTTAGATATTCACGGGTCTTTTCTTATATTGGGACCTAATGAGTAACGACTTGAATGCGAAGTCAAAAGTGAAGCCGATCTTCTTAGTTCGTCGTAAGATTCCTTACTCCGTGTTAGTGAAGCTTGGATCCTTACTCTATGTTAGTGGTTGCTTAGCTCCATGTTAAATTGAATGCTTAATCCTTATTCGTCACATCGCTTTCTTACTTCGCATGAACAAAAAGGTTCGGGGGCTGACCGTGATGCACTTCCTTACTCCGCTTGAATTTCTTACTCCGCATGAGTAAAAGGTCCGAGATGGCTTACTTTATTTAACTGACATCGGAGGCATCCAGTAGCATAGTCAGTTGTACTAGAGAGGTCAACAACGGGGAACTACAAGTAGGAGAAGGGGGCCGACCTAGCGGGGAAAGGAATCCATGCGTCATGGCCGATCAAGTAGCGCACCCAACAATGCATCGGAAGAGAATCCGGCGAAAAATGCCATGGTCCGATTCAGTGATCATATCTTCGAGGTTTGGGTATGACGTGCATGTAATGCACTCGGAGATCATTCTCGGGATGGTTGCGGTGCATGCAAGACTAAAACTAACCATAGGTCCGTAAAGTGTGGGTAGGGAGATGGTCCAAATAGTCTCGAGGTTGAGGGAAATAGGTGCAAAGGGACTCTGGGAGGAGATTCAGAACATTAGCCAACGTGCGAATGCCACGCGGCGGGAAAGCGTGAGCGGGGGCATCATCGCCAGGACAAAGGTTGATGAAACACCGGAAGACAACTAAGGCGAGATGGCCCCGCAACCTCCAGGGTTCGAAGACAAACGTTGGCTTTAGGGAGCCACGTGTCACGGGTCAGGTTTCTGCGCCTCTCAACACATTGGGGCCTTAGCTTCTCCATCCATGGTCCGGCTAAGTTTTGCCTCGAGGGTTGAAGCCATAGACCGGTTTCGCCCGCCCCGGGCTCATCGTAACGGCCCAGGCTCCCGACCATTGTGTAAGGATGGCCAAATCCCTTCTCACGTCAGTCTCGACTAGTGGCGTGCTCCCCGCATTGACCGGGTCGCACGCCCGAACTCCGAAGGGGTTCCATCCGTTTTCCTCCACGAACTTCGAACCTTCCGCGCACCCTCACCCACTCCGTTCAACCCTCTCTCCTTTACGTATCACCAATACATTCCCAAATGGTGCCACTTAAGAAACGTCCCGCCGTGGACCCGCTCGGGTCGTGACATTCTCCTCCACCATCTGCAACGTCCCGTTGCGCTTTGTTGACATCACTTCCCGTTCGAGCGATGACATCGTCACCTCGACGCCCTCCCACTTCTCTGCCCTTGTAAACTGACTTGGACATTGTTACAACGAGGTTCACGACACCTTTACCAAGATCTTCGCCTAATGTCCAAAGGATAGGAGGCTTCCAGATCACTCCGACACGCTCCTTCCTACTCCTTGCCCAGCTCTTTGTATCACACTCTAGGATACTCCAATTCTATGGACGCAAGGCGTGTAAGACCTTATCGGTCGACTCACCTCTCCTGGCTCCACCTTGGGATCACGGCTACTCGCGAGAGTGCTGGCGAGTCTTCGATACAGGCCGGTTAGACTTGATACCGCTTGTCACGGGGTCGGGTTTCTGCCCGCCTCTCAACCCATGGGGCACTTAGCTTCTCCTATCCATGGTCCGCTGTTTGGCCTTTGAGGGGTTGAAGCGCACGTAGACTGTTTTCACCCACTGCCAGGCTCAATCAGAGAACAGCTCGGTTCAGACCAATTTGTGTAAGGATGGCCAAATCCCTCTTAACATGCAAGTCTCCGCCCAGCGGCGTGCTCCCGCATTCCACCGGGTCGGCTATCCCGACTCCGAAGGGGTTCCATCAGTTTCTCTCCACGGCCCTCTGGAACCTTCCGCTGCGAACCATCTACTCTTTCAACCAACCCCTCCTCCTTTAACGTAGCACAAATACATTCTGAATCGTGCCACTAAGAAACGTCCCGCCGGCACCGCGGGCTCGGGTCGTGACATTCTCCTCCACCCAATCCTCGCAACGTCCTCGTTGCGCTTGTCGACTCTCCTTCCCCGCAATGGCATCGTTACCTCGACGCCCTCCCACTCGCCCAATGTCACCGGCTTGGACATCGCCTCGCTGTGTTGCAACACCTTTACCAAGATGTTCTCCCACCGCCCAATGTCCAGGATAGAGGCTTCCAAGATCGCTCGCGCCTCCTTCCCACTCCCTTGCCCGGCTACGGATCACACTCCAGGATACTCCAACTCTATGGACGCAAGGCGTGCAGGACCTTATCGGTCGACTCCCTCGTGGCTCCACCTGGGATCACGCTCCTCGCGGGAGTGCTCGACGTGCGGGATACGGGCCCGTTCGGTACGATACTCACTTGTCATGGGGTCGGGTTTCTCGCGCCTCTCAACCCGTTGGGCCTTCGCTTCTCCCATCCATGGTCCGCTAGTTGGCCTTTGAGGGTTGCGCACGTATACCGGTTTAGCTCGCGATCTGGGCTCGTCGGGAGAACGACTCCGAGTTCCGACTAGTTTGTGTAAGGATGGGCAAATCCCTTCTTAACGTCAAGTCTCGACTAGCGGCGTGCTCCCGCGTTAACCGGGTCGGCACGTCCGAACTCCGAAGGGGTTCAATCCGTTTTCCTCCACGCCTTGCCCGGAACCTTCCGGGGCCGCGCACCATCTCTGCTCAACCAACCCTGTACTCATGTGAGCACGAATACATTCTGCATCGTGTTACTAAACGTCCCGCCAACACCACGCCGCTCGGGTCGTGACACGGGAGATGGAGGGAGCGGTACAAACCGAATCCGTGAGGACCAACGTAAGCCGACTGCGAGGGATGTCGGCCCGGGTCATCAACCGAACGCCCTATTGTTCCGGAGCGGGAAGGAGGAGGATTAGGCGTAGGCTGCCAAAAGTTGGAGTCCCTCAAGCGTTAGATGGCAGAGATAGTATGCCCGGGAAAAGGGACGACACTATGTCCGTTCAAATGGGACGAACGCAAATGAAAAACAATGTTAAGTATCCACCCAGATTGATTCTTTGGGTTGTTGCCCAATAACAAAACAAAAAGGTCGCCAATCCATCGGGAGGCTCTCAAAGACTCGTACATAGTGAGAAGCACAGATCGTATGGGACTAGTCGAAGCCGTTGACGAGCGAAAGCACAGCTTAGAATGGTGGCCATACAACTGATATAGACCCCGAAAGGACTGACTTGTATTCCTTCCCTCATAAGTGCACCCCACTGAGGCCGCCATCGCCTAGATCCTGGCCGTCTGGTGAGTACTGGAGGGGAAATGGAGAGCGACACAAAGAACGACAAGGGTGATGACAATGGATTCACCCGAATGGTGGATCCGATGGATTGGTGGTGCGGTGAATGCTGCGGTAGTATTCACGATGTCTTTGATAAGAAGATCAACCGGATTAGAGACCCGTATTAAAAGATAGTCAAGCCTAAGTAGGGGGCGTAGTTCCAAACCATGCCAAAGGATTAGAAATGGCTTGCCCAATCAACCAGATGGCTCCGAATTGACACCAGATAGAGCGGTTTTGGGTGCCATGGAAGTCGAGATGAGGAGAGGAAAGGAAATGTAGGGTTTTGAATAGATGAAGAACAACTATTGAATTTGAGAGTGCTAAGTCACTCTTCGTTTGAATGTGTGACATATATATAACTGGTCAGGTGGACGCCAGCGGGTTTAGGGGTTTAAGCGAAATGAATAGTGGAGCGCTCCGACAATACGATGTCATTAGACTTGATATTGAGCGTCTTCGGGTAAAGAAATGACTTGGAGGTAGCAGAACCAAGCATTTATGCCAGCTTATGCCTTTTTCAGAAAATGAAGTAACCAATTGTCCGGCTCGAACGAGCATTTAATGAATCATCATTATTCCTCCTCAAAATACGCGATGTAAGATAATACTTGGATCGTGATTTGAGAGTTTTAAGAGGAGGAGAAATGAACCGATTATCATCCGGGTAAGGTGTATCCGTAGTAAGAACATCCGGATGAATGACAACCCAGGTCCATAGAAACAAGAGTCTTGAACTAGAGAAGTAGATTCCTTTTCATTGCCTTGTCAAGAAAATAGGAGGTACCACATCACCTCAAATCCGAGAAATCGGACAAGATATATCGATCATTTGCAAAAGAGAATCTGAACCGAAGCTTCATAAAGATAAACTAAAAGAACAGAAGACTTAACGATTGTGGAATTAGTACGAATATGAAATAAATATGAAAAAGCAGAATAATGAACTAAAAAATAACGAACTTATGCATTAAAAATGAAAGCGAGACACATACATACGAGTTAATGATCATTTTACAAAACCAATGCACATGAGAGATAAAAAACACATAAGTTTATATAGGTCAACATAGCGAAACCGTTATTCGAAAGACGTAGCTAAGATTAATTAAATCTATATGATTTGTCAACCGAAGATTAATGAGTAATAATGTAAGGATCCGTATTTGAGTGACCTTGTAAGTTGATTTAAAAGACGATGTGTTTGTAAACGTGAGCGTTTCTGTTTGTTAGTCGACTTAGTTTGTTGTTAGGGATCTTCACAGAGCATTCCAATATTTTAAATTATTATTATCGTAGTGTTATTATTATTAATATAATAATTAAGTATTCTAGCTTATTAGTAATAGTATGTTATTATTATTATTATTATGAGTTTAATACTTTGAGGTTATTATAATTATAATGTTAAATTATTAATAAAATTATTTAGGTATTTCGAGTTATTATTGTTATAAAAATTAATATTATTATTTATTATTATTTATGCAATTATTGAGGTGATTATTATAATTATGTTTATTAATCCTATTATTATTATTATTAGATTTAATAATATATATATATATATATATATATATATATATATATGAGTTAGTATAATGGGGAGAACTTAGTGGTGAAACCCCAAGTTTGTTGTGCGTCTTGCAGAGCTTGGCAAGGGGAGGAACATAGGGTTTAGGCAGTTGTTCTACCGATCCTTGGAAACGAATCTATGTAAGTGGTCTTTAATCCTCGTTATTTTACTGTATGAATTACTAAAGGAGATATACAAATATTCGTTCGTTATATAAGTGTATGTATATCGATTCTTTTGTCCTTTTCTCTCTTTGGTCTGTTTTCTCCCTTGGGTCTGGTTTTTTTTGTGTGGACATCATTGTGCCAACGCGAAGGAAGGAAAAGACGGGCAGCGACACCATGGAGCGTCTTCGCATGAGGGAGATGGGAAGGGAAGGCGACGCATCTACCGCCGTGCGATGGAGGTGGTCTCAACACGGCGACTTTCCCGGCGGAGGAGATAGAGGTGGAAGAGGGGGCGGTACCGCCGCCCATGGGGTGGACCGCACGCCTCTCGCGCGCCCCGCGCGCCCACGTGCCTCGCTCGCGCACGAGCGTGGAGGAAGGGGATGGGCGGTGGCATCTTGCGCCCCCACGCACCGAGTTGCAGATGGCGCACGGTCCGACTGACCTGCCGTGTGGAGATGTTGGAGGTAGGGGCGGCGACTCCTTGCCGCCCCCACGCGTGAGGGTGCCGGCTTAAAGGATTTCCTTCCTTTGCCTTATGTAAAAGGAATTATTTAAATACTAAGCTTTAAAATTTTGGGCCTTACTAATTAATCATATAAAGATTATTTGAGTATTGATGTTGTAGTCTAATATAAATAATGTTGGCTTGATATTATCAACATTTTTGTTATTCAAAATTTATACCATTGAATTGACATCGAAAATAATATTTATAGCGTGATTGTTGGAGATCGGCACATTTCATCAATTGATTTTTTATAAGGATATATATATATATATAATAGTTATAAATATACCTCTATAATTATTATTGGGTTTGTTATAATCGGTTTAAGATATATATATATATATATACACATATATCGTTTGGGTTTGTCAACATCGGTTAAATGTTGCAAATATTGTTTAAGTTCGATGTTGTTATTAATTTAATATTGTGGATGTTGTCGGGTTAAATATTATTTGTTTGTTATATAAATATAGCTTGGCGTGATCTTATTAGTTTGAAAATATAAGTGTAGATCTGGGTCTGTTATTATTTATTGGCGATATAAATGTCATATGTGGCATGTTGATTTATCGGTTTTAGCAAATTTAAATATTTTGTAATGTTGTGATGTTGAACATTGACTATTGGAATTTTCTATTTGTTGATTTTATGAGTGAAATTGGTGGTGGAATTGGTTGGGTTAACCATGGGTCCCACATAGGGCTAGCAGAGGCCGAGGTCCCCTGTGGGGGCTGGTTAATCTAGGTCCCATATGTGTGGGCTATCATTAGGGTCAACTGCAGTCCCACATATGGCTATCACGGTGGTGATTGGGATCCCGGGGAGTTGGTTGCGGGAATTTCATCGGTGATTGGATTATTAAGTGTGAAACCTTATTGAATGAATTCTAATGTGTGTGATGTTATAACTTGTGATCTAATGTGAGCTTACCGTGATAGAATTGGATACTACACGACACAAGCATACAACCGATCATATAGTCTTAGGGTTTCATGTTATGGAGGGTGAGGAGATTGAGATCACCATTGGGCATTTGTCTCACACCTACTTTGTTGACATGTTTATGTATGTCGCTCCACTTCTTAGAGGCTTGCCCCAAGTCATTTGTTGTTTATTTCACATTTTATAATAACTTCATGTATGGATTTTATTGTGATATTAATTGGTTTTTATTATTTGGATATTGGACCGAGGGTCCATGAAAGTTGTATTGGATTTGTGGCATGATTTTATTAGTAATAAATTATTTTCCTTATCTTAATTGCATGTGAGAATGTATGAGAATACTCCTGACGTATAAGCTGGTACAAGTACATCTTGGACAACACCCGTTGTGTAGTTCATATCGGTGCTAGTCACCAACTCCTTAACCCTCCGGGTGCGGGCATGGGAAAGTCACACTCTAGTTCCAAGTCCTCCTCGGGATTAGGGCGTGACAGGATAATGGATTAAAGAACACATGCCAAGATAAATCAATTGATTATCATACCCAAGATGCATAGTTAAAGAAACAAAAAAGAACATTCAATCATGCCATAATTTCGATTCAACAATGCATGTCCATCTAGATCCAAAAGTGAGAGTTTATGGGGTAGAGCATCCGAGACATATCGGGGGTCATTACTTAAGTAATAAATGAAGCCTTTGCTCCCCCTTAGATCATGCGATCCTCTCGAGGAAGACTCCCCTCGGATAGACATCCAAGGAAAGAGGTCACGAGACATAAAAGGGGGTATTACTTGGGTAATTGATAAAGCATTTTCTCCTCCTCATACCATGCGATCCTCTCAATGGACGTTTCTGCTTAACATTTAGATCTTGAGAAATTGTTGTCTATCCTTGATGAACTCCACTTAAAAAAGATGATCGATACCAACAATGAATTTATCCATCAAGCATTCCGAGCTAACCCATTTCATTTCTTCAACCAAGCATGTTAATAATTCAATCAATATGAGAAATCATTGGACATGTGGTGAGAGATGGAAATAAGAATCATGAAATCCTAAGGAAGTTTTATTCATATATCTTTAATTATGTTAGCTTAAGCGACTTCGATCTGGGAGACGCAAGCATCTTCCCAATAAAAGTATGTGAGTATTATCGAAACATAATGCAAGACACAAGTAAGAATAATCAGTAGAAGTACGGTAAGTGTCCATCACTCATCATGAAACACGATGCATGTTCAAGAATTTATCGCTAGATTAATAAATTGAAGCTATGCAAAAGGTCAAGCATACTTAACTTGAGGAGTAGTTCGGAGAATTTTGTATCAAGTAGTATGTCCGTAAGTTGATCATCCATAGTAACATGTTCGAGAGATATGTGCTTTTTGAAAACATGATCGTGAATGAAGTGATACCGACTTCAATATGCTTAGTCTTTAGGTGCATGACGGGATTGTTCTTGATGGCAATGACACCGGTATTATCACGGTAGAGTGGAATAGATGTCATGTTGAAACCGTAGTCGGTAAGTTGATTTTGCATCCAGAGAAGGCACACGCAACTCCCAACAGGTATGTATTTCACCTCGGGGAGTAGAGGTTGATACGGAATTATGCTTTTTCTTGAACCATGAGATCATCTATTTCCAAGGAACCGATAAGTACCACTTGGTGCTCTTCCTGTCGATGCAACACCGGCAAAATTAGCATCGAATATCCCAGATAAAGAGAAGTTTGACTCCTTTGGATACCGTAGTCCCAAATTCACTTGTCCCTTTCGAGGTACCGCAATATCCATTTAACATGTAGCATGTGTGACTTTTTAGGATCCGCCTGATATCTTGCACATATACGAGTTGCGAACATAATATCTGGGGCGACTTGCCATAAGATACACCAATGATCCTATCATTTCTCTATATTCAAGAACATTTACTAATTCCGTGTTTAGATCAGGATCTAACTTAAGACCGATGGCATAGGAGTTTTCATGGGAGATGAATTCTCGTATACCAAACTTCTTGAGTAAGTCCCTTATGTACTTGGCTTGGTTAATGAAAATTCCTTCCTTCATTTGTTTGACATCAATTCCGAGGAAGTAGGATAGTTCTCTTATCATGCTCATTTCAAATATGCCGTCATTAACTTTGCAAACTCTTCATAAAGCTTCGGATTAGATGATCCGAAAATGATGTCATCCACATAAATTTGTACGATCGGAGAATGTCCCTTCTCTTTCCATAGGAATAAGGTAGTGTCAATATTCCCTTTTGAAATTATGTTCGGCGAAACTCGATAGTGTGTCGAGACCAGGTTCTTGGAGCTTGCTTGAATCCGTACAAGGCTTTCCATAGTTTGTACACCATATATTGACCTTGTGTTCAATGAAACCTGGAGGTTGTTCAACATAAACCTCTTCTTGAATCTCCATTCGAAAGGTGTTCTTGATGTCCATTTGATAAACCTTAAAGTTTTCATACGATCATACGTTAGAAACATTTCGATTGCCTCAAGTCTACCTATTGGAGCAAAGGTCTCGCCTTAGTCAATGCCTTCTTCTTGACGATATCCTTTGGCTACGAGTTGAGCTTTGTTCCGGATTACTATTTTATTCGTATCAAGTTTGTTCCGAACGCCCATTTTTAACTCCAATGACTTGTTACGACTTTGCCCTTGGTACAAGTGTCCACACTTCGTTCCACTTAAACCGATTAAGCTCTTCTGCATAGCATCAATCCAGTTGGAATCTTGAAGAGCTTCATCCACCACCTTTGGCTCTATTTGTAATAGAAAACATGAATAAGAGGCACAAAATTGGAGGTGGTTGCCCCTATTCTTACACCAACAATAGGATCACCAATCACTTGATCCTGATGGGTGGTTTTGAGTCCACCTATAATTCTGCACTTGTGGTTGTGAGTATTTAATAATTTGAAGCTTTGCCAGATTGGATGGTTCAGGTACATCTGCCTGGTTGAGCTTCTTCGGGGCCGATATATCCGTATGATGAACATGTCCGAAGTACTTTAAGGTTCTTCGGCCTTGTGACTTTCGGTGATTAACTGTCCGGAAGGACTTGAAGGTTCTCTAGTGTTTTGGATGTCCGTATTAATTGGTATGGAGTTGAGTGAAAATCCCGAGTCCGATTCTTCGAAGCATCATCGATAGCATTTCTTCTTGCTTCACTAGTGCTTGGTGATTGATCAATAGTAGTGGCGGGAATATGTTTGAACCGAGAATAGTCAATCATATCCGTGTGATCTTATGCGTTTGGATTTGAAGTTCCTATACTTGACCAATCAAGATTAGATTCATCAAAAGGAACATGGATAGATTCTTTAACTTTTAAATGTATTCTATTAAAAACGTGATAAGCCTCACTATGTAATGAGTATTAAATAAAGATCTCATCATTGGATTTTGACTCAAATTTACTCGGGGTTCTTTGTCGTTGATTAACACATACTTAGAAGATCTCAAACCAGATTACATAGGGTTTTATCCACATCATCCAAATTAGGGTTTGATCCAACCTGCCCGAGACTAGTGGAGGACTTTCTTCCACGAGGACGTGCCCACTACTCGATTTATGATACAGTATTGTATTTTGTATTGTTTTGTGTGATATCCCGGACAAGGGTCCATGGACACTTGTATTACACAACTGTTTATCATATGATGTTTGTATGATTATTTGACCTATGTATGCATGTTGATGTATGGGAAAGTACATGATTACCCTTGATGTATGACTATACAGGGTTGTATATTTGAGATAGTACTCAGGTGTAGTCTCTTTTGGTCTTATCACCTACCCCTTGACCTTTCGGGTGCGGGCAAGGGAAGTAATGTTCTTGGTTCGGGTACCCTAGAATTCGGAGGCGTGACAAGTTCGTATCGGAGCATGGTCTAGCAAACCTAGGTTAGTGAGGGTGGTTAATCGCTTCCATGTGGCTTGGAAAACTATAAGGAGGGCGCCTGATCAACGGTCCTTACATGTATTCTAGGTTATATTGGTGTTATTTAGATCATCTTAGGAGCTTATGTGAGGTTATATTTCTAGTGGTATGATTATGTGCATATAGGGCACTAGATTATCTTCTCGGGTGATGTGATTGCATTTGGTGTCTAAATGGCACGTGGCCGTGAGAGCCAGGACTTGATGTTGTGTGCCCTGAGGGGTGACACGATGCTATATGCACGGTTATGGACCTACGGGTCGTGTGGTGAGAACCACGGGTTGGTTTGTGCCTTTGATGGTTGTTTGTGCTAGTAGTGTTAGTGTTGATCGTTTGTTATTTGTTGTTGTGGCAGGTGTGATGGCACCACCGAGGAGAGTTGTCCGAGGCCTAGGCCCAACAAAGGAGCCCACGATAGAGTCGGGCACTAGGGCGCAAAACCCGCAACAGAGTTCGCCGACTCCGTTGTGGGACCTGACTTGGCTTAGGTGTTGCTTTGGTTACAAGAGGCCATGTAGGGTATGCAAGGCTCGATGAGGGAGATGACTAGGGAGGTGGATGAGTGAAGAGGCAAGTAGTAGTCTCAAGGCCACCGCAGCCTCAGCAGAGGAGGCGGGTGGTGCAGGATATGCACCGGTAGGAGGTCGTGGACAGAGCCCGCACGGTGAGGAGTGGATTAGGCCACATAGTTCTTGAACCACGCACCCGGGACTTTTGAGGATGGTTCACGGCCGAGGAGGGCCAAGGACCGGATTAGGTGGACAAGAGGACATCTTTGAGATGATTGGGTTGCGGATGAGGAGCGGGTGTGAGTGACAATGCCTTATCTATTGGGTATCCCATGTAGGTGGTGGGAGTCCACTACACTTATCCATGGCAATCGATGAGTGGAGAGAGTTTGTGGAGTGCTTCTTTGGGGAGTATTTTCCCGGCTCATTGCAGATGCCCGACGGAGGGAGTATTATGATCTTGAGCAAGATAGCAAGATTGTGGGTGAGTATGTGCAAGCCTTCGCAGATTTAGGGCGGTTTGCTATTGAGGATTGGGAAAAGGAAGCCCGTAGGATACAGGAATCATTCCAGGTAGGTGTTCAATTTGGACAACATTGTACTCGCCAATGTGAGCATTTTGATTGTAATTGGGCCCAATTCCGGGTCGGGGCCCCGAGTGGCCCGATTGTTGACTTTTGGGGTTTATTGGTTGACCTTGCATTTGAGTGGTCAATTGGATTGGGAAATATCTAGATAGTGATGTGCTCGTCATTTCGAGTGTTTTGACCGTACTTGGGCTCAATTTGGAGTTCGTGACCTCGGGAGGTCAATTAATATTTTTGGGATTTATTAATAAAAGAAAATACGGAAATATAAATAGGGGGAAGGAGAGCTTCACGTTACGTTTCGAGCGTTTTCAACGTCCGCGTTGGAGAGTTTAGAGAGAGAAAAGAGAAGGAAGCTTCGAGCCTTCGATTTGGGGCGTTTGAGCTCGTTCAAGCATCAAGAATCATTCCAGGTAGGTGTTCCATTGATTCTTCATCCTTTTCTTCTTTGTTTTATTGGATTAACATGTAAGAATTTGATGAAATCATGCAAATTTGTGATGAACCCTAGAAATTGGGGAAAATGGAAATTGAGCATGAAACCTAGATGATTTAGGTTGTTTGGTAGCCTAATATGGCTATATGATGTTAGAAACCCTTAATAGGGATGAATTGTTGCTAAAAAATAGAGATTTAACGAGTATAATTGGGTTTTGGGATGAATTGGGGAAGAACGCAATCGGAAATTCACGACGGGGAATCGCTCGAGGCTAGCTTCGACGAGAGTCTCGAGCAATCTCGAGCGGAGGCCTCGAGAGCGGGGAGCATCGAGCCGAAGGTAGCCCTCGAGCAGAGCCTCGAGCAGCCTTGAGCAAGGAGCCTTGAGCAGGGAGCGTCGAGCATGATGCTCGAGCCTAGAGCGTCGAGCAAGATCGAGCGGAGCATCGAGCAAGGTGTCTCGAGCAAGCGGTTCGAGCGGTTAGATAGTGCGGTTCTAGTGTGCCTGGATCGGACCATTTACATTGTAACCATTATGCCTCTCAACATTAAAAGTATTATACTTAAGTTACAATGTAAATAATGAAATATCCCCCATTTAGATTCAAAGAAAAATACTAGAAAAATTAATTCCCACTCTTTCAAAATGTGAAAATTGGGATTTAGTGTAAAATCTCGGAAAAACCCAAAAGTTCGTAGTGGTGACTTTTTGGAAAGTGGGGTTAGACATCTCGAAAAATCCCCAAAAATCGATTATCATAGTTATGATATGGAGACCCAATGCCGAGACTTTTTATCGTAAGAAAATAGCTATTATGGGTATCTCCTTCCTTAGTCAAGGAATGAGGATCGACTTGTGAAGACTGGCTACAGTTCTAAAGGGAATATTGTACACCTTAAGACCTTATTGGTGTTGTATGTTGGTTGGTGGATTTGGGACTTGGGTTCCATGACTTGTTGGGTTCTCACCGTGAAGTGACTGATGATCTATGTGGTTGACTGGGCGGCATATGCGTTGATGGCAGCCCGTGGCCGGGCATATGACCGTGGTGCCGGGCATATTAGACCGTGGCCGTGGCAGCATATGAGCCGATCGGGCCCGTGTGGCACCGTGTCCGGGCATATAGCTACGTGGTAAGGCGAGTGCCCTGAGCTGGGATCCTATTGAGCCGTTGAGCTCGTGGACCTAGGGCTGAGTGCCCTGAGCTGCGATCCCGTGGAGGATCATGGACAAGCTGTCCTGTGTGGGCAGGTTGGGTCCTGATGTTTGTTTGCAAGCTGAGTCTTGATGATTGTGCACACTACACAATGCACGAGTACACAGAGCATGTAGTATAGACTTGTATGTTTGCATGATGTGGAGTGTTGGGGTTACCTACTGAGCTTATCGCTCACCCCTACTTGTTGTTTACCTTTTTCAGGTGTGACACGGGACTAGTGGAGGACTTTCTTATAGGAGGACGTGCCCACTACTCGATGTATGATACGGTGTTGTATTTTTTATTGTTTGTATTATATCCCGGACATGGGTCCGTGGACTTATATTTGCATACTATTTGTGATGTGATGTTTGTATGACTGTTTGACTCATTGTATGCATGATGATATATGGGAAAGTATAGGATTACCCTTGATGTATGACTATACAGGGTTGCATGATTGAGACAGCACCCGCGGTGTAGTTTCTATTGGTGCTAGTCACCAACCGCTTGACCTTTCAGGCACGGGTAAGGGGAAGTCATGTTCCTAGTTCCAGGTTCCCTGGAATTTGGGGGGCGTGATAGGTACTATAATCATTTCTCATACTATCTATTCGTTTTTATTGATACTGGTGCTACCCATTCTTTTATTTCGTATGTTACGGTGGTTAGATTGGAGTTAGACCAGGAGACAATTAGTCAATACTTTACCTTTGAGTGGAATTGTGATACTTGAGAGTATCTGTCGTCTTTGTCAGGTAACACTTGGGGGTGTTAACCTATTGTGTGATTTGTATATCATGGGATTAGATGATTTTGATGATATCCTGGGTATGGATTGGTTGGTTTTCAACATCATATGACATTTCTCACACCAGAGGGCATCTTTGGGTGTCTTTGTGGGTGAGTGGACTAAGGAGGCATGCGAGGTTGGGACCTCGAGGCAAGGGTGGAGTGATGTGACCCACCGGTTAGCCGGCTTGACGTTGGTTGACAAGAGGAGAGAGGGGATGGCCGTTTTGCCACCCATTATAAATCCGATTCTCGGATGTGTTTCCCGAGGACTTAGTCGATTTGCCACCCGTGAGGGAGGTAGAATTTTCGATTGAGTTGTTGCCAGGGACAACACCTATTAGGTTGGTGACCTACTAGATGGCACCGACAGAGCTTAGAGAGCTCAAGAGGCAAGTGGATGACTTATTGGCGCAAGGTTTTATTAGGCGAGTATCTCTCCGTGGGCGCTCTAGTGTTGTTCACCAAGAAGGCGGATGGTTCGTTTTGGCTATGTATATATTATTGGAAGATGAACCAGGTAGCAGTGAAGAATAGGTACCCCCTTGCTAAGGATCGATGATCCGTTCGATCGTTTCGAGGTGTGAGATGGTTTTCCAAGATAGACTTGAGATCCGGATACCATAAGTTGAGGGTTAAGGAGGCAGATATCCCTAAGACCGCATTTAATTGTCGTTATGGGCATTATTAGTGGCTCGTGATGCCGTTTGGGCTCATGAATGCTCCAAGCAGGTGTTTATAGGATTGATGAACCAGGTGTTTGCTCCATATTTAGACATGTTCGTTGTGGTGTTCATCAACGATATTTTGGTCTATTCAACGACCAAGAGGAAGCATGAGGAGCATTTGCAGGTTATGTTGCAGACCTTGCGAGAGCACCGGTTGTATGTAAAGTTCACAAAATGTGATTTCGGTTACAACAGGTGAACTTCTTAGGGCATATGGTAACTTCGGAATGTATCACAATGGATCCTCAAAGATCGAAGCGGTTATATTGTCGAAGAGGCCCACGAATGTGTTTAAGGTTCGTAGCTTCCTTGGTTTGCAGCTATTATTGGAGGTTTGTGGAGGATTTTTCCAGGTTAGCAACTCCTATGACAAACTTGACTAGGAAGGGAGTTCCTTTTGTTTGGCCTGATGCATGTGAGAGGGCTTTTAGGGAGTTAAAGGCACGATTGACCTCAAGACCTATCCTAATTCTTCCACAAGAGGGTGTGCCTTTCGAGGTATATTGTGATGCTTTTAGGGTGGGACTTGGTTGTGTGTTAATGCGGACTCGGTAGGTGATTGCTTATGGGTTCAGGCAGTTGAGACCACATGCATAACTATCCTACGCACAATTTTGGAGTTGGTTGTAGTGATCTTTGCTTTAAAGAGTTGGCGCATTATCTCTTTGGGGAGAAATTTGTGGTATATACAAACCACAAGAGCTACGATATCTTTTCTTAGAGAGACCCGAACCTTAGGCGAGGCGGTTAGTGGAGTACCTGCAAGAATTTTAGTTTGATATGTTGTATACCCCCGGCAAGGGAAATGTGGTGGCAGATGCTTTGAGTAGGAAGAGCAAGGCCGTGGTTGCCCATTGTGTCATTAAGGAATGGGAAATGATGGGATAGTTGGTAGCGATGAGGTTAGCACAGGTGACCCAGTGAGGGGCGGGGGACCCTCAATGCTATTTTCGTAGTCCCTGAGTTGCAGCACAGGATCATAGAGGATCAGTTAGGGGACATTGAATGTGAGGTCATTAGGGACAGGATTCAGACTGGGCAGACATCTTCTGATTGGACTGAGGATGCAGAGCATGTACTACGGTATAGGGGTAGACTGATAGTTCCCACTTCTCTTCAAGAGGAGGTTCTTTAGGAATTTTACCAGTCACGGTTAGCTGTACATCCTGGTGGGACCAAAATGTACCATGTTGTGAGGAGGCAATATTGGTGGCCAGGCTTGAAGAAGGGCATTGCTGATTATGTGAGGAGGTGTTTAACCTGTCAGCAGCTCAAGGCAGAGCACCTGAGATCAGCTGGTGAGTTGCAGGCATTGCTAGTGCCAGAGTGAAAATGGGACCACGTAACTATGGGTTTTGTTACTGGACTTCCTCGTTTTAGGGGATACGACACTATATGGGTAATTGTGGACCGATTGACCAAATCAGTGCATTTTATTTCGATTCAGGAGACAGACCCAGTGAGGACTTTGGGACAGAGGTATCTTGATGTTATTGTGCGGTTGCATGGAGTCCCATTGTTTATTATATCTGATCGGGATGCTAGGTTCACCTCTCAGTTTTGGAGATAGTTGCAGCGAGCTTTGGGTACCAAGGTGAACCTGAGTACAACTTTTCATCCGTAGATGAATGGTCAATCTGAGCGGACGATTCAGACACTCGAGGATATGTTGCGTGCTTGTGTGCTAGATTTTGGAGGTTGTTGGGAGTCTCATCTTCCTTCGGTGGAGTTCTCTTACAACAACAATTATCAGGCTACGATTAGGATGGCTCCGTATGAGGCACTATATGGGCGGCCTTGTAGATCACCTTTGTGTTGGGCACAAATGGAAAAAACAGCAGTTCTCGGTCCTGATATGGTTCAAGAGACCACGGAGATTGTGCAGCGATTAGACAGTGTATGTTGACAAAGCATAGAGGAAGCAAAAGTCCTACGCGGAGCGAGGCATCGACCCTTACAATTCGAGGCGGGTGATCATGTATTTTTATGAGTTTTGCCACATCAAGGGCATCAGCGGTTTGGGCGTGGATCCAAACTCTCCCCTCGTTTTTATGGGGCCCTTTGAGATTGTTGCCACCGTGGGCGCCGTAGCTTATAGGTTAGCTTTGCCACCGGAATTGGCGCGAGTACATGATTTATTTCATGTGTCTCGGTTGAGACTAGTATCACCCGGATCCTTCTCATGTGTTGGATTATCGCAAGATAGACTTGGGCGATGATGGTCCGCTGTCAAAATGTCAACACAGATTTTGGACAGGCGCAGAGCAAGTCTTGTGGGGCAAGACAATCCCGAAGGTCTTGGGTGTTATGGCGACACCAAGGGATGGAGGAGCAGACTTGAGAGAAAGAGAGCTAGATGCAAGTTCTTCATCCTGAGCTATTTGAGGACAATCGGTCTGAGGTGGGGAGGATATGAGGGCCTTCCCTGAGGTATGAGTTATGTTTTATGCATTTGTTTTGCATATATGTCCTTGATTTTATGCATTTGTTTTGCATATGTGTCCATGAGATGTAGTTTAGCTTGTTGTTGTTAGATCTTATGAGCCTTTTTGGCTTGCTGTGAATTGCATTGCACCTATGTTGTTGGTGATCATGTTGATGATCATGTTTTGTGTCTTGTTGTTGTGCGGTGCTTGAGCTTGAATTTTGCGATGTCCTTTGGGCATGTGTTTTGCGATGTTCTTTGGGCAAGTATTTTATTTTCGAGGACAAAAAGTCATAAGGTAGGGAGGATGTAAAGACTCGTATTTGGGTAATATTAAGACATAGCCATTCAATGAGAATGCAACTATCTGGACAGTAGTGTAGCCATCAATGTGAGCATTTTGATAAGACTTGGGCCCGATTTTGAGTTGGGGCCCGAGTGGCCCAATTGTTGACTTTCTAGGAATTTATTGGTTGATTTTACATTTGAGTGGTCATTTGAGTATGATAATATCTGAATAGTATTTGATTCAGTCATTTCAAGCGTTTCACAAGAATTTGACTCAATTTCGAGTTCGTGACCTTGGAGGTCAATTATTGATAAGGTCAATTATTGGTCAATGATTGGCAGAAATATAAATAGAATGAAAAGAAAGAACTTTCACTTTACGCTATCACGTTGGTGCGTTTGAGAGAGAGAGAGAGAGAGAGAGAGAGAGAGCTTGGAAGCTTGAAGCCTTGGCGATTTGGGTTCGTGGAGCTCGAAGAATCACTCCAGTTAAGTGTCCTTGAATTTTTGTCTCGATCTTGTCTTTGGATATGCACGAATTTATCATGATTTATGAAATTGAGTATGAATCCTAGGTTTTGGGGGGAATCCAATTTTTGGTTAGATCTAATGGTTTAGCATAAAATCTATGGTTAACAACTTATTTATATTAGTTTGGATATGTGTTTCTGTGATCTAGGGTTGTATAACTGTATATTTTATGAGGGTTGAGAAGTCAACCATGAAAATCTAGATTTAGATCTAGATGGATATAAGCCGCACTTATATGTGTGTATTTTTGTTGTTCTTATGCGATTTAGAGGCATTCGGATGCGTTTTGAGGTAGATATTGTAGTCCGTTGAGTAAAACATGTGCTTGTGAGTATCAGGGGTCGCTGGGTTGATTCCAGGATGAAGAATAGGCAAAAACGACGAGAACAAGACTCTGGGTGAACTTTAGGGTCGAAGGTCAAAAGTCAAGAGTTTCATCAAGAACATGTAATCAACGATTGCGTAGTCAGTAGCATCGCGATTAAGGCTTTTCGATCAAGAATACAGTAGTCAAGAAATGCGTAGTCAGCCTTTCGTAGTCAAGGCTTCGCGATCAAGAACTTTGTAGTCAACAATTGTGTAGTTAGCGACTCGCAGATCCTGACTCCGCGATTTGCAACTTCGAGCCAATGCAACCAGACCCGGACTAGACCATTTACATTGTAACCTTTAAGTCTCTACACATTTACAATGTAAATGGCGAAATACCTCCCTTTCAGATTCAAAGAAAAATACTAGAAAATTAAATTCTCACTCCTTCAAAATGTGAAAATTAGGATTTAGTGCAAAATCTCGGAAAAATCCAGTTTTTCGTAGAGGTGACTTTTTAGAAAGTGGGGTTAGCCCTCTCAAAAAAACCCCAAAAATCAGATTATCTTAGTTATAAGATGGGGACCGAATGCCGGGACTTTTTATTTCAAGAAAACAACTTCTACGAGCATCCTTTTCCTTAGTCAAGGCATGAGGACATATTTGTGAAGACTGGCCTCAGTTATAAGGGAAGTGTTATGAACTACATGCCATACTGGTGTTAGTATGTTGGTTTGAGGATTTGGGACTTGGGCTATATGCCTGGTTTGTGTTCTCACCGTGATGCACAGGTTGTATTATGTGGTTGACTTAACATGCTAAGGCCCGTGTTGAGCCGTTAAGCTCGTGGAGCTAGGGTTGAGTGCCCTAAGCGGGATCATGTGGAGGATCGTGGACAAGTTGTCTGTGTGAGCGAGTTGGGTCCCGATATTTATTTGTAGGCTGAGTCCTAATGATTGTGCACACTACACGGTGCACGAGTACACCGAGCATATAGTATAGACTTGTATGTTTGCATGATGTGGAGTTTTAGGGTCACCTACTAAGCTCGTAGCTCACCCTTACTTGTTGTTTACCCTTTTCAGGTGTGCCCCGATACTAGTGGAGGACTTTCTTTAGGAGGGCGTGCCTACTACTTTGATGTATGATAGAGTACCGTATTTTGTATTATTTTGTGTGATATCCTGAACAAGGGTCCATGGACGGTTGTATTACATCATGTTTATCATATGATGTTTGTATGACCGTTTGACCTATTGTATGCATGTTGATGTATGAGAAAGTACATGATTACCCTTGATGTATGATCGTACAGGGTTGCATATTTGAGACAAGTACCCGCGATGTAGTCTCTTTCAGTGCTAGTCACCTTTCGGGTGCGGGCAAGGGGGAGTCATGTTCCTAGTTCTGGGTACCCTAGAATTCAGGGGGGTGATAGTCTTCAACGGATTTATCCTGACATCGTGACGCAACAAGCTAATGAGTTTGAATGTCTTTGTAGTGATAAGGTAAGTAGTTGGAGCAAGTATCATCTTACTCCATCATAAGGTTTCTTATTCCGTGTTAATGAAGTGCTCGGATCCTTACTCGTGTCGGTAGTTGCTTACTCCGTATCAGTTTAGTACTTGGATCCTTATTCCGTTGTAAGGTTCCTTACTCCGCATTAGTGAAGTACTCTGATGTCTTATTCTACATCAATGTTCCTTACTCCGTGTTATTTGAATGCTCGAATCCCTTATTCCGTATCAGCCCTTCCTTACTTTATGTCAGCGTTTCCTTACTCCATGCGAATAAAGCGCTTAGATTCCATTTTAAGGTTCCTTATTCCGTGTCAGCGCTTCCTTACTCCGTATGAGTGAAAAGTTTGGATTCCTTACTTTGTGTAAATACGAAGCAAGGATTCCTTACTCCGTCTCAATGCTTCCTTACTCCATGTGAATAACGACTTGGGTCCTTATTCCGCATAAGTGCTCTCTTACTCCGCGCGAGTTGTAGACTAGTGCTGTTACTCTACATCTTTTTGTCCTTAATCCATTTGAGTGAAAGATCCAAATTCCTTATTCCATATCAATAGCCCTTAATCCGTGCTAGTATTTCTTACTCCGTATCTTGTGTTGACTTAATTATTTACCAAGTCGATTGTTGACACTCTCATTGGTTTGGATCAAGATTATGTATCTTGTCCTTAACTTAACGCTCACGAATGACGATTTAGTTAAAGCTTATCTTTTGCAACAAGTTAAAATATACATTGAAAGATCTCAAACCAAATTACATAGGGTTTTATTCGCATCATTCAAATTCTAGATTCAATCCAATAGTAATATCTATTGGATTCTGGAAATTAGCGGTGGAGCGGTAATTATTGCCTATTGAGGGTGAATTGTGAGGATAGGAGCTTCTAGGTAGCCTACTACAATCTTAATGGTTATTGGCATTTATTGTTATTAGTGGTGGATTGTGAGGGCAGAGGCTTTTGAGTAACTCATTCCAATTCCACATTGGTTGCTAGCATCTGTTGCTCACAACGTTATTAGTGGTAGATTATGGAGCAGGAGCTTCTAGGCGGCCTACTCCAATGTCACATTGGTTGGTAGAGGGAAACAACTTTATTTGGAATAGCTTCATCTTATTAATATTTATTGGTACTAGTTCGTATGTTTGGTAGTTTATGCCTTTATGGTACTACACTAAGATAAGCATATATTGCGTGTGTAGTTCTATATTTTGGTTGGAATATAGGGTAGTATGGAATTGTATGTCACTAACTGGAAATTCATGCTCACCCTACTTGTCAATATTCCTTTTCAAGTGCGGATAGGAGTTAGTTGTTGGTGCTGCAACTGAGTTGAACAGACTTTGTTCCACTTGATGTAAAGTGGACCTTCCTTGATTGTTTTAATACATTTGAATTTATATTGATTATTATTTCCTAAATATGGATATGAGACAATTGTATTGTTTTGAACATATGATATTTGTTTTGACACAACTGTAATATAGTGTATAGCGTTTGTCAAGGACAGTGCCAAGATCTCAGATCTGGGGTGGCCAAAAAATTAAACGGGGTTGACCGCTGACGAATCAACGATGGTGATCGAACCAACAGAGGAGGGGTGGAGGCGTTCCGTTGCCACTGAGCAAGAGAGAGGAGGGCGGAGGGTTAGAGGCGCTGCCGCGCGCATAGGCTTAGTGTAAAGACTCGTATTTGGGTAGTTTTGAGAGATAGTCATTCTATGGGAATGTAACTATCTGGACGGTAGTGTAGCCGTCGATGTGAGCATTTTGACTGTACTTGGGCCCGATTTCGAGTTGGGGCCCCGTTTGACCCGATTGTTGACTTTTTGGGGTTTATTGGTTGACTTTGCGTTTGAGCAGTCATTTGAGTGTGATAATATCCGAACAGTGTTGTGCTCGTTATTTCGAGCGTTTTGTGATAATTTGACTCAATTTGGAGTTCGTGACCTCGGGAGGTCAATTATTGCGTTCGGGTCAATTATTGCTGGGAGGCCAATTATTGGCAACGGTATATATATAATTAAGAACTGCCTTATATCTTTTATTGCCAATTATTGGTACGTGCATGTTTGAGCAAGAGAGAGAGAGAGAGGGTGAAGAGCGTAGAGCTTTCTTGGCGATTTTGGGGCGATTGGAGCTCGTGGATCGCAAAGAATCTTCCAGGTAGGTGATTCTAACTCCTTATATGATTCATAGTAGGCTTAGCATGCTTAATTTGGGTGAAATCATGGAATTTGGGGGTGAACCTTAAGATTTGGGGGAAACCCAATTTTTGGTTGAATCTTGTGATTTAAATGCATAAAAGAGGTATTTCTGTTGATTACATGAAATTTAGAGTTATTTAAGACGTGTAATGGGGTGTATATCAAAATAAATGTGTTTATGAGTGTTTCCGGGACTAAGTGAACAGTGTTTTTCCGGGACTAAGTGAATAGTGTTTCCGGGACTAAGTGAACAGTGTTTCCGGGACTAAGTGAACAGTGTTTTTCCGGGACTAAGTGAATAGTGTTTCCGGGCTAAGTGAACAGTGTTAGTCCGGATCAGTAGTCCGGAGTAGTTAGTCCGGAGGAGTTAGTCCGGATCAGTAGTCCGGAGTAGTTAGTCCGGAGGAGTTAGTCCGGATCAGTAGTCCGGAGTAATAAGTCCGCAGCATCAAATCCGTAGGAGTGAAACAGTGTTCCGCTGCAGTGCAACTGCACTGCACTGGACATTTACATTGTAAACCATTATGCCTCTCCACATTTAAGTATTAAAGTTACAATGTAAATAACGAAATACCCCCCATTTGGATTCAAAGAAAAATACTAGAAAAATTAATTCCCACTATTTCAAAATGTGAAAATTGGGTTTTAGTGTAAAATCTCGGAAAAACCCAAAAGTTCGTAGTGGTGAATTTTTGGAAAGTGGGGTTAGACATCTCAGAAAAATCCCCAAAAATCATATTATCTTATTTATGATAAGGGAACCCAATGCCGAGACTTTTAATTTCAAGAAAATAGCTGCTATGAGTACTTCCTTCGAAATCAAGGGTTGAGGATTTACTTGTGAAGACTGGCTACAATTCTAAAGGAAATGTTGAGAATGACATGCCATACTAATGTTAGTATGTTGATGTGAGGTATTGGGGCATGGACTCCGTGACTTGTTTGGGTTCTCACCATGATGCACCGATGGTCTTTATGTGGTTGACGTAACCGGCATATGCACCGATGGCGGCCTGTGTGGCGACCGGCATATTGCGTAGGGAAGGCTAAGGCCTGAGTTGAGCCGTTGAGCTCGTGGAGCTAGGGCCGAGTGCCCCGAGCTGGGATCCCATGGAGGATCGTGGACAAGTTGTCCGATGTTTGTTGCAGATCGAGTCCTGATGATTGTGCACACTACACGGTGCACGAGTACACCGAGCATATAGTATAGACTTATATGTGTTGCATGATGTGGAGTGTTAGGGTCACCTAACGAGCTTGTCGCTCACCCCTACTTGTTGCTTACCCTTTTCAGGTGTGACCCGAGACTAGTGGAGGACTTTCTTCCAGGAGGACGCCTACTACTCGATGTATGATACGATTATATCTGTATTGTTTTATGTGATATCCCGGACATGGGTCCGTGGACAGTTGTATTTGCATACTTGTATGATGTGATGTCCGTATGATTGTTTGACTCTTTGTATGCATGATGATATATGGGAAAGTACAGGATTACCCTTGATGTATGATCGTACAGGGTTGCATATTTGAGACAAAGATCCGTGGTGTAGTCTCTATCGGTGCTAGTCACCAACCCCTTGACCTTTCGGGTGCGGGCAAGGGAAGTCATGTACCCGGTTCCGGGTTCCCTGGAATTCGGGGCGTGACAAGTTGGTATCGAGCATGGTCTAGTGGACCTAGGTTAGTGAGGGGTGGTTAATTGATTCCATGTGACTTGGAAAAGCGTAGGGAGGGTGCCTGATCGACGCAGGTCCTTACATGTATTCTAGGTTATTTTGGTGTCAGTTAAATCATCCTAGGAGCATACATGGGGATGGGGTGCATTGCTAGTGGTATGATTGTGTGCATATAGGGCACTAGCTTGTCTTTGTGTGTGATGTGCTTGTATGTGGTGCCAGGATGGCACGTGGCCGTGAGAGCCAGGACTTGATTGTGGTGTACCCTGATGGGGGACACGATGCTATATGCATGGTATGGACCTACGGGTTGTGTGGTGAGAACCTACAAGTCGGTTGTGCCTTTGATGGCTGTTTGTCTTGCTTGATGCTAGTATTGATTGTTTGTTGTTTGTTGTTGTAGCCGGTGTGATGGCACCACCGAGGAGGGTTGTCCGAGGCCAGGGTCCTGGCAGAGGAACCCACGATAGAGTCGGGGCACCGGGGCAGCAGAGCCCGCAGCGAAGTCATCGGCTCCCGTTGTGGGACCCGATTTGACGCAGGTGTTGATTCAGTTGTAGGAGGCCATGCAGGGTATGCAGGGCTCGATGAGGGATATGGCTAGAGAGGTGGATGAGCTGAAGAGGCAACAGCAGCCACCACAGCCTCAGCAGCAGGAGGCGAGGGTGGTGCAGGATGTGCACCAGCAGGAGGTCGTGGTAGAGCCGGCACGACGAGGGAGTGGACTGGGCGCGCAGCTTTTTGAAACACGCACCCAGGACTTTTGAGGATGGTTCGCGGCCAGAGGTAGCCGAGGACCTGGATTAGATGGACAGAGGACATCTTTGAGATGATTGGGGTGCCGGATGAGGAGCGGGTGCGCGTGGCGACGCACTATTTGTTGGGTATCCCACGCAGGTGGTGGGAATCCACTAGAGCCTGTCCATGGCAATCGGATGAGCCGGAGAGAGTTTGTTGAGCGCTTCTTTGGGGAGTATTTTCCCCGCTCGTTGCGTATGCTCGACGTAGAGAGTATTATGAGCTTGTGCGGGGTAGCATGAGTGTGGGGGAGTATGTGCAGGCCTTCACGATTTGGGGCGGTTTGCTCGGAGTCTTGGGAAAAGGAAGGCCGGAAGACGCAGGACTTCATTCGGGGCTTGAGGCCATCTTTGAAAAGATAGCTAGAACCGATGCGGTTAACTGCCCACGGGAGGCGGTCGACAAGGCGATCATTATTGAGCGAGGTCGGGATCAGGCGAGAGCCCGGAGGCCGGGTGGTTCGGCAGGTCCGAGCAAGAAGAGGCGAAAGGGGGAGAGCGGTGCTCCTCAGCCTGAGAGGAGGCGGTGCAGAGGGTTTCCGACCAGGCGGTGGGCCCCCGAGAGAGTTCACGACAGGAGGCCAGGGACCCGTTGGAGTTGTGGTTTGACCGGGCATGTCTCGAGAGAGCGCCCAAGGAAAAAGATGACTTGTTTCCGATGCGGGAAAGTAGGGCATGGAGCTAGGGAATGTGTTACCCTTAGCTCAACCAGAGATGTAGGCCCTCGTCCGAGAGATCACGGAGAGGAGTGGGGCTCCGTCTCGGAGGTCGCTGCTGCCGGCACAGAGCACGCAGACGCGACTGCATGACAAGCGGCCTCGGCGGGAGGCACAAGGGTCATGTTGACCGGCGGGGCAAGGCCCCAATGGGCCAGGCTAGTGGCAATGGACCACGAGGGAGGACTTTTGCCCTTACCAAGAGAGAGCGAGAGGTTCCACCAGTGGACGAGGCAGAGCAGGACCTTCGGTGGTGAGAGGTACCATTATCATTTCTCATACTATTTGTTCGGTTTTGATTGATACCGGTGCTACCCATTCTTTTATTTCGTATGCTACGATGGTTGGCTTGGAGTTAGACCAGGAGACGGTGAGTCGGTCTCGATGGTTGCTTCACCTTTGGGTGGAATTGTGATACTTGAGAGTATCTGTCGTGCTTGTCAGGTAACACTTGGGGGTGTTAACCTGTTGTGTGATTTGTATATCATGGAGTTAGATGATTTTGATGTTATCCTGGGTATGGACTAGTTGGTCTCCATGGAGGCCAAGATTGATTGTTTTCGACGGCGTGTCACGTTCCTCACACCAGAGGGCACGCGGGGTGTCTTTGTGGGTGAGTGGACCGAGGAGGCATGCAGGTTGGGACCTTTGAGGCATGGGTGGGGTGATGTGACCCACCAGTTAGCCAGCTTGATGTTGGTTGATAGGAGGAGAGAGGGGAAGGCTGTTTTGCCACCCATTGTAGATCGGTTCCCCGGATGTGTTTCCCGAGGACTTGGTCAGTTTGCCACCCATGAGGGAGGTAGAGTTTTCGATCGAGTTGTTGCCAGGGACAACACCGATCAGGTTAGCGGCCTACAGGATGGCACCGACAGAGCTTAGAGAGCTCAAGAGACAGATAGATGATCTATTGGCACGAAGCTTTATTAGGCGGAGTAGCTCACCGTGGGGCGCTCCAGTGTTGTTCGCCAAGAAGGTGGATGGTTCACTTCGGCTGTGTATAGATTACCTGGAAGGCTGAACAGGTGATCGTGAAGAACAGTATCCATTGTCGAGGATCGATGACCTGTTTGATCGTTTCGAGGTGCAAGATGGTTTTCCAAGATAAACTTGAGGTCCGGATACCATCGGTTGAGGGTTAGGGAGGCAGATATCCCTAAGACCGCGTTCGATTGTTGCTATGGGCATTATGAGTGGCTTGTGATGCCGTTTGGGCTCACGAATACTCCAAGAGATGTTTATGGGATTGATGAACCAGGTGTTCGCTCCATATTTAGATATGTTCGTTGTGGTGTTCATCGACGATATCTTGGTCTATTCGGCGACCAAGAGGGAGCATGAGGAGCATTTGCAGGTTGTGTTGCAGACCTTGCGGGAGCATCGGTTGTACGCGAAGTTCACGAAATGTGACTTCCTGGTTGCAACAGGTGCACTTCTTGGGGCATGTGGTGTCTTCGAGAGGGTATCACAGTGGACCCTGAGAAGATTGAGACAATCATGTCGTGGAAGAGGCCCACGAATGTGTTTGAGATTCGTAGCTTCCTTGGTTTGGCGGCTATTATCGGAGGTTCGTGGAGGATTTTTCCCGGTTGCGCTCCTATGACACACTTGACTAGGAAGGGAGTTCCTTTCATTTGGTCCGATGCGTGTGAGAGTGCTTTCATGGAGCTAAAGGCACGATTGACCTCAAGACCTATCTTGATTCTCCCACAGGAGGGTGTGCCTTTTGAGGTGTATTGTGATGCTTCCAGGGTGGGTCTTGGTTGTGTGTTGATGCGGACTCGGCAGGTGATTGCTTATGGATCTAGGCGGTTGAGACCACATGAGCGTAACTATCCCACGCATGATTTGGAGTTGGTCGCAGTGATCTTTGCTTTAAAGAGTCGGGCAAGATCATCTCCTTGGGGAGAAATTTGTGGTGTATACGGACCACAAGAGCTTGCGATATATCTTCTCTCGGCGAGACGAACCTTAGGCAGAGACGGTGGGTGGAGTACCCGCAACGCTTTCGACTTGATATGATGTACACCCCCGGGAAGGGTAATGTGGTGGCGAGATGCTCGAGTAGGAAGAGCAGGGCCGTGGTGGCCCACTCGTGCCATTAAAGAATAGGAGATGATGGGTCGGTTGGCAGCGATGAGGTTGCAAATGGTGACCAGTGAGGGGCGAGGGACCCTCGGTGTTGTTGTCGCAGTCCCCGAGTTGCAGCGCAGGATCATAGAGGATCACTGGGGGACATTGATTGTGAGGTCATCGAGAGACGGATTCGGACGGGGCAGGCATCTTCCGATTGGACCGAGGATGCCGAGCATATATTGAGGTATAGGGGTCGCCCGATAGTTCCCACTTCTCTTCAGGAGGAGGTTCTTCGGGAATTTCACCGGTCGAGGTTAGCTGTACATCCTGGTGGGACCAAGATGTACCATGCCGTGAGGAGGCAGATTGGTGGCCAGGCCGGAAGAAGGCCGTTGCTGATTTTGTGAGGAGGTGTTTGACCTGTCGCCAGGTCAAGGCAGAGCACCCGAGATCACTGGTGAGTTGCGATCATTGCCGGTGCCAGAGTGGAAATGGGACCACGTGACCATGGATTTTGTCACCTGGACTTCCTCGTTCCAGGGGACACGACACGATATGGGTAGTTGTCGACCGGTTGACCAAATCGGCGCATTTTATTCCGATTCGAGAGACAGACCCAGGTGAGGACTTTGGGACAGAGGTATATTGATGTTATTGTGCGGTTGCATGGAGTCCCATTATCTATTGTATCCGATCGGGATGCGAGGTTCGCATCTCGGTTTTGGAGACAGTTTGCGGCGAGCCTTGGGTACTAGGGTGAACCTCAGGACAGCCTTTCACCCGTGAGACGGATGGTCGATCGGAGCGGACGATTCGGACACTCGAGGATATGTTGCGTGCTCGTGTCCTAGATTTTGGAGGTTGTTGGGAGACTCACCTTCCTTTGGTGGAGTTCTCTTACAACAACAAGTTATCAGGCCACGAATGGGATGGCTCCATATGAGGCGCCGTATGGGCGGCCTTGTCGATCACCCCGTCTTGGGGCACAGACGGAGAGACAGCAGTTCTCGGTCCCGATATGGTTTGAGAGACCACAGAGATAGTGCGATTGATTCGGCGGCGCATGTTAACAGCGTGAGTAGCAGAGAAGTCCTATGCAGACCGAGGCGTCGACCTTTGCGGTTTGAGGTGGGTGACCGTGTATTTTTGCGGGTTTCACCGCGTCGAGGGCATCGGAGGTTTGGACGTGGATCCAAACTTTCCCTCGTTTTGTGGGGCCATTTGAGATTGTTGCCACCGTGCGCGCAATGGCTTATCGGTTAGCTTTGCCACCGGAGTTGGCTCGAGTACATGATGTGTTCCATGTGTCTCGGTTGCGACGGTATCACCCAGATCCTTCTCATGTGTTGGACTATCGTGAGATAGACTTGGGCGATGATGGTGCCGTTGTTGAGATGCCGGCACGATTTTGGACAGCGGGACCAGGTCTTGCGAGGCAAGACGATCCCACTAGTTCGGGTGTTATGGCGACACCGAGGCATGGAGGAGCAGACTTGGGAAAAAGAGAGCCAGATGCGGGTTTTTCATCCTGAGCTGTTCGAGGACGATCAGTCCTGAGGTGGGGCGGATGTGAGGACCTTCCCTGAGGTATGAGTTATGTTTTATGCATTTGTTTTGCATATGTTGTTTGAGATGTGGTTTAGCTTGTTGTTTGTTGGTTGGCATCCTGGCATCGTGTGAGCCTTTTTGGCTTGTTGTGAGTTGCATTGCCCCTGTGTGGTTGGTGATCATGTTGATGATCATATTTTTGTGTCTTGTTGTTGTGCGGTGCTTGAGCTTGGATTTTGCTATGTCTTTTGGGCTTGTGTTTTATTTTCGAGGACGAAAAGTCCTAAGGTGGGGAGGATATAAAGACTCGTATTTGGGTAGTTTTGAGAGATAGTCATTCTATGGGAATGTAACTATCTGGACGGTAGTGTAGCCGTCGATGTGAGCATTTTGACTGTACTTGGGCCCGATTTCGAGTTAGGGCCCCGTTTGACCCGATTGTTGACTTTTTGGGGTTTATTGGTTGACTTTGCGTTTGAGCAGTCATTTGAGTGTGATAATATCTGAACAGTGTTGTGCTCGTTATTTCGAGCGTTTTGACAGTAATTTGACTCAATTTGGAGTTCGTGACCTCGGGAGGTCAATTATTGCGTTCGGGTCAATTATTGCTGGGAGGCCAATTATTGGTAACGGTATATATATAATTAAGAACTGCCTTATATCTTTTATTGCCAATTATTGGTACGTGCATGTTTGAGCAAGAGAGAGAGAGAGAGAGGGTGAAGAGCGTAGAGCTTTCTTGGCGATTTTGGGGCGATTGGAGCTCGTGGATCGCAAAGAATCTTCCAGGTAGGTGATTCTAACTCCTTATATGATTCATAGTAGGCTTAGCATGCTTAATTTGGGTGAAATCATGGAATTTGGGGGTGAACCTTAAGATTTGGGGGAAACCCAATTTTTGGTTGAATCTTGTGATTTAAATGCATAAAAGAGGTATTTTTGTTGATTACATGAAATTTAGAGTTATTTAAGACGTGTAATGGGGTGTATATCAAAATAAATGTGTTTATGAGTGTTTCCGGGACTAAGTGAACAGTGTTTTTCCGGGACTAAGTGAATAGTGTTTTCGGGACTAAGTGAACAGTGTTTTTTCGGGACTAAGTGAATAGTGTTTCCGGGACTAAGTGAACAGTGTTTCCGGGACTAAGTGAACAGTGTTTCCGGGACTAAGTGAACTGTGTTTCCGGGACTAAGTGAACAGTGTTTTCCGGGACTAAGTGAATAGTGTTTCCGGGCTAAGTGAACAGTGTTAGTCGGATCAGTAGTCCGGAGTAGTTAGTCCGGAGGAGTTAGTCCGGATCAGTAGTCCGGAGTAATCAGTCCGCAGCATCAAATCCGTAGGAGTGAAACAGTGTTCCGCTGCAGTGCAACTGCACTGCACTGGACATTTACATTGTAAACCATTATGCCTCTCCACATTTAAGTATTAAAGTTACAATATAAATAACGAAATACCCCCCATTTGGATTCAAAGAAAAATACTAGAAAAATTAATTCCCACTATTTCAAAATGTGAAAATTGGGTTTTAGTGTAAAATCTCGGAAAAACCCAAAAGTTCGTAGTGGTGAATTTTTGGAAATTGGGGTTAGACATCTCAGAAAAATCCCCAAAAATCATATTATCTTATTTATGATAAGGGAACCCAATGCCTGGACTTTTAATTTCAAGAAAATAGCTGCTATGAATACTTCCTTCGGAAATCAAGGGTTGAGGATTTACTTGTGGAAGACCTGGCTACAATTCTAAAGGAAATGTTGAGAATGAAATGCCATACTAATGTTAGTATGTTGATGTGAGGTATTGGGGCATGGACTCCGTGACTTGTTTGGGTTCTCACCGTGATGCACCGATGGTGCTATGTGGTTGACGTGGCAGGCATATGCACCGATGGCAGCCTGTGTGGCGACCGTGGCCGGGCATATTGCGTATGGACAGCTAAGGCCCGAGTTGAGCCGTTGAGCTCGTGGAGCTAGGGCCGAGTGCCCTGAGCTGGGATCCCATGGAGGATCGTGGACAAGTTGTCCGATGTTTGTTGCAGTCGAGTCTTGATGATTGTGCACACTACACGGTGCACGAGTACACTGAGCATATAGTATAGACTTATATGTGTTGCATGATGTGGAGTGTTAGGGTCACCTACTGAGCTTGTCGCTCACCCCTACTTGTTGCTTACCCTTTTCAGGTGTGACCCGAGACTAGTGGAGGACTTTCTTCCAGGAGGACGCCCACTACTACGATGTATGATCCGATTATATTCTCGTATTGTTTTATGTGATATCCCGGACATGGGTCCGTGGACGATTGTATTTGCATCTTGTATGATGTGATGTCCGTATGATTGTTTGACTCTTTGTATGCATGATGATATATGGGAAAGTACGGGATTACCCTTGATGTATGATATACAGGGTTGCATATTTGAGACAAAGCATCCGCGGTGTAGTCTCTATCGGTGCTAGTCACCAACCCCTTGACCTTTCGGGTGCGGGCAAGGGGAAGTCATGTACCCGGTTCCGGGTTCCCTGGAATTCGAGGGCGTGACACTTAGCCCCACTGGAGGATGACGTCGGTGCAATGGTGTCTCTAAGGTCCTGAGGAGAGAGGGTTGATGAGTTGGAGGCCTTGTAAATCACGTACAACGAATGCCCATACCTCAATCCTACAAAGCAAGATGCCAAGATTAGATGTCTCATTGTTAACCCAATGAATGCAACGCTCAATCTTGCAACCAACTGCCCAAAGAAGTCTTAATTAATTGCTTGCAATGGTTGCAACTTGTACTATTATCACCCAAACCTGACGGCATGGGGGAGGGAGAACGTCGCTGCATCTTCTGTCTACCGATTTGTCTCTACCGCATGGGGGAGGGAGAACGCCGCCTCTGCGTGAGGACTAAGGGTTGCCGAATTGGTGAATTGTGTGAGATAGCCTGGCATAAAGAGACCGAGAAGAGCTGCTAATTTAAAAAGCATTTATTAAAAAAACCTATATTATAGGTGATAATAACACTAATATTTATATTTGGGTTCCTCTTTGCCAGTGAATATAAAAACAAAAAGCATATATATATATATATAGTTTTACTAAAATAATACATATATTTATTTCGTGGATGGGGTTGGACATAATTATTTAGGATCTTCTAAAAAATTTATTTGTATATAGTAATTTGATTTTCTATACCCCCTATAATCGTGAGCAATTACGCAAGCCACTAAAACTTCAATAAAAACCAATTAGAATGATGAAAGGGGGGGCCATGGCCCCCTTCCATCCCCACATGCCTCCGTCTCCTGGCGTTTGTGTTATATATTTGTATTATATTGGAAATATATATGAATAGGCCTGATATATGATTTTATAGGTAGGTCCAAGATAACACTTGTGATGTTATTTATGTAAGTACTTGTTATCAACCCTTAATCTCTATGTGCGGACATGAAAAGTCACTTACTAGGTTTTAGGCTCCCTAAAATTTAAAGACGTAATAAAATTATTGTCACTAAATGTTTTGAGTATAATTGAATTTTGAGATTCCCAGTAAAGAGTTTATAAACTCCGCATATATTTTTCTTATAATAAAAATATTACAAGAACTCGAAAACGTAAATATTTTTTCTAACCCATGTAAAATTCCTCACTTTCATTTTCATATTTTTGCTTTCTCTCCTAACAACTCACTATTCCCACAGTCACCCGACTCATTCCCAACAAGGCATAAACATAGCCCTACCGGCTACCCTTCCATCTAGAATGGGGGGAAGGTGGTCAATGTGTTGGTCAACACTTGTGACAACAGCATTTGCTCACTTACTGCAGCCCCACCTCTGCAGATCATGCACAGTAAGTAAAAAAAAACAATTGGGGGATTTAATTTTAACCCTCTAGACGACCCACCTCTAGTAGCATCTTCCAATGAGCAGTCATGCTTCTTTATCGCTTTTCCCCATTTCTCAATTTCTTATTTTGAATGAAAAAACAAAGTGCTTAAACTGCAGCCTAAGGCTGCAAACGAACCGAGCCGAGCCGAATAATAAGATGTTCGAACATGTTCGTTACTATTTCTTAACGAACCGAACCGAACATAAGCCTTAAATTATGATGTTCATGAATTATTCACGAATGTTATTCTATTTTTCACGAACGTTCACAAACGTGTGTTTACAAACTTATTCACGAACACTTACGAATACCATTATAAAATCGTAAAAATATGTTAAAAGAATCCATACCGTACAATTAATTAATTATTAGATTGTGTTATCTTTGCTTAATATGTTCAAATAATTGTTATATATAGTTTACTAAAATTTTATAATAATATTAATAGTAAACAAATAAATTAAAAACATATATTTTTTATTTAATAATAATATAAGTATATGTTTATTAAATTATATTAAATTAAAATATATTTATATTTAATAAAATAACTTTTATACATATTAATTGATTTGTTAATTTTCTGTTCACAAATAATTTTCATGAACACGAACGATATTTACGAACTATTCGTAAATGTTCATGTTCGTGAACACTTGTTCATGAACGTTCACAAACATGTTCACGAATATAATAATGTATTTGCGAATAGTTCATGAACGGTACTATTTATTAACGAACGAACATAAATGATATTTTACCGAGTCGAACACGAGTTTATTCATAAACGTTTGATTCGTTTAGAGTCTTACTGCAGCAATATCAACTCACAATGAGATCTCTCTCTCTCATACTATGGTATCATCATGTTATACGACGAACAAACAATTGCGAAGAAACTTACGTCCATAAATTTCTCAGTACAACATAACTAAGTAAAAGCAACGTAAAAACCTCAATTGTTAACACTCAATGAGTTTAATTGGATAAAAGAAGAATCCATGAAGAAAATTTTGATAACAAAATCACATAAGAAACATACCGGAAGCCAAAAGCAAGCAATGGTTGCCATCAATGCAAAAATTGAAATACACAAGCAGGACAAGAAGTACGGAAATCTGCAAATATGTAAATAATTATGATGCATTAAAAAGTCTGAAAATAAACGAGTGATGACAAATGCAATGAAAGGAGTGTCATTCATAAACTCTCAACAGCAAAAGTTTAATTTACCTCCCAAATATAGACTCCTCGGCAAATGTATTTGGAAATTTCTCAGCAGGCTGAAGCATAAAAACATCCAAATTTTATTTTTAGGCAAAAGTACGATCAATGTCTAAACAAGCTAATTGATTGAGTGTCAAGTTCAAGAAAAGTATGGTCTTAGTCACAAGTAATGATGAGTTCAATTATATGATGCATTTTAAATGAAGTTAATAGTGAAATTGAATATGAGATATAAAATATATAATTGAAAATTAAATTTAAAAAGTAGAAGCACAAAAATACCCCTAAGCGGTTAATTAATTAATAAATTCATTTAATTAGTTTATGAATTGATACCTGCTCGTGAAAATGTATATAAGTTTATTACCGACATTACAAAAGTATATGATTTCCTCAAAAAGTGAAACTACCAGGGCCAGGTACCCTCCCAAAGCCGGGCCAATGATCATTCCAATTCCCCAAGCAGTACTAACCTGAAACTCAATGGATTTAAATGTTGATACAACTAAAAAAAGGAATTTAATGCAGGCATATGCAAATTGAACTTACAGCCGAAAGTCCTAATGTTTGATATTCCTTACTGAATACTTCAGATGCATATGCCTGGTGACAGCAAAGTTTAACACAAAAGCGTCATCAGCGTGGCCCCTAGGGCTGACCTTACTGAAGAACTAAACTAATTATAAACATTTAGAAGAATGCATATTGAGTACCCTCATTGGTCCAAGTAGGCCGTTCATGCTTCCAAGAAGAAACCTTGTAGTAATGGCCATCCAGTAGTTCAAACTAAGGCCAAACAAAGTGTTGAATATCACCCTGTGGCAAGTCGTCAATGTTTATAGGCAAAAAGACGGGTGAAATTATTTATTTAAAACAATATTTATTACTGTCTCAGACTCTGGCATTGATGCAAAGTGCAGTTACTAACACAGTAGCAGTGCCTATAATTATAACTGGTTTTCGGCCATATCGATCAGCCATTATTCCCCAGAAAACAGATGTCAAAGCTCTTCCAAACATGAACGAAGACCCTTCAAATTTTAAGTGTCTATTAGCAAAGCCTTTGATTAGCCAGACCAGATCTTATAATATATATTGTATAAATCATCAACACAAAGAATGACGGAGAACACAAACCAACAAATCCAGCATAGAAGCCAATATCTTCATCTCGTTTTGCAATACCAAAGTCCCCAATCTGCGAAGGTTGAAAACAAAAAAATCACAGTTGCTGAATGAAACGGAGGAATATTATGACACTTATATCCAGTGTATTCATCATAATATCTAAAGGGTAGATCAATTTAAATGTTCACTTCTACTAAACAGGGGTCGCGATTTGTAGAATTTCCATATTGTGACCATGAACAGTGTTGCAGACGTAAGGTAAACCTTACCAGGCATACACTTCCATGGCTAGTCAGGATTCAAAACAAAAAACTTTTTAACGTGTGTCCCGAAGTGAGATCCTAAAGGACCACGGTTTATCACATTATTGTTTAAAATTTCTCAAGATTTTGATAACAAGTATTTTGTCGAGATACAAATGAATGGACATCCACACGGAGCAGAGCAGGGAGGCCTGATATGACATGCCACGCAAACAAACACACACATGCCATGCGTGCCAGTTATGCGATTAACATGCATTTAAAAAAAACCGTTTACAGGTACATAAATTATTATGGATAGAAAAGCAGAGGTGATGGAGGCTTTACTATTTAGGTTTTATTCACTCACCAGGAAATAGAGGAATGGAAAGAGCGAGTATATTGGCAAGACTGAAAGAAAATTTACAACGCAACAACATTAGAGGACAGAACGGCAACCAAAAGAAGAGGAGGTACAAAATATAGAACCAAGCATATGTACAGAAAGGAAGGATAAGCAAAGTAAAGGGCGTGTACAAGTACATTAAAAGAGAACTAACCGACACAGAGCACAATTATCCAGATCAAAAGAAGCTGTTTAATGGGAAAACCTCGTTGGCTCTCCTTAAGCCTGTCTACCTTACACCCAGGACAATTCTCATAATAGTTCTTCTTCAATAACGACTCATTATGCTCTGAAGCCATTTCTTTTTTTAACCTTCACTTTCTTTAGTTTTTTTCTTCTTCTTCTGCTCAGAATCAAATGATTTGTGGTGGGTAATGTCTGACAAGAGCTATTTACTCCAAAGCAATTGGACCCAGAAAAAAGTAAGCAATAAAAGTGCATACAAAACCTTTTGAGCTCAAATCGGCATGTGAACACGAAGCAGAGACTTTGGTAGACAAAGCTGCTTGCAAACTGAGCTTCACCTGAAGCCCATGGCGAAATAGCAGCCTTTACTAAACAGTTTCATTTACATCATGGCATGCGTCATTTGCCCATTTACAACCACAACCGAATCCTGACAACAAGACAGCTACGATAATAATTTCAAAACAAACGATGACAGGTCAGAACGGGGATCATCTACAAGTTACTATATGGGACAGTAGATTAAAATTACTTAATTTTGATAATTACAACATGTTGTAAGCATTTAAAAAAAAACCTTTAAAACGATGTTGTTTCGGTAATTACTGTCTCGAAAGGAATCGGGGAAGCAAGTGCACGTAATTCCTTCCCTACTCAAACATGTTTCATGTGGCTGGAGTTAGCCACTCCCAGTCCAGCCATACGGGACCCGCGAGGGATTCACGACTAATAATAAATAAATAAATACGAGTGCAAGTGGGGTCAGGGACGGAGATAGGGAATCAGGATGGCGGGACCAGCGGTGCGAAGCGGAGAATGGCTCACGTCTCTCCCCGATTGGGTTTTGGAAGTTAGCTTTGATTACACGTGAGCTATTGACTATTGAGCCGCCATCAATTCTGGCAATGAATGGATGAATGGCATTAAATTAAGTAATTCCCAAAAAAATACATGGGTATTTAAATATGAACTTGTAACACGCGGGGATTGCATGTCCACGGGTTGTGGGTTGGAAAGGATCATAGGAGGCTTTAATATAAGAAGGATGGGAAGAGTTTAATTAAGGGGTAAAAAAAAACTTGGATCTTCCAATTCGTGGCGTTTCTGACGGAGTTTTGAACATTTTTCTGACTTCATTTTTCGGTGTTTCATTTTTTTTTTTGTATTTCGGTATGCTGCTAAATATATTTGTTTCAAAAATGTACTAGATTGAATATAAGTAATATCTCTCGTGCCCTGTAAAATGTATATAGTAATGGTTTCTGCGCAAATCCACCTGAAAGAAACCAAGTATAAGATAAAATTAACACGGTGCTGCTGTGGACATTCCGCGCTTGTAAGGGCTCTTTATTTTAGATTAATTACGCTCCAAAACTCCACTTCCCATGAAAAATCATGATGAGAATCAGACTCAGGAGGCATGTCACTTAGTTAAACTGTCTTTCTTATATATTTAATATATATACTTATAATATAATATATAAATAATTATAATAATAATAATATTTTATTTTTAGTTATAATAAATAAAAAATTAATATTTTTAAAATAATAATAATTATAATAATTAAAATAATAAAATATTTTTTAATATTTTATATTAAAATAAAAATTAAATGTACTGTTAATATTTTGATATAAAATATAAATTAATTAAACTCAAAATTAATTTTGAAGTTATATATTAGTTCATATTAGTATGCTATATAATTATAAATTATATCACTTTCTTATATTTTATATGCTTGTATTTTATATTAAAATATTACTATTACTTTTAATAAATATTTTTTATTTAAATATAAGTATATATGTGAATTATATTATTTTTAAAATAAGATATTTACTCATTATTATTAGTAGTAGTGGTATTATTTTTGCTACAAATATTATTTATGTGTTAGATTTTAAATATATACAAATTATGTAAACATAGTAAATAATATTCATTTATGACTTATATAATAGTTATCAACAAACTTTTCAACATCAATTATTAAAATTCAAATACTCAATAATTATCATATTATTTATATTATGTGTGTGTGTGTATATATCGCTATATAGTTATCATTATATATATACATGTATAAATTGTAATCAATAAGTAATAATTTAAGTAACAAGTAGTGATAATCTAAATAATATAATTATCATCAACAATAAGTAATAATATTAGTAGTGATAACCTAACTAATATAATTATATATCATGGTTATCATATTACTTATGTTATAAACAATATAATAGTCCGAGAAGTCGTGTTTCTCAAACTTATTTCCCTTAATATAATTAAAATGATCAATAATATAATTATTTTTGTATAAAATTAATTATTAAGTGTGAGTTTATATATATATATATATATATATATATGTATTCTTTGATATGATAAATATATATACTATTATAATTATAATCAATATTATTAGTTAATTATATAATACTGACTATTCTGATGTAATATAAAATACATGGTGAGAGTGAGTTTTGATTTTTGATAATATGTATTTTATATTTGGGTTAAAGGTAATAAACAATATAAACGATATCACTATTTCAAATATTAAATACATTTATTGATCAATTAATACATGATTGGATCATTTAGTTTTCAATTAACTTATTAATAAAATTAAAATTAAAAATGAATGAAATTAATATGAGTACATACCAATTATTTCAAGCGTGATATGAGTTGTTAGATCTCATTTTGTTCGGATTGGACATACACATTCATTTTCCGCTTTAGACTTCTTTTTTATTTGTTAACCATTTTGTACAGATAATTAAAGAGACATGACCGTTGATTCAAAAGGCACAATTTCAATGAATTCTTTAAAAAGGATTTCAAATGTCAAAAATCTAGTCCCAGGTTGTAAGGACCCGTACCTTGAGTTAGTCAGTTTTGCCTCCCGAGTAGAGTTTTTCTAGATTTTGACCTAGTAGTTGGACTCCAATGAATTCACGTGCAAAAGGAAAGATGCTTAGAATGATGTCCTCTATCTACCACAGAAGTTTCAGACCAAATGGACATGTATGTGAGGTACACGTGATATGGGTCCAATTCACGTGCAAGTGTAATTGTCTTCCAAATGATGCAAGGAGGCTAGGGGTGAAGTTTGAGAGCATTTGGAGTTCATATGGAGTTGCACGTGAATTGGGAATTCACGTGCAAATTGGCGTGCAGGCATATTTTTGCATGGGTCCCTTGGTTTTGGCATTCTAAGGAACTTTCTCCAAAGGACCATGTTGAAATTCTGAATATTTTGGTGTGTATGGATGCGGAAAGGTTGTAGCTTGTGTAATCAAAACTACGTCGTTTTGATCCTGGGTTTACTTAATCAAAACTACGTCGTTTTGATGTGAATGGTGTCTATATAAGGAGGGCTTGAGTTTGAGTTAGGGTTCTTGTGTTCCTTTCGTCGCTCCTTGCTCCGAGAGAGAGAGCGCTAGAGAGAGAGAGGGAAGGGGAGTTCTTTGGTTCTTCGCCTGGAGCATCTTGCGTGGGGAGGACGGCGTTTGGCGCGGGAGCAAGGAAGATCTGCTTTAAGGTAGGGGTTCTGTTCTTCCTAAACCCTCCTGTCCTAGGGTCCTAGGGCATTCTGGTCGTATCTGTTTATATATATATATATGTAAATTCATATAGGTGTGATCTCCTATATGAATGTTGGCCTTCAGTGGCATTTTGGTGTGGTTCGTGATCTATATGCTATATGTTTGATGAAAAGCCTGTGTGAATATAGTTATGTGTATATGCCTGCCAAGTGTTTGAAATTATGCCTGTGAGGCCGTGCATGTTATGTGTTTGTGGGAAATGCCTGTGTGGTTGGGTTTGTGAGCTTGTGGATATATGCATGCTAAGTGTTCGAGGTTATTCTGTGTGACTAAGCATACTTAGTGTTTGATGTTATGCCTGTATGGCCATGTGTCTTTGCGTGTTTGCTTGTACACCCGGTGGTCGTGGAAGCCTGGGACTGTTTTGTGGAACCCGGTGGTTGTGGAAGCCCGGGGCTGTTTTGTGGAACCCGGTGGGTGTGGAAGCCCTGGGACTGTTTTGTGGAACCCGGTGGCTGTGGAAGCCGGGACTGTTCTTGAAACCCGGTGGTGTGGAAGCCCGGGAGTGTTTATGTACTAGCCCATGTATGATTGTGTTTCTTTGTTATAGCTGTAACCATATCTGGTGGGATAATTGTATCACGACACGGCACTTGTACACAAGGCATGTAGATACCAGGTGCATGGGATGGGTTGGGGAGACATGATCCCCTCGAGCTGTGGTTGCTCACCCCTCCTACCATGTTGTTTTCTTTTCAGGAACCTACAGGCGTTAGGTGGGACCCCAAGGTGGAAGACCTTATTTATTTAATTTGTTTATGTTATTTTTATTATGAGAATCGATGTAACCTGAGTGGGGAAAGGATTTTGTTGTAATAAACTGGATTGGATTGCTTGTAATGAATATTACTTTCTTGAATGTTGTGGATGTTTAAAATGTTAAATTCTTGTTTTGTATCCTACCCCTTTGCCCTCCGTGTGGGTAAAGGGGAGTCACGCACCGGTTTCCTCGGGTTGGAAATCCGGGGCGTGACAATATGGTATCGAGCATGGTCTAGTTGGCCTAGGGTAGTGGGCGGACTTGGTTATCTTGAGTCCTTTGGAGGAGCCTGGAGGGACATGCCTGATCAACATGGTCCTCTTTGAGCCTCCAAGGTGTACTTAGGGTAGTCCGGTCTTGTAGTAGGATTTGCATGCATTGGCATTAGGGCACTAGTTGCATTTCTTTGTGAATGTATGCTAAAGCGTGGATAAAATCATATGATTAAGTGAAATGTGCAACTCGATTTGTTTGGCAATGTGTCTTGAATCGTGCAATGTGATTGATGCAATGTATGTGTGTAACATCACGTGATAGTGGAATTGATCGGTGGGGGTAGAGGTAGTGACGCGATAGATTATAAAATTGTTTTGACGTTGTGCTTCTTACTTCGTGTAGTAAGAATGCCGCCGAGGAGAGTGACACGTGCGCCCTGGGGCGATGGGCGATGAGTCATCTGCCCATGAGGGTCCGGGTGCGGGACCATCCGTTGGAGGGCATGCGTTGTTACCGGCACAGCCGCAAGAAGGCATCCGGCTGGAGGTACGAGAGCTACGGGAGGGACTCCAGGAGACGTTCGGGAGGAGGTGCGCCGTGAGATGGCAAGACAACAGGTGGTGCCACCACCACCACCACCACCGCACGAGAGCCGCCTCGTGAGCGTGAGAGTTCGCCGGGTGGTGTACCGACCCGTGCAGAGGATGACGTGGTGACACGGTTCCGAAAGGAACAACCTCCGCGATTTAAGGGGGGAGAAGATCCTGTGGTAGGCGAGCGGTGGTTGAGGCAGATTGAGCACGTGTTCTCCTTTCTCCTGCCCCGGGAGGAGGATAAGGTGCGACCGGCATGCGGCACTGGAGGGGGACGCTTTGGAGTGGTGGACGAGTGTTGCGGGGAGCCGTGCAGTGCAACTCATGTTTTGGGAGGAGTTCTTGCAACTCTTCCAAGATGAGTTCTTCCCGGAATCGGTGAGATGGCAAAAGAGGGAAGAATTTGGCGGCTTGAAGCAGGGATCCAAGACGGTACCTGAATATGAGCGGGAGTTCCGGAGATTGAGTAGGTTTGCTCCTGAGATCGTGGTAAGGGAGGACCGAAGGCCCACAAGTTCACCTTGGGTCTCAGGCCAGCCCTTAGGGAGAGGGTGGCGATTCTACGCTTGAGGACCTATGCCGAGGCCGTGGAGACGGCCCGTATAGCCGAGAGGGAACCGGATGATGGGAGGCAGGCCCATCAGGGCGCGCCGGGTGCGAGTGGGCCTGATCGAGATGCAGGGTCCAAGAGGCTCAAGACGGAGGAGAGGGATAGCAGTTCCTTCCGCAGCAGGGGGACGGACATTGGCGAACCCAAGGGAGGTCTAGCTTTGGCGGTGGCGACAGGGCGGTCCAAACAGGGGGTCTCCCCGGCGGTTGTTCTTTCTTGGGGGAGCAAGGCCACTTGAGGAAGGAGTGTCCAAAGAGGGACCGGAAATGCCATAGATGTGGACGAGAGGGCCATTCGAGCCGGGTTTGCCGGAGTGGCAACAGGGGGAGTTGGAGGCATGACATCCAAGACAAGGAGTGATGCCGTTTTCGTGCACCACTGAGAGACCCGGCTCGTCGGTGGCGAGCCGGCCAACGCGGATCCAGCCGGACCCGACCTCGGGGGAGGCCGGAGCGGCAGCGAGACCGAGGCCGGAGGCAACCTTAGCGGGAAGCGTCCAGGTGAGTGAGCCGACTAGTGGCACGGGCCAAGGAAGGGTGTTTGCGCTGGAGGCGACATACCAGGAGGAGGCCGAGCTACCACCCCCACCAGCGAGGGTGGAGCAGGACCATCGGTGGTTAGAGGTACCCTCTTGATCTCCCGTACCTTAGCTTCTTCTTTTTCGATACGGGTGCATCGTGTTCGTTTGTTCTCGAGCCTGTGATAGATAGTTTGGGGTTAGCTTGTGTGGAGGCCGCGAGGCCCCTAGTTGTGGAGTCTCCTGGTGGGAGGCATGATAGAGGTACGACGAGTGTGTCGTGATCGTGTGTTAACCATAGGAGAGGTGGAGCCGCGTTTTGACTTGCATGTGATGCCTTTGAGGGCGTTTGACCTGATCTTGGGTATGGATTGGCTTATGGCTTTCCAGGCCAAGATAGATTGTTATCGGCGGCGTGTGTCCTTTGTGACACCTGCAGGGACCTCTTGCACCCTGCAGGGGGGAGTGGGATTGTGAGGCGAGTCGGGCGGGCCAGGTGTTGGACCAGTGGGGTGCCATTACCCACACGGTTGGCAGCCCTGACCTTTGCCGAGGAGGGTAAGGTGGAAAAGAGGGTGTGGCCCAGTTGTTGTGGACCAATTTCGGGATGTTTTTCCTGAGCGGTTGAGGAGTTTGCCACCTAAGAGGAGTGTGGAGTTCACCATCGAGTTGGTGCCTGGGGACAGTCCGATTTCCCAAGTAGCGTATCGTATGGGGCCAGCCGAGCCGAGGGAGCTTCGGAGGCAAATCGAGGAGTTGGTGGGCCAGGGGTATATCGGACCAAGTACCTCACCTTGGGGTGCTCCGGTGCTCTTTGCTAAGAAGGCCGATGGCACGCTTCGTCTCGCATCGACTACAGGAAGGCGGGTCGGTGATGTGAGGAACAAGTACCCGTTGCCTCGGATAGATGACCTGTTTGACCAATTGAGTGGGGCCCGGTGGTTTTCCAAGATAGATTTACGGTCGGGGTATCACCGGCTCGGGGTTAGGGAGGAGGACATCCCTAAGACGGCTTTTCGGTGCGGTATGGGCATTATGAGTGGGTAGTGATGCCTTTCGGGCTCACTAATGCGCCCGCAGTGTTCATGCATTTGATGAACCAAGTCTTTGCCCCATACTTAGACTCGTTCGTGGTGGTGTTTATCGACGACATCTTGGTGTATTCCAAGACCGAGAGGGAGCACGTGGAGCACTTGGCAACAGTGTTGCAAACCTTGAGGGACCAGTGGCTGTTTGCTAAGTTTAGCAAGTGTGAGTTTTGGCTGCAGGAGGTTCACTTTCTTGGCCATGTGGTGTCACTGAGGGAGTTAGGGTGGACCCGGCCAAGATTGAGGCCGTGGCATCGTGGGCAAGGCCAACCAACGTTTTTGAGATCCGTAGTTTTCTTGGCTTGGCGGGGTACTATCGTCGTTTTGTAGAGGGGTTCTCCCGTTTGGCGGCGCCTATGACAACGTTGACTCGGAAGGGCGTGAAGTTTGAGTGGACGGACAAGTGCCGGCAGCGTTTGAGACTCTCAAGACCCGTTTGACCACCGCACCTGTGTTGAGGTTGCCTAGGGAGGATATTCCGTATGAGGTGTCTTGTGATGCGTCCAGGGTTGGTTTGGGGTGTGTGCTTATGCAGGGGCACAGTGTGGTAGCTTATGGGTCAAGGCTTGAAGCCTCATGAGCAGAATTATCCTACTCATGACCTTGAGTTAGCTTTGTCATCTTCGCCCTGAAGAGTTGGCAGCACTACCTCTTGGGGGGAAAAGTTTGTGGTGTTCTCGGATCACAAGAGCCTTGGCACATCTTTACTCGAAGGACTTGAATTTGAGGCAAAGGAGATGGGTGGAGTATTTGCGGACCTTTGATTTTACTCTTGCCTATACCCCGGGCAAGGGTAATGTTGTGGCTGATGCATTGAGCGAGAAAGGGGAAAGCCGAGGTGGCCGTGAGGGAGTGGGAAGCCGATGGAGCGGTTGGCGACGTTGCGGCGCACTTGTTGTTCGTGATGGTGGGACAGCCCTGCGTCCTTTGGTGGTAGTGCCTGAGTTGTACCAGCGCGTCCGGGAGGAACAGTGGGTGACATTGAGTGTGAGGTTCTCCGTGCCCGTATTGAGGCCGGGGAGCTATCTGGGGGACCTGGATGAGAGGGTCCTGAGCATGAGTTGTCATTTCGGGGGCGGTTGGTAGTAGCTTCTTCCCTCGGGGATGAGGTGATGAGGGAGTTTCACCAATCTAGGGTTCGTTGTGCATCCAGGGGGTACGAAGATGTACCATGCGCTTCGGGACATTTTTGGTGGCCTGGGATGAAACGCGATGTGGTTGCCTTTGTTTCGCGGTGCCTCACGTGTCGGCGGGTGAAGGCCGAGCATCAACGGCCGGCGGGCATGTTCTGACCCTTGCCCATAGCGGAGTGGAAGTGGGACCATATCGCGATGGACTTTGTGACTGGTCTTCCACCCACCACCGGGAGGAAGGACATGATTTGGGTGATTGTGGATCGACTCACAAAGTCGGCCCATTTTCTTGCTGTTGCGAGCGGGACTCCATTGGGACTTTGAGTCAGTTGTACATGAACGAGATTGTGAGACCGCATGGGGTACCATCATCGGTTGTCTCGACCGGGATTCGAGGTTCACTTCCCGTTTTCGGGGCCGGTTTGCCAGGAGGCTATGGGAACCAAGCTTCACTTGAGTACAGCCTTTCACCCTGAGACGGACGGTCGACCGAGCGGACGAATCAGACCATGGAGGACATGTTACGGGCCTGTGTGTTAGATTTCGGGGGTTCGTGGGCAACTCACCTTCCTTTGGTGGAGTTTGCCTACAACAACGACTATCAGGCATCCATTGGGATGGCTCCTTTTGAGGCGTTGTACGGACGGCCGTGTCGATCACCCTTGTGTTGGACCGAGGTAGGAGAGGCAGCCTTCTTGGGGCCACGAGTTGGTTCAAGAGGCTACCGAGAAGGTCAAGTTGATTCGTCGGCGTTTGTTGTCGGCTCGAGTCGGCGAAATCTTATGCGGATCGGCGGCGACCTTTGGAGTTTTTGTTGGTGATCATGTGTTCCTTCGTGTCTCTCCACGCCGTGGACATCGACGGTTTGGGCGAGGTTCCAAGCTATCTCCGCGGTTTATTGGCCCTTTTGAGATTCTGGATCGTGTAGGGCCCGTAGCCTACCGGTTAGCGTTACCACCGCGGCCGAGTCGAGTGCACAACGTGTTTCACGTGTCCCGGTTGAGGAAGTATCACCCCGACCCCACTCATGTGATTGATTGGGGGACGTTGGACATTGAGGATGACATGTCCGTCATTGAGGCCCCTATCCGTATCCTAGATCGGCAAGAGAAACTTTTGCGTGGTCGTGCTTATTCCTTTGGTTCGCGTCTTTGTGGCAGCACCGTGGCATTGAGGAGGAGACATGGGAACGGGAGTCCGTGATGCGGGAGCAAGACCCAGACTTGTTCGCGGACGAACAATCTTAAGCGTGGGAGGTGGGCGTTGGCCAAGGGATAGTGATGTTTCCTTGTGATGTGTTTTCTTGTATTAGTTGATGTATTTGTATTGTCTTTTAAAGACATGTGTTCTTATTTGTGATGTGCTTTGAAATGTGTATTCGTGCCATGTGGACATGTGTTCCGTGCATTATTGTGGTTATGGATTATGGTGGTACTGTTATGTCTTTGTTGTCTTGTGTGTGGTGTATGACCCATTTGGGTGTTGTGGCTTGCCGGGTGGCAAATGGGTAGTTTGTGGTTGTTTTCCTCGTATGTCATTTCTTTTCGAGGACGAAAAGTCTTAAGGGGGAGAGGATGTAAGGACCCGTACCTTGAGTTAGTCGGTTTGCCTCCTGAGTAGAGTTTTTCTAGATTTTGACCTAGTAGTTGGACTCCAATGAATTCACGTGCAAAAGGAAAGATGCTTAGAATGATGTCCTCTATCTACCACAGAAGTTTCAGACCAAATGGACATGTATGTGAGGTGCACGTGATATGGGTCCAATTCACGTGCAAGTGTAATTGTCTTCCAAATGATGCAAGGAGGCTAGGGGTGAAGTTTGAGAGCATTTGGAGTTCATATGGAGTTGCACGTGAATTGGGAATTCACGTGCAAATTGGCGTGCAAGCATATTTTTGCATGGGTCCCTTGGTTTTGGCATTCTAAGGAACTTTCTCCAAAGGACCATGTTGAAATTCTGAATATTTTGGTGTGTATGGATGCGGAAAGGTTGTAGCTTGTGTAATCAAAACTACATCGTTTTGATCCCTGGGTTTACTTAATCAAAACTACGTCGTTTTGATGTGAATGGTGTCTATATAAGGAGGGCTTGAGTTTGAGTTAGGGTTCTTGTGTTCCTTTTCTTTGCTGCCGCCTGAGAGAGAGAGAGAGAGAGAGAGAGAGGGAAGGGGAGTTGTTGGTTGCTGCCGGAGCATCTTGCGTGGGGAGGACAGCGTTTGGCGCGGGAGCAAGGAAGATCTGCTTTAAGGTAGGGGTTCTGTTCTTCCTAAACCCTCCTGTCCTAGGGTCCTAGGGCAGATTTGGGTATATCTGTTTATATATATATATGTAAATTCATATAGGTGTGATCTCCTATATGAATGTTGGCCTTCAAGTGGCATTTTGGTGTGGTTCGTGATCTATATGCTATATGTTTGATGAAAAGCCTGTGTGAATATAGTTATGTGTATATGCCTGGCCAAGTGTTTGAAATTATGCTGTGAAGTTGTGCATGTTATGTGTTTGTGGAAATGCCTGTGTGGCCGGGTTTGTGAGCTTGTGGATATATGCATGCTAAGTGTTCGAGGTTATTCCTGTGTGACTAAGCATACTTAGTGTTTGATGTTATGCCTGTATGGCCATGTGTGCTGCGTGTTTGCTTGTACACCCGGTGGTTGTGGAAGCCTGGGACCGTTTTGTGGAACCCGGTGTTGTGGAAGCCCGGGGCTGTTTTGTGGAACCCGGTGGCTTGTGGAAGCCCGGGACTATTTTGTGGAACCCGGTGGTTGTGGAAGCCCGGGACTGTTCTTGAAACCCGGTGGCTGTGGAAGCCCGGGAGTGTTTATGTACTAGCCCATGTATGATTGTGTTTCTTTGTTATAACCTGTAACCATATCCGGTGGGATAATTGTATCACGACACGGCACTTGTACACAAGGCATGTAGATACCAGGTGCATGGGATGGGTTGGGGAGACATGATCCCCTGCGAGTGTGGTTGCTCACCCCTCCTACCATGTTGTTTTCTTTTCAGGAACCTACAGGCGTTAGGTGGGACCCCAAGGTGGAAGACCTTATTTATTTAATTTGTTTATGTTATTTTTATTATGAGAATCGATGTAACCCCAGTGGGGAAAGGATTTTGTTGTAATAAACTGGATTGGATTGCTTGTAATGAATATTACTTTCTTGAATGTTGTGGATGTTTAAAATGTTAAATTCTTGTTTTGTATCCTACCCCTTTGCCCTCCGTGTGGGTAAAAGGGGAGTCACGTACCGGTTTCCTCGGGTTGGAAATCCGGGGCGTGACACAGGTGATAGAGAATCAAATGTCAAAAACACTTTCGACCGCACTCAAATCCGAGTTCAAATGAAGACGTTATGGTCAAAACCGTATTTGGACCACTAACAGTAGTCAACTAGTGGCTAACCTTTAAAATGGCACCCCGGATCAGGTCACGAATCTCATTTTCTTAATCCTCTCATCATTTTGATAGTTTTAACGTATATGTTGCATATATTCACTCACATAACTTATTTTCAAAAAAAAAAAAACTTTTTCGGTAATAAAGTGATTTAGGGGCGTGCAATACAGTCTTGGTACAAAAATAAGCTCATTTTCATGAAAAAAAAGATATAGGGTCGTTCGTAGTGATGCCTCGAGTTTAAAAATAAAATTTTCACATTTTTTTGAAAACCCAATTGATTTGCCAATCTCAAAAACCCAAAATGTCATTTAAAAATTACAAAATGAGTCAATAGAGATATTTTTCTTCTTCTTCCTTCCTCTTTCCCGCTCACATTTTGCCACACGTCATCCTCTTATTTGTTCAATCCAAAAAAACAAAAACAAAAAACAAAAAAACAAAAAACAAAAAACAAAAATAAAATAAAAATGAAATGAAAAAATCCACTCCGCAAGTTTAATTCAACCTTATCACTTCCCATCTTCACGAGTTGTCATTTTCCGCTTCTCTCTCCCACGCCATCTCCTTCCCCACTTTCGGCCACCACGTTCGAAGGACCATAGTAGAGTCTGACCATCAATGCCCTGCTAGCCATGCTCTCGCCCATACCTCCATCTCTCTCTTCTCCCCACGACCCAACCATTGTCAAGCCTCAGTCCCCTTCTCTCTCTCATAGCTATAACCCAACCCCTTTGAAGCTAACCATGGCCGGTCACCTTCCCATGGTTCCTCGCTACCCCAATCAAACCCTAAAACCTCACTCATCTCCTTTATATATATTTATCTCCTCCACCAAAGAAAAGAGGGGCTCCCAATTTACAAAAATAAAAAAAACTTAGTTACCACATCTTATCACCCTCAATCCCAAAGAGTTCCCCTGGCGGCCGGAAATCACCTTCCTAGCTGCTGCCTCTGTTCCTACTTCCAGACGGAGGTTATGCCGCCGCCACCACCATTTCAAATCCTCATCTGAAGCCACAAAGAAACGTCCCTTTATCTTGCCTGTTCTTCCCTTCCACCACAACAACCTGCTAAACATCGACCTATGGCTCTGCCATCCCAACCACTAGCCGTCTTTCCTTGTCGCGCGTACACCACAAACAATACCGTACCAACCACTAGCCGTCTTTCCTCCATCATTACCGTACCAACCAGCCAACACTGACTACACCAACCGCTATCTCCTCGGCTGTTCCAGGCCATCCACAACACGCACAGGCCTAATGACTCCCAAAGCCGCCGCTCCCTGCCGATGCCACTGCTGTACCGAGAGCCCGAGCCCCGCATGAAGCAAGCCTATTGAAGGTGGTACAAGGAGGTGAAGCCTGCTGCCCAAGGACTTCAAGAAAGCCTTCTATTCATGTCAAACACTTGTTGCTGATACATGAGGACTTTAAAGGAAATGGGTTTGTTTTTCTGCAAAATATTCTATTTGTGATTACAAGATGTCTACGCCACCTTTGGCTACATGAGAACTTTGGTTCTAGGTTTTGATTTTGGTTCTCGGTTTGCTGTTCACGGTTATATATGGTCATATATAGCTGTTGGTCCCTAGTGTCACAGGGTCAGGTTTCCTGTGCCTCTCAACCCATTGTGACACTTAGCTTCTCTATCCACGGTCTGCTAAGTTTAGCCTTTGAGGGTTGAAGCGCACGTAGACTGGTTTCGCCCTGCCACTGGGCTCATCAGGAGAACGGCTCCAGTTCCCGACCAGTTTGTGTAAGGATGGCCAAATCCCTTCTTCAACGTCAAGTCCTCGACTAGCGGCGTGCTCCCCGCATTCAACCGGGTCGGCACGTCTGAACTCCGAAGGGTTCCATCCATTTTCCTCCACGAACTGCCTGGAACCTTCCGCTGCGCACCATCTACACTTTCAACCAACCCCTCTCTTTTACGTAGCACGAATACATTCCTGAATCGTGCCATTGAGAAACGTCCCGCCAGCACCACGCTGCTCGGGTCGTGACATTCTCCTCCACCCAATCCTCGCAACGTTGCGCTTGTCGACATCGCTTCCCCGCAGGCGATGACATCGTTACCTTGACGCCCTCCCACTCGCCCAATGTCAACAGCTTGGACATCGCTTCCCCGCAGGTTGCAACACCTTTACCAAGATGCTCGCCTACTCACCCAATGTCCAAAGGATAGGAGGCTTCCAAGGTCGCTTCGACGCGCTTCTTCGTACTCCCTTGCCCAACTCTGTATCACACTCTAGGATACTCCAACTCTATGGACGCGAGGCGTGCAAGACACTATCGGTCGACTCACCTCTGTGAGCTCCCACCTTGGGATCACGCTACTCCCGAGAGTGCTCAGCGAGTCTTCAGGATACGGGCCGGTTCGGCTCTGATACCACTTGTCACGGGGTTAGGTTTCCTGCGCCTCTCAACCCATTGCGACACTTAGCTTCTCTATCCACGGTCCGCTAAGTTTAGCCTTTGAGGGTTGAAGCGCACGTAGACTGGTTTCGCCCTGCCACTGGGCTCATCAGGAGAACGGCTCCAGTTCCCGACCAGTTTGTGTAAGGATGGCCAAATCCCTTCTTCAACGTCAAGTCCTCAACTAGCGGCGTGCTCCCCGCATTCAACCGGGTCGGCACGTCTGAACTCCGAAGGGGTTCCATCCATTTTCCTCCACGAACTGCCTAGAACCTTCCTTGCGCACCATCTACGCTTTCAACCAACCCCCTCTCTTTACGTAGCACGAATACATTCCCTGAATCGTGCCACTGAGAAACGTCCCGCCAGCACCACGCTGCTCGGGTTGTGACACTAGGAGCCTAGGGGGGTGAATAGGCTCTTATCAAAAACTCTTCTTTTTCTCTGGCACACCACTTTTTTGGTTAAAAGATTATATCAGCGTGGAAGACAACCAGATAGTGGAAGTATTTTATTTTATTATCAAAAGATAATTACAAAAAAATAATAATAGATTAAAGCTGATAACAAGCTTTGTGATTTACTGAAACTCTCTAGCACTTTGTTTTACAATAACTCACACACTAGCCAACTTAATCTCTAAGAGCTCTTGTACATGTATGCGCATCTATGAAAGTATACAAAGCTTAATATATATAGACATCCCTTGGAAAACATTCTTGGAACAGGATCTTCCGAGCACCGTGTAGCATTGAATTCTTCTTGAAAAATGTCTCTTCTTTAATTGCTGCGAATGTGGTGCTCAAAATCTTGGGACTTTAAACATTGAATTTCTTCGTGTGATCCCAATTGCATTTAAGGCTCTGTCCACATCTCCATGTGATCCACGTGTAAGACGACTTAGATATTCAACGAATCTTTCTTACATCGGGACACAACGAGTTGATGACTTGAATGAGTAGCTGATAGAGTGAAGCAACATCTTTTTAATCCGTTGTAAGCTTCCTTACTCTGTGTTAATGAAGCTTGGATCCTTACTCCGTGTCAGTGCTTGCTTACTCCGTATTAGTTTGATACTGGAATCCTTATTCCGTGCCAGTGCTTCCTTACTCTGTATGAACGAAAGGTTCGAAGGGCTTACTCCGTATCAGCGCTTCCTTACTCTGCTTGAATTCCTTACTCCGCATGAGTAAAAGGTTCAGATGGCTTACTATATATCAGTGCATCCTTACTCCGCTTGAGTAAAAGGTTTGTATTCTTTACTCTACATCAATTATCCTTACTCCGTGCGAACAAAGGACTTGGGTCCTTATTCCGCACAAGTCCTTCCTTACTCCGCGTGAATGAAAGACTCGGATTCCTTACTCCATGTCTTTTTGTCTTTAGTCCGCTTGAGTGGAAGACTTATCTTTTTACTCCGTGCGAGATGTAGACTAGGATTCTTATTCCGCATCTTTTTAACTTAGTTCATTTTAAGTGTAATACGCGGATTCCTTAGTCCATAACTTTAAGTATTAAGTCCGCACGAATGATCCTTATTTCGTATGAGGACTTGGTTATTTACCAAGTACTTAATGACACTCATGTTGGTCCGGATCAGGATTATATATCCTGTCCTTAACTTTGCTTTCACGAGTGAAGATCCGATTTAGAGTTATATCTTCTGCAACAACTTAGAATAAACATAAAAGATCTCAAACCAGATTACATAGGGTTTTAACTGCATCATCTAAATTCTGGGTTTTATCCAATAATCTCCCCCAATATGGATATGCCAAAATCCTTTTTAATCTGATCTGGTAAGTGAGGCAGCAAGATACACAAACAAAAATAAAGATAGCTTACACATTCCATTCATTAGCAACATGAATACATTTTTAGCCTTAGTACAAAAATATTACATTATGGAACATAAGGCTTACTATACTTCAAGATTATTGTTGCTGCTTCCTCACGAAGCTCCATTATCTGCTCCATCGTAAAATTAACGATGTTGTTCTTGTATTCATCTACCTTTATGAAGGACTTAATGAAGAAGCAGACAAAAGCACCGTAGCTATCTCCTTCGGGCTGTTGAGGCACATTCTTCTTGCTTCGGATCAACGCTTTCAGCTTTTCAGTAGGAGCCAAAGGTGTTTGACCCATATCTTCATAAAGCTTGGCTTGTCTCACTGCTTCTATCAGTCGAAGCCGCAAAAGGATCTAATTGATTCTTTCTTACTTTGTGTTGCACAATTTGATGAGAATCAATTAGTAGCAACTGCTTAAAAGGAATCAAAAAGACAATAAGCATGAAATGCAGAGTCTTGACCCAAAGACGGAATGAGGACGAAGTAAGATTTTTCAAGGTTTGTTGTCCTCCGCGAGTTCCATCAATGAAGGTCCGGATGTGGGCTATATCTGGAAGATAACCGTAACGCCCCAAATTCGGGACCTCCAAACTGGGTGCATTAAGTGGAAATTAAATATACAAGTTTTATATAAATTTCAAACTATTACTTATTTCATCAAACAAACCATTCATTATTACAAATTTCAATCCATGATCTTTAAGGTTTAGGGGTTTAGAGACTAAGTGTTCTTAACCCATTATTACATAACAAGCACACAAGCAATCAAACTTAATAAATCTTTAAAATTCCACACAACTTTATTTCCAAGCACTTCTCCACTCCTTATCCTAGTTTCTTCATTCCTTTAATTATCTCGGGTTAGAAAAGAAATCATAAAAAGGGTGAGCTCAAATAGCCCGATGGGTAAATATAAGTGGGCAAGGAAAATCATAAAGATATCGAACATAAGAAATACCATAAAAATTTCATAACGTTTGTACATCATACGTGAACAACATTTCACAACGGAATCATAACATGGAAGATTATGTTTGGACATCATATCATAACATCATGATCTAGGTTAACTACCCAGATACCATATCATAACATAACATATTATTACTGGATTGACACTCTCTAGTGATGTTCTTTACCCAATACATTGGAGGTCTTTCTGCAACCACCCATCATAAACTTACTTTGTCCAAACATAAGAGGTTATAACAACTTTAACATACATAACATGAGACATCATAGAATTCCAATAAAACATTCAAGGTTAACAAGGATAACCACGAATATCAAAATGTTATCTACCCTAATCAATAACATAGATTATCAAGAGAGATTAAAAAGAGACTAATGCTCTCAACAATAAAATGGAATTAGAAGAATAAGAAACATAAAACTCTTACAATAATAATTTCAAATAAAACAAGATAAGAGAGGAAGAGGAAAGTGAGAATGAAGAAAAGAAAACCCTTATAATAATAATGAAACACAAACTATAATGGTAAAGAAAAAGGGAATGAGAAAACCCTTACGATCCGCTTGTCGTTCTTCGCATTTTAAACCTTAAAAATCAAACATTAAATTAATATTTTTGTCTTTCCATTCTAATACCATCAAAATAATTATGTATGTATATATTTATACGTGATAATGGCAACTGTATAGTAATAAATACATATGAGGTGATATAACCAACCTTATTAATAACATATGTGAGGTGGTAAAACCAACCATGTAAATAATCTATAAGAGGTGGTAAAACCGACCATGTAAATAATATATATAAGGTGGTAAAACCAACCGTGAATATAGTATATATGAGGTGGTAAAACCAACCATATAGATTTACATAATAAATAATAAGTAACTTCAAAATTTCAAAATCTTGCGTATTACCTTTTCGTAGAACTTCAACGCTTGGTAAGTACCAAAAACAAAAAAGAGTTTGAGTAGATTATTTGGGGTGTTAAGAGGGCTTAAGGGAGTGTTTGTAGAGGAAAATCTCGTGGTATGGTTTGAGGGACTTGTGCAATGAGAGGGGAGGCAAAACACTCCTTATATAGGACAAGGGTGGTGGTAGGTGGTAGGTGTGGTAGGTGAAACTTTTGTCCTTAATACCTTATTTTCTTTCCTAATTTTATCCTTTTCAAATAATTTGATTCTTATCCCATTATTATATACCACGTGGACCCCTTGTTTCCCCCATTTTTGAATTTTTTGGATTTGTTTGACTTTGAAGGTTCTTTTGGTCACAAAAGTCACATGGGTGCATGGCCTACTATTTTGACTATAACTTTCTATATTCTTCATTAAATTAAATAAGGCAAATTGGGATGGATTCCTAACTTAATTATCTACATTTCAAGACTAATTTTAAGTTTATTGGACTTGTATATCAAAAGATATTGGGTTTTGAAGTGAGACTAGAAATTCTGGGCGTGCTACTAGACCTTTGTGCACTGTTTAAATTGTTTCTCCTAATGGGCTGATCCAATGAGTCTACAATTTTAACCACAGGTTTATGACTAAATATAGAGCACATTGTAACAATATCAAGTCATTTGGATCTACATAAACAAATCTATAAATTTTTAAAGATGATTTTCAGAACTGCGCTAGTCTATCCTTTCTAAGTATAACTATTGGTCATGGAGTATTAATTAACATTTTTGTATTTTACAACTCTTAATAAATTTTGATGTGATAAATTCAAAGTTTTATTCTATTTGATTTAGATTCAACATGTCAACCAAGAAATTATTTAAACAAATGATTGAAATAATTATATAGTTAGGTAAAATAACATAACACCTCATTAGAAAACTTAATAACACACTTATTTTCTTAAACTGTAATTTATCTATGAAAAATAAATCTTATGCAATATTTAATTAACATTAATATAATTATCATACATACTATCAAATAATATTTTCTAAATATATGATCAAAATAGTTTAATTATAAACATAAATAACATAATAAATATTTATTATTTTATTAAAAAAAACTCGGATCTTACATCCTACCCTCCTTAAAGAAATTTCGTCCTCGAAATTATTTCGTACCTTCATTATCACAAAAGCTCATGCTCCCAAGGAAAAAATTATAATTACTTTCTATGGCCTATTCAATATTTCTCGAATTGGATCCGCATAAACCCCGAGGGTTAAGCGAGCTTTTGCAGCAGAGCCACATTGTCCTTCTGCTAACATTGCCGATGTGGCTACACGGATGAGATTAGCCTTTTCCCTCATTCTTGTTTTGCTCTAATAGTAGCCAATGATTACGAACTACCAATTCGTCTATGGTAAAGAGTAGTCTTGTAATCTCACCTTACACCCTTCGTCAATCTTCATCTCGCATGGTGCTAGGTTCGAGTATATACACGTGAGAGTTGGATGATGCCATATCGTTGCACTTGCTTTCTATAAAGATTATCTGCTCCTTCGTTTACATTTTATATATATTACTTGCTAGAAAGTACGACTACTTCAATAATGATAATGATATTATAATTGATATTTCCTAAATGTCAAAATAGGCTTGTTCTATCATCAATCAAAATCATATCAATCACTTCCTATAGATATAAAATATTAACTAAGATTTGCGGTTTCACATTATAAAACGTGTCCTAGACATTATTACCAATATTATTACTTTCCATTTATTATGTTTATCGAACATTATCACTCTTAAAAACTCTAGGGTTCTACGATGACATAGGGTTAAAAGCATAATTTATTTAAAAGGAAATATGTGAAATAAAATACACCATACAAATTTCAAATTATGATAGAGCTAAGCGGTTTTCTAGATGTTGTCTAAATTCGATGATCCAGCTTTAGCTTCCCAAAGGTTCTTTGGAATAGCACCTTCATGTGTTGGCTTATACTCTTCCATTTTTCTAAGTAAATCATTTGGGTTCTTCTTAACGATGATGATCCTCTTTTGTGATGGTTTAATGAAACCTTCTTTGATGGCAGTATCGATTTGGGCTATAAAGGGGTCGAAAAATCCATCTATATTAAGTAGGCCTATGGGTTTATCATGGATACCTAGTTGAGCCCAGCTAACGATTTCCATGAATTCCTCCACAGCTCCAATGTCTCTTGGAAGTATAATGAAGCAATCAGAGTCTAGCAACTTCTTCCTTTCGTTGATGGAGTTCGGAGATCACGTTTCCATGCTTTGAATGTGTAGATATATGTCCTCCCGCTGAGCGAACGACTTGAGACAAAAGCTCTAGAAGTCCAATAATTTCGCAATTTGCAGACAACGTCTGACCCTTTAAAGACAAGTTCCTCACCGAGTTCTATGGTTGCGATCTTATAACACTCTTTCTTCCCAATGGTTTTTTCTCCAAGAACACCAACTCGTTGAAACCTTGAGTTTCGTGGTAATTTATAGTAGGAAGCCATTTTTCAACTAAAGAGAAATTGATGTCTAGATCTATAACTATGGAAATGGCGCATACTTCCATTTATAATGTTATTCGTTGGGGTGGGTAAACTTAGCGTGTAAGAAAAAGCAAGATAAAAGATAACTTGACCGTGTCCTAGAAGCATAGGTGCATTAACTTCTATATATAACAAGAGCATGGGTGAGTGCCTTTGGCGTGCGGTATAAGGCATGCATGATATGGCGTCGCATGATATGGCGTCGACATGTAGTAAATCTATACCTATGTAGCTTTAGCGTGCCGTAATATTGAAGCTAGGATTCTTAACTTAAAGCATGGAACAGGATGATAGGTATTTACTTGGGCATTAAAGAAAGGAGTATATATCAAAAATAAAATAATCGTGGTATAAAAATATAAGGGTTACTTAACTGACAATGGTAACATAAGTTAAACATGACATGTGATAATAGTGAGATTTCATAAGATAACTATTTAAATTAAGGGGTCATCATTTATTTGCTTCTCTGATCGAGCATTTAGTCCTTACGTTAAACCGGGCTACTTACTTGCATATTGCTTGGGAGGTGGCCTAATGGTGTCACGTTGTGTGAATATTCTGAATGTCTTGGTTCGGTTCCTATGTGTTCCCTACTGGAGTAGTGGTTGATGATTTGCCACTTACGAGGCCTGCTTGTTATCTGAGCTGGTCCGAGCCTAATTACATATACTGAATTCGACATGCCTATAATTATTTTAGGCTATCAATTATTGTAGAAGTAAACGTGAATTTTAACTTATTATTTAAGTTATATAATTATTATTATTATTAGGTTTTTTTAAACCACACATTCATACTTTTATCCCTCACCACGTATTCCTCCATGTTTCCTTTCGAGCTTGCTTCCCCTACAACGAGCTTCGAATCTGGTAAAATAACAACTCCTTTCCTTCTCTAAAAATGTTTCCTTTCGTCAAGATTTTATTTACAGTTCTTGTTATTTTTGTAACATTCTTATTTTTCATGGACGAAGTGTTTAGTTCAATTTTCATACCGTTTCTTATGACAATCTATCTGTTTTATATTATTGCAATGTTGGTGTAATTTCCTTTATGTACTATTTTCTTATGAAATAAATTGTGTTTGTGTGCGATATACACTACTATTATTTTATAGCATGACGAGTGACGTACCTTTCACAAGTGTGTTTTTCTAAAATCACGTAGAAGACTTGATAACATACCTTTCACCGTGTCATTTACTAGATTTCACTCGTGTCCGCTTCTTTCAAGATATATACATGAAATACCCGTTAGTCAATTAGTAAACAAAATATAATTCCTAACAATAATCTCACGCATTCACTTAAAGTTTTATTGATTTTGATTTCTTGTTGCGTGCTTATACTTTATTCCTATGCTTTATATGAAATTATCATTCTAAGACCTTCAACTTATGTGTTGCACTTTATATTTCTACGATTCAGTCTCTAACCTATACTAAACCATCGCTCTCGATACCAACCGTAACGCCCTCAAATTGGGGAACTCCAAACCAGGTGTGTTAGCGAAAATTAAATATACAAGTTTTATATAAATTTCAAACTATTACTTACTTCATCAAACAAACCAAACATTATTACAAATTTCAATCCAACATTTTTAAGATTTAAGGGTTTAGAGACTAAGTGTTCTTAACCCATTATTACATAACAAGCACACGAGCAATCAAACTTAATAAATCTTTAAAGTTCCACACAACTTTTTTTCCAAGCACTTCTCCACTCCTTATCCTAGTTTCTTCATTCCTTTAATTATCTCGGGTTAGAAAAAAATCATAAAAAGGGTGAGCTCAAATAGCCCAGATGGGTAAATATATGTGGGCAAGGAAAATCATAAAGATATCGAATATAAGAAATACCATAAAAATTTCATAACATTTGCACATCATACGTGAACAACATTTCACAAGGGAATCATAACATGGAAGATTATGTTTGGACATCGTATCATAACATCATGATCTAGGTTAACTACCCGGACACCATATCATAACATAACATATTATCACTAGATTGACACTCTCCAGTGATGTTCTTTACCAAATGCATTGGAGATCTTTCTGGAACCACCCATCATAAACTTACTTTGTCCAAACATAAGAGGTTATAACAACTTTAACATACATAACAAGAGACATATCATAGAATTCCAATAAAACATTCAAGGTTAACAAGGATAACCACGAATATCAAAATGGTTATCTACCCTAATCAATAGCATAGATTAACAAGAGAGATTAAAAAGAAACTAACATTCTCAACAATAAAATGGAATTAGAAGAATCAGAAACATAAAACTCTTACAATAATAATTTCAAATAAAACAAGATAAGAGAGGAAAAGAAAAGTGAGAATGAAGAAAAGAAAACCCTTACAATAATAATGAAACACAAACTATAATGGTAAAGAAAAAGGGAATGAGAAAACCCTTATAATCCGCTTGTCATTCTCCGCGTCTTAAACCTTGAAAATCAAACATTAAATTCATATTTTTGTCTTTCCATTCTGATACCATAAAAATAATTATGTATGTATATATTTATACGTGATAATGGCAAATGTATAGTAATAAATACATATGAGGTGATATAACCAACCTTATTAATAACATATGTGAGGTGGTAAAACCAACCATGTAAATAATCTATAAGAGGTGGTAAAACCAACCATGTAAATAATATATATAAGGTGATAAAACCAACCATTAATATAGTATATATGAGGTGGTATAACCAACCATATAGATTTACATAATAAATAATAAGTAACTTCAAAATTTCAAAATCTTGAGTATTACCTTTTCGTAGAACTTCGACGCTTGGTAAGTATAAAAAAACAAAAGAGAGTTTGAGTAGAGTATTTGGGTTGTTAAGAGGGATTAAGGGAGTGTTTGTAGATGGAAATTTCGTGGTATGGTTTGAGGGACTTGTGCAATGAGATAGGAGGGAAAACACTCCTTATATAGGGCAAGGGTGGTGGTAGGTGGTAGGTATGGTAGGTGAAACTTTTATCCTTAATACCTTATTTTATTTCCTAATTTTCTCCTTTTCAAATCATTTGATTCTTATCCCATTATTATATACCACATGGACCCATTGTTTCCCCCCATTTTTGAATTTTTTGGATTTGTTTGACTTTGAAGGTTCTTTTGGTCACAAAAGTCACATGGGTGCATAGCCTACTATTTTGATTATAACTTTCTAGATTCTTCATTAAATTAAATAAGGCCAGTTGGTATGGATTCCTAACTTAATTATCTACATTTTGAGACTAATTTCAAGTCTATTGGAGTTGTATATCAAAAGTTATTGTATTTTGAAGTGAGACTAGAAATTCTGGGCGTGTTACTAGACTTTTGTACACCGTTTAAATTGTTTCTCCTAATGGGATGATCCAATGAGTCTACAATTTTAACCAAAGGTTTATAACTAAATTTGGAGCACGTTGTAAAAATATCAAGTCATTTGGAGCTGCATAAACAAATTTATAAATTTTTAAAGATGACTTCCAGAACTGCGCTAGTCTATCCTTTGTAAGCATAACTATTGGTCATGGAGTATTAATGAACATTTTTATATTTTACAACTCTTAATAAATTTTGATGTGATAAATTCAAAGTTTTATTCTATTTGATTTAGATTCAACATATCAACCAAGAAATTATTTAAACAAACGATTGAAATAATTATATAGTTAGGTAAAATAACATAACACCTCATTAGAAAACTTAATAACATACTTATTTTCTTAAAATGTAATTTATTTATGAAAAATAAATCTTATGCAATATTTAATTAACATTAATATAATTATTATACATACTATCAAATAATATTTTCTAAATATATGATCAAAATAGTTTAATTATAAACGTAAAATAACATAATAAATATTTATTATTTTATTAAAAAAAAACTAGGATCTTACAATAACCCTCGAGACCAACATGGAAGTACATTAATAACGTGTCCATTCACATACGATCAGACAACAGCCTCATCTCCATCTTTACCGCCCGAGAGAAGTTATCTATGTCTTTAGTAGAGAACAAGCCCTTCCCGGAACGTAAAGTCCTTATATCTTGAGGTGAGAAGGGAGAGATATCGTGGGTCATCTTCGCTCGGCGATAGAGGTGGCATACCGAGTCATGGGGTTGTAGATGCTTCCATCCGCATCATATGGATCGAGTTCCGCGTATGATGGGAGGAAGGTGATGGCTTTAGATGGAGAAGTCGAAGGAGGAGTTGCCTGGAGGAGCCGGGCTAAGTGAAGCGGTTACGTTTGGGGATGGGTATTCTCGGAGGAAGTGTATATGCACGCCGCTTACCAGAGGGAGCGGAGGGAGCCGCAACAGGATCGGATAGCATATTCTCCCCCTGTTTTGGTAGATCATTGGGGAGCGGTAGGAGCGTGGCCATGGTGTGAGCCAAGTCCGCAAAGGAGGTAGACAATGAATGCACGGAAGCGGCCACAAGATCCATTTTCTCGCTCCATGGAAGTGGAAGAGTCGATGAGCACGAAGAGGAGTTATGCACTTAAAGCATCAACCTTAATAGCGATGATAGGGATTTGGGCACTCTGGGCTTGAGCATGGCGGTCCAACTAGGTAGAGAGCACAGTGTCGGAATGGCCCATGCCAAAGGAAGCTAGCCCAAGTGCAAACTCCGGAGCTTTGGAGGACTCCCCCGCATGAAGAGATGCGGGGGTGTGCTGGGTAAAGGAGTCGACAGGAGGAGAGAGAGGTTGATCGAAAGCAGCGACGAAGGGTTGGTTGGAGCATCGGAGGCATCCGGAGCGATGGATTCACTGTGATAGAGAGGTTAACAATAGGAATTGCGAAGGAGAAGTGGGCCCGGCCTCAGCAGGGAAGGAACCCATGCGTCATGGGCCGGTCCGGAGGTAATAGTAGCAAATGCTGCGTCGGGAAGAGAATCCGGCGAAAAAAAGCCATGGTCCAAATTCCAGACGATCATATTTTCTGGGGTTTGGGAATGGCGTGTATAATACACCCAGAGATCATTGTCGGGGATGGTGGCAGTACATGCGAGGCTAAAACGGAACCAAAGGTCTGTAAGAGTGTCGCGGGGAGACGGTCCGGGTAGTCTCGGGGTTGAGAAAGTGGGCGCAAAGGGACTTCCAGGAGGAGATTGTGTTGGATCAAGCCCGAATTTGGATGATGCGAACAGAACCCTATGTAACTTGATCTCGAGACTTTTGTTGTTTTCATGTTGAGTAATTACAGAAGATATGAACTTGATCCGGTCCTACACTCGTGAGAGGAAAGCTAAGGACGAGATACATAATCCCGATCCGAATGAGAGTGTGCGTCGTAAAATAGTTGGTACATAACCAAGTCTTCACTTCATACGGAATAAGGATCATACGTGCGGACTAATGAGTTAAAGCTAAGGACTAAGAAATCTGTGCTTAATACCTTAAAATGGACTGAGTCAATAGATGCGGAGTAAGAATCCTAGTTTATAAGTCGCACTGAGAAAGTCACAGTTATCACGGAGTAAAAAGGCTAAGTCTTCCACTCAAGCGGACTAAGGAAAAAAATCACGGAGTAAGAAATTTGGAGCATTCTATACATGCGGAGTAAGGAACGACTCATGCAGAATAAGGACCCGAGTCTTTATTTTTGCACGGAGTAATGAAATTTGATGCGGAGTAAGGAATCCGAACCTTTTACTCTTGCGGAATAAGGATGTGCTGATACGGAGTAAGCCATGCATTCCTTTAACTCATGTGGAGTAATGAAACTAGATGCGGAGTAAGGAAGCGCGATACGGAGTAAGCACTCCGACCTTCTCATTCATACGGAGTAAGGAAGCGCTTACACGGAATAAGGATTCCCATTCTAAATTGATACGGAGTAAGCAATCATTGCTACGGAGTAAGGATCTGAGCTTAGTTTAACACGGAGTAAGGAACCTTACACCGGATTTAAGATATTACTTCTTCAACTTATCTCTTCGTATTCAAAGTCACGGCTCATTGCTTCCCGATGTAAGACAAACTCATTGAGAACCTAAAGCATTTTACACGTGGATCATCCGGATATGTGGACATAACTTAGACCGAACTTGGGAACTCACAAACGCATTTTTGTTTTGCAAACCCAAGACATTGAGCTCCATATCCTCAACACTTAAGAGAGAGAGGATTCCGAGGAACGTAATTGTGCACATAGTCCGGAACAACAAGTTCCAAGATTGTCTCTCAAGGATGTGCTATATATATATTATGTAAACCTTGTATATTGTGTGTGCACGCATGAATGTAAAAGAGCTCAAGTAGATCATAGAAGTTAGTGTGTGAGTGCATTGTAAACAGAGTGTTAGAGAGTTGTTAGTAGATCAAAAAGCTCCCTAAGCTTTAATCTGCTTCCATTTTGTTGTACTTATCATTTTGATAATAAAACAAAATACTTTCATTATCTGGTTATTTTCCACATTGATTCTATCTCTTAACTAGATAGGTGTTGTGCCAAAGAGTTAGAGGAAGAGTTTCGAAAGAACCGATTCACCCCCCCCCCTCTAGGCTCCAAGGGACCAACAAGTGGTATCAGAGCAAGTTCTATCTCCTCAAAGTAGAGATCCCTCTCTCTCTCTCTCTCTCTCTCTCTCTCTCTCTCACCAATGGTCAAGAAAGCGGTATGCTATTCAACACTCACCTGAACTGCGGAGGTGCACAAGAGCCCCTCCCTAATCGAAGCAACAGTGAAAATGTTGATCCACCTCAACCTGCTGCTGCCGCTGCTCCTTAACCACGGAGTTCTGGTTTCACTCTGACCAAACCGCCAAAGTTCACACCTGAGCTTTTCTCCCAGTGGAAAGCTCGCATGAGAATGTTCATGGTCCGCCATGATCATCTCATGTGGCCATGTCTCCATCGGGGAGATACCCACTACGATGACGATCGAAGAACATGGAGTTGAAGGCCAAAGACCGATGCCGAACTCACCAATGATGAAAGAGCCTAGCAATGTGCTAATGAAAAGGCTCGGCATATGTTACATCGTCTTTGGACTCCGAACGTTTCACGGACGTCCAGGGTGCACGACAAGAAAAGGCGTTCGGGATAAACCGACAATCCTCTTTGAAGGAAGTCGGTCCCAAATGCAGAATGTTATCCGTACTCTCGGACGTAATTTTGAGAGTTTCAATCACAAACCTGGCAAATCCCTCGAAAGCATCTATTAGAGATTCGGAGAGCTCATCCTTGAGCTAAAAACTTTCAATGAGCACTATTCTCAATCTCAAATCAATGACAAGTTTTTCCACTCTCTCCTGGATCGCTACTACTCCAAGTAGCTCCAGACGCAAGCCGATAAGAACTGCAAGTATGTTCCCCTTGAAAAACTATACGGAGAGCTATGGACTCACGAGGTCAGGTTCAAATACTCGACCGAGATGAGAAAATAGCTTGGAAAGAAAAAGGGGATAGCTTTCAAAGCTACGAATGTCTTAACATACTGAGGAATGATGATTCGGAAGAGTCGAGAACTCGACTCGATCTCAAGAAGAAATAGCTCTTCTGGTCAAATCCTTTGAGCGATTCCTTGGGAAAAGCAAAAAGGGATTCAAAAGAGGCTCCTCATCATCATTCCAAAGGAAGGAGTGATCGGAGTCTAGTTCCCAGGAATGCTATAACCGTGGGAAACCCAACACTGGGCCAAGGATTGTAAATCCAAATCTAAGATTGACCGAGAAAAGTGACAAGGTTACTCCTCGATGCTCCACCTCGACAACAAGAAGAACAAGAGGAAGGTGTTCATCACAAAGTACGTCGTTGGCTCGGAAGAAGAAGAAGAATCCTCGAGATGATGAGCCAACTCCTGCGCCGAACATCTGCCTCATGGCAAATCTGAGGTACCTTCGATCTTTGAGCTCATGAGTAAATTAGAATCTCTTATTACGGAATGTGATCATGAAAAGAATGAGAGACTAATAATTACTCAATTGTACAAAGATATGGAAAGTCGGAACAAACGTCTTGAAATTACTATTGCTAGACTTGAAAAAGTGTTGGATCAAGCCCAGGAATTTGGATAATGCTAATAAAGCCCTATGTAATTTGATTTGAGACCTTTGTTGTTTTATCTTAAGTCATCGCAGAAGATATGACCTTCATCTGGATTTACACTCGTGTGAGCAAAGCTAAGGATAGGATACATAATCCCTGATCCAGGTGAGAATAAGTGTCGTCAAACACTTGGTATATAACCAAGTCTTTGTCTCATACCTGGATCAAGGATCATTCGTGCGGACTAAGAACTTAAAAGCTACGGACTAAGAAATCCGCACTTAATACTTCAACGGTCTAAGTCTAAAAGATGCGGACTCGAGAATCTTAGTCTACAAAGTCGCACGGAGTAAGAGAGTCAACAAGGAGTTAAAAAGATAAGTCTTCCACTCAACAGGACTAAAGTAAAGAAGACACGGAGTAAGGAATCCAAGTCTTTCATAGATGCGGAGTAAGGAAGCACTTCTATGAAATAAGGACTTGAGTCTTTATTTACACGGAGTAAGGAAATTAGATGCGGAGTAAGGAATCCGAACCACTCACTCATGCGGAGTAAGGATGTGCCGATACGGAGTAAGCCATCTTTTCCTTTTAACTCATGTAGAGTAAGGAAACTAGATGCGGAGTAAGCACGCAGATGCGGAGTTAAGACTCCGAACTTGTCTTTCATACGGACTAAGGAAGCGCTTACACGGAATAAGGATTCCAGTACCAAATTGATACGGAGTAAGCAATCAGATTACGGAGTAAGGATCCGAGCTTGATTTAAGCACGGAGTAAGGAACCTTACACCGGATTCAAGAAGACGCTACTTCAACTATCTCTTCGTAATCAAAGTCATCACCTTGTCGTTTCCCGATGTAAGACAAACTTGTTGAGAACCTAAAGCATCTTACACGTGGATCATCCGGATATGTGGACACGACCCTAATCGCACTTGGGAACTTATAAAGAATCTTAAACATTACAAACCCAAAATCTTGAAGACCACATCCACGACAATTAAGGCAGAGAGATTTCCGAGAGAGAGAGTAAATGTGCACAATGTCCGGAACAATAAGTTCTAAGGTTATCTCTTGTGGATGTCACCTATAAATAGTAACACTTGTACATATTATAAAAAGTACTTCTGTGTAAACGTGTAAGAGCTTGTGCATGTACTAAAGCTCATAGAGATCAAAGAGGCTAGTGTGTGTGTACTTGTAAACAGAGTGTCAAAGAGTTGTTAAGTAGGTCTAAAAGCTTTCGAGCTTTAGATCGCTTTCATTTTGTTGTACTTATCATACCGATAATAAAACAAAATACTTCCACTATCCTGGTTATCTTTCACTTTGTTTCTATCTCTTAACCGGATAAGTGTTATGCCAAAGAGTTCGAAAAGAGCTTCGATAAGAGCCTATTCACCCCCTCTAGGCTCCAAGGGACCAACAAGTGGTATCGAGCAAGTTCTATTTGTTCTAAGTAGAGATCCCACTCTTTCACTCTTACCAATGGCCGAAAAAAGCGGCATGCTATTCAACACTCGCCTTAACTCCGGAGGTGCACAAGAGCCCTTCCAAATCGAAGTAGCGGTGAAAATGTCGATCCACCTCAACTGCTACCGCCGCCGCTTCATAACCACGGAGTTTCGCTTCACTCGACAAAGCCACCCAAATACACACCTGAGCTTTTCTCCCGGTGGAAAGCTCACATGAGAATGTTCATGGTCTGCCATGATCATCTCATGTGGCCATGTCTTCATCGGGAGATACCCACTCCGATGACTATCGGAGAACATGGAGTTAGAAGACCAAAGACCGATCTTGAACTCACCAATGATGAAAGAGCCTGGCGGTGTGTAAACGAAAAGGCTCGCACATGTTACATCATCTTTGGATTCCGAAGCTTTTACGGACGTCCAGGGGCTGCGGGAGGACGAAAGCGGTCCGGGATAAACCGACAATCCTCTATGAAGGAAGTCGGTCCCAAATGACGAACATTATCTGTACTCTCGGACGTAACTTTGAGAGTTTCAATCACAAACGGGCGAATCACTCGGGAGCATCTATCGGAGATTCGGTAAGCTAATCCTTGAGCTGAAAGCGTCAATGAGCATTATTCTCAATCTCGGATCAATGACAAGTTCTTTCGCTCCTTGCCGGATCGCTACTACTCCAAACAACTCCAGACGCAATTTGACAGGCGGCATTATGTCCCCTTGAAGAACTATATAGAGAGCTACGGACTCACAAGGTCGGGTTTAAATACTCGACCGAGATGAGAAAATAGCTCGAAAAGAAAAGGGGTAGCTCTCAAAGCTACGGAATGTCTCAAAGATAACTGAGGAATGATGATACGGATGAGTCCGAGAATTCGACTCGACGAGGAAGAGGAAATAGCTCTCCTTGTCAAATCCTTTGAGCGATTCCTTCGGAAGAGCGAGAAAAGGATCCGAAGAGGCTCCTCATTATCTTTCCAAAGGAAGGAGCGACTGGAGTCTAGTTCCCAGGAATGCTACAACTATGGGAAAACCGGTCACTGGGCCAAGGACCGCAAATCCAAATCCAAAGTGGCCGAGAAAAGTGACAAGGTAACTCCTCGTCACCGCTCTACCTCGCACAATGGCAAGAACAAGAGGAAGGCGTTCGTCACAAAATACGTCGATGGCTTAGAAGAAGAGAGGAATCCTCGGATAATGAGCCAACTCCTAAACCGAACGTCTACCTTATGGCAAATACCGAGGTACCTTCGATCTCTAAGCTTATGAGTAAATTAGAATATCTTATTATTGAATGTGATCATGAAAAGAATGAGAGACTAATAATTACACAAATGTACAAAGATATGGAAAGTCGAATAAACGTCTTGAGATTCTTGTTGCTAGATTGAAAAGGACATAACCGATCAGGAGTAAAGAGGCTTGGTATCATGATCTAAGAGCTGAAAATCACTCGCTAAATACCAACCTAACTGGCCTAAAAGTTATATGTGAAGCGACTTGAAAATGAACTGGAACAGAAAAGGAAATAAATCGTAAGTGGCTAAAATCCCGAGAAATAGCCTCTACCTTTAGGACTAATCGACAACATCCGAGTGAAACCTGGCCTAGGCTCGAACCATTGACCTCCACATAGACTATCGAGTGTCCTCCGGATTTCATTCAAACTAACCAACCTTTATCCTATTAGTACATCTAAACCATTGGATGGTTTCATTTCCAGTGGCACCATAGTTTATGACTATGGAACCGAAGTCTGTTATTGTAGTTCCCAACCCGAAAGACCCGTAACTAATGATGAAGGGAAGGCTACTGCGGTTCAAGCCAAAACTATAACACCCAAAAAAGAAAAGGAAAGGCTAAAGCCGACGATTTAGGCCAAGTGCGCGTCACCCAAACGCAATGGACTACGCCATGGGAATAAGTAGCGGAACGTCCTAAAAATCTAAGAGACCTATATCCCCTGTTTGTACTCCGCATTATCGTGTTTGTTCCATCCGTAGGAAATAGGTCATTATCACTATAAATGTTGGAGTTTATCCGATAACCGGCTTTGTAACCAAGTTCGTATTAATAAAGATCAGTTTATCAAAAAGGGTTCTTCGAGCAAATCTAAATCTAAATCTCAAAGGAGTGTCTCTCCCAAGAAAACCCAAGTAAAAGAAGCAATGAAACTAACAAATTAAAGTCAACCCGGAAAGCTGAAATTTCTAGCAAAGTTAAATCCGAATCGTTGACACTCTCACGTTCTCTCTAACCGCCCGAAACAAGTTTGGGCACCAAAAGTGTAAATTGTTGCCTTTTCAGGAGCATCTCTTGGAATACATTGCCGGATCACTTGAAGTTAAAGATCAATCAAAGCAAGTGGATCCTTGATAGTGGATGCTCCGGACATATGATGGGTGATCGGACTCTACTTGTTGAAGTTAATGACAAACGAGGTCCATCCGTTTCATATGGTGATAACAACAAAGGTAAGACCGTGGGTATGGCACTTTAACCAACCATTGTGTATCAATCACTAGAGTTGCACTAGTCGAAGGTTTGAAGCATAATTTGCTATGTGTCGGTAATTTATGTGACAAAGGATTCATTGTTTCCTTTATGTCTAATACCTCGAAGGGAAAACCTATGCAGAGATGTTAAGTTATTCGGATCAAGAGATGGGGACATATACTCTGTGGTCTTAAGAAATAATTCTTCCCGACCGTATGCTTCCTCACTACAAAGATCGGATGAAGAGAGTTGCTATGGCACAAACGACGCGCACATTTAAACTTTAAGACATTGTCTAAGTTAGCGTCGCTTGATCTTGTCACTAGTCTACCTAAACACAAATACTCCAGAGACACTCTGTCAAGAATGCCAACTTGGCAAACAGACCAAACATAGTTTTAAGAGCAAATCGGGTTAATTCAATACCTGCTCCTCTACAACTTCTTCATATGGACCTCTCGTGGTCCCATTTCTTCCTTCACTAGCTGGTGCGAGATATACCCTTGTGGTTATCGATGATTTCACCAGTACACATGGGTAATGTTCCTAAAATCTAAGGATCAAACTTTTGAGCATCTTGTAGACCTTTTCAACTAGATAAGCAACTCACAAGGACTAAGCATTAAGTTGCATCGGGAGTGATCATGGTACAGAATTTGATCTTTCAGATATGAGATCATATTGTTCCGAACAGGGCACTCAAGACGACTTCTCTGCGCCTAGAACTCTACAAAGAATGGGATAGCTAGAGTGCAAGAATCGCACTTTAACGAGGTGGCTGATGCATGTTAGCAGGGCAAAGCTTCCTCTCGGTCTTGTTAAGAATCCTGGAATGGGGTTAACGATTAACCGCAATGAAACGAATTTTAAATTTTTTATTCCAAGAAACAAACAAACAGGATATAAACATGAATCAATTGATTTAATTTAGCGAAGGGAGAAAAGAAGAAACCAACTTGAAGAACGAGAAAGCTAGAACCTCTTCTTTTCCCCTCCAAGAATGAACTCACGATCTGCCTTGATCGTCCTCGCGACCTCCTGGATTCAACCACCAAATAGCCTTCTCTGCTATTCACTTTCTCAAGGAGTACAGTCGTGGCACCCTTGGATCAAAGAACAGAACACCACATTTTAGGGTTGGCCGTCACCGCCCTCTCTCTCTCTCTTGGTCATCAACGATTGCATACGCACCACTTTAACCTAGGAGGCTATGCATCTATTTATAGACTTAGGGTTACCCCCGTGCTATTACGCATACGCCCCTTTAGTTAAATAATAATAATACATATTATTTAAACTCTTTAAATAATATAATTATTACGAAATAAAGCTAATTAAATAAATATCTAATATTATTTATTCATCAAATAAATAAATAATATAATTATTCATTTAATCACATTAAATGGATAAAAATATTTATTTTTATTTATTTAATCTAATTAAATAAATAACCATGTGATATATATTTAACTCTTAAATATATATTAACACACGTTAATTAATTAGCTCTTAAGCATAGCCGAAGAATTAACTCACAACGATCCAAGATCTCATACAAGAATAACAGTACTATGAGAGGGACCAAATGGACCCACTTAATCGAAGCTCAATAAATAATATTTAATTAATTAATCTCATTAATCAATTAAATCATTATTTATTAGTTTTAGTCCGAGCCACAATCAGGGACTAAAACGCACTCTAAGATCAATCAGATATGATTACAAGAATCCATAATAAATGATTTGTCCATCGATATAACCGATTACCATGTGATATGATCCTCCACTATGATATTCATAATTGCAGATGTATCAATAGATTCCATTCAACCTCTCTAATTATATCTTTATCCATGTGTTACCATTAATTCTCTATTGGCGACCTATTCATGATCCAATCATGAATTAGGATTTATAATAAATTATATCTAATATAATTACAAGCGCCTTGATTCACCCAAGAATCCCAATTAAACAACATGGGAATATCATTACTCTTCGTATAACTTAAGTAGTGGATTCCATGCACCTGACTTGACGCTCTCACTATCTATAATATTATATCTCTAAGATATCGAGATATTTGAAGCACTAAGCCTCTCACTCATTGATAAATCAAAAGGCATAAAGTATGACATGAGTTAATCAAACGGTTTAGATTAAGATCAATTCATAAATCAGTTATCCTGCGATAGAATCTAAAGTTCTTCATACAATGCAACGGATATTAGTTGAAGAACTTATTCTATCATGGTCCGTTCAATATGTATAATTACATATCGCACTACTATTTGTAAACTCTTTACAATGATCCTAGATTAGATCACTCCCACTATGGAAATAGTCCGCACCACAATCTTATCGAACAGACATCCCAAACTCCATTCACCGATGTGAACCAATTTTTACTTAGTCTAATTAGTGGATCTATTGTATGTGTTACACACATACCGGTAAGAATGACTTTGATAAGTAATGGGATGTTATGATGCTCAACCACATAAGGAAGTAGAATAATGCAATCTAATAAATATTTAAACAAAATATATTTCAATTAATTAGAAATAGTCTTTACATTATTAGGATTACACATTGCTTTATATAAAGACTATCCCAACAAGTCTATGGGTAAGTTGTGTCTCCAGTCGCTATGTTCGAAACAGAACTCCAATAAATAAACTTACCATGAAAACACCCTATGAGATGTGGAGAGGACGAAAGCCCTCGATTTCACATTTCAAAGCTTTTGGTGTACTTGCCATATATTAAACAATGGCAAAGAACCCCTGGAATAAATTTGAACCAAAATCGATGATGGGATTTTTGTCGGTACTCATTACATAGTAAGGCTTATCGAAGTCTTCAATAGAAAACTTTCTAAAGTTAAGAATCTATCCATGTGACCTTTGATGAAGCTAACCTAGATTGGTCAAAAGTTGCTTCTTTAAGTTCTAATGTACAAGTTTAGACAACAACATCGACTATTCAAAGTTTATTAATGTTCTTGTTACACATCTTTGATTTACCACATCACGATGAAGGACGAAAAAATGATGTTGATGATGCTACGGATGATTTAACTTCGGGACTACCATTAAACTCCGAACATATTCTTACGGATATCCAACATACCAGGAGTACCTTCAAGTAAAATCCGGACCAGTTAACTGCCTGAAATTGTCGAAGAACCACTTAGTTCTTCCGAACACATATCTGTAAATATCCGGGTCCTAAGAAGCTCAACAGAGATATACCTGAACCACTCTCGCGAGAGCCAAATAATACAAGATCAACCATCACATTAACAAAATTCTAAGTGGACTCGAAACCACCCCAAGAACAAGTGATTGGTGATCCTACTTGTGGATTGTTAAGAACAAAGGCGACCCCCCCCAACATCCATTTTTACTCATGTTTTCTATCCACAAATAAAACCAAAGGTGGTAGATGACGCTCTTCAAGATTCGAACTGGATAGAAGCCATGCAAGAAGAGATGAATCAATTTAAGATAAATGATGTGTGGACACTAGTACCAAGGCCTAAGTCTTAACAAGTCATTGGTGTTAAATGGGTGTTCTGGAACAAACTTGATACAGATGGAACAGTAATCCGGAACAAAGCCAGACAGGTAACCAAAGGATATCGTTAAGAAGAAGGAATGGACTATGACGAGACTTTTGCTCTGGTAGCAAGACTTGAGGCAATCAGAATGTTTTTGGCATATGCTTCTTATGAAAACTTCGTAGTTTATCAAATGGACGTCGAAAGCGCATTTCTAAATAGAGATCTTCAACAGGAGGTGTACGTTGAACAACCTCCCGGTTTCATAGAACCCAAGGCTGGACGTCTAGTCTATAAGCTAAGGAAAGCCTTGTATAGGTTGAAGCAAGCTCCAAGAGCCTGGTATGACACATTTTCAGAATTCCTACTTGCTTACAACTTCCAAAAGGGGAAGATAGACACCACTTTATTTCTACGAAAAGAAAAAGGACATACTCTGATCATACAGATATATGTGGATGATATCATTTTCGGATCATCAAATCCGAAGCTTTATGAAGAGTTGACAGACAGATTTTTAGCCTCCCTAAAAGAGTAAGCTAATGTCGTAAAATCTCTCTTCAAGATAATTATTTCCCTCGGTTTATACTAATAGAATAGCAGTAAATCAGGGGTCGATCCCACAGAGATTACCAAGTTATCTAGCTTTAACTCAAATCACCAAATTAATCTTGCTTAAAACAATGTCTTGGCGAAAAGTTTTCTTTTTCTTTTAAACTAAAGATCTAATTTTTATTTGGTTTTCTGAAAAACAAAGAAAGCAAATTGATTTTAGGATTAAGATTCAAGGATTAAAAGCATCTAGGGTCACAATTTCACCTCCCTATGTTATCTCTACTGGTTCATGGTATTAGGATTGCCTGATTGAAAACATGCTAAACATAAGCCAAGGACAACAAATGGTCATTGAGGTCCTTTTAAGAGTTGTATGCCAGAATGGTCATCTAAACACACAAACATGCAAAGCCAATAAATCATACTTGTAAAAGGATAATGATCACACCAATCACAAATAAGTTATGAATCTCAATCCGCCCCAGACTAGGGCTAAGAATACCAAGGTGTACATCCAAAGATAGAATTTAAGAACAGATTCATAAAACATGCAAAACTCAATCATCCAAACCCAAATATTCATAAACACAGCAAAACAACAAGGGGGCTACATTGCTCCCCTAGATTATAAGAACTACTCACGCATGATTACAAGCAAAACCATAGCAGAAAAGCTAAACATCTTCTTCTTAACCACGCGCACAGCAAAGCTTCAAATTCAGGCTCCAAAATCTGCGACGGCTGCGATGGCTGCGACGGCTGCTCTCCTAGGTCAAGGAGCAACCTCCAAGTCGTGAGCCTCTCTCTCTCTCTCTCTAAAAACGTGTAGGGGGTCTAGGATGGGTTGCATGGGGCGTGGAGGCTTGTATTTATAGAGGTTAGATGAGCTTTGAGGTGTGTACCCTAGCCCATTTATCAAAACGGCGTAGTTTTGATAAGTAACACTCGAAACATTAAAATCTCTATCTTCCATCCACAATTTGGACATGGGCCTTCAGAAACAAATGATCAGCATGGAAAAATGATAGGATCGATCCAAAAATATCTCTGCACGTCAATTTGCACGTGATATAGTGAATTCACGTGCACCTCCAAATCAACTCAAACTTCTCCCCAAGCTTCCTTGCATCCTATAGAGGCTTGAGAAGCAAAAATATGCTTGCATGTGAAATGGGTAAATTCACGTGCAGCTCAAAATGCTCTGAAATTTCTGTGGTAGGTAGAGGACATCATTCTAAGCAACTTTTGTTCTTGCACGGCAATTGTTTGAGGCCATCTACTATGTCAAAAGTGAGCTCCAAAATCTGCCAAAACAGCTTAAAAACGCATGTATTTGCAAATAGCATCTTCCTAGGGGTTAGAGCAAATATATATAATATATGAAGCAATAAGGCTCTAATCATGCTCTTATACATCTTAAATAAACACTAGAATAACAGCATAAAATGCCCATTATCAAGAGTTTACAAAGTTGATGATTGGCAAGTTTGAGATGAGTATAATGGGAGAACTGTCCTACTTCCTTGGAATAGAAGTCAAACAATTGAAGGAAGGGATTTTCATTAACCAAGCTAAGTATACATGTGATCTTATTAAGAAGTTTGGTATGGAAGGTTCGTCTCCCGTCAAGACTCCAATGTCAGTCAGTGCCAAGTTAGATCCTGATGTGGACGACAAATCAGTAAATGTGACTGAATACAGAGGGATGATAGGATCCTTGCTGTATCTTACAGAAAGTCGCCCAGACATTATGTTTGCAACCTGCATCTGTGCACGATATCAAGCGAATCCCAAGGAGTCACATATGCTTCATGTCAAACGGATATTAAGGTATCTCAAAGGGCTGTGAATTTGGGGCTCTGGTACCCAAAGGAGTCCAACTTCACCTTATCCGGATATTCTGATGCTGACTTTGCTGGGTGTCGCATTGACAGGAAAAGCACAAGTGGTACGTGTCAGTTTCTTGGAAATAGATTATTTCATGGTTCAGTAAGAAGCAAAATTCTGTATCAACCTCTACTGCTGAGGTAGAATATATAGCTACTGGAAGTTGCTACGCACAGCTACTTTGGATGCAAAGTCAACTTACTGACTACGGTTTCAACATGACATCTATTCCACTCTACTGTGACAACACCAGTGCAATTGCTATAAGCAACAATCCTATCTTGCACCCAAAGACCAAGCACATTGAGGTAAGGTATCACTTCATTCGTGACCATGTTCTCAAAAAGCGCATATCACTGGAACATGTTGCTACTGAAGATCAACTGGCAGACATACTTACAAAGCCCCTACCTGATGCAAGATTCTCTTAACTACTCTTCCGATTAGGTATGATTGACTTTTCTGTATAACTTCACATTTAAACTACCCATCAGTATATTTTCTCTCAGAACTTGCATTGTGCTTTTATTGAAAGTAGAAAACATATACTGAACTTAATGTTGATCATACTTACTACTTAACGTGCTTTATGCTCTGATATAAATGTCTAATTTCATATTGGGAGGATGCTTGTGTTTCCCGACTGAAGTCGTTTAAGCTAACATAATTAAAACGGATATAAATGACCTCTTTAGGATTTCATGATTTTAATCTCCACTCATCACCACATGACGAATGCTATTTCATATTGATTACTCCATTAACTTGTACGGTTGAAGAAATGAAAATGGGTTAGCTCGGAATGCTTGGTGATGGTACTCAAAATCGTAGTGTGATTAGCTCCTAAAGTGTAGTTTCCTAATGGATAGACAGTGTTGTTTCAAGATCTAAATTCTTTAATAGGTAATGCCTTCGAGAGGATCGCATGATTTACGGGGGAGAAAATGCTTTATTCATTATCCAAGTAATACCCCCCGTATATGTCTCGTCACCTCTTTCCTGGCTGTCTATCTGAGGGGGAGTCTATCACTGAGAGGATCGCGTGATCTAAGGGGGAGCAACCTTAGTAATTATCCCCTAATATGTCTCAAATGCTCCTTCCTCTAAACTATCACTTCCGGATCTACCTGGACATGCATTGTTGAATCAGAATTGTGGCATGCAAGGATGTTTTTCTTCCTTCAACCGTGCATTTTAATCGGATAATCATTTGCTTGCTTTCGACATGTGTTCATTTATTCCGTTTCACCCATGAATCCTAAGTTGGACAAATCATATGATTTGTAATTATCTTTGCTACGTTGTTCAGCAGGACGGTTTCGCTATGTTGACCAATATGACCTTGTGTGTTTATTATCTGACATATGCCTTGATTCAGTAACAATGATTATTTTCTTGTTAGTATGTGTCTTTTATTAAATTCCCTTTCAATGCATCAAGTTCTATTTCTCTTTAGTTCGGATTTAGTTGCTCTACAATAGACTTTATCTTCATATCCGTACTAACTTCTACTTATTAAGCTTGTGTTCTTTTAGTTTATTTTCGTGAAGTTACAGGTACAGATTCTCTTTGCACCTTTATCGATATATCTTGTCTATAGTCTCAGATTTGAATTGTTGTGATACTTTTCTTCTCTTCGACTTCAAGACAGCAAAGGAATCTACTTCTCTCTTCCCGCACTCTATTTCTCCGGACACGGTCTACTTTTTCATCCGGATAATTTTATCTCGGATATCATTTACTCCGGATGATTGTCGGTTCATTCCTCCGGACTCTTGGAACTCTCAAATCGTGCTAAATTATGTCTTATTATATATCGCGTGCTTTTGAGGAGGAATAATGATAGTCCATTAAATGCATGTCTCAGGATGCACACACTTCCCAAAGAAGGCAAACAGCTATTATAATTACCTGGTCATGCCTTTTCTACGACATTTCTATATCCGGAGGCGCGCCACTCTCAAGACTCATGACATCAACATGTCAAGCGGTTCACTTTTCCACTCGCTTAATCCCTAGACCCGCAAACATTCACGGACTCGATCTTATATATCCTAGACATTCCTGCGCAGCGCAAGTTTTACATCCTCCAAATCCCTAAAACCCTTATCGCTCCTTCAATCCCCAAGACCTCACCTCCTTCTCCTCTCAATCTTTCCCTCAATGGCACCCAAAACTTCTCTCTCCGACATTAACCCCGGCCATCTGGTTGATTGGCGTGCTATCTCTGATCCTCCAGCTTGGTTTTTGGAACTTCTCCCACTTCTGGAAGCCTCTCACATCCTAAACCTGGTCTCCATCCCTGTTGACCTTCTTATTGAAGACATCCGTGAGTTCTATCAATGGATCCGCTGCACCACCGACTCCATTATCTCCTACGTCCACGGTGAATCCATCTTGATCACCCCTGACGTTCTTCGCGCCACTCTCAACCTCCCTCCTAGTGATCTTCAGCGCCCGGATGCTGAGACAATGGCTGTTTCCATGGGTTGCTCCTATAAGGGGAAGGAGTACAAAATGAAGTCTTTTCACGGTCGCTACTGGTGTATGGCGACAATATTGAGCCGCTGCCTCCTGGCTTGTACCACCGCTCTGGACTCCATCCGGTATGACCTTCTCTTGGCTATGTACGGAGTCTTTGAGCGTCTCTCGATGGACTGGGGGACCTTCTTGTTCCGGCTGCTGAAGAACGAACCACTCTTTTGGGCGTATACTCAGCACTGTCTTCAGGCATCTCCATCCGGACCATTTTGCTCGATATGATGTCGTTCCTTTCCCTCAGGCTTAATATCTTCGCCACCTTACGCCTGATGGTAACATGACAGTTCGCCATCCCTCGACTGCTCTCCGCCTTCTTCCCGCCTTGGAACAATAAGGCAGCTCGGTTGGTGACCCCTCCGACAGCCATGCCCCCGAAGTCAGCTCTGCTCACCGGTCCTCCCGGATTCGGTCCGTTGCTGCTCCCTCTATCTCTCGAGCCTCGCAGCATAGCGTCCATGCCGAACCTTCTGAGGTTGCGGGACCATCTCAGCCCAGTTTACCTAAGGCTGTTTCCCCAGCACCATCTGCTGCGGATGTCCCCACTCCCTCCACTTCCGCTGTTGCTGCCGTAGTTGATACTGCCGTTGCCACCGCCATCGCTGATGTCCCGGAATCTCTTCCGGAAGCTCCCTTGCCCCCTCTCCCTCCACCCCAAGACTACCTAGACCATCTCTCCGCCGACACCCTCATGGACCTATGGTTCTGATTTAGCCTCGCCTGCACAGCCTCCATCCCTGACGACGACCTCAAGGTGTTTTATGCCAAACACACCTGTACCCCGGAGGATATGATTGTCTGGAATCTGGATCATGGCTTTCTTACGCCTGCTCACATTCCGGACGTACCCTTCGCTGTTTCCTCCGGAAAGGCCCATGATGCACAGGTTCCTTCCTCTGCTAAGGCTCGGTCTGCCTCTCCTGTAGATGCCATCCCTGTTGTTGACCTTTCGGGTCATAGTGGCTCTGCTACTCCGGAAGCTTCTGATGCTCTGGATGCCCCCTCTGCTGCTGTTGCTAACGTCCCCTCTACTCCTGCCGACTCCTCTGCCCAGCGCACACCTGCCCCTATTCCTGCCGGGGAGTCCTCCAAAGCTCCGGAGTTGGCGCTTAGACGTGCCTCATTTGGGACGGTTCACTCCGATACTGTGCTGTCTGCTCAGCTGGACCATCACACCCAAGCTCAAACTGCCTAAATTTCTGCCATCGCCGCTAAGGTTGATGCTCTTGGTGCCCAACTCCTCTCCGCCTTAACCGACTCCTCCACCACCATCGAGCAAAAGATAGACCTTATAGCCTCATCCGTCCATTCCCTGTCTACCTCTTTTGCGGACTTGGCTCATACGATGGCTCATCCTCCTCCCGTCCCTCGTCGATCTGCTCAACCGGGGGAGAAAGTGTCATCTGATCCTTTTGCACCTTCCTCCTCTCATGCTGACAAAAAGCGGTTTGCATCCTCACTGCTTTCGGGAGTTACCATCCCCAAACGTAGTCGCTTCTCTCAGCCCAGCTCCTCTAGTGCAGCTCCTCCTTCGACCACTCCATCTGCAGCGGCTGACACCTTCCTCCCATCATACGCTGATCTTGATCCCCTTGATGAGGATGGAAGTGTTTTTAATGCTATGGCCAGGTATGTCACGTCAAATGCTGAGAGAAGATGTCTTTCCGAGTTGTACCCCTTCTCTCCTCAAGACATAAGGACTATTCGTTCTGAGACGGGTCTGCTCACCACAGAAGACATAGATAACTTCTCTCGGGCAGTTAAGATGGAGATGGGGCTTTTTTCGTCCCTATACAAGGACAGGCACATGTTTGACATCTTGCCTTGTTGGAATGAAGGGTATCTTCCAGACTTAGCCGATATTCAGACCTTCATAAACGGAACTACTGAGGATAGCACTCCCTGGAAGACTCTGCAATCTGTCCTCATTCCATACCGGGTCATGACGCCGCACTTCACGCTGGTTGTCTTTATGATTCTGTCTAAGCAGTAGATTCTAATCGATTCCTATCAAATTGTGGAGCAAAGTGTTAGAAAGAATCAATTGGAGCCTCTACGTATTCATCTGACGGAAGCCGTAAAGCAATCGGGCCTTTATGAAGAAAGAGGCCTACCTCCGTTGGGTCCACCCGAAAAGCTGAAGGCGACGGTCCGGAGCAAGAAGTTAGTGCCACAACAGCCTAATGGAGATAGCTGCAGAGCTGTTGTCTGTCTCTTTATCAAATCTATTGTCAAGGTGGATAAAAACTGGAACAACATCCAAGCCTACACAATGGAGCAGACAATGGAGCTTAGAGAGAAGGTTGCAACAATGATCTTCAAGTATAGTAAGCCTTATATACCTTAATGAAAATTTTGTATAAAGGCTTAATTGTACTTTATTGTAGAACAATGAAAATGGGTTTAATTTCTTTTCTGTTTGTTATCTCTTTGCGTTGCTTACCAGATCAGATTACAAAGGGTTTGCGCATATCCATAATTGGGGGAGATTGTTGGATTAAGCCCAGAATTTGGATAATGCTAATAAAGCCCTATATAATTTGATTTGAGACCTTTGTTGTTTTATCTTAAGTCATTGCAGAAGATATGACCTTCATCCGGATTTACACTCGTGTGAGCAAAGCTAAGGACAGGATACATAATCTTGATCCATGTGAGAATGAGTGTCGTCAAACACTTGGTATATAACCATGTCTTTGTCTCATACGGATCAAGGATCATTCATGCGGACTAAGAACTTAAAAGCTACGGACTAAGAAATCCGCACTTAATACTTCAACGGACTAAGTCTAAAAGATGCGGACTAAGAATCTTAGTCTACAAAGTCGCACGGAGTAAGAGAGTCAACACGGAGTTAAAAAGATAAGTCTTCCACTCAACCGGACTAAAGTAAAGAAGACACGGAGTAAGGAATCCGAGTCTTTCATAGATGTGGAGTAAAGAAGCACTTCTACGAAATAAGGACTTGAGTCTTTATTCGCACGGAGTAAGGAAATTAGATGAAGAGTAAGGAATCCGAACCACTCACTCATGCAGAGTAAGGATGTGCTGATACGGAGTAAGCCATCCGTTCCTTTAACTCATGCGGAGTAAGGAAACTAGATACGAAATAAGGAAGCGCAGATGCGGAATAAGCACTCCGACCTTGTCTTTCATACGGAGTAAGGAAGCGCTTACACGGAATAAGGATTCCAGTATCAAATTGATACGGAGTAAGCAATCAGTATTACGAAGTAAGGATCCGAGCTTGATTAAGCACGGAGTAAGGAACCTTACACCGGATTCAAGAAGACGCTACTTCAACTATCTCTTCGTAATCAAAGTCATCAGCTTGCTGTTTCCCGATGTAAGACAAACTTGTTGAGAACTTAAAGCATCTTACACGTGGATCATCCGGATATGTGGACACGACCCTAACTGCACTAGGGAACTTACAAAGAATCTTAAACATTACAAACCCAAGATCTTGAAGACCACATCCGCAACAATTAAGGCAGAGAGATTTCCAAGAGAGAGAGTAAATGTGCACAATGTCCGGAACAACAAGTTCCAAGGTTGTCTCTTGTGGATGTCATCTATAAATAGTAACACTTGTACATCTTATAAAAAGTACTTATGTGTAAACGTGTAACAGCTTGTGCATGTACTAAAGCTCATAGAGATCAAAAAGGCTAGTGTGTGTTTACTTGTAAACAGAGTGTCAAAGAGTTGTTAAGTAGGTCTAAAAGCTTTCGAGCTTTAGACTACTTTCATTTTGTTGTACTTATCATACTGATAATAAAACAAAATACTTCCACTATCTGGTTATCTTCCACTTTGTTTCTATCTCTTAACCAGATAAGTGTTGTGCCAAAGAGTTCGAAAAGAGCTTCGATAAGAGCCTATTCACCCCCTCTAGGCTCCAAGGGACCAACAAAAAGACATAACTGACTTCAGCGGTAAAGAGGCTTGGTATCATGATCTAAGAGCTGAAAATCATTTGCTAAATACCAACCTAACTGCCCTAAAAGTTATTGTGAAAAGACTCGAGAATAAACTGGAACGGGAAAAGGAAATAATTCGAAGTGGCTAAAATCCGGGGAAATAGCCTCCACATTTAGGACTGATCCGTATGACATCCGAGTCAAACCTGGCCTAGGCTCCGAACCATCAACCTCCACACAAGCTATTGAGTGTCCTCCGGATTTCATTCCGAAACTAACCAACCTTTATCCTGTTAGTACATCTAAACCGTTGGATGGTTTCATTTCAGGTGGCACCAAAGTCTATGATCGTGGAGTTGAGGCTGTTACTGCTGTTCCCGAAGCAGTAGCACCTGTATCTAATGATGAAGGAAGGTTGTTGCAGTTAAAGCCGAAACTGTAGCACCCAGAAAGAAAGGAAAAGCTAAGGCTGGCGCATCTAGGGCCAAGAGCGCGTCACCCAATCGCAAAGGATTAGGCCATAGGGAACAGAGTAGAAAATCTATAAAAACCTAAGAAATCTGTATCCCCTGTTTATCCTCTGCATCATAGTGTTTGTGCCATCTATAGAGAAATAGGTCATTATCACTATGAATGTTGAAGCTTATATGATAGCTGGCTTTGTAATCAAATTCATATTAATAAAGATCAGTTTATTAAAAAGGGTTCTTCGAGCAAATCAAAATCTAAATCTCAAAGGAGTGTCTCTCCCAAGAAAACCCAAGTTAAAGAAGCAGCTAACACTAACAAAATAAAGTCAACCTGGAAAGCTAAAGTTCCTAAAAAAGTTAAATCCGGAACTGTTGACACCACTGCTGTTTCTTCTAACCGCCCGAAACAAGTTTGGGCACCAAAAGTGTAAACTGTTGTCTTGCAGGAGCATCTCTGGATTTCATTGCCGGATCACTTGAAGTTAAAGATCAATCAAAGCAAGTGGATCCTCGATAGTGGATGCTCCGGACATATAACGGGTGATCAATCTCTGCTCGTTGTTGTTACTGACAAACGAGGCCCATCCGTATCATATGGGGACAACAGCAAAGGTAAGACTGTGGGGTATGACACTTTAATCAATGGTTGTGTATCAATCACTAAAGTTGCATTAGTCGAAGGTTTGAAGCATAATCTGCTGAGTGTCAGTAATTTATGTGACAAAGGATTTACTGTTTCCTTTATGTCCAACACCTGCATAGTTAGGAAAAACATATCCGGAGATGTTAAGTTATCCGGATTAAGAGATAAGGACATATACTCAGTGGTCTTAAGAAATAATTCTTCTGACCCTATATGTTTTCTCACTAAAGCATCAGATGAAGAAAGTTGGCTATGGCACAAGCGTTGTACACATTTAAATTTTAAGCGAGATATACTCTCGTGGTTATCGATGATTTCACCAGGTATACATGGGTAATGTTCCTTAAATCAAAAGATCAAACCTTTGAACATCTTGTTGATCTGTTCAACTGGATAAGCAATTCACAAGGACTGAGCATTAAGTGCATCAGGAGTGATCATGGTACTGAGTTTGATTTTTTAGATATGAGATCTTATTGTTCTGAAAAGGGCATTCAGCACAACTTCTCTACGCCTAGGACTCCACAACAAAATGGAGTTGCTGAGCATAAAAATCGCACTTTAGTCGAAGCTGGTAGATCCATGTTAGCAGGGGCAAAGCTTCGTGTCAGTCTATGGGCTGAAGCTATGTCTACTGCATGCTATGTTCAGAACAGAACTCTTATCAATAAGATTACCATGAAAACACCCTATGAGATGTGGAGAGGCAGGAAGCCATCAATCTCTCATTTCAAAGCCTTTGGGTGTACTTGTTATGTGTTAAACAACGGCAAAGAGGCCCGGAATAAATTTGAGCCAAAATCCGATGATGGGATCTTTGTCGGATACTCGTTGCATAGCAGGGCTTATCGTATTTTCAATAGAAAATGTTTAAAGGTTGAAGAATCTATCCATGTTAATTTTGATGAATCTAACCTTGACTGGTCAAGTGTAGGATCTTCAAATCAAATTGTGCAGGATCACACGGATGACATCATTTTCGGATCATCAAATCCAAAGCTTTGTGAAGAATTTGCGAAGTTGATGACTGACAAATTTGAAATGAGCATGATGGGAGAATTAATGTACTTCATTGGGATAGAAGTTAAACAAATGAAGGATGGAATCTTCATCAACCAAGCAAAGTACACACGGGACTTAATCAAGAAGTTTGGGATGCAAAACTCCTCTCCCGTGAATATTCCCATGCTAGTCAGTGCCAAACTTGATTCTGATCTTAATGGAGAATCAGTAAATGTGACTGAATACAGAGGGATGATTGGTTCATTGCTGTATCTCACATCAAGTCGTCCGGATATAATGGTTGCAACTTGCATTTGCGCAAGATATCAGGCGAATCCCAAAGAGTCACACATGCTACATGTGAAACGGATATTGCGATATTTAAAAGGGACAGTGAATTTGGAACTTTGGTACCCAAAGGAGTCCAATTTCTCCTTATCCGGATATTCAGATGCTGATTTTGCCGAATGTCACATCGACAGGAAGAGCACTAGCGGTACTTGTCTGTTTCTTGGAAGCAGAGTGATTTCATGGTTCAGTAAGAAGCAGAATTCTGTATCAACTTCTACTGCTGAAGCAGAATATATAGCTACTGGGAGTTGCTATGCACAGCTACTCTGGATCCAAAGTCAACTTACTAACTATGGGTTCAACATGACTTCTATTCCACTATACTGCGACAATACCAGTGCAATTGCTATCAGCAAAAATCCAGTTATGCACCCAAAGACTAAGCACATTGAAGTTAGGTATCACTTCATTCAAGATCATGTTCTCAAACAGCATATATCTCTTGAACATGCTGCTACGGATGATTAACTTGCGGATATACTCACCAAGCCCTTACCAGATGCAAGATTTTCTGAACTACTCCTCAAATTAGGTATGCTTGACTTGTCTACATAGTTTCTGATTTTTCACTCCCCTAGTATTTTCTTTAGGGCATGCATTGTGTTTCTTAATGAGAGTTAGACACCTACTGTCCTTCATACTGATCATGCTTGCCGATAATATGCTTTTGTCCTGACTATCTTCCCATATCTCCCGTTGGTAGGATGATTGTGTTTCCCGACTGAAGTTGTTAAGCTGACATAATTAACACTATATGAGTTTTCTCTCCTTCGGATTTCATGATTCAACCCTTCATATTTCACCTCATGTTCAATGCTTTTTCATATTGATTGCCCTGTTAACATGTCTAATTGAAGAAATGAAATGGGCTAGCTCGGAATGCTTATGGATGGAATCACAATGAAAGTCTGTTCAGCTTCTGACGTGAAGTTCCCAAAGGATAGACAGTATTCTTCTCAAAATCTACATCTTTTAGCAGGGAATGTCATTGAGAGGATTGCAAGATCTAAGAGGGAGAAAATGCTTATTAATTAGTAATACCCCCCTTATATGTCTTATGACCTCTTTCCTGACTGTCTATCTGAGGGGGAGTTCATCACTGAGAGGATTGCATGATCTACGGGGGAGCAAAAGCTTTATTTATTAGTAATAACCCCCAATATGTCTCGGATGGTCCTTCCTCTTACTTCTCACTTCCGGATCTGACTGGACATACATTGTTGAATCAGCTATGTGGCATGTTTGGATGTTTTTCTTCTTCAACTATGCATCTTAATCGGATAATCAATTGATAGCATCTGGCATGTGTTCTTTCTTCCATTCTCACCCGTGAATCTTATTTAGAGTAACTCACATAATGTTCATTTATCTTGGCTACAATGTTCAGCATGACGGTTTCACTATGTTGACCAACGAGAACCTATGTGTTTCTAATCAGACATATACTTATTTTTAAGCACTATTGATTCAATCATTCGTTTGTATGTGTCTAGCATTCTATTTCGATGCATGAGTTCTACCTTTTTCATCAGTTTGGATTTTGTTACTTTTTCATACCTGTTTACATTCGTACTAATTTCAACCTATCAAAGCTCTGTGTTCTTTTCAGTTTATCTTCATGTAGCTACAGGTTCCGATTCACTTTGTATTTTCACTGACATATCTTGCTTGAAGTCTCGGCTTTGAAGTGTTGTGGTACTTCATATTTCTTCGACTTTAAGCCAGCAAAGGAATCACTCTATCTCTCTAACACATTCTATTGCTCATCCGAATATACTTCTACGGATTACTTTTTAATCCGGAAGATCGTTGATTCATCTCCTCCAAACTCTTGAAATACTCAAGTCTTCTCGCGTGTTTTTGAGGAGGAATAATGATGGGCTATTTTAATTGCAAGTCTCGAGACAAGACATTTTCGGAAGAAGGCATACATCTGTCTTACTACTTGATTCTGCGGCCTCCACGTCACTTTATTAATACAGAGGCGCTCATATCTCAAGTTAAATGACATCAGCTTGTCAGGCGGATCACTATTTATCTCGCTTAATCCCAAGATCCGCTGGCACCCACGGACTCGGTCTTATAAATACTGAATTTTCCCACAACGCGAGTTTACATTTCCAAATCCCTAAACCCTTGTCGCTCTTCACCTCTCTAAGACCCAACTTCCTCATTCCTTACCTCTCATGGCACCCAACCTCTCTCTTTCTGGCGTAAATCCTGGCCATCTGGTCGATTGGCCTGCAGTCTCCGATCCTCCGGCTTGGTTTTTTGAACTATGCCTCCTTTTGGAAGCCTCCCACATTCTGAATCTGGTTCCAACCCTGTCGATCATCTCATCGATGATATCACCGAGTACTACCAGCGCATCCACTGCACCACCAACTCCATCCTTTCCCATGTTCGGGGTGAATCCGTCGTCATCACCCCCGCCGTCCTTCGTGCCGCTGTCAACCTACCCACCGGTGAACCTCAACGTCCGGAACCAGAAACAATGCAAACTTCCATGGGCTGCACATACAAAGGGAAGGAATACAAGGTGAGGTCCTTCCACGGTCGCTACCGGTGTATAGCAACCATCCTCAGCCACTGTCTTCTGGCTCACACCTCCGCTCTTGACTCTGATCTGTATGACCTTCTGCTAGCCATGTACGGAGTATTCGAAGGTCTCCCGATGGACTGGGGGACATTCCTGTTTCGATTGCTGAAGAATGGGCCCAAGAACCAATCTTTTGGGTGGATCCTCAGCATAGTCTTCCGGCATCTGCGTCCATCCCATTTTAATGGTACAGACACTATCCCTTTCCCCCAAGCCTACTATCTCCGCCACCTTATGCCTACGGGAACATGACGGCCCGCCGTCCCTCTACTGCTGTCGCGCCCCAGATTTCCAACCCGAGGTGTAATGACCCGTGTGTAACCCGTGTGTAAGGAGTTAACCACAAACACCTTGGATGTTGGTACACAAGTTTAAGGTAAGAGATGAGCCCAAGAGGGGACTTTTGAGAGGTGCATGTGTCAAGCGATAGCGTACATTTATGCCATAGGAAGATGCTATGCGTTTACAGGCGGTTTTAAGCTGTTTTGGCTGATCTTGGAGCTCACTTTTGACCTAGTAGATGGCCTCAAACAATTGGCGTGCAAGAACAAAAGTTTCTTAGAATGAGGTCCTCTATCTACCACAGAAATTTCAGAGCATTTGGAGCTGAACGTGAATTCACCCATTTCACGTGCAAGCATATTTTTGCTCCTCAGGCCTCTACAAGATGCAAGGAGACTTGTGGTGAAGTTTGAGTGCATTTGGAGCTGCACGCCAATTGGGGAATTGGCGTGCAAATTGGCGTGCAGGTGTATTTTTGCATGGTTCCCTTGGTTTTTGTCATTCTAATGATCTTTCTCCAAAGGACCATGTTGAAATTCTGAGTATTTTGGCCTATATGGGTGCGAAAAGGTGCTAACTTGTGTGATCAAAACTACGTCGTTTTGATCCCTGGGTTTACTTAATCAAAACTACGTCGTTTTGATGTGGATGGTGTCTATATAAGGAGGGCTTGAGTTTGAGTTTAGGGTTCTTGTGTTCCTTGCTGCTGCCTCCGCCTCCCGAGAGAGAGAGCTAGAGAGAGAGAGGGAAGGGGAGTTGCTTGGTTCTTTGCCTGGAGCATCTTGCGTGGGGAGGACGGCGTTTGGCGCGGGAGCAAGGAAGATCTGCTTTAAGGTAGGGGTTCTGTTCTTCCTAATCCCTCCTCTGTCCTAGGGTCCTAGGGCGGATTCTGGGCTATATCTGTTTATATATACATATGTAATCCATATAGGTGTGATCTCCTATATGGATGTTGGCCTTCGATGGCGTATTGGTGTGATTTACGAGGTTGGGTGGTTAGTGCAAGTTAAGTGTTTGATAAAATGCCGGTGTGGATATGCCTGTATGAATATGCCTGTGTGTATGCTCGAACGTGTTTGAAATAATGCCTGTGAGGCTATGTATATTCCGTGTCCGAAATAATATCTGTGTGGCCGGGTTTGTGAGCCTGTGAATATGTGCATGCTAAGTGTTCGACGTTATTCCCGTGTGACTAAGCATATTAAGTGTTTGATGTTATGCCTGTATGGCCTTATGTCTTGTGTGGTTGCTTGTACACCCGGTGGCCGTGGAAGCCCGGGACCGTTTGTGTTAGCCTTGTGAGGTTGTGGAAACTTGGCCTGAAGAGGCGGTTAAATCACTTGGCCTGAAGAGGCGGTTAAATCACTTGGCCTGAAGAGGCGGTTAAATAACTTGGCCTGAAGAGGCGGTTAAATCACTTGTTGTTAAAGTGTTAGCTTGTGTGGCGGTGGCAGTGTAATTGTTGATGTGGTTGTTGTTATATCTGTTGAAATGATTGTAACACGACACCGCACTTGTACACATGGCATGTAGATGCTAGGAGCATGGGATGGGTTGGGGAGACATGATCCCTACTGAGCTGTGGATGCTCACCCCTCCTACTATGGTGTGTTTTCTTGCAGGAACCTACAGGCGTTAGGTGGGAACACCAAGGTGGAAGAGTTCCATTTGTGGCTTTGTTTTGTGTTATTTGCAGTATGTAATTTTGTTGAGGCATTGTAACCCCAGTGGGGAGATATTGTAATGAAGTTTGAAACATAATAAAGGCATGTGGTTTCAATTAAATAATTATATGATTTTGGTTTCTGAAAAGAAATGTGAAGTGTATATTGTATTCTACCCCTTTGTCCAAACCCGGATAAAGGGAGGGTCACGTTCCGGTCTCCTCGGGTTGGAAATCCGGGGCGTGACAATATGGTATCAGAGCCAGGTTTAGTTGGCCTAGGGTAGTGGGCGGACTTGGTTATCTTGAGTCCTTTGGAGGAGCCTGGAGGGACATGCTTGATCAACATGGTCCTCTTTGAGTCTCCAAGGTGTACTTGGGGTAGTCCAGTCTTGTGGTAGGATTTGCATGCATTGGCATTAGGGCACTAGTTGCATTGGTTGTTGTATGTGAAGGTGTGGATACCTGAAAAAAAAAAATAAAAAAAAAATAAAAAAATAATTGTGATAAAAGAAAATATGAATAATGTGATAAGGCGTGAACTGTGCAACTCTGATTTTATTTGAAGTACCTTGAGCATGACTACAAGGAAAGGTCCTTGTTTAACTGAACTGTGTGCTTATGGAATGGATGCTTGTGCAATGTGGCTTAATGAGAACTGAAATGTGTGCAGTGTGTGTAATTGCATGGATAAAAGGTTTGAACATGATAAAATTTCAATTGTGCAACTCTGAAATTTTGTGATGGATCGAGCATGAAAACATGGAAAAGAATTTGTGGTATTGAAACTGAGTACTTGCGAACGTGAAGATTGTGAAATGTGAACTGTTAATAAAATAAAATAAGAACAATCAAGAAAGAAATAAATAAATAAATACATTAAATTAAATATGTAATAATGTTGGTGTTCTGTGAAGGATTGAGCATGTGTTAAGCCGATGGAGTGTAAATTTGTTTGGCATGGTGTGCAATAAACAAGGTTATGAGCAATGTGGTGGAGTGTAAATTTGTATAGTCTGTGAGATTTGTTTGGTAAATTTGTAAATTTGTGTGGTAATAATGCGTGCTATAACTTAAGCTGCTTAGTCGGTAGTGGTCTTGCGATTGTTGGGATCATTTAGTGTTAATCTGGAGCACTATCTTTTCGCTTAACCAATGTTTCTGGAAACTATAAGCCGTGCGACTATTGAGGTAGCAAAGAAGCCCGCCCCCCCAGGCTGGGCAAGTGGGAGAGCTGCAGGATGTAAGTAATGAGGTTGGCATCTTAAGCCTGGTAATGCAAGAGTTGAGGGATGAGATTCGACAACTGATTAAGAGCGAGGTACGTCGAGAGCTATCAACCCCACATCATCGGGGGGATCTTGGGTGAAGATTAATTGAAGCATAGTTGTCCTGATCAGCAGAAAGGGGCTCAAGAGGTAGAGACCAGTTTCCCAAAGGGGTTGTTCTTGCAGTGGACAACCGGGACATTGGAAAGTAGGACATCTGCCGACAGCCTGTTTTGGTAAAACAAGTCATGGTGCTAGAAGACTGGCTCAATGAGCTAGGGACAAAGCAAAATTCAAGTGAGGCTAGGAGGAGAGCATGGCAGAACTTTCCTTAGTCACGGGTACGATTTTGATTCTCGCGTGTTAAGATTTCTGTTTAGTGGTGGTATCATATTCCTTTAATGATAGTGATCGGTTGAGTCTCGTGCAGGATTAGGTGAGGCTGGGTGAACCTTTGATTGTTGCGTTTCTAGCAATTTGATTAAGACACTTGTGATAAAGGGGTATTTTTATTTGGGTGGGCTCTTGAGCCACTGTTTTATGTTAGGTGAGGCTTAGAAGGTCGTTTGAGTTACCATTTTGGATGGACGTAGTTGGGGACCTACTAGAGAATAAATGAGTAAAATAAATAAATAAAATATATATATGATACCAAAAGACTAATAAATTACTAATGGTTATAAACAGTTATTGGAAAGAGCTGGTGGTTTTAATGCGGTCTAAAGTGTTAATTGCATCTTCGTGTGGTAGTCAATTTTGGGCGCCCGTGTGTGAGGAAAGTAATAAATGTCACTGTGTTACCCCTAATACTCTAGCGTAGGTGAGATTACCTCTGGCCTAGCTAGCCTAGGAAGCTGGAGGCATGAGTTAGTGGCTTGTGGGTAGTGTGTGACCCCGCTGTGGCAACCTTGAGTAATAGAAATATGTTCTTCAGCGGATAGAGGTGTGTGTTGGAGTACTGCTTAAAAGGGATATTCCTATGGTTACCTTTCTTTCCAAGCGTTGTGATTAAGGGGAAAACGCAAATAGTATAGCCTGCTCTTAGAGTCTTTGAAGCGTTATCTTGTTGGCTAGAGTGGTCGTTGCAAGTTCTGGTTAATAACTATATGGGTGTTCTGGGTTCTCAGATGGTCAAACAGTGGCCATGTGTCATGTTTGTCGAGTGTGAAAGACCATGAGTGATGTTCTTAGAACATGTTGTGAAATGGGGATGCACACGTGTAAAATGTGAAGTGTTCTGGAGCTCAACTATCGGCTATGAGTGGGTTTTGAGGGTTAAGCCCGGTGCATCAACTTGGTAAAAGAGGTAAGCATGTGAGATTTGGCAGGCCTTGTTCGGGCTATCTTTCTCTAGGGACTAAGGGTGTGCTTTTGCGTGGTAGGGCCATTCCTTCGGTTCGTATCTTGTGGGAGTAGGCTTAGAGGAGGAGAGAAGGTGTAAGGCTGGTACGTTCTACTCGTCAGGTGTCTTGTGTTCCGTTGCTTGTGTTGCAAATGTGCTGGAAATTTGGTATTGTGTTGTTGTATGTATTGCATTCGTGGTAAAGGTATACAACAGAGTTACTACATGTGGGTGTTGTGGCATGTGCGTAGAGAAGGATGAGGTGTAGTGTATTAGAATATTAAATGTGGTGTGAGGATGAAGGAGAGTGTTCTAGGTGATGTTGTGTATGTTATACCTTGTCTAGTGCGATGGCCGGCTAAGCTAAATATTAAAGTGTTGTTGTGCTGGAAAAAGGTTGTTTGATGCCCAGAGTTGAGTCAGTTGTGACATTTTTGCTTGGACGGGGTGTTAGTGCTACTCCTTGAGGAGAGATTTATGTCGGACAGATGTCACAAAGGTGTATGTTTTAGAGCAGTGGTGGTAGACGGATGACCTCCATCTGTACTCCTTGGGGAAACCTTTCATGTGCAGTATAACGGGGTAAGTGAGATGGTTCATGCCATCAAGGTGTTGGGGTGTTTGGGAGTAACGTGGAAGTCCCGAATTAGGAGTTTGCATGTCTTGTTTCTTATGCCTACCCGGAGGAATTGTAGTGACCACAGATAGCGAGGTTAAAGCCTGAGTATTTCTTGGCCCATTTGAGTGTTTCATTGGTGTGTAGGAATAGAACGTGATGGTTGGTATGGCGGAGATAGTGGGAGATTCCCTTGTGACCTATGAGTGGTGACACAGAGGATTCCGTTGTTGTCATGTTGCAGGTAGGAGAGTTTTCCATGGTGGAGAGAACTATGTTGTTGGTACCTACCCATCGTCAAAGGATTCCTATCGCATGGAATGTCTGTGGCGAGTAAGGCGTTATCACTTGGGTTGTAACAGAAGCCTCAGTTCGTGAAGGCTGTGTGGGACCTTGGTGGATCCCTATCTGACCGTAGTCAGAGAGGTGTTATTTGTGTGGCGTTCTGGTTCATGGGATTCTTTGGTAGATTCTCACCGTTGGTGACTGGTGTTAGCCCGATCGTAGTTTTTAGTCTTGCCGTGGTTGTGTCGGTCTCGAATTTGTCATCCCTGGGCTCCATTGGGCATCATGTTGACTGTAACCGAATGGAAACTTCATCCTAGTATAGCTGTGTCCTGGATTGTCAGCTGTGGCAAGCCATCATTGGTGCTGGTTGGGTTTTAATGTGGCTTGCTAGCAGATGTATTCTTCGGATCCCTAAGCCTGTTCTACGTTCGCGTGAGGGGATTCAGCTGTGATGCTGGTGCTGCTGTGGTGATATCAAATGTGGCACTGTGATTGTGGTTTACATCATGCTCTTATCCCGTTTATTTGTTTTTCATTGTGGCCTCCTGGTGCTTGCTGTAAGGGTGAGGTCTACATCTGGGGTGTCGCGGGTTACTGTTGGGGTACCGTTAATTGGGGAGTGTTGGTTCTATTGTGACGCGCGTAGGCTAATGGTGTTGGCCTTGTTCGGTTGTTGGGGTCTTAGCGAATTTGTGGGAGGTTTCTCGACCTCACTGTTGTCCGACTTGCTCACATGAGTTGTTGTCAGCGCACTACTTAACTACGCTCTAGTTCTTGATATGCTCTTGCGTGTTACGCTAGTGTTGGCTAAATGGAGGTACTCCTTTGGAGCGTACTAACAATGTTAGTATTTGTTAATGCATTCTGTATTGCTTTGATCTCATTGTGGTGTTTGCAATTGGGTTTCTCTTTTCGAGGACGAAAAGTCCAAAGGTGGGAAGGTTGTGAGGGAACTTCCAACGGATGTGTTTGTATGGTGTTGGCGGATGGGCAGTGGAACATTAAATGTGCAGTAGTGTTTGTGCTGTGAGTTGATCTGTGACCGAGGTGATTTGTTAAACGTGTTGGGGATGGGCGTATATGTCGTACACCGTCGTGGCGTGAATACTTGTGACATGTGTTAGGTGAGGAGAACAAGGGTTGTTGGTGAGATTAGAATATGTGTTTCCTTATCATCTTTGTGTTGTATTGGGTCCGTGGGTACGTGCCTTCATGTGTGTTATTGTGTGATATCTTCATTCGCGGGTATGTGAATGGTTGTGGACGATTTGCATCAGCATGTGCATTATGGAAAGTGTATTGTCTTTTCGCGGACGACACGTCCTATGGAGGAGATATGGAAACGCGAAACCATGATGCGTGAGCAACCTCTGAGTTGTTCGAGGACGAACAATCTTAAGGGTGGAGGGGTGGCTGTTGGCTGGTGTATTTGTATTTCCTTTCGACTTTTGACTTTAAGTTATATTGAATGTGTTAATGAAATGTGCTTGTGATGGATATTTGTGACATGTGGATGTGTTTCCATAGATTGTGATGCATGTGGTTATGGACTGTGGTGGCACTATGTTATGTGCTATTGTGTACAATGTGCGGTGTATGACCCATTTGGGTGTTGTAGCTCGCCGTGTGGCAAATGGGTAGCTTGTGTTTGTTTTCCTCGTATGTCATTTCTTTTCGAGGACGAAAAGTCTTAAGGGGGAGAGGATGTAATGACCCGTGTGTAACCCGTGTGTAAGGAGTTAACCACAAACACCTTGGATGTTGGTACACAAGTTTAAGGTAAGAGATGAGCCCAAGAGGGGACTTTTGAGAGGTGCATGTGTCAAGCGATAGCGTACATTTATGCCATAGGAAGATCTTATGCGTTTACTGGCGGTTTTAAGGCTGTTTTGGCTGATCTTGGAGCTCACTTTTGACCTAGTAGATGGCCTCAAACAATTGGCGTGCAAGAACAAAAGTTTCTTAGAATGAGGTCCTCTATCTACCACAGAAATTTCAGAGCATTTGGAGCTGAACGTGAATTCACCCATTTCACGTGCAAGCATATTTTTGCTCCTCCAGGCCTCTACAAGATGCAAGGAGACTTGTGGTGAAGTTTGAGTGCATTTGGAGCTGCACGCCAATTGGGGAATTGGCGTGCAAATTGGCGTGCAGGTGTATTTTTGCATGGTTCCCTTGGTTTTGTCATTCTAATGATCTTTCTCCAAAGGACCATGTTGAAATTCCAGTATTTTGGCCTATATGGGTGCGGAAAGGTGCTAACTTGTGTGATCAAAACTACGTCGTTTTGATCCTGGGTTTACTTAATCAAAACTACGTCGTTTTGATGTGGATGGTGTCTATATAAGGAGGGCTTGAGTTTGAGTTTAGGGTTCTTGTGTTCCTTTGCTGCAGCCTTTGCCCGAGAGAGAGAGAGCTAGAGAGAGAGAGGGAAGGGGAGTTCTTGGTTCTTGCCAGGAGCATCTTGCGTGGGGAGGACGGCGTTTGGCGCGGGAGCAAGGAAGATCTGCTTTAAGGTAGGGTTCGTTCTTCCTAATCCCTCCTCTGTCCTAGGGTCCTAGGGCAGATTCCTGGGCTATATCTGTTTATATATACATATGTAATCCATATAGGTGTGATCTCCTATATGGATGTTGGCCTTCAATGGCGTATTGGTGTGATTTCGAGGTTGGGTGGTTAGTGCAAGTTAAGTGTTTGATAAAATGCCGGTGTGGATATGCCTGTATGAATATGCTGTGTGTATGCTCGAACGTGTTTGAAATAATGCCTGTGAGGCTATGTATATTACGTGTCCGAAATAATATCTGTGTGGCTGGGTTTGTGAGCCTTGTGAATATGTGCATGCTAAGTGTTCGACGTTATTCCCGTGTGACTAAGCATATTAAGTGTTTGATGTTATGCCTGTATGGCCTTATGTCTTGTGTGGTTGCTTGTACACCCGGTGGTGTGGAAGCCCGGGACCGTTTTGTGTTAGCTTGTGAGGCCGTGGAAACTTGGCCTGAAGAGGCGGTTAAATCACTTGGCTTGAAGAGGCGGTTAAATCACTTGGCCTGAAGAGGCGGTTAAATAACTTGGCTTGAAGAGGCGGTTAAATCACTTGTTGTTAAAGTGTTGCTTGTGTGGCGGTGGCAGTGTAATTGTTGATGTGGTTGTTGTTATATCATGTTGAAATGATTGTAACACGACACCGCACTTGTACACATGGCATGTAGATGCTAGGAGCATGGGATGGGTTGGGGAGACATGATCCTGCTTGGTTTGTGGATGCTCACCCCTCCTCTTATGGTGTGTTTTCTTGCGGGAACCTACGGGCGTTAGGTGGGAACACCAAGGTGGAAGAGTTCCATTTGTGGCTTTGTTTTGTGTTATTTGCGGTATGTAATTTTGTTGAGGCATTGTAACCCCAGGTGGGGGAGATATTGTAATGAAGTTTGAAACATAATAAAGGCATGTGGTTTCAATTAAATAATTATATGATTTTGGTTTTACGAAAAGAAATGTGAAGTGTATATTGTATTCTACCCCTTTGTCCAAACCCGGATAAAGGGAGGGTCACGTTCCGGTCTCCTCGGGTTGGAAATCCGGGGCGTGACACGAGGAGACCGGAACGTGACCCTCCCTTTATCCGGGTTTGGACAAAGGGGTAGAATACAATATACACTTCACATTTTTTTTTCCAGGAACCAAAATCACATAATTATTTAATTGAAAACACATGCCTTTATTATGTTTCAAACTTCATTACAATATCTCCCGCCGGGGTTACAATGCCTCAACAAAATTACATAATGCAAATAACACAAAACAAAGCCACGTAATGTAACTCTTCCACCTTGGTGTTCCCACCTAACGCCCGTAGGTTCCCGCAAGAAAACACACCATGTAGGAGGGGTGAGCATCCACACCAAGAGGGATCATGTCTCCCCAACCCATCCCATGCTCCTAGCATCTACATGCCATGTGTACAAGTGCGGTGTCGTGTTACAATAATTTCAAATGACATAATAACAACCACATCAACAATTACAATCTTCCACTGCCACACAGGCTAACACTTTAACAACAAGTGATTTAACCGCCTCTTCAGGCCAAGTTATTTAACCGCCTCTTCAGGCCACTGGTTTAACCGCCTCTCAGGCATAGTTTCCCAGGCCTCACAAGCTAACACAAAACGGTCCCGGCTTCCACACCACCGGGTGTACAAGCAAACACACAACACATAAGGCCATACAGGCATAACATCAAACACTTAATATGCTTAGTCACACGGGAATAACGTCGAACACTTAGCATGCATATATTCACAGGCTCACAAACCCAGCCACACAGATATTATTTCAGACACATAATATGCATAGCCTCACAGGCATTATTTCAAACACGTTCTGAGCATACACACAGGCAAATTCATACAGGCATATCCACACCGGCATTTTATCAAACACTTAACATGCACTAACCACCCAACCTCAGAAATCACACCAAAACGCCATTGAAGGCCAACATCCATATAGGAGATCACACCTATATGGATTACATATGTATATATAAGTAGGTATAACTCTACAATCTGCCCTAGAACCCTAGGACAGAGGAGGATTTAGGAAGAACAGAACCCCTACCTCAGGTAAGACGCAACAACGCGGCAACAGTCTGATCCTAAGTCGAACGCCGTCCACCCACGAGACTCTGACCACCCACGCAAGGCGCCTGGCAGCAACCAGGAGCTCTCCTTTCCTCTCTCTCTCTCTCTCTCTCTCTGCGACGGCTGGTGGAGCAACAAACCCTAAACCTAAAACAGAGGGGCTTCTCCTCCTTATATAGACAACACAACATCAAAACGACGTAGTTTTGATTAAGTGAATCCCAGGATCAAAACGACGTAGTTTTGATCACACAAGTTAGCACCTTTCCGCACCCATATAGGCCAAAATACTCAGAATTTCAACATGGTCCTTTGGAGAAAGATCATTAGAATGTCAAAACCAAGGGAACCATGCAAAAATATGCCTGCACGCCAATTTGCACATGAATTCCCCAATTCACGTGCAACTCCAAATGCACTCCAATTGCGCTCAAACTTCACCCCTAGCCTCCTTGCATCATTTAGAAGACAACCACACTTGCACGTGAAATGGACCCAATTCACGTGCACCTCACATACACGTCCGTTTGGCCTGAAACTTCTGTGGTAGATAGGGGACATCATTCTAAGCATCTTTCCTTTAGCACGTGAATTCATTTGAGCCCATTCACTAGGTCAAAATCTAGAAAAACTACTCAGAAGGCAAAACTGTGACTAACTCGAGGTACGGGTCCTTACATGCACTGACATCCAAGGTGTTTGTGGTTAACTCTTACACACAGGTTACACACGGGTCATTACATCCTCTCCCCCTTAAGACTTTTCGTCCTCGAAAAGAAATGACATACGAGGAAAACAAACACAAGCTACCCATTTGCCACCCGGCAAGCCACAACACCCCAATGGGTCATACACCGCGCACAGCACATAACAGCACATAACAAGGTACCACCATAATCCACTACCACATGCATCACAATAATGAACACATGTCTAAAAGATAAAACAAATACACCAAGTCATACACAACTAATACAAGAAAACACATCACAATCCCTTGGCCAACAGCCACCAACAGTCACCTCCCACTCTTAAGGTTGTTCGTCTTCGAACAACGCTGGGTGTTGCTCACGCATCATGGACTCACATTCCATGTCTCCTCTGCAGGACGTGTCAGCCCCTAAAAGACAACACACCTTCCAAAACGCACCTGCTGATGCACATAGCCCACAACCATTCACATACCCGCGACCGAAGATATCACACCATAACACACATGAAGGCACGTACCCACCGACCCAATAAAACACAGCATGATAGGGAAACACATATTCTAATCTCACAAACAACCCTTGTTCTCCTCACCTAACACATGTCACAAGTATTCACGCCACGACGGTGTACGACATATACGCCCATCCCCAACACGTACGTTTAACAAATCACATCATAAACACCACTACAAAGAACAAAGCACAAATAAAACACTACTACACGTTTAACGTTCCACTGCCCACTCGCTAACACCATACAAACTCATCCGCAGGGAGTTTCCTCACAACCTTCCCACCTTTGGACTTTTCGTCCCCGAAAAGAGAAACCAAGTAGTAAACAACGCGAAAAGATCAAAGCAACACATAATGTAGTCATTACCACAAATGTTGGAGATGCCAACTCGCGGCACGATGGGACCAACACTCCACAACGTAAAATACCCAACAATTGGGATTTGAAGTCAACGCAACCTCAGCCCATAGGTAGACCTCACCCTAACAACAAGCACAATGAGGTCACAATGAAACACAAACAAATAGGACAGCATTATGCAAACCACAATCACATTCCCACACAGGGAGCTCACCTCAGCAGCACCATCATCACTGCGAAAACCACCTCACTCAAGCAAGGAACATTGAAACCCCACCAACACCAATGGTGACGCGAGAACGGAGTACAAGCCTAGACACGAAACACGAGAATGGAGTGTGCCCTTAACCACTCGGTCGCAGTCAACCTGGCGCCCAACGGAGTCCAAGGATGCACTAAAAACAGTAAATGCAGCACCACACACACAACCATGGTAAGACCAAAACCCATTATCGGGCTATCACTAGTCACCGACTTTGAGAATCGACCTCCTTGATCACGGTCAAACAGAGATCCGCCAAGGTCCCACACAGCCTTCACAACTGAGGCTTACCGTACAGCCCAAGAGATAATGCCTTACCAAGTCAGCAGACGGACCACGCGATAGGAATCCCTTGACGCCAAGTAGCTATGAACATCATAGTCCCCCCCCCCCCCCCCACACTGAAAACTCTCCTATCTGCAACCTGACCACAATGGAATCCTCTATGTCACCATTCATAGGTCACAAGAAAATCCCTTGCCTCCAAGACATACTCCACCTCATGGCCCACCAACTCCGTTATATCAACTATTACGTTTTATCTCAAAACACCAGCAAAACACTCAAATGGATCAAGAAATACTCAGGCTCTAGCCGCAGCTTAATATGGTCACTGCAATTCCCCCGGGTAGGCACAAGAAATGAGACATGCAAACTCCTTATTCGGGACATTCACGTAGCTTCCAAACACACCAACACTTTGATGGCGTGGACCATCTCACTTACCGCATCAAAACGCACACGAAAGACTTTCAAGAAGAACATATGTAGCATGAGGACCCCATGATAGCCGCAGGACACAGACCTCCCCCCAAAGGGGTAGCACTAATACCCCCTTACAAGCAAAAACTCACATCCGACTCCATCCCGTGAATCACAACTCATCAATACTTTCACACTTTAACTTAGCATGCCATCACATGTGATAAGGAATAACATCAACATTACACATAACACCCCTCTTCATCCCACACCACACCTAATATGCGCAGGCATCACCTCCTACTCCTCTCGCATATGAATGCCACGAGACCCACACATAAGAACTTTGCTATACCCCTTTACACATATGTAACACACACAACAAAACAAGGCAACCACAACACACGAAATAAACTACTGCGTAGAACACATGTAAGAGAGGACATACTAGCCCCCCACCTCCTCGCCTCTTTTAAGCCTATTACCCACACGACATGGATTAACGGAATGGTCCTACCACCAGGAGTACATCCTCAACCCCTCGGAAGGTGTCTCCCAATTATGAGGAAAAACCCAAACAAGGCCTGCCCAATCTCACTCGCTTGCTGCTTGCACCGATTGGGTTCACTGGGCACGATCCTATAAACTCACTCGTAACCTAGTTCCAGAACTCATCACATTTTTATACATACGCAAACCCATTTCACCACATATCCTATGAACATTACCCAAGGTCTTTCACACACCACCAGCATGACACGTGGTCAATGTTTGGCCACCCAAGAATTTGCAGCCATCTCCACAGGACACCCATAAGAATCTTAAAACCACATACCACTCTCGCCAATCAATTTAGATTTCAATGACTCAAGGGGTGGGTTATACTAGTGGCAATTTCCTCCCTCAACCTTGACACTTGGAAAGGTTACCCGAAGAACATCCTTCTTAAGTAAAGCACATCTACGAAACCTCTACTCACATGAAAACACATTTCTATTACTCAAGGTTGCCACAGCGGGGTCACACACTACCCACAAGCCACTAACTCATGCCTCCAGCTTCCTAGGCTAGCTAGGCCAGAGGTAATCTCACCTACGCTAGAGTATTAGGGGTAACACAGTAACATTTATTACTTTCCTCACACACGGGCGCCCAAAATTGACTACCACACAAAGATACAATTAATACTTTAGACCACATTAAAACCACCAACTCTTTCCAACAACTGTTTATAACCATTAGTAATTTATTAGTCTTTTGGTATCATATATTTATTTTTATTTATTTTACTCATTTATTCTCTAGTAGGTCCCCAACTACGTCCATCCAAATGGTAACTCAAACGACCTTCAAGAGCCCACCCAGCGAAAATATCCCTCTATCACAAGTGTCTTAATTAAATTGCTAGAAACGCAACAATCAAAGGTTCACCCAGCCTCACCTAATCCTGCACGAGACTCAACCGATCACTATCATTAAAGGAATATAATACCACCACTAAACAGAAATCTTAACACGCGAGAATCAAAATCGTACCCTTGACTAAGGAAAGTTCTGCCATGCTCTCCTCCTAGCCTCACTTGAATTTTGCTTTATCCCTAGCTCGTTGAGCCAGTCTTCTAGCACCATGACTTGTTTTTCCAAAACAGGCTGTCTGGAGATGTCCTACTTTCCAATGTCCCGGTTGTCCACTGCAAGAACAACCCCTTTGGGAAACTGGTCTCTACCTCTTGAGCCCCTTTCTGCTGATCAGGACAACTATGCTTCACCTAAGATCCCCCCGATGATGTGGGTTGATAGCTCTCGACGTACCTCGCTCTTAATCAGTTGTCGAATCTCATCCTTCAACTCTTGAATTACCAGGCTTAAGATGCCAACCTTTGGATCATTACTTACATCCTGCAGCTCTCCCACTTGCCCAGCCTGGGGGGGCGGGCTTCTTTGTTACCTCAATAGTCGTACCGGTCACAATTTTTTTGGAGACATTGGCTCCACGAAAAGGCAGCGCTCTAGGTTATCACTCCATAATCTCAACAATCGCGAGACCACTACCGACTAAGTAGCTTAAGCTATAACACGCATTATTACCACACAAGTCTATAGGTTCACATTTAACAGACTATACCAATTTTACATTCCATTGCATTGCTCATAACCACGCTTATTTCACACAGTACCAAGCAAATCACATGCTCAACCATTCACAGAACACCAAACAAATCACATTTATTTTTTTTTATTTTTTTTTATTTTTTTGTTAACAGGTCACAAGCCTCAAGTTTCCAAGCACACAGTTTCACTTCCACAATTTCTTTTCCATGTTTCCATGCTCAAATCATCACAAAATTTCAGAGTTGCACAATTGAAACTTTATCATGTTCAAACCCTTTATCCATGCAATTACACACACTGCACACATTTCAGTTCTCATTAAACCACATTGCACAAGCATCCATTCCACAAGCACACAGTTCAATTAAACAAGGACCTTTCCTTGTAGTCATGCTCAAGGTACTTCAAATAAAATCGAGTTGCACGTTCACGCCTTATCACATTATTCATATTTTTCTTTTATCACAATTAAAATTTTCACAGGTATCCACACCTTCACATACAACAACCAATGCAACTAGTGCCCTAATGCCAATGCATGCAAATCCTACCACAAGACTGGACTACCCCAAGTACACCTTGGAGGCTCCAAGAGGTCCGTGTTGATCAGGCACGTCCCTCCAGGCTCCTCCAAAGGACCCAAGATAACCAAGTCCGCCCACTACCCTAGGCCAACTAGACCATGCTCTGATACCATATTGTCACGCCCCAGATTTCCAACCCGAGGAGACCGGAACGTGACCCTCCCTTTATTCGGGTTTGGACAAAGGGGTAGAATACAATATACACTTCACATTTTTTTTTTCCAGAAACCAAAATCACATAATTATTTAATTGAAAACACATGCCTTTATTATGTTTCAAACTTCATTACAATATCTCCCCGCTGGGGTTACAATGCCTCAACAAAATTACATAATGCAAATAACACAAAACAAAGCCACAGAACAGAACTCTTCCACCTTGGTGTTCCCACCTAACGCCTGTAGGTTCCTGCAAGAAAACACACCATAGTAGGAGGGGTGAGCATCCACAGCTTAGTAGGGATCATGTCTCCCCAACCCATCCCATGCTCCTAGCATCTACATGCCATGTGTACAAGTGCGGTGTCGTGTTACAATAATTTCAACAGACATAATAACAACCACATCAACAATTACAATCTTCCACTGCCACACAGGCTAACACTTTAACAACAAGTGATTTAACCGCCTCTTCAGGCCAAGTTATTTAACCGCCTCTTCAGGCCACTGGTTTAACCGCCTCTCAGGCATAGTTTCCACAGCCTCACAGGCTAACACAAAACGGTCCCGGGCTTCCACAGCCACCGGGTGTACAAGCAAACACACAAAGACATAAGGCCATACAGGCATAACATCAAACACTTAATATGCTTAGTCACACGGGAATAACGTCGAACACTTAGCATGCATATATTCACAGGCTCACAAACCCAGCCACACAGATATTATTTCAGACACATAATATGCATAGCCTCACAGGCATTATTTCAAACACGTTCTGAGCATACACACAGGCATATTCATACAGGCATATCCACACTGGCATTTTATCAAACACTTAACATGCACTAACCACCCAACCTCAGAAATCACACCAAAACGCCATTGTCACGCCCCCGAATTCCAGGGAACCCGGAACCGGGTACATGACTTCCCCTTGCCCGCACCCGAAAGGTCAAGGGGTTGGTGACTAGCACCAATAGAGACTACACCGCGGGTGCTGTCTCAAATATGCAACCCTATACAGTCATACATCAAGGGTAATCCTGTACTTTCCCATATATCATCATGCATACAAAGAGTCAAACAGTCATACAGACATCACATCATACAGTATGCAAATACAACTGTCCACGGACCCATGTCCGGGATATCACATAAAACAATACAGAATATAACTGTATCATACATCAGAGTAGTGGGCGTCCTCCTGGAAGAAAGTCCTCCACTAGTCTCGGGTCACACCTGAAAAGGGTAAACAACAAGTAGGGGTGAGCGGCAAGCTCAGTAGGTGACCCTAACACTTCACATCATGCAACACATATAAGTCTATACTATATGCTCAGTGTACTCGTGCACCGTGTAGTGTGCACAATCATCAGGACTTAGCCTGCAACAAACATCAGGACAACTTGTCCACGATCCTCCGTGGGATCCCAGCTCAGGGCACTCAGCCCTAGCTCCACGAGCTCGACGGCTCAACTCAGGCCTTAGCCTGTCCACAACGCAATATGCCCAGCCACAGTCGCCACACTGGCCTGCCATCGGTTCATATGCCTGCCACGTCAACCACATAGCACCATCGGTGCATCACGGTGAGAACCCAAACAAGTCACGGAGTCCATGCCCCAATACCTCACATCAACATACTAACATTAGTATGGCATGTCATTCTCAACATTTCCTTTAGAATTGTAGCCAGTCTTCACAAGTAAATCCTCAATCCTTGATTTATGAAGGAAGTACTCAAAGCAGCTATTTCCTTGAAATTAAAAGTCCTGGCATTGGGTTCCCTTATCATAAATAAGATAATCTGATTTTTGGGGATTTTTCCGAGATGTCTAACCCCACTTTCCAAAAATTTACCACTACGAACTTTTAGGTTCTTCCGAGATTTTACACTAAAACCCAATTTTCACATTTTGAAATAGTGGGAATTAATTTTTCTAGTATTTTTCTTTGAATCCAAATGGGGGGTATTTCGTTATTTACATAGTAACTTAAGTATATACTGATGGGTATAGGTTACGGTGTAAATAGGTCCATCAACCGTATTTGAATACGCAATGAAACTACAGTTTCGAATCTGCCTTTACTGTATTTCGAATCTGTATTTTCGAATCTCTTTTCGGACCGCCTTCGACTCTCGAACCTACACTCGAACTACCTTCGAAAACTACCTTCGAAGTACCCATGAACTGCCTTCGAAACTCCCTTCGAACCTTCGAACCTTCGAAACGATACTCGAAAATTTCACATTCGACACTCGAAATTACACTACATCGAACCTACCTTCGAACCTTTGAAACTGCACATTCGAAATTTCCAATTTCCAGTCGATCTCATCGGCTGTTCTCTACCTAGTTCACGACAGTTACTGTTCATCATCGTTTTTCACCTGTTTCTCGTCTGGATTCAACCCGGAATCTCATAAAACTCATACCTAATACTATATATTAGGTTTTAAATCACGTCTTACCCCTCAGAACGCATTTAAATACAAGATTCAACCCAAAATTGGTTTTTCCCCAAATTCTAGGGTTCAACACGAATTTGCATGATTTCATCAAATTCTTACATGTTAATCCAAAAAAATAGCAAGAAAAGGGTGAAGAATCAATGGAACACCTACCTGGAATGATTCTTGATGCTTGAACGAGCTCAAAACGCCCCAAATCGAAGGCTCCAAGCTTCCTTCTCTCTTTCTCTCTCTAAGCTCTCCAACACAGAAACGTGAAACGCTGAAACGTAACGTGGAAGCTCTCTTTCCCCTATTTATATTTTTGCCAGTCAACTGACCTAGTCAACCATTGACCCAATCAATAATTAACCTCCAAGGTCCCGAACTCCAAATTGAGTCAAACTACAGTCAAAACGCTCGAAATGACGAGCACAATACTACATAGATATTATTACACTCAAATGACCGCTCAAACACAAAGTCAACCAATAGACCCCGAAAAGTCAACAATCGGGTCAAACGGGGCCCCGACTCGGAATCGGGCCCAAGTACAGTCAAAATGCTCACATTGACGGCTACACTACCGTCCTGATAGTTACATTCCCATAGAATGACTATCTCTTAAGACTGCCCAAATACGAGTCTTTACATCACACCAAAACGCCATTGAAGGCCAACATCCATATAGGAGATCACACCTATATGGATTACATATGTATATATAAGTAGGTATAACTCTACAATCTGCCCTAGAACCCTAGGACAGAGGAGGATTTAGGAAGAACAGAACCCCTACCTCAGGTAAGACGCAACAACGCGGCAACAGTCTGATCCCAAGTCGAACGCCGTCCACCCACGAGACTCTGACCACCCACGCAAGGCGCCTGGCAGCAACCAGGAGCTCTCCTTCCCTCTCTCTCTCTCCCTCTCTCTCTCTCTGCGACGGCTGGTGGAGCAACAAACCCTAAACCTAAAACAGAGGGGCTTCTCCTCCTTATATAGACAACACAACATCAAAACGACGTAGTTTTGATTAAGTGAATTCCAGGATCAAAACGACGTAGTTTTGATCACACAAGTTAGCACCTTTCTGCACCCATATAGGCCAAAATACTCAGAATTTCAACATGGTCCTTTGGAGAAAGATCATTAGAATGTCAAAACCAAGGGAACCATGCAAAAATATGCCTGCACGCCAATTTGCACGTGAATTCCCCAATTCACGTGCAACTCCAAATGCACTCCAAATGCGCTCAAACTTCACCCCTAGCCTCCTTGCATCATTTAGAAGACAACCATACTTGCACGTGAAATGGACCCAATTCACGTGCACCTCACATACACGTCCGTTTGGCCTGAAACTTCTGTGGTAGATAGGGGACATCATTCTAAGCATCTTTCCTTTAGCACGTGAATTCATTTGAGCCCATTCACTAGGTCAAAATCTAGAAAAACTACTCAGAAGGCAAAACTGTGACTAACTCGAGGTACGGGTCCTTACATGCACTGACATCCAAGGTGTTTGTGGTTAACTTCTTACACACGGGTTACACACGGGTCATTACAACTGCTCTCCACCTGCTTCCTGCCTCAGAACAACAAGGCAGTTTGGTTGGTGACCCCTCCGACAGTCGTGCCCCCGAAGTCAGCTCTGCTCACTGATCCTCCCGGATTAGGTCCGTTGCTGCACCCTCCATCTCTCGAGCTTCCCAGCACAGCGTCCATGCCGACCTCTCCGAGGTTGCGGGACCATCTCAGCCAAGTTTACCTCCGACTGTTTCCCCAGCCCCTTCTATTGCGGATGTCCCCACTCACTCCACTTCCGCTGTTGATACTGCTGTTACCACTGCTGTTGCGAACAGAACCCTATGTAACTTGATTTGAGACTTTTTTTGTTTTCATGTTGAGTAATTGCAGAAGATATGAACTTAATCCGGACCTACACTCGTAAGCTAAGGACAGAATATATAATCTTGATCCGAATGAGAGTGTGCATCGTAAAACAGTTGGTACATAACCAAGTCTTTACTTCATACGGAATAAGGATCATACGTGCAGACTAATAAGTTAAATCTATGGACTAAGGAATCTGTGCCTAATACTTTAAAATAGATTGAGTCAATAGATGCAGAGTAAGAATCCTAGTCTATAAGTCGCACGGAGAAAGTCACAGTTATCACGGAGTAAAAAGGCTAAGTCTTCCACTCAAGCGGACTAAGGAAAAGAATTATGGAGTAAGAAATACAGAGCATTCTATACATGCGGAGTAAGGAACGACTTATACGGAATAAGGATCCAAGTCTTTATTTTGCATGGAGTAAGGAAATTTGATGCGGAGTAAGGAATCCGAACCTGTTACTCTTGCGGAGTAAGGATGTGCTGATACGGAGTAAGCCATCCATTCCTTTAACTCATGCGGAGTAAGGAAACTAGATGCGGAGTAAGGAAGCGTTGATACGGAGTAAGCACTCTGACCTTCTCATTCATACGGAGTAAGGAAGCGCTTACACAGAATAAGGATTTCAGTTCTAAATTGATACGGAGTAAGCAATCATTGCTACGGAGTAAGGATCTGAGCTTAGTTTAACACAGAGTAAGGAACCTTACACCGGATTTAAGATGACGCTGCTTCAACTTATCTCTTCGTATTCAAAGTCACCGGTTCGCTGCTTCCCGATGTAAGACAAACTCGTTGAGGACCTAAAGCAGCTTACATGTGGATCATCCCGATATGTGGACATAACTTAGACCGAACTTCGGAACTCACAAACGCATTTTTGTTTTACAAACCCAAGACATTGAGCTCCATATCCGCAGCACTTAAGACAGAGAGGATTCCGAGGAACAGTAATTGTGCACATAGTCCGGAACAGCAAGTTCCAAGATTGTCTCTCAAGGATGTGCTATATATATATATGTATATATATATATATATATTATGTAAACTTTGTATATTGTGTGTGCACGCGTGAATGTAAAAGAGCTCAAATAGATCATAGAAGCTAGTGTGTGAGTGCATTGTAAACAGAGTGTTAGAGAGTTGTTAGTAGATCAAAAAGCTCCTTAAGCTTTAATCTACTTTCATTTTGTTGTACCTATCATTTTGATAATAAAACAAAATACTTCCACTATCTGGTTATTTTTCGTATTGATTTTATCTCTTAACCAGATAGGTGTTGTGCCAAAGAGTTAGAGGAAGAGTTTCGAAAGAGCCTATTCACCCCACCCCCCCTAGGCTCCAAGAGACCAACAGATGGAGGAACATCAGCCACTGCAGTAACACCGGCAGCAATGCCAGTAGCAACGTTATGAGAAGCAGGTGTGGGGGTATCAACAATAAATGGTGCTGATGAAACAGTCGAAAGACAGCTAGGCTGAGACGGCCCCGCAACCTCGGATGGATTAGCGCGAACGCTAGGCTGGGAGCCGCAGGAGATGGAGGGAGTGACTACATACCAAATCCGTGAGGACTGGTGAGTAGAGCTGACCTCGGGGGCGGAGCTATCGGCCGGGTCACCAACCAAACTGCCCTGTTATTCCGGAGCTGGGAGGAGGCAGATAGAGGTAGAAGGCCTGCGAGCGATCAGAGTCTCATAAGGCATTAGATGGCAGAGATAGTATACCTGGGGGGAAGGAATGACACCATGACCGTTGAAACGGGACGGACGCAAGTGCCAGAAGACAATGCTGAGTATCCGCCCAAAATATTGATTCATTGGGTTGTTGCCTAGCAACTAAAACAAAAATGCCCCCTAATCCATTGGAAGGCTCTCAAAGACTCTGTACATTGAGAGAAGCAGATTGTACAAGACGGAGTCAAGGGATGTGTTGGGAATATAGGATTTGATGAAGCTGCCAAAATATAGCCTAAGTTTAGAGACTCGAAGAACCGAAGGTCGTAGGGTCGAAGAGTCGAGTTCGTAGAAGTAAAACTATCATAGGACGTATTGTCAAGAGACTCGTAGACTCGTAGGGTCTAGAGACTCAAGGCGAAATAGTGATAGAACATTGCGACTCGTAGATCCAGGGTCGAAGGTCGTAGAGTCATAGTACGGAAAAGAGAGCGTGATTGCAAGCATCGATAAGTTCGGAGACTCGTAGAGTCGAAGAATTCTAAAGAACAGTAAGCAATGTTAAATGACTCGTAGACTCGCAGCCCGTAGGACTATAGAGTCCCTAAAAACATTTAAATCAATTAACAGAACTTAAACTGCCACTAGACTCGAAGACTCGTAGTCGTAGAGTCGAAGCCTTCAAGCACTATTAAGAAAATAGGACTCGTAGACTCGTAGATTGAAAGTCATAGAGTCGAAGCCTTCGAACACTATTAAGAAAACAGGACTCGTAGACTCGTAGGTTGAAGGTCAAAGAGTCGATGCTATAAAGACTGGCAAACAAATGAAGCTGTAACTCAAGAGTCGTAGAATCGTAGAGTCGTTGACTCAAGGGATACAGTTATTCTAAAGAAATTGCCAAACTTACAGACTCGGAGATCGAAGGCTGAGAGTTATAGCTGAAGGGTTGTAGCCACACAGAAACTCAGTTTATGAGCCTCTACGAAAGACTAAGGAAGAAAAGCGAAGTTTAAGACTCGTAGAGTCAAAGATTTTCAGAGCCACTTAGTCAAATATAGTAAACTGAGAGACCCGAAGGTCATAGACCCGCAGAGCTAGGGTCGTAGACTCGTAGCAATAACATCAGGTAGATTGGGCGGACTACGAAGAAGTTACTCTAAGCGCCATTCGAAGAGTTGCAGACTCGTATAGTCGTAGACTTCAGCTAATGGAGTGACACAAAAGACTAATCCAACCTGAGCTCTAGCCTCGGAGACTCGAAGATATGAGTCGAAGACTCGCAGAAATACTGTAAAGCCTGAAGCAAACTTTCTCCACCTCCAACAGGTTCTAACTGAAATCTTCGAGTCACCGAACCTACGAGGCATCTACCTCCGAGGCAGACTTACAACCCTAAACATAGTCACTTAGCGATATCGTCAGCTAGGGTTTGTACAGCAAGCCTGCGCCGTCCCAAGCTGTTGTGCGCATTTAATGACACATTAATTGCTGCCAACTACCATCCATGGATGAACGGCCAAGATCGACTTCATGCCAAATACGCAGTATGGGCATCTGATCTGCAAATCATAGCAGGTCAACTCATCCCCTGACATTCCGCATTTTCAGTGGCGGGAAGTCAGGCTGTCGGGATGGACAACACGGCGCACGAGCACGTTGACCTTAAAAATATATCTCTCACTCACTTAACGACAAAATCAGGAGTTTAATCTCTCTCTCAAAAGAAGGAAACACACAGAACATGAGATAATGGTTCTGACATACTTAAAAGAAATAATTTTGGTGAACCAATACAAGTGAGTTCCAACGCAAGAGAGAGAGACTTTGAGAGAATCCTTCTAAGTGTTGTGCGCCGCGTTGAACCAAGAACAAGAGTAATCTATCTGATTATTAAAGAACCACTTGTTCATCGAAGATCAAGCACTTCCATTAAGTCTAATCTCTGTGTTGTTTTTCCACTCGTCGATCTATCATAAACCACCACTTTCACAACTGAGATCTGTTGAGAAAAGAGCATTTACTCTTATCTTAGTTTTGTCTGATAGTTCATCATCACTCACGTTATCGCTCACAATACTACTGTCGTCTTCTCCATAAATACTTCCATCATAGTTATCCATAGAAGAATCGAGAACCAGCTAACAGTCTAGCTTCCGCAAACGAAGAAAGTCTATTCACCCCCCCCCCCCCCTCTAGACTCACTTTGGGACCTACAATTGGTATCAGAGCAGTTCTACAACTCCATAGAGATCCCTAAATGGCCGACATGGATTCCAGCAGTGCAGCTCCAGCTGCCGAACAAGCTCCAGCTCCTATTGAGGAACTTGAAGCCAGTCGTGCTCCAGAAGAAGGAGCGACTGGAGACCATGAGCAGGATGAACCGAGTACCAGTAGCAACAAGAAAGAACAAGAAGACTTCTACGACGTTCTGCCTGGCTCATCCTCCCAAGTACCTATGTGCACACTTATACGTTTTTCCAAATGGAAAGCGAGAATGAGAGCACACCTAGACATGCTCAACACGTATCTCTGGGAAACAATAAAGAACGGACCTTTCACTCCAAAGATTATGCAGAGAGGTCGGTTAATGACAAAAGACCCAGATAGTTGGTCTAAGGTGGAGCAAAGGAAAGTAAAGCTTGGCTTCAAGGCAAAAGTCATACTTTTCTCTGCACTCGACGATGACATGTTCACGGATGTGCAGGATCTTGAGACTGCTAAAGAGGTATGGGACAAGCTCTGTCTCATCTACGAGGGAGACGAGCAAATACAGGACAACAACATCTCCATGCTCAAGCAAGAGTATGAAGCCTTCAGATGTGAACCAAAGGAGTCATTGGACAGTATCTACAAAAGGTTCACAGGTCTGATTTAATGGATAAAGACTTATAATGTTGAGATCTCTCAGAAGGACAAGAATGACAAATTTTTGAGATCTCTACCCTTGAGACTGCTGATAAAGATATCAGCCATCCGTCAGCTAAAGGAATGGAAGACTTGTGCCTTGGAAGCACTTTATGGGGACCTCAAGACATTCGAGATGCAAAAAGAAGAACTTGAGGCATCTGATACCATCCCTCTGTAGTCAGTCACATTTACTGATATGCCGTCCACATCAGGATCTAACTTGGCACTGATAGGCATGGGAGTTTTGACGGGAGATGAACCTTCCATACCAAACTTCTTAATAAGATCGCGAGTGTACTTAGCTTGATTAATGAAGATTCCTTCCTTCAATTGTTTAACTTCTATTCCGAGGAAGTAGGACAGTTCTCCCATCATGCTCATCTCAAACTTGCCTGTCATCAACTTAGCAAACTCTTCACAAAGCTTCGGATTCGTTGATCCGAAAATGATATCATCCACGTATATCTGTACGATTAGAGTGTGTCCTTTCTCTTTTCATAGAAATAAGGTGGTGTCAATCTTCCCTTTTTGGAAGTTGTGAGCAAGTAGGAATTCTGACAGTGTGTCGTACCAGGCTATTGGAGCTTGCTTCAAACCATATAAAGCTTTCCGAAGCTTGTAGACTAGATATCCTGCTTTAGGTTCAATGAAACCGGGAGGTTGTTCTACGTAAACCTCCTCTTGAAGATCTCCATTCAGGAATGCGCTCTTGACATCCATTTGATAAACTATGAAGTTTTCATATGAAGCATACGCCAGAAACATCCGGATTGCCTCAAGTCTTGTTACTAGAGCAAAGGTCTCATCATAGTCTATTCCTTTTTCTTGATGATATCCTTTGGCTACCAGTCTGGCTTTGTTCCGAATTACTATTCCATCAGTATCAAGCTTGTTCCGGAACACCCATTTAACTCCAATGACTTGCTGAGACTTAGGCCTTGGTACTAAGGTCCACACATTATTTCTCTTAAATTAATTCAGCTCTTCTTGCATGGCTTCTATCCAATTTGAATCCTGAAGAGCTTCATCTACCACCTTTGGTTCTATTTGAGATAGAAAACACGAGTAAAGACTCATGTTGGAGGTGGCTGCTCTTGTTCTTACACCAACAGTAGGATCACCAATCACTTGATCTGAGGGATGGTTTCGGGTCCATCTGTAATTCTGTGCATGTGATGGATGATCTTGAACAATTTGAAGCTCTGCCAGATTAGGTGGTTCAGGTGTATCTGCTGGTTGAGCTCTTCTAGACTAGATGTTTCCGTATTAGAAGGTACGGTAGAACTAGGTGGTTCTTCAACACTGTTTCTTTCAGTGTTAACTGGTCCGGACGGACTTGAAGGTGCTCCGGAATTTTGGATATCCGTAGGAGTATGTCCGGAGCTTAATGGTTGTCCGGAGTCCGAGTCATCCATAGCATCATCCATATAATTTCTTTGTGCCTTGCTGATGCTACGTGGTTGATCAGAATGTGTAACAGGAACATTCATAAACTTCGAATAATCAATGTTACTGTCCATGACCTGCACATTAGAACTTGAAGAAGCAACTTTTGACCAATCAAGATTAGCTTCATCAAAAGTCACATGCATAGATTCTTTAACTTTAAAAAGATTTCTATTGAAGACCCGATAAGCCTTGCTATGTAGTGAGTACCCGACAAAAATCCCATCATCAGATTTTGGTTCAAATTTATTCTGGGTCTCTTTGCCATTTATCAATATATATAGCAAGTACACCCAAAAGCTCTAAAATGTGAAATTGAAGGTTTTCCTCCTCTCCACATCTCGTAGGGTGTTTTCATGGTAGATTTATTTATTAGAGTTCTGTTCTAAACATAGCAGGCAGTGGACACAGCTTCAGCCCATAGACTGAGAGGAAGAGTTGCCCCTGCTAACATGGATCTACCAGCCTCAACTAAAGTACGATTCTTGCGCTCAGCTACCCCATTTTGTTGTGGAGTTTTGGGAGTAGAGAAGTCATGCTGTATGCCCTGTTCGGAACAATATGATCTCATTTTTGAAAAATCAAATTCTGTACCATGATCACTCCTGATGCACTTTATGCTCAGTCCTTGTGAGTTGCTTATCCAGTTGAAAATATCTACTAGATGCTCAAAAGTTTGATCCTTTGATTTCAGGAACATCACCCATGTGGTGAAATCATCAATAACCACAAGGGTATATCTCGCACCAGCCAGTGATGGAACAAAAATAGGACCACAGAGGTCCATATGAAGAAGTTGTAGAGGAGCAGTTATTGAATTAACTGATTTGCTCTTAAAGCTATGTTTGGTCTGTTTGCCCAGTTGGCATTCTCGACAGAGAGTGTCTCTGGAGAATTTGAGTTTAGGTAGACCAGTGACAAGATCAAGTGACGCTAATTTAGACAATGTCTTAAAGTTTAAATATGCGCATCGCTTGTGCCATAACCAACTATCTTCATCTGTAGCTTTAGTGAGGAAGCATACAGGGTCAGAAGATTTATTTCTTAAGACCACTGAGTATATGTCCCCATCTCTTGATCCGGATAACTTAATATCTTCGGATAAGTTTTCTCTTACTGTACAGGAGTTGGACATAAAGGAAATAGTAAATCCTTTGTCACATAAATTACTGACACTTAGCAAATTATGCTTCAAACCTTCGACTAGTGCAACTCTAGTGATTGATACACAGCCGTTAGTTAAAGTGCCATACCCGACAGTCTTACCTTTACTGTTGTCACCATATGAAACGGATGGACCTCGTTTTTCATTAACTTCTATAAGCAGAGTCTGATCACCCGTCATATGTCTGGAGCATCCACTATCGAGGATCCACTTGCTTTGATTGATCTTTAACTTCAAGTAATTCGGCAATGCATTCCAAAGATGCTCCTGAAAGACAACAGTTTACACTTTTGGTGCCCAAACTTGTTTCGGGCGGTTAGAAAGATCAGAAGTAATGTCAACAGTTCCGGATATGATTTTGCTAGGACTTTTAGCTCTCCAAGTTGACTTTAACTTGTTAGTTTCAACTGCCTCTTTTATTTGGGTTTTCTTGGGAGAGACACTCCTTTGTGGTTTAGATTTTGTTTTGCTCGAAGAAACCTTTTTATTAAACTGATCTTTATTGGTTCGAATTTGATTACAAAGCCAGTTATCAGATAAACTCCAACATTCATAGTGATAATGACCCATTTCCCTACAGATGGAACAGACACTATAATGTAAAGTACAAACAGGGGATACAGGTCTCTTAGATTTTCTGAGACTTTCTAGTCTGTTCCCCGTGGCCTAATCCATTGCGTTTGGGTGACGCGCTCTTGGCCCTAGATGCGTCGGCCTTAGCCTTTCCTTTCTTTTTGGGTGCTACGATTTTGGATTTAGCTGCGACCTTCCCTTCATCATTAGTTACGGGTCCTACTGCTTCGGGAAGTGCAATAACAGCCTCAACTCCACAGTCATAAACTATGATGCCACCTGAAATGAAACCATCCAACGGTTTAGATGTACTAACAGGATATAAGTTAGTTAGTTTTGGAGTGAAATCCGGAGGACACTCAGTAGCTTGAGCATTGGAGTTTGATGATTCGGAGCCTAGGCCAGGTTTGACTCGAATATTATCCGGATCAGTCCTAAATGTAGAGGCTATTTCCCCGGATTTAAGCCACTTATGAGTTATTTCCCTTTCCTGTTCAAGTTCATTTTTGAGTCTTTTTACTATAACTTTTAGGCCTGAAAGATTGGTATTTAACAGATGATTTTCAGCTCTTAGATCGTGATACCAAGCTTCTTTTCCTCTGAAGTCAGCGATGTCCTTTTCGAGTCTAGTAATAGTAAATTCAAGACGTTTATTCTGACTTTCCATATCTTTGTACATTTGAGTAATTATTAGTCTCTCATTCTTTTCATGATTGATAACGTGCATTTATGCCGTTATTTTATAGCCTATTTAGGGTATCAAAGACCTTGTTTAGAGCCTTTTTAGTACCATATTTCATATATATTTGCTCTAACCCCAAGAAAGACACTACTTGTGCTGTATATGTGTTTTTGAGCTGTTTTGGGCAGGTTTTTGGATGATTTCTTCTCTAGTCATCAGCTAGACTACTCTATCTCCTAAAGAGGGAGCTTGTGGCAACTTATGATCTCAAAAGGAGGCATTTTGAAGGCTACAAGCGACAAGGCTGCAAGAGGTCTCTTCACACTATTAGTGCGGAACAAACATTTTGATTTATTTGACCACGAAGATGGCCTTAACAATATCATGTGCAGAAGGGAAAGTTGCTTCAAATGATGTCATCTATCTGTCATAAAAATTTCAGACCATTTGGAGGTGCCCGTGAAAATGACCTTTTTCACGGGCAAGGATATTTTTGCATGGAAGGCTTCTATCTGATGTGATAAAGTGCTCGGTGAAGTTTCAGAGCAAATGGAGCTGCACGTGAAAAGGGTCTTCTCACGTGCATTCTCACGTGCAAGCATTTTTGTGCTCCAAATGATGTATTTTGTTGTTTTAATCATTTTCCTCTAAAGAACTGGGGTCAAATTTGGTGTAGTTTGAGTTTTATTTCGCCTAGAACGTCGATTAGTGTCACTAACCAAAACGATGTCGTTTTGGCTGCGACCACATTTATAATTAGGGCACACCTTTTGTAACCCTAATTTGGCCCACTAAAACCTATAAATAGGGGTCTTTGGAGGCATTGTAAATCATCTTGAGTGGGAGAATCTGATCTGAGTTCCCAGAAAAGAGCTATAGCCATTGCTAAAAGATCGGATTGTCCTTGGCAAGGAGTGAGTTTGGGCAGCAGACGCCGGAGTCTTTGGAGGGCCGGAGTCCTGGTTCATCTTGGGGTCTTCCTTTATTGTCCCTGGTCTTGTAATCATGTTCTTTCTTGTAATTGTTATTGCTTTTGTCATGATTATGGAGTAGTTTTATTAGTCTAGGGGAGCAATGTAGCCCCCAATAAATTGTATTCGGTTTGGTTATGGTTGTTCAATAAAATAGAATTCGGTTCTTGTTTAATTCACTTGCTTGAATGGAAATGCCTAGTTTATGCATAATTAGGTAATCTTAGCCCTTGTCTAGGGTGGAACACTAGTGAATTAGATTTAATATTGTATGATGGACCAAGTCTACAACTATTAGATTGTTTATCTACCTTGATCACTTTTATTCACATGGACCAAATGGGATAAAAGCCTTAAATCTATCTTAGCATGGACCAAATGTAAGATAGGTAGGAGATAATCAACATGAACTTGAACTAGAACATAAATCAAGAACAAAAGCCATAACCGGATTAGTACAATCGATTGGGTGGTAAACATTGTGACCCTAGATGTCTATACCAACCACTTGCCAACATTCTGATTTAATATCTTTTTGTTCAAAATATTTGCACAACAAACATCAATTGTCCAGACATAAAATCAACTTGTTAGCTTAGTGCTTGCTGCTTAACAGCATTAGCTACCTCCCTGTGGGTTCGACAACCGGAGTCTTAATACTCCACTTTATTACTTGACCAGTGCACTTGCTGCAAAACCTTGAGACATAATTTATGCGGGTCAAGTTTTTGGCGCCGTTGCCGGGAGGCAAGCCAAACGTTGTTAGGGTTAGGTGACATTAGGTGATCAAGTTCATTTGTGATCTGGAATTTTAATTTTCTATTTTTCTAGTGTGGTGTGGCTTTGTATATCTCTGTTTTGTTTTGTTTTCTTTTAGGGGTACACATCAAGTGTTTGTTTTAATTCCTCAGTGTATGCGACATACTCGAGGAGAGTTATTGCCTTACAATCCTCACAGATAATGGACTTTGCTTTAGGATGTGAATATGTATATGTGAGTGCTCATGTTTCTGCGTTTTGGTTCGGGTTTATGTGTGGTATTTGGTTGTTTTTGTTTTTGTAGGTTTAAAAACCAAACACAGTTGCCAGATCAAACATTCCAATGGATTGGAGCTATGAAGTTGATCCCAAGCAGGCAATGGAGGATTTGTTGGAGTCGTACTGCCCAACGTTTCGTCCTACCCAAGAAGACCGAGGGGAGCTTTTGGGATTCTCCATATGAAGCTTATTCTGACCCAAGTTATATAAAGTGTTCAACATCTAAAAATTGGGACTACAACCAAGGACATCTTGCCACTAATTCTACTTACCAGCAGCCCCAGATTAATTCTAATAACTTTTATGGAGATGGCTATGGAGTTTGGCCAAGTCAAGAACAATTCAAGGCTGAATATTCTCCACAAGAAGCATCACCCCAGCACATGACTGAATTTTTCGAGAAGTGTGACGAGGACACATGGGCAAGGATGCATAATGATGATTTAATTTGTTCATCCTCACTCTTTGGAGGCAATATTGATTTACAACAGAACTTTGAGTGGCAGCATGATCCACCGTCACAAGATTTTCATGAAGAAATGAGGGAGTTCTTTTTGAACGTCAACAAGGAAATTGAAAAACAACTCCAAGATACAAAGGTTGAGGGGTTGATACAACCTACTTCTCCAAATGTTTTATTACCAGAGACAAGAGAAGTGAAGATCGAAAAGACTATTGAAGAATTAGACGACGAGATGGCAGACCTAGCAGCACGAATGCAGACGGTGGTTGGGCAAGTATTAGACAATACACACACCATCAATGCCCGAAAACCCATTCAACCTTTATGTAGCAGTAGTTACTATGGAAAACAAGACCAGTTTGTTTTCACTTTTCCATCAGAACAGCTAGCTCTCGCCAATGAAGCTATAAAAGAAGGTCGAGCAAGGATAGCAGACCTATATCCCTACCACAATGAAGTTGTTGTTCCTAGATTTGAAGAAAAAGAAGAGGAGGAAAGAGCACTAATTCCAATGACCAGACTGCATAAGAATGGCAACATAGGATTCGATCGGGATGGTGTACCTGCCTCAAGACGTTCATTCTCGGCTTCTTACATCAAAAATATGGGACTTTGTGGATGATGATGATTCTTCTTATACTGATCCCATTCTAGATCACCACAATGATCTTTGCTAATATTACAAAACATGAAGTGGTACAAAGGACAATGTCTGACCATGACAAGGTGGCTCTTCCATCTCAACTATTTTGCCCATCTAATGTATCTACTTGTTTTCTCCCAAAAGCTGAAGAACATATAAGCAATTTGATGCCCCAAACTGAACAACCTGCTTTACATTGGTCTCTTCCAACTGAAGAAGAGGAGGATGGCTTGACCATTTCTGGATTGTTTGAAAAAGAAGAAGAACCACAAACAGTGGAGAATCTGGATATGCAACCCCGAATTTGGGTGATGATCGGTTTATTTTGCTATCCTGGAGACCCATCAATCAAAGTTGTTCAGTATGAAGAAGATTTGCATGCGTCAAGCTTTCTGAGAGTTTCCTTGGGGATTAACTTATCCTATCTTTAAAGAGGAAGTGTTAGATGAGGAAGGTACACACATGAGCATATTGACTATTCCAATTGTGGAGTATATCGAATTTTTGTTGCCTACCCAACATGAGAGGAAAGAGAACCTCAAGTTTGTGGGGGTGCTCTTCATTTTGTACGTGCTCCTGGAGTCCAAGTTGTTGCCACAACAATTCTTTCATCCCGATTGCCGTGGAATATGAAGCTGCGCAAGTGTATATGGCAAGGATGAAGGCTTACCATGTGTTGGTTAAACATACTAAGAACAGTCTAGCTACAGACTTAAAATAGAGCGCTTGTTGGGAGGCAACCCAATTTCTTTTCATTTTTTTCTTATTTTTATTTTTTGTTATGTTTAGCAATTATTATGATTGTGCTGCTGCCACTAACCACTGATGCAGGGGATGTTTTTAAGACTACACAAACCATCTTTTAGGATTTTAAATGAAATAAGGAGGGAATCTGAGACATCCAACTGATGCGTTTTATTCATTGAAGAGGGTCCCACCATTTGATGCCTCAAAAGCATACCCGTGATATCACTACAACTTACCCACTCAGAGGTAAGTGTCTTCCTTTCCCTTATCCCATGCTCTGAGGACATAGCAATTTCTTAAGTGTGGTGTGGGGGTGGCTTGCGCCATTTACTTGTCCTTATGGTTGCGTAAATTGTTTTCATGTTTGAATGTGTGTTTTGTATGTGGAGAGCCATAGATAATAAAGTATGCACTTTTGGCTGAATTTTAATTTAAGTAATTAAAGTGTATTATGCTTTGGTTTATTCATGTCTGTACCTTGTAAATGAGATCACCATGTTAGTGGAGCTGGCATTTGCATATTAAATGAGCATGACATATTATGATAGACCTTAGTGGCCTTTAAAGTTGAGGGAAAAAGAAAATACAAAAACAACCGAGATCAGTGACCTCTTTCTAGCCCTTGAGTGACATTTTTGGGTATGGGTAATAGTTTGCTATGCTCCTCTATGCATTCAACATTAGTTATTTAATGGTAGGAGTTAAGTATGCATGATGACTAGTTATTTGTGCTCAGTGCTTGGTGTTGGTGTCATTGTTCCATAAGAGGCCAAAGAGCCTTATGTGTCATGTAATAAAGGGATTGAGATACGTTTTTCTCTCCTTCCAGCAAAGAAAAGGTGAGTATTTAAAAAACAAAAAAAGAGTGAATAATCCATCAAGGGAGAGCATAAAATGCAACCTTGTAAGGTTATTACTAAAAAGAAGTGTGAAAAAAAGGAAAAAAAACAACAGAAAAAAACAAAAACAGAAAAAAAATGTTTGCCAGAATAAAAGCCACAATGGCTTACTGTTTATATGTGTTTGTTTTCGTGTTGCAGCCATAATGGCTAAGTTATTTTGTTTTGCAATTTGCTTCACAAGTGTGAGCTTAAATCTTTAGCTCCAAGTGTTTATCAGTAAGTAGAATAGAGTGTGTGTTTTTGTTGATGAGCACGGGTTGGAACTCCCATGTATGCTTGGCAAGAACTTAAGCAATAGCTAATGGAGAATGTAGTGAGGAGTTTTTCTACCCCTATTTTTGTTAGGTATTGATCTTGGGCTTGAGCATGAGAGAGAAGAAAAATTATATCCTGAGTGAGGAGTTCTGACCTTGGTGATGACTTTAATGGTAGCTAAGTTCTATTTTAGCAAGGAATGCTTATTGATATCCGACTTTCGGTAATGAGAGCGCATGGTTGTTGGACTTAGAGGTATGAACATGAATGAGCTAAATTATAATTCGTTTTGCTTTATTGAAATGCCCATTTCAGCATGATAAGGTTGTATACTTAGGAAACATGACTCTTTTGTTTGTTATTTTATTTTTCTTCATGTTTGAATGAGTGTTTGTTTCCTTTTTGGCTGATTGTGTTTTTGCTTGAGGACAAGCAATGGTTCAAGTGTGGTGTATTTGATAACGTGCATTTATGCCGTTATTTTATAGCCTATTTAGGGTATCAAAGACCTTGTTTAGAGCCTTTTTTAGTACCATATTTCATATATATTTGCTCTAACCCCAAGAAAGACACTACTTGTGTTGTATATGTGTTTTTTGACATTGTTTTGGGCAGGTTTTTGGATGATTTCTTCTCTAGTCATCAGCTAGACTACTCTATCTCCTAAAGAGGGAGCTTGTGGCAACTTATGATCTCAAAAGGAGGCATTTTGAAGGCTACAAGCGACAAGGCTGCAAGAGGTCTCTTCACACTATTAGTGCGGAACAAACATTTTGATTTATTTGACCACGAAGATGGCCTTAAAAATATCACGTGCAGAAGGGAAAGTTGCTTCAAATGATGCCCTTTACCTCCCATAAAAATTTCAGAGCAAAAGGACAACAAAATATTTTGCACGTGATATTGGGATTTGATTTTTTTGACCTAGTAGGAGGCTTCAGATGATCTCACGTGCAGAACAAAAGTTGCTCCAAATGATGTCATCTATTTGTCATAAAAATTTCAGACAATTTGGAGGTGCCCGTGAAAATGACCTTTTTCACGGGCAAGGATATTTTTGCATGGAAGGCTTCTATCTGATGTGATAAAGTGCTCGGTGAAGTTTCAGAGCAAATGGAGCTGCACGTGAAAAGGGTCTTCTCACGTGCATTCTCATGTGCAAGCATTTTTGTTCTCCAAATGATGTATTCTGTTGTTTTAATCATTTTCCTCTAAAGAACTGGGTCAAATTTGGTGTAGTTTGAGTTTTATTTCGCCTAGAACGTCGATTAGTGTCACTAACCAAAACGACGTCGTTTTGGCTGCGACCACATTTATAATTAGGGCACACCTTTTGTAACCCTAATTTGGCCCACTAAAACCTATAAATAGGGGTCTTTGGAGGCATTGTAAATCATCTTGAGTGGGAGAATCTGATCGAGTTCGAAAAGAGCTATAGCCATTGCTAAAAGATCGGATTGTCCTTGGCAAGGAGTGAGTTTGGGCAGCAGACGCCGGAGTCTTTGGAGGCTGGAGTCCTGGTTTATCTTGGGGTCTTCCTTTATTGTCCTGGTACTGTAATCATGTTCTTTCTTGTAATTGTTATTGCTTTTGTCATGATTATGGAGTAGTTTTATTAGTCTAGGGGAGCAATGTAGCCCCCAATAAATTGTATTCAGTTTGGTTATGGTTGTTCAATAAAATAGAATTCAGTTCTTGTTTAATTCACTTGCTTGAATGGAAATGCCTAGTTTATGCATAATTAGGTAATCTTAGCCCTTGTCTAGGGTGGAACACTAGTGAATTAGATTTAATATTGTATGATGGACCAAGTCTACAACTATTAGATTGTTTATCTACCTTGATCACTTTTATTCACATGGACCAAATGGGATAAAAGCCTTAAATCTATCTTAGCATGGACCAAATGTAAGATAGGTAGGAGATAATCAACATGAACTTGAACTAGAACATAAATCAAGAACAAAAGCCATAACCAGATTAGTACAATCGATTGGGTGGTAAACATTGTGACCCTAGATGTCTATACCAACCACTTGCCAACATTCTGATTTAATATCTTTTTGTTCAAAATATTTGCACAACAAACATCAATTGTCCAGACATAAAATCAACTTGTTAGCTTAGTGCTTGCTGCTTAACAGCATTAGCTACCTCCTTGTGGGTTCGACAACCGGAGTCTTAATACTCCACTTTATTACTTGACCAGTGCACTTGCTGCAAAACCTTCAGACATAATTTATGCGGGTCAATGATCACATACAGTAGTAAGAGATTCTAATTTACTCCTGAGCTCAGAGATAGAAGGTACCTCAATATTTGCCATGAGGCAGACGTTCGGCTTAGGAGTTGGCTCATCATCCGAGGATTCCTCCTCTTCTTCCGAGCCACTAATGTACTTTGTCACGAACGCCTTCCTCTTGTTCTTGCTGTTGTTTGAGGTGGTACGTCAAGGAGTAACCTTGTCACTTTTCTCTGCCGTCTTAGATTTAGATCTGCATTCCTTGGCCTAGTGACCGGGTTTCACATAGTTAAAGCATTCTTGGGAGCTCGACTCCGATCGTTCCTTCCTTCTGGATGATGAGGAGCCTCTTCTAAATCCTTTTCTACTTTTCCGAAGGAGTCGTTCAAAGGATTTGACAAGAAGAGCTATTTCCTCTTCTGCGTCTCAGTCAGAACTCTCTGACTCATCCGTATCCTCCTCTTGATGATTACTGGAGCATTCCATAGCTTTGAGAGCTACCCCTTTTTCTTTCCGAGCTATTTTCTCATCACGATCAGTGTATCTGAATCTGACCTCATGAGTCCGAAGCTCTCCATATATTTCCTCAAGGGCAGTAAATGGCTAGTTTTTGTCGGCTTGCATCCGGAGCTGCTTGGAGTAGTACGATCTGGCAAGGATCGAAAGAACTTGTCATTGATTTGAGACTGAGTGTAGTGCTCATTGACAGTTTTTAGCTCTAGAATGAGCTTGCCGAATCTCCGATAGATGCTTTCAAGGGATTCACCAGGTTTGTGATTGAAACTCTCAAAATTCTGTCTAAGAGCACATATCACATTTTGCATTTGGGACTGACTCCCTTCATAGAGGATTGTCAGTTTATCCCAAACAGCTTTTGCTGTTGTGCAGCCCTGGACGTCCGTGAAAGCCTCGGAATCCAAAGACGATGTAACATAAGCCAGAGCCTTTTCACTAGTGCACTACCAGGCTCTTTCGTCATTGGTAAGTTCGGCATCCGTCTTTGGCCTTCTAACTCCATGTTCTCCAATTGTCATCGGAATTGGAATCTCCTGAGGAAGACAGGGCCACATGAGATGGTCATGGCATACCATGAACATCTTCATGCAAGTTTTCCACTGGGAGAAAAGCTCAGGTGTGAATTTTGGCGGTTTTGTCAGAGTAAAACCAGAACTCCGTGGTTGAGCAGTGGAGGCAGCAGCAGGTTGAGGTGGGTCGACGTTTTCACTGTTGCTTCGATTCGGGATGGGCTCTTGTGCACCTCCGGAGTTAAGGCAAGTGTTGAATAGCATACTGCTTTCTTCGGCCATTGCTGAGAGCGAAAGAGTGGGATCTCTATTTAGAACAAATAGAACTTGCTCTGATACCACTTGATGGTCCCTTGGAGCCTAGAGGGGGGGTGAATAGGCTCTTATCGAAACTCTTTTTAATCTCTTAAGACACCACACTAATCTAGTTAAGTGATAGAATCACTGCGGAAGATAACCAGATAGTGGAAGTATTTTGTTTTATTATCAAGAGATAATTACAACAAAATAGAAACAAGACTCTCTTACACTCAGTTTACAAAAGGATTCACACACTAGCCTAGAGTTTATCTTTGAGCTCTTGTGCATACACAGGGTTAATTCAGGCTCATTCACACTCACCTTACACACATGTACAAGTATGAATATTTATACAAACATTCCTAAGAGACAACCTTGGAACTTGTAGTTCCGGAATGCGTTCAGCACTAACTATTCCTCGGTAATCTCTCTGTCTTGACTGCTGCGGTTTGTGGAGCTCAAGATCTTGGGTTTGAAGAGTATAAGTGCCTTTGTGAGTTCCCAAATATAATTAAGGTTGTGTCGACATATCTGGGTGATCCACGTGTAAGATTCTTCAGGTTCTCAATGAGTTTGTCTTACATCGGGACGCCACGAGCTGATAACTTTAAATGCGGTAGTTTGAAGTAGCATCTTCTTGGTCCGGTGTAATTTTCCTTACTCCGTTACTAATGAAGCTCGGAACCTTACTCCGTGTCAATGGTTGCTTACTCCGTATCTATTAGGTACTGGAATCCTTAGTCCATGTCAGTGCTTCCTTATTTTGCATGTAAGTTCCTTACTTCGTATGTAAGTTCCTTACTCCGTATGTAAGTTTCTTACTCCATATGTAAGTTCCTTACTCCGTATGAGTGAGTGGCCCGGATTCCTTACTCCGCATCTAATTTCCTTACTCTGTGTCTAATTTCCTTACTCCGTGCGAATAAAGACTCGGGTCCTTATTCCACATCAATACTTCCTTACTCCGTATCTATGAAAGACTCGGATCCCTTACTCCGTGTCTTCTTTATTTCGCTTGAGGGGAAGACTTAACCTTTTACTTCGTGCGACCTTGTAGACCAAGACTCTTACTCCGCATCAGTTTGACTTAGTCCGTTTGAGGCATTAGGAACAGATTCCGTAATCCGTAGCTTTTAAGTTCTTAGTCCGCACGAATGTTCCTTATTTCGTATGTATTGGTGACTTGGTTATTTACCAAGTGTTTGACGACACTCACTCTTGTCCGGATCAGGATTATGTATCCTGTCCTTAGCTTTGCTCTCACGAGTGTATCTCCGGATTAATAACATATCTTCTGCAACAATCAAAGAAACATAAAAGATCTCAGATCAAATTACATAAGGCTTTATCAGCATTATCCAAATTCTGGGCTTGATCCAACAAGAAGTCTGTTGCCTTTAAGGCAACTACTGAATCAAGGGAACCATCTTCTGAAGAAGAAGATGAAGCTGCAGAGCTTGAATCAGATAGCGCCTCAGATCAAGAGGTGGCATTTTTTATCAAGAAACTGCTGAAGAGAAGGGGGAACTACAGAAGGAAAGCAAGGCAGTCATCCTCTTCTTTTTCTAAGGGAAAGGATAAGGAGAAGTTGCAATGCTACTACTTCAACAAGCCCGGCCACTTCGCTACCGATTGTTATAAGCTGAAGAGGGAGAAAAAGGAGGCAGCTGAGCAGAAGAAGAAGACCAAAGGCTCCTCAAGCAGAAAGGATGACAAGAGGAAGAAGGCTCTTGTCACCAACAAGTTTAACAGTGAAACTGATGAGGAAGAGGAATCTTCAGATGATGAGAAGAAAGAGAAAGGTCTAATCTGCTTTATGGCTGACCACTCTCCTCCGCTCAAGGTAAGAACTTATGAACAGCTCTATATTGAATATGAAGACACCTATAGAGCACTTAAAGAAATAAAAGAACAATTTCTCCCTATGAAAGCTAACAAAGAAAGATACTATTCTAAACTGGAACAACTTTCATGTGAATATAGAGACTCTATAGATGGTTATGAAAGAACAAAGAGAAGATTAAGAACTGAAGTGAGTGAGATGAGAAGCACACACGATGATCTTTTGGACAAAGCTGGACAACTAAAAATGGCTAATAAAGACATCGATAGGCTTGAAAAGGAACTAGCTGAAACTAAAGCAGAACTAAAAAAGAAAAGACAAATCAGTCAAAAGTGGCAAGATTCTGCTAAAATTGCAGCTCACTTTAGGACCACTCCAGATGTTAAAGGTCTAGCCTTAGGTCTAGGTTTCTCTGAAGACCAAATAGCCAAGGCCCAGACTTACCCTGTGCAGATCAAGTGTCTTGCTGGCTTTGTTCCTCCTGGCAGTGTGCTCCTTGATTGTGGAAAGGAGGTACAAATGGTTGTTACTAGTCCACCCAAACCAGTAACACCCAAACTCAACGACCTGGGTACTGTAGCATCTCAGGACAGTGATGCAGTAGTTGCTAAGAGAGAACCGAAAGCTGAACCTTAATCAACCCGTCTTCTAAATCCCAATACAAGGGTAAGGGTGTAGTTATTCCAGAGACAAAACCAAGTAGACACACTACTACGTTTGAGACCGGTTCATCCAAGCAAAGGTCGCTACCTTCCACCCTAAGTTTGTCCCCTGGTGGTAGAGTTAAGAACGGGCTAGGATATGTGAGAAAACCTAGAAAACCTCTTAATTCTCCAGCAAAACCCTTGAGACAGAGTGTTCAACCCAAACCTGTCAAATGCCCCATCTGTTGTGAAGTTAGACACCTCTCCTATCAGTGCAGATTCTACCCTGAGTATCTTAAGAAGGAGATTGACACAGAAATCAGGGTAAACCTTAAATAGCTGAATTTCTCTAAAAATTTGCAGTACAACAACTCTGATAGGAAGAAACAAACCAGGCACACACAGGCTACCCATCCAAAAGACTTAAAGACTAAACCTGTGAAGAAAACTATCAAATCTGTGCCTAATAAAGCTGCCAAATATAACAATAAGGAAGGAGAACGTGCAAAAAGTTTGAAGGTCAATCCTGCTAACAAATCTAATGATGGATCACCTAAATTAGCATGGAAAGTTAAATCTGCCTCTTCTTATTGGAAACCTAAAGTGTCGACTGTAGCTTTCACTTACCCAAAGCCCAATCTTAATTGGGCCCCCAAGACTTAGTTGCTCATTGTGCAGGAACATGTACCTGAAGCTGAAAGCAGCCACCTAAAACAAAAGATCAATTCCAGCCAGTGGTATCTTGACAGTGCCTGTTCTGTGCACATGACAGATGATGCCTCCCTATTGAGTGAAGTAAGGGAGGATGCAGCTTCATCTGTCACTTTCGGGGACAATAAAAAGGGTAAGATTGTTGGTGAGGGTACTCTCTCTAATGGTTCTATTTTAATTCAGAATGTATCTGTTGTTCAAGTTCTTAAACATAACCTGTTGAACATAAGTCAATTGTGTGACAAGGGTAATGAAGTTTTGTTCACTAAACACACCTGCACAGTTATGGACCCTGTCTCCAAAGAGGTGAAATTGAATGGGCATAGACAAGGTAATGTCTACATGTTGGTCTTTGGTAATGCTCAATCTATTGAACCAATTTGTTTTCTATCCAAAGCTTTACCTAACATTAGTTGGTTGTGGCACAAGAGATTTGGTCATTTAAATTTCAAGACTATGTCTAAACTGGCATCTCTTGATTTGGTTGAGGGCTTACCCAAGCATGTTTATGAGAAAGAACACCCTTGTAGGGATTGTCAGTTGGGTAAGCAAATTAAACATTCCTTTAAGAGTGTAGATAAAACCTCAATCACACAACCACTCGAACTTCTGCACATGGACTTATGTGGACCAATAAATGTGTCTTCCTTATCTAGTGCACGATACTTTCTTGCAGTAGTGGATGACTATACCAGATACACATGGGTCATGTTTCTCAAAAACAAAACTGAAACATTTGAGAATCTTGTTGAACTCTTCAATTGGGTCACAAATGTTAAGAGTCTTTCTATTAAGTGCATTTGCAGCGATCATGGCAAGGAATTTGAATTTTCTGATATGTTAGAGTTTTGTACTGAACATGGTATCCAGCATAATTTCTCAACACTAAGAACTCCACAACAAAATGGAGTGGCTGAAAGAAAGAATCGAACATTAGTTGAAGCAGCTAGAACCATGTTGATAGGAGCTCAGTTCCCAAAAATCCCTATGGGCTGAAGCTGTTGCCACTGCTTGTTATGTACAAAATAAAACTCTAATTAACAAACGAGCCATGAAAACACCCTATGAGTTATGGAAGGGAAGGAGACCAAACATTGGTCACCTAAGGATCTTCGGGTGTACTTGCTACATTCTGAACAATGGCAAGGATTACTTGAACAAGTTTGATTCCATATCAGATGATGGATATCTTGTTGGATACTCCATGACTAGCAAGGCTTATCGTGTATTTAATAGAAGAACCAAAGCTGTTGAAGAGTCTATTCATGTTTCTTTTGATGAGACTAACCATGGAATGCAGAAAGGAGATCCAAATGTAAATAAAGTGCAGGACATTGTCATTGTAGAAGACCAAGACACAGATAATCCCACTACAACAGAAACAATGGAAGATGCACCTGAACCTGATGAACAAAGAGCTGAACCGGTTGTTGCGGAACCAAGTCAAAAATCAGCAGAAAATTATGACTCTAACATTCAACCTATTCAGACTCTGCCACTTGTACCAGCCCAAGAACCTGACATTGAGCAATTGGGCATTCATCACGAAGAAAGAGAAGACCTTTCAAAGGTAAGAAGAAGGTTAAAGGACCACCCTTCTGAACTGATAATTGGAGATCCTGCTGCACGAGTTAAAACAAGGGCTACCACACTCCATGAAAATCTGTATTTGTGTTTCCTATCACAAGTGGAGCCAAAATCAATTGATGATGCAGTTCATGATCACCATTGGATTGATGCGATGCAAGAAGAATTAAATCAGTTCAAAAGACAGAAAGTATGGGAGTTGGTCAATAGGCCCAGATCACAACAAGTCATTGGCGTGAAATGGATCTTCAGAAACAAACTTGATGCTGATGGTGTTGTAATCAGAAACAAGGCCAGACTGGTTGCAAAAGGATACAGACAAGAAGAAGGAATCGACTATGATGAAGCCTTTGCACCAATTGCTAGACTGGAGGCCATTCGCATGTTCTTAGCATATGCAGCATTCAAGGACTTCAAAGTTTATCAGATGGATGTCAAGAGTGCTTTCTTGAATGGAGACCTCCAAGAAGAAGTTTATGTTGAATAACCACCCGGATTTCCAGAGCCAAACCAAGAGCACAAGGTATACAAACTGAAGAAGGCTCTTTATGGACTAAAACAAGCTCCCAGAGCATGGTATGAAACATTGTCAGAGTTTCTGATCAAAAATAAGTTCAGAAAAGGCAAAATTGACCCCACACTGTTTCTCAAGGAAGGAAAAGGATCACCCTTGATAGTCCAAATTTATGTGGATGACATCATCTTCGGATCAAGGGACAAAAAGCAATGTAAGACTTCTCCCATCTAACGAAAAGTGAATATGAAATGAGTATGATGGGAGAACTCTCATTCTTCCTTGGACTGGAGGTCAAGCAGTTGGAGGATGGGATTTTTATCAGTCAAACCAAATATACAAAGGAGATACTGAAAAAGTTTAAGATGACTGATGTGACTCACATGAAAACTCTCATTCCTACAAACGCCAAACTGGATATGGATGATGCAGGCAAGGAAGTGGATATCTCAGAATACAGAAGCATGATTGGATCCTTGTTGTACCTGATAGCAAGCAGACCTGACATAATGTTTGCAACATGCATCTGTGCTAGATACCAAGCTAATCCCAAGGAATCCCACTTGTCACAGGTCAAGAGGATTATGCGGTATCTGAAGGGAACTGAGAATTTGGGACTATGGTATCCAAGAGAGTCTGATTTCAAACTGAGAGGATATTCAGATGCAGACTTTGCCGGCTGCAGGATTGATAGAAAGAGCACAAGTGGAACATGCCAACTTCTTGGCAACAGACTTGTATCCTGGTTTAGCAAGAAACAAAATTCAGTTTCAACCTCCACAGCTGAAGCTGAATACATTGCTGCAGGAAGCTGATGTGCTCAGTTGCTTTGGATGGCCAGTCAACTTTCAGACTATGGGTTTAACCTGAAGGTTGTGCCTCTGTACTGTTATAATACAAGCGCCATTATAATCTCCAACAATCCTGTTATGCATCCCAAAACCAAGCACATTGAGGTCAGACATCACTTTATACGTGACCATGTGCTGAAGAAAGACATTTCCCTGGAGTATATATCCATTGATGACCAGCTTGCCGACATATTCACTAAACCACAACAAGAAGCCAGGTTCAATGAACTTCTGACAAAACTTGGCATGTTAGATTTAAATTCGTAAGTCTCACAACATGTCTTGCGTTTCATTTCAACCTAATTACCTGTGCATGAACATAAATATGACACTATTAATGACTGTTTATGTCTCGATGAAAATTAGTAATGACTAAGTGTGATTCATGCATGTCTACTATAGGAAAGTGAGAAATCACATGGATGAAACTTGCTACCTCTGAACCTGGTTCAAGTCTTTTGTGCAACCTGTCATGAATGCTCAAGTCTTGAGTGAAATGAGTGCAATTCCCTTTATGGTTAAATTAAATGATATTCCTATTACTTGTCATCTTCATTCTATGTGACATTGCATTCATTAACTAGTAGGAAATGTTGTATCTCATGGTACTATTGGCTTGCACGGAAAGGATCCTCAATGATTTAATGCTCAAAGGATGACTGAGACTATAGTATTTGAGAATCATAAAAAGCCTATTACTTTAAAAGAGACACTACCTTTCACTTGAAAAAGGCAAGGTGAAAAAGGCAAAATGATAATAAACGATAGATTGACTGCTATCTTAGGGGGAGTCCTCACTATTCCCCTCGACTGTGTCTTTGTTAGAGTAATAGTTGGAGGTAAAATTGTATGATTATGTTTCGAAAAGATACTGTGTTGAGCTCTGTCCATGTAAAAAGGCTCATGAATAAGCACTGAAAATTGGTGCTCCACAAAAGAAAAGAGATAACTCACACAGACAACCCGAATGATCAAACTCCAAACTCTACCTATACTGTGTTGTAAATTAGACAATGATAGAGTGTGTGTTCTGATTCTCAATAGGGCCATCTTGTCTCTCAAGTCATCTATCTTTGAACTGAAAATCATTGTTGCCTCAGGGTTATGGTAAGATTCGGTTGACCATGAGTATACCAAACAGTGTAATTCTAGTTCCTGAATCATACTCACAAGCTGATCCGAGAGTGAGAGGGTGAGGCCTACACTGAGTGAGTTTTGTTAATATGTGAGATGGCTGTTGATGTCATAACTAGGTTGTTGCACTTGATAAACCATGGTTTACTGGATGCTATGTCAACATAGTGATCATTTTCTGGCACAAGATGTTGTGTGACGAAGTACTTAGTCATTTCTAAGGTAAATGGAGAGTCATATGGTAGTGATGCAGTAGCCATATATGTAAACCAGGTAGGACGGTTGAAAGAAATCAAGTTCTGGACACGCAATTTCAATTCCACTCACAATACTGTTCATCATGCATAATATTATGTGAATTATCATATGCATTACATGTGTGTTGTTAAGTGTTGAAAAAGTCCAGAGAAATCCACCTGTCGTTGAATTCGTAGTCGACCTCGAAGCAAACTGCATCGAAGAACTGCTGGATCAAAGACTGCTGCCTCGAAACCTCGAAGGTTGAAGCCTCGAAGAAACCTAAATGCAGCTTTGTAGAGTCGCAGTCCAAAGGATCGAAGCAAGACAGATTCTGTTACGCACTACTCAAGCATCACAGACACATCATCACGTCACTGTGCACTTAAAGTCCAAAACATACCGACTGAAGGAGTGACATGGACTTTTCACTTGAGTATTCCATCGAGTGGATCCGAAAGATAAATAGATGGGTTAGAGAAAAGAACGCGGATCCTGAAGACGAACCGACAGAGTGTGTGACTTCTACGGTACACTTCTCAACTCACATATAAGTCACTGAGAGAGACGGAGCCCAGAGGTATGTTCGTCGTTTTCACACTCGAACCCTAACCCTAGAACTCTCTCTCTCTCTCTGTCTTCGATTCTCTCTCTTTCTCTCTCCCCTGACCACCTTCGAACCTTACAATCTCTCTCTACGAGTGTCTCTTTCCCTCTCTACAAGCTTCATGGCAGGTCCAAGCTCATCGATGACCGACGATCTATGCAACATCGTCCTGGGATTCATCATCGATTGGAAAGCCATAGGTGACGCCAAAGTCAGCTGGCTGAACGAATTCAGAAGTCGCTTTGATGATACTGGCATTGCATCTGTCTGTTCGGGGATGCAAGACTTACTGATAGAAGACATCTCGGAGTTTTACGAGACCTTGGTATTCGCTAGAGACGACATTGTGGGAACGATACATGGAGTAGAGATTCGAGTCTCTGCCGAAACGCTCTGAAATGCACTTCAACTTCCTAAAGGTAACTTTGATCCTCTTCCTAGTCTCTCCAGAGAAGAGTGTAAGTCTTTTCTTGGGTATTCCAATCCCAGAAAGCAAGGTCGGGGAGCCCTGAAGATTGGGTTTTTGGTTAGGCACTGGCGACTCTCATAGTTACCGAATAGTGCCTACTGTGTAAGAAGATTGCTCATGACTCTGCAAGCCATGAGCAGATGAGGATCATGTGTAGTGTTCTACAGGGAAGACGAGTAGACTGGGGAACTCAGATACACACCATGCTCAAAAGCAAGAAGGGACATTTTGGACTACTTCTCATCAAAGTCCTAAGGTTCCTGCACCCTGACGTATTCTGCAACAGACCTACAGTGCCACTGCCGACCAAATACATTTTTAAAAGCAACTATGAGGATGGTCGGCTGGAGATCAAGTCAATGAAGAGGCCTGGTTCAAGTATGAGAAGTCATGTAGCGGACACGGCCAGCTCTATACGGGCCCCAGCTCGCATACCACGACAGTCGGTCCGTGCCCCCACAGACTTCTAGGGGCTCCTCTGCGTCCCCCGCAACAATATATATAGCTAAAGTGGTGGAGAACATTGCCAGAACTCATCTCCCCACTGGTTCTACACCTGAGGAGGCCCCTACTACCGAGCTGCCCAAGGATACTGTAGAAATTAGAGAACCTGCAGATGAAGGGCAAACACCAGCACAGGAAACCCCAGAGGATAGGGGTACGACACCTGTTCTATTGAGCTCTCTTGGGGAGTCTGAGCTAGAAGATTTCTATATGGAATATGTCAAGGTTCATATGACCCCCGCCGAATTGCGAAAGGCATGGATCGCCTTTGGTAAGCAGATGGTAGACAGAGACCATCTGATTAATTGGTTGGTTGAGCAGGGTCTTGTAAGAAGAGACCCAGTGGAAGCCGTATCAGTGGTTGCCCCATCTGTAATGACCCATGTTTTGGGAAGAATAAGCTCGAACGAAGATGAACAATACCTTGGGCGAATGCTTGGGTCGAAAGGTGGAAGACTCGAAGATTTGGGTCATAGGGTCGAAGACCGAGGGTCGAAGTTCGAAGGTTTGAGGGTTGAAGGTTTAATCTTTGAGACAGATCTTTGAGGTTGTGTTTCCAGCGAGTCTTCGAGGGACTGTTTCTACGAGTCTTCGAGGCTTGGTTGTTAGAGAGTGTAATGAGCTCAAGTGGGAGCGTGTAGAGGTTGCGTGTGACCATGACCACGTTTAGATTGTGGGTATTTTGTCCTGTGTGGAAGCGGAGTGGTTAGTTCATGTTTCATTTATCAAAACTACATCATTTTGATGATGGGATTTCATTTATCAAAACTACGTCATTTTGATGGTGGGATTTCATTTATTAAAACTACGTCGTTTTGATGGTGGGATTTCATTTATCAAAACTACGTCATTTTGATAAGTGAGGTCTATATAAGGAGGAGCTCTCTTTGTTTTAGGTTTAGGGTTTTTGTTGTCAACTGCTGCAGCCGTCGCAGAGAGAGAGAGAGAGAGAGAGAGAGAGAGAGAGAGAGAGAGAGAGAGAGAGAGGGAAAGAGAGTTCTTGAGCGCTGCTGCTAGGGTGACTCGCGTGGGTGGACAGCATCTAGCGTGGGAGCGTAAAGGATCCTTGAGGTGGGGGTTCTATTCTTCCTTGAACCTATTCCAGGGCTTTGGCCTTGTGATAGGCAATGTAGCTGTTTGGTTTTATATATATAAATATGTAAATTCATATAGGTCTGATCTCCTATATGAATGTTGGCCTTCAATGGCGTGTTTTGCTTGGATGTATATATACACGCATGTTAAGTGTTTGATATTATGCCTGTGAGGCCACGCATGTTATGTGTTTGATAATATGTCTGAATGACCACCCATATTATGTGTTTGAGATTATAGCTGTGTGGATGGGTTTGTGAGCCTGTGAATGTATGCATATTAAGTGTTTGATGTTATGCCTGTATGGCCATGTGTGCTGCGTGTTTTCTTGTACACCCGGTGGCTGTGGAAGCCCAGGCCTGTTTTATTGAACTCGGTGGCTGTGGAAGCGCGGGACTGTTTATGTTAGCTTTGTGTGGCTATGGAAATGTTGGCTTTGTGTGGCGCCCGAGAGGCCGTGGAAATGTTTGGAACCTGTAAATATGATGGCCTGTGTGGCGCCCGAGAGGCTATGGTAATGTTTGTAACTATTGAAATGTTGGCCTGTGTGGCGCCTGAGAAGTTTGTGAATATGTGAGCCTTGTGGGTGTGGCAATGGTTGTACTGTTCCGTGACTTGTGGATTGATACTTAAGCGTGGAATATAACCTGCTTTTATGGTGTCACTACACTGCACATGCGCACGTTCTCATGTAGATGCTGGGAACATGGGATGGGTTGGGGAGACATGATCCCTACTGAGCTGTGGTTGCTCACCCCTCCTATTGTGATGTGTTTTCTTTCAGGAACCTACAGGCGTTAGGTGGAAACACCAAGGTGGAAGACAGTTCTGTTTTGTGGCTTGTTTAATGTTATTTGTAGTATGTGATTTTTGTGAGACCTTGTAACCCTGATGGGGAGATATTGTAAAGGATTTTGTTGTAATAAAGATTTGTTTGGTTTGTGAATGTTAAATGTATCTTAAATTTATTAAATGGTGTCCTGTGTGGGAATGTTGTGCCCTACACCTTTATCCTCTTTGTGGGTAAAGGGGAGTCACGAACCGGTTTCCTCGGGTTGGAAATCTGGGACGTGACAGTATGGTATCAGAGCATGGTCTAGTTGGCCTAGGGTAGTGGGTGGATCTGGTTGTCTTAAGTCCTTTGGAGGAGCATGGAGGGACATGCCTGATCAACATGGTCCTCTTGGAGCCTCTAAGGTGTACTTGGGGTGGTCCAGTCTTGTGGTAGGATTTGCATGCATTTGGCATTAGGGCACTAGTTGCATTTGTTGTTTATGTATGAATGTATGGATAACTGTGAGAATGTTTTAAATGTGAAAAATAAATAAATAAATAAATAAATTTAATTGTGCAACTCTGATATATTGTGATAACTTAAGCATGACTACAAAGAAAAGAATGTGTGGTATAGAATTTGTGTACTAGTGGACTTGTGCAATGTGAATGAACTAAATAGTGATAATAATGTTGATATTCTGAGAATGACTAGGTGAGATATGTGAATGCTTAAGTGTGTGCCTTTGTATGGTATTGTGTGGAATAAACAATGTGGTGTTCAAAATGATGAGATATTCACTTGAGTATAAATGATATGTGCAATGTGAAGGTGTGAACTTGTATAGTTTGTGAAATGTGAATCTGTGAATCTGTGTGGTGATAATGTGTGTTTTGAGATTAGTTATAGCTCCAAATGCCTAGTCGGTAATGGTATTGAGAGCGTTGAGTGTTAACCTGGAGCGTTACCTCCTCGTGTACCCAGCCTCTAAAAAACTATGACCCGTACGACAAAAGAGTCCGCCACCCAGGCTGGGCGAGTGGGAGAGCTGCAGGCTCGAGGCATGCCTAGAGCTGTCAACCCACATCATTTAGGGGAACTTGGATGAAGATCAACCGAAGCATTCCCGTCTCTGATCGGCGAAAGGACCCAAGAGGCGAGAGGGGGCAATTAGAGTATGGCCACAAGTTTCGAGACGAGGGTCAACCCCCAACAAATCAATTTGAGACCGGTTGCCTAAAGGGTTGTTCTTCTTTGTGGACAACGGGACATTGGAAAAGAGTGTAGCGAGAAGCGATGCAGTGTCGCATCGTGGAAAAGTAGGACATCTCCGGAAGATAGTGATTGGTTGAGTCTCACCTGGCTTAGGTGAGGATGGGTGAACCTTTGATTCTTGAGTTTCTAGCAATTTAATTAAGACACTTGTGATAGAGGGGTATTCTTGTTGGGAGGGCTCTTGAGCCACAGTTTGCCGTTTGGTGAAGCTTAGGAGATCATTTGAGTTAGCATTGCTAATAGACGTGGTTAGTGACTTGTAAAAAAATTTAAAAAAAATAAAAATAAAAATATATATATATAATAATAATAATAATAAGTAAAATGAACATTTATATTTATGACACTAGAAGGATAATAAGTAACTAATAAATATGTGAGTGTTGATTTTATATGGGAGTGGTATTCAATTTTGACACCCGTGGATAATTAAAGTAATCATATCTTGTAGGCTACCTTTTGCTAGTGGGAGGGAATTTAAATTGGCCAGCTAGTAGAGCTTGAGGCGCGAAGTGATGGCTTTTGGGTTATTGGGTGACCCCTCCATGGCAACCTTGAATAATAGAGATATATTCTTATGTGGATAAAGGTATGTGTTGGAGTACTACTTGAAAGGGATATTCCTATGGTTACCTTTCCAAGCGTTGTGGATGAGGGTGGAAAATGCAGCGAGTATAGCCTACTTTTAGAGTCCTTGAAGTGTTATCTTGTTGGCTAGGGTGGTCGTTGCAAGTTTTGGTTAGTAACTATATAGGTGTTCTGGGTTCTCAGATGGTCAAGCAGTGGCCATGTGTCATATTTGTGGTGCCTGAAAGACCTTGAGTAATATTCCTAGAATATGTTGTGAAATGGGTATGCACATGTATAAATGTGAAGTGTTCTGGAGCTCAGCTATCGGTTGTGAGTGGGTTTCAAGGGTCGTGCCCGATGCATCCAATTGGTAAAAAAAGAGGTAAGCAAGTGAGATTTGGCAGGCCTCGTTTGGGCTTTTTACCCACATCTGGAAAACATTTCTCTAGGGGCTAAGGGTGTGCTTTTGCATGGTAGGGCCATTCCCTTGGTCCGTATCTTGTAGGAATTAGGCTTAAAGGAGAGGAGAAGGTGTAAAGCTGATAAGCTCTACTCGTCAGGTGATTTGTGTTTCGTTGCATTGTGTTGTATGTGTTGCATAAGTGGTAAAGGTATATAGCGGAGTTGCTAAGTGTGGGTGTTGCGACACATATGCGTAGAGAATGATGAGGCATGGTGTATTGGTATATTAATTGTGGTGTGAGGATGAGGAAGAGTGTTAGAAGTGATGTTGTTTATGTTATTCCTTGTCTGGTGTTATTAAAGTGTTGGTAAGTTGGGAAAAAGGTTATTTGATTCCCAGAGTTGCGTTAGTTGACAGTTTTTGCTTGGAAGGTGCTGGTAGGCAAATGACCTACATTTGTGCTCTTGAAAACCTTTCATGTACAGTATCACGCAGTAAGGGAGATGGTTCACGCTATCAAGGTGTTGGTGTGTGTGGGAGCTACGTGAAAGTCCCTAATCAGGCATTTGCATGTCTTGTTTCCCGTGCCTCCCGGAGGAATGACAGTGATCACATTTAGCTGAGGCTAGAGCCTGAGCATTTCTTGGTCAGTTTGGGTGTTTTGTTGGTGTGTTGAGATAGAACGTGACGGTTGGTATAGCGGGGTTAGTGGGCCATGAGGTGGAGTATGTCCTAGAGGTAAAGGATTCCCTTGTGACCTATGAGTGGTGACACCGAGGATTCCGTTATTGTCATGTTGTAGGTAGGAGAGTTTCCCAGGGTGGAGAGAACTACGTTGTTGGTAACTACATGACGTCAAAGGATTCCTATCGCATGGAATGTCTGCCGACTGAGTAAGGCGTTATCACTTGGGTTGTAACATAAGCCTTAGTTAGTGAAGGTTGTGTGGGACCTTGGTGGATCCCTATTTCACTGTCGTTAGAGAGGTGTTATTTGTGTGGCGTTCTGGTTCATGAGATTCTTTAGTAGATTCTCAACGTTGGTGACTGGTGTTAGCCCGATAGTAGATTTTGGTCTTGCCATGATTGGGTATGGTACTGAATTTGTTGTTTTGAGTTACTCCTTGGACTCCGTTGGGCGTCATGTTAACTGTGACCAAATGGTGGAGGGCAAACTCCATCCTAGTATAGCTGTGTCCTGGATTGTGAGTTGTTGTGAGTCACCATTGGTGTTGATTGGATTTTAATGTGCCTCGATAGAGGATGTGCTCCTCGGATCCCCAAGCATGTTTTGCGTTAGAGTGAGGGGATTTCAGCCGTGATGATTGTGCTACTATAGTAATATCCCTGTGCGAGAATATGATTGTGGTTTGCATCATACTATTGTCATGATTGTTTGTGTTTCATCGTGACCTTATTGTGCTTGCCGTAAGGGTGAGGTCTACATCTGGGGTGTGGCTGCATTGTAAATTGTTGGTGTGGAGTATTGGTCCCATTGTGACGCGAGTAGGCGTCTCCAGTAGAGTACCCCACTATGCGATGCAGTGACTTCTCGCTCAATCTTACGCAATCTCATGAACGGCTGCTTCACACGTAGGCTTATGTGCTTTGGGAGGTTTCCTGACCTCACTGTTATCAGACTTGCTCATGCGCGCTGTTGTTAGTGTGCTCTTTGGCCAAGCTCTAGTTCTGGATCGACTCATAAGTGTTAAGTTCATGTTGACTAAATGGAGGTACTCATTTGGGAATTTCTAACACCGTTTGTGGTAATGGCTGCATTGTGTTGCTTTGATCTTCTCGTGATGTTTGCTACTTGGTTTCTCTTTTCGAGGACGAAAAGTTCAAAGCTGGGAAGGTTGTGAGGAAACTCCCAACAGATGAGTTTGTAGGGTGTTGACGAATGGGTAGTGGAACGTTTAAGTTTCATTTTGTTTGTGTTGTCCTTCCTTGTCGTAGTGTTTATGATGTGAGTTGGTCTGTGACCTACCTCTATGATTTGTTAAATGTGTTGGGAATGGGCGTATATGTCTTACACCGTCTTGTCATGTGAATACTTGTGACATGTGTTAAGTGAGGAGAACAAGGGTTGTTTGTGAGATTAGAATATGTGTTACCCTATCATGCTGTGTTGTATTGGGTCTGTGGGTACGTGCCTTTATGTGTGTTATTGTGTGATATCTTCAGTCGCGGGTATGTGAATGGTTGTGGGCAATGTGCATCAACATGTGCATTATGGAAGATGTGTTATCTTTTCGAGGACGACACGTCCTATGGAGGAGACATGGGAACGTGAGTTCATGATGCGTGAACAACACCTAGAGTTGTTCGAGGACGAACAATCTTAAGGGTGGGAGGTGGCTGTTGGCCAATGGATAGTGATGTGCCTTCCTATATTAGTTGTTCATAATCTGGGGTATTTGTATTGTCCTTTAGATATGTATTTATATTTGGGATGTGTTTTGAGATGTGTATTTGTGACATGCGGATATGTGTTATATGCATTATGATGCATGTGGTTATGAATTGTAGTGGTGCCTTGTTGAGTTTGTGGACGTATGTCCTGTTATATGATGTGTGCGGTGTATAATCTATTTGTGTATTATGGCTTGCATTTTGTATAGTGGGTTGCATATGTTTGTTATCCCTCGCAGTCCTAGTGGCATGTAGTTTCTTTTCGAGGACGAAAAGTCTTAAGTGGGAGAGGATGTAATGACCCATGTTTTGGGAAGAACAAGCTGGAACGAAGATAAACAATACCCTGGGTGAATGCTAGGGTCGAAAGGTTGAAGACCGAGGGTTGAAGTTCGAAGGTTTGAGGGTCGATGGTTTAATCTTCGAGACAGATCTTCGAGGCCGCGTTTCCAGTGAGTCTTCGAGGGAGTGTTTCTACGAGTCTTCGAGGCTTGGTTGTTAGAGAGTGTAATGAGCTCAAGTGGGAGCGTGTAGAGGTTGCGTGTGACCATGACCACGTTCGGATTGTGGGTATTTTGTCCTGTGTGGAAGCGGAGTGGTTAGTTCATGTTTCATTTATCAAAACTACGTCGTTTTGATAAGTGAGGTCTATATAAGGAGGAGCTCTCTTTGTTTTAGGTTTAGGGTTTTTGTTGTCAACGGCTGCAGCCGTCCCAGAGAGAGAGAGGGAAAGAGAGAGAGTTCTTGAGCGCTGCTGCTAGGGTGACTCGCGTGGGTGGACAACATCTAGCGTGGGAGCGTGAAGGATCCTTGAGGTAGGGGTTCTGTTCTTCCTTGAACCTATTCCAGGGCTTTGGCCTTGTGATAGGCAATGTAGCTGTTTGGTTTTATATATATAAATATGTAAATTCATATAGGTGTGATCTCCTATATGAATGTTGGCCTTCAATGGCGTGTTTCGCTTGGATGTATATATACACACATGTTAAGTGTTTGATATTATGCCTGTGAGGCCACGCATGTTAAATGTTTAATATTATGTCTGTGAGGCCACGCATGTTATGTGTTTGATAATATGTCTGAATGACCACCCATATTATGTGTTTGAGATTATACCTGTGTGGTCGGGTTTGTGAGCCTGTGAATGTATGCATATTATGTGTTTGATGTTATGCCTGTATGGCCATGTGTGCTGCGTGTTTGCTTGTACACCCGGTGGCTGTGGAAGCGCGGGACTGTTTATGTTAGCCTGTGTGGCTATGGAAATGTTGGCCTGTGTGGCGCCTGAGAGGCTGTGAATATGTGAGCCTGTGTGGCTGTGGCAATAGTTTTACCTGTTCTGTGACTTGTGGATTGATACTTAAGCGTGGAATATCACTTGCTTTTATCTGTCACTACCTTGCACATGCGCACGTTCTCATGTAAAATGGGAACATGGGATGGGTTGGGAGACATGATCCCTACGAGTTGTGGTTGCTCACCGCTCCTACCGTGATATGTTTTCTTTCACGAACTACGAGGTGTTAGGTGGAAACACCAAGGTGGAAGATGGTTATGTTTTGTGGCTTGTTTAATGTTATTTGTAGTATGTGATTTTTATGAGACTTGTAACCCTGATGGGGAGATATTGTAAAGGATTTTGTTGTAATAAAGATTTGTTTGGTTTGTGAATATTGTTATCACCGGCTTTTAAATGCGGGCCCTTTTGGGGTGGGCTCAAACTAAACCAATGGTGAGAATTTTAAGTCGCCACCAACTATTTTTGGGGTACAATCGGATACCCTCTACTTTGAGTAGTTTAAAGGTGTGGTCTGAGTATCAGGAAAGGGTTCGGGAGTTGGTTACGTGGAGGGAAGGATTAGCACCCTCCAACGCCCTTTCAGTATCTATTTTCGGAAGAGGAGGTCTTTATTTATTTTTCTACGTCGTGATTGGGTTGAGACAACGGTTTTCTTAGAAAGTCTACGTTTTTTTTATTTAACTAAGTTATTTGTCAAGTTTATGGTTAAATTTGATTTATCTAAATTTTTAAAGGAAATCCTAAAGTTTTTGCTTTAATTGAAGTATGCTTTTTCCATTTTTTTTTGGTTTTGGTTCAAGAACGTTTTTTTTGTTTTTATAAAAACATTTTTTTTTGGTTTTTGTTTTTGTAAAAACAATTTTTTTGCTTTAACAAATTGAAAATATTTTTTTTTTACATATCGAAATAAATGTGACGTGTGTGATTGTGACATAAACAAAACAACCACTCTTTTTTTTTTTTTTTTTTTGGTTGGTCTCTTTCCTCCTTTTTTTTTTATTTACAATTTACAACTCCATGAAAATGATAAAACAATTACAAACAAACCCAAAAATAAAAAAAATTACATTTGTAGCAAGTTACAATTATAGGACCGATTATAAATATACATATATAAAATCGACATTAGCTTTGACAAGGTTATGATAATCGTCGATTATGGTGGCGGCAACACGGCTCAATAGTATGACACCAAAGACCACTAGCCTCGAACAGAGATAACTTGTTTTATTTATTTATTTGTTTTTTGTTTTTTTTTTGTGTGATCTGTTTTTTTTTAACGAAAATTAAATAAATATATACAACCACATGGATTATTTACACTACATAAATTATGCTAATTAAATCTTACTAACTAATTATGCTAATTTAATTATACTACTTAGAATTACAAACTAATTTAAAAACTAACTAACTAATTATGCTAAATTTAATTACAAACTAACTACTAATTTAATTACAAACTAATTTAAAAACTAACTAACTAACTAATTATGCTAAATTACAAACTAACTACTAATTTACAAACAAAATAATAATTAAAACAAAGGAAGGAAAGAAATAAAAAACCTAAAATAATGTGGACAAAAGGCGCCCTCCTCCCGAATGCCTCTTTTTTCTGCAAAAGAAGGAAAAGATTAATTTTACACTCTACTCTCTTTTTAGAGTTTTGTGTATTTGATGTTGGTGTGTTTGTAGAAGGGAGAGGAACCCTTTATATAGGAGTCATGGAGAAGTAAATTTTGTAAAACCTCCAATGTGGGACTTCCATTTTTTTGATTTTTATGATTATTATTATTAAGAAGTCAAATAAGGGGTGCAGGGTCCCGTTAAATTCAAAGAACCCCGGGTACGACTCATGCAACAGTAGCCCTGGGTACTATTCACGAATAGTGACATGAACAGTACCCTGAGTACTATTCACGAAAAATGTTTTTTCCCTGTTTTATACTTTTTTGTTGTTTTTGTTGTTTTATTTTTATTTTTATTTTTATTTTGTGAATAATTAACGTTGCACCCTTTAAATTAACAGTCACGCCTCTTTATTTTTCTATACAAAGTCAATGACAGATATGGAATAATATAAAGCTGAAAATGAATATGTATGTCCAACTCGGACAAAATGGGGTCCAATAGCTGCCCCTCTTTGTGCATTGTTTGTATACAAACAGTGTACAAAGATAAAAAGGAATCATTTTGGACGGGTTGGAGCACTTACCCGACTTACCCGGCTGCGCCAAGGAGAGTACGGGTTGGGTGTACAACGTGTGCGAGAGGCCGTAGGATTACCGCCCATGAGACAAAGATACTGGAAATGGAAAGCCTACAACAAACATAGGCTCGAATCGAAAATTGAAAGCCCACAAGTGATGATAGGCTTGAACGAAAATCGATAGCCTACGGTAACGATAGCTTGGACTGAATATTGAAAGCCTACAACAACGTAATAAGCTTGAACCGAAAATTGAAAAGCCCACAACAACGATAGCATGAACTAAAAAATGAAAGCCCACAACAATGATAGGCTTGAACCAAATGTAAAGCCCACAACAACGATAGGCTTGAACTAAAAAATGGAAAATGGGAAATCTCACAAAGAACGGTAGGCATGAAGCAAACATGAAAAGCTCATAGTAACGATAGCTTGAATCGACAATGGAAAATCCCACAAGCCGACGGTAGGCATGAACCGAAAAATGAAAAGCCCACGATAACGATAGGCTTGAATCGAAAATGTAAAGCCCACAAGAACGATAAGCCAACTGAAAATGGAAAGCCCACAGCAATGATAGGCTTGAGCTGGAAAGTGAAAGCCTATAAGAACATAATAGGTGGAATCAGAAAGTGAAAGCCTATAGCAACGTAATAAGCTTGAACGGGAAACCCGAAAAGCCCACAGCAACGATAGCTTGAATCGAAATATCGATTGGTATTTGGGAGAAATGTTTTGAGGGATTAATGAGTTTGGGAGGCCCCAACTCGGGCTCCCTCTACGAGTTCACTCAAGGAGATCGCTCTACGAGGTGACCCGAAAAGGAGGGGAAGTTTGTTTGAGTGTCAAAAGGGTGCTTTGAGGAAATGGCTCAGAAAGACTTGTGAATTGAACAGAGGAAACTTTTAGATGAGAAGTTCAATGAGCAGCTTGCTGGATGAGCTTTTGGGATCTTCAGAGATGATGACGTTCCTGAAATTGCAAAATATACTGAATGAATGCAAATAATGCATGGAATGCAATGTGGTGTATGCGGGGATGCATAGTGAAATGTATGGCTAATGACCCAATATGGGTTGGGGGTTCATCTCCATCTTTGCTGGAGAGTTTGGTTAACATCCAATTTGTTGGGAACTCTTTTACTCTCGGCTGGGGGGACCTTTCCATCTTTGCTGGGGAACTTCCTTTTTGTGGATAGGGGGCTTGGTTGACTTAGCCCCGCTGTGTTGAGGAACTTGACTTGGGCATAGGCAGGATATGTTGGTACTCCATGTAGATATTGGTACCCTGAGTTGAGGAGCTTGACTGGTTTTAGGTTTTCGAGCTTGTCCCAACTCATAAAGTAATGCCAAAGGAGCCTACTGAGGATTTAAAATATTCTAATTAAATGTGAGATGAAGACGATGAAACATGATTAGGGAGATGAAAATAGGTTTTTTGTCGGTTTAATTCCACAAAACATACTTATATTATATAAAATGCCACTTGTTATCATCCGATAAATAGAATAACAAGTCTTAAAAGCATAATGTACAAATTTGATTTGAGTGTGCCTTAGGTTTGACCAAGTCTTCCATTGTTTTGCGATTCTTTATTGTTGGATGATGTTGCTTCCATTATTTGCAAAGAACCATATTTTTTGAGCTTCGATCCTTTCAACTTCGACCGATTTTATCCTTCAGGATTTATTGTTGGCTTTGTATTTTACCCTTGATGCCCTTTCGGGTTTTCACCAAGTCCGCCCTTGTTTCTTTTTTGTCTTTTATTGGAGCTTTGTGTTTTACCCTTGATGCCCTTTTGGCTTTTCACCAAGTCCGCTCATTACAGGAATGTGAGTCTTGTTGGGAGGTATGAGAGTTAAGCATAAAACTTTTTGACGACATCGCTATACCGAATTAGGAAGCTCATCTCCATCCATTTTGGAAAGGATCAATGAGCCTCCTCAGAATGCTTTTTCACAACATATGGGCCTTCATAATTAGGAATCCACTTACCTCTATGGTCATACTGGATTGGTAAGATCTTCTTGAGGACGAGATCACCCTCTTGAAAGCTTCTAGGCTTCACCTTTTTATTGTAATTATTCATCATTCTCTGTTGATACAGCTGTCCTCGACAAACTACTTCCAAACGCTTGCCTTCAATTAAATTTAACTGCTCATAATGGCTTCGGCCCCATTCTGCTTCTTCGAGTTGAGTATCCTTGAGTACTCGGAGGGAAGGTATCTCTACTTCGACAGATAGAACTGCTTCCATACCATAAACCAAAGAAAACGGAGTTGCCCCAGTTGATGTACGTACTGAGGTGCGGTAAGCATGCAAAGCATATGGTAGCTTCTCGTGCCAATCTTTGTATGTGTCGGTCATCTTTCTGATAATGTTTTTACTATTCTTTTTGGCTGCCTCTGTAAGGACCCGTACCTTAAGTTAGTCACAGTTAGTCACAGTTTTGCCTTCTGAGTAGAGTTTTTCTAGATTTTGACCTAGTGAATGGGCTCAAATGAATTCACGTGCAAAAGGAAAGATGCTTAGAATGATGTCCTCTATCTACCACAGAAGTTTCAGGCCAAACGGACGTGTATGTGAGGTGCACGTGATATGGGTCCAATTCACGTGCAAGTGTGATTGTCTTCTAAATGATGCAAGGAGGCTAGGGGTGAAGTTTGAGAGCATTTGGAGTCCATTTGGAGTTGCACGTGAATTGGGAATTCACGTGCAAATTGGCGTGCAGCCATATTTTTGCATGGTTCCCTTGGTTTTGACATTCTAATGATCTTTCTCCAAAGGACCATGTTGAAATTCTGAGTATTTTGGCCTATATGGGTGCGGAAAGGTGCTAACTTGTGTGATCAAAACTACGTCGTTTTGATCCCTGGGTTTTACTTAATCAAAACTACGTCGTTTTGATGTGGGTAGTGTCTATATAAGGAGGGCTTGAGTTTGAATTTAGGGTTCTTGTGTTCTTCCTTGCTGCTGCACTGCCGCAGAGGAGAGAGAGAGAGAGAGAGGATCTCCAGGATTGCCGTGGTGGTTCGCGTCGTTGGAAGGTGTCTAGCGTAGAGGATAGGACAAGAGCCTGAGGTAGGGATTTATGTTCTTCCTAACTCCCCTCTCGTTTTTAGGATATACACCTATATATATATGTAAATCCATATAGGTGTGATCTCCTATATGGATGTTGGCCTTCGAGTGGCATGTTTTGTTGATTACGATGTTAATTTGGCCTCGAGGATTTTCCTGGGTTTGTTTATGCCCACTATGTGTTTGATGAAATGTCTGTGAGGCCTGCACACTATGTGTTTGATGAAATGTCCGTGAGGCCCGCATGCCATGTATTCAATATAATGCCTGTGGAGACTGGTATATGGGTGTTTAATGATATGCCCGTGCGGCTGGGTGTGTCCGTGCTTGATTTGTATTTGATTTTAAGCCTGTGAGGCTGATGTGTGTGGCTTGTATCTGACCATGTTAGTCCTTGCGGGATAAAGTGTAAATTTGTCGTTGAGCTTACATGTTGAGATGTAATGTTATCTTTGTTCCGTTGGTCTGTTTGAGAGCGAGTCGAGATTTGGGCCAGGCACAATAGTGGACCCCTTTGAGATTTGGCCAGGACGTGGTCCCGAGTCTCGGTGTAGCACTCACGACGGTGGGCTAAGTCTACACCCATTCCCGAGGGTAGATATGGCGCCCGAGGAGGTGGTTGACCATATCGACTCGGGTGGAAAATGTTGCATTGGTGTCCATGCAACATTCGCCCGAATGTGGTATGTCATGTCGCCGTGGTGGCGGGGTGTCCTCTCGCCCTTCAGTGCGGGTTCAGGTAAAGAGTGTTTCCTGGGTGATGTTTGCTGCTTTAGCCTTAGGCACGACACGAGCACAAGCATACACATATCATGCATGTTGTACGATGGGACGGGTCCCGGGGAGACCGGATCCCTACCGAGCCGTGGTTTGCTCACCCCTCCTATAAACCGATTCTTTTGCAGGGGTTTAGCAGCGGTAGGTGAAGGCCGAGGAGCTAGGCCCCCGAGGCTGAAAGTTTTATATTATTTCCTTGTTGTACTTTGGTTTTATGTGTTTGGATTTTGGTTTGGTTTTATTTATGGCTTTATAGGGGTTTTCCCCCGACTGGGTTGTAATAAACATTTAGCCTTTGAAATGAAATAAAATGAGGTGTTGTTATTCAATTTGTGTTTGTGTGCATGGTTTGGGAGCAGGAGCATGCCCCTTGGCATGTTGGCTTTGATTATGCAGGGTTTGGGACAAGCACCCGTGCTAGAGGTCCTTTTAAGGTGCTTGCACACAACCCCTTGTCCCTTCGGGTGCGGGCATGGGCAGTCACTACTCCTTTTCCGGTGGAAGGAAATTGGGGCGTGACAATATGGTATCGAGCGATAGTTCATGGTCTAGTGGACCTAGGATAATGGGGAGGCCTGGTCGCTTCGAGACTCTTAGAGGGCAAGATAGGACACGCCCGATCAACGTGGTCCTATCCGGTTTTCGGGGTGTACTCGGGGGAGTTAGACCAAGGAGTAGGGCACTTGCATTTGGGTTGAGGGTGCATACATGCGTTGGCATTAGGGCACTAGTTTAATTTCCAGGATGAGTATTGTAATTGGACATGCTATGTTCTTGAAACTTGTTCTTTGTGAAATTCGGTGATTTTTCATGAGACTTGTTCTTATGAATAGCCTTCCTGTGTACTTCGTGACTTTCTGTGTGTTTAAATGTAAGATGTTGCTTGAGTACCTCGTGGCCCATGGGGATGAGGGTGTGGAGAGCTTGAGGGAAGCTGATCCTAGTTTGGTTTAAATTATGTAGACGATGCCTCCCTAGGAGAGTAACTTGAGCTACTCAGTGTAGAAGATGAATCTTTCGCCCGTCCTGGAGAGGGAAGAGGACAGCGTGTAGGGCGATGATCCCCGGAGCGGATCATGGCCCAAGTCCGGGCCCTAAGTGAGAACGTGCGAGCATGCGTGAGGACCTCAAGGGGAGAGATCCTAAACGAGGTGCGTCGGGGAGATGATGGCACGACAGGGTGCCACCCTCTCCACCCCGTGAGGCGGAACCTCCGTGTAGGCGGGGAAGTGCCGGTGAGGCGGGAAGAGGGAGACGTGTTGACACAGTTCCGAAAGGAACATCCACCAAGGTTCAAGGGAGGAACTGAACCTCTAGGGAGCAGAGCACTGGCCGCGGCATCGAGCATGTGTTCTCCTTTCTTCGACCCCGAGGAGGAAGACAAAGTGAGACTAGCAGTCCGGCAATTGGAGGAGGAAGCCTTGGAATGGTGGCTTAGCATCTCGGGAAGCCGGGGACATGGAGACCATGGCCTGGAACGAGTTCCTCCACTGTTCCATGAGGAGTTCTTTCCAGAGTCATTGCGGTGGCGAAGCGGGAGGAGTTCGGCGGCTGAAACAGGGATCGCGCTCGGTGGCAGAGTATGAAGCGAGATTTCCGAGGGCTGAGTCGGTTTGCTCCGAAGCAATATCAAGGGAGGACCCGAAGGCCCATAAGTTTACCATGGGTCTCAAACCTGCCCTGAAGCAAAGGGTGGAGATCTTGCGATCGAAGACCCATCTTGAAGTCGTGGACACCGCCAAGATTGTTGAGAGAGGATTAGAGGAGGAAGACGAGGCTCACCAGGAGCGGATGGGGCAAAGCGCGCGCGACAAGCACGGTGATACCAAGCGGGAAGGTTGAGCCCGGGAGTGGGACTTTTCCCAAGGATGGGGGCCAAGCTTCAATGGCTCCGCCCGGATCCCGTTACCTTGGAGGACAGGGGAGTCTGGTTGGGAACTTCCCCAGCGGGTGTACCTGTTGTGGCCCTGTCAGGGCACGTCAAACGTGAGTGCCCCAAACAAGACTTGACGTGTCATAGCGTGGGAAGGTGGGACACATCAACAAGGTGTGTTTCAAAGAAGGGGAGGCCGGGGAGCTGGAAGCTTAAGACAAGGGAGCAGGGGTGGGACCCAATTTCAGGCCCCGGCCCCTAAGCCGGCACATTCGTGGCAGGCCAGTCGGGCTGGTTCCGGTCCCACACTAGGCCACGGGGGAGAGGCAACCACAAGGAGGATCGGAGGGGCGTCCCGTGGACCTGGAGCAGAGAAAAGGGAAGGCAAGTGAGGGCTAGTGGTGGGGCAGGCCAAGGCGGGGTGTTCGCGCTTACCTCGCAAGACCAGCGAAATGGAGGAATTACCATCACCCTCCGAGGAAGGTGGAGCTGGACCTTCGGTGGTTCGAGGTACTATTCTAATATCTCGCACCGTTGTTCTTGCATTGTTTGATACGGAGCTTCGTGCTCCCCGATTGCTAAGTCCTTGGTGGAGAGCCTTGGACTTGATTGTGTGGAGGCCGATAGACCTTTGAGGGTCGAGTCCCCAATGGGAGGAGTGGAGTTGATCCACCAGATGTGTCGAGAGTGTGCGCTACGATAGGAGAGGTTGACCTCTCATTTGATTTGTATGTAATGCCCATGAGGACCTTTAGTTTGATTCGGGGATGGGATGGTTGATGGCCTTTCAGGCTAAGATTGATTGTTATAGGCGACGAGTATCGTTTACTACACCCACGGGATCTTCCTGTACCCTAGTGGGTGAATGGGATAGGGATCTTGGGAGAGCTGGACCGACGAGGGAGCTATGGGGGCAATATTACCCATAGGCTTGCCACCCTAACCTTTGAGGAGGAAGATAACTTAGAGAAAAGGGTGTGGCCGGATGTAGTCGAGAATTTCCCAGGATGTCTTTCCGGGGGAGTTGTTGGAGTTGCCTCCACACGAAGTGTCGAGTTCACGATTGAACTGTTGCCAGGGGTGGGACCCATCTCACAAGTAGCATACGGATGGGACCTGCCGAGTTGCGGGAGCTTCGAAGGAGATAAAGGAACCGGGAGATAAAGGTTTTATCCGTCCTAGTACCTCACCTTGGGGTGCACCGGTCTTGTTTGCTAAGAAGGCGGATGGTTCGTTGCGACTTTGCATTGATTATCAAGGCTGAATCAAGTAACGGTAAAGAACAAGTACCCTTTGCCGCGGATTGATGACTTATTCGACCACCGAGTGGAGCACGATGGTTCTCAAAAATCGATCTGCGTTCGGGATATCATCAATTGAGGGTCGGGAGCGAAGACATCCCTAAGACGGCGTTCAGAGTGCGGTACGGACACTATGAGTGGCTAGTGATGCCTTTTGGGCTCACGAACGCACCTCTTGTGTTCATGCATCTAATGAATCAGGTGTTTGCCCCATACTTGGATTCCTTCGTGGTGGTATTCATTGACGACATCCTTGTGTACTCCAAAACCCAAGCCGAGCATGAGGAGCACTTGGCCGTGGTGTCAGCAGGTACTACGAGATCATCACTTGTATGCTAAATTTAGCAAGTGTGACTTCGGATGCGAGAGGTGCATTTTCTTGGGCATGTAGTATCCGCCGAAGGAGTTAGAGTGGACCCAACCAAGATTGAGTCCGTAGCATCTTGGAAGAGGCCCACAAATGTTTTTGAGATCCGGAGTTTCTTGGGTCCGGAGGGTATTACCGGCGTTTTGTGGAAGGATTTTCTCGGTTGGCGGCGCCCATGACAGCTCTTACACCGAAGGGAGCCAAATTCGAGTGGACGGACAAGTGCCGGCGAGCATTCGAGGAGTTGAAGACTCGCGACTACTGCACCGGTGTTGAGCCTACCGCAGGAGGGAGTGCCATTCGAGGTGTATTGTGATGCGTCTCGCGTTGGACTGGGGTGTGTTCTGATGCAAGAACGCCAAGTCATAAGATATGGCTCGCGACACTGAAGTCCCATGAGCAAAACTACCCAACACACGACCTGGAGTTAAGCGACGGCTATTTTTGCCCTGAAGTCTTGGCGACATTACTGTTGGGAGAGAAGTTTGTGGTATATACGACCACAAAAGCCTACGGTATATCTTCACCCGAGAGGGACCTAAATTTGCGCCAACGGAGGTGGGTCGAGTACCTGCAAATGTTTGACTTCACACTCTCCTACACGCCTGGAAAGGGAAATTTAGTAGCCGACGCGCTAAGTAGAAAGGGAAAAGCTGAGGTTTCCATGAGAGAATGGAAAATGATGGAGCATTAGCGATGCTTCGGGTGCAACCTGCTCAGCGATGATGGAGCTATCCTGTGTCCTCTCACTGTGATACCAGAGTTGTATCAGCGTGTCCGTGAGGGGACAAGTTGGCGACATGGATCGTGAGGTGATCCGGGCCCAAGATAGAGGCCGGAGAGCTGTCGAGGACCGGACAGGAAGGAGTTGAGCATGAGCTGAAATTTCGAGGGCGTCGATAGTACCACCTCCCTTGCGTGAGGATGTCGAGGGAATTTCATCATTCCCGTTTGGCTGTACATCCAGGAGGAACTAAGATGTATCATGCCGTTCGCGCACAGTTCGGTGGCCGGGACCGAAACGGAGTGTAGCGAGTTTGTTTCCAGGTGCCTTACCGTCGCCAGTGAAGCGGAACACCAACGACCCGCCGGTCAATTGCAGCCTTTACCTGGGCCGAGTGGAAGTGGGAGCATATTACCATGGACTTCGTGACGGGGCTTCCTACCACTTCGGGAGGAAGGACATGATTTGGGTCATAGTGGACCGCTTGACTAAGTCAGCCCATTTCTTGGCAATTCGAGAGCGCGACTCTATCGGCACGTTAAGCCGTTGTATGTTGATGAGATTGTCCGCTTGCACGGAGTGCCCTTGTCTATTGTTTCAGACGGGGATGCGCGGTTTACATCCCGTTTTTGGGGAGGTCCGCAGGAAGCATTGGGAACCCGACTTAATTTGAGTACCGCATTCCATCCCGGAGACCGATGGTCGGTCCGAGAGGACCATTCAAACATTGGAAGACTTGTTGAGGGCTTGTGTACTTGATTTTGGAGGATCATGGGCTTCCCACCTTCCTCCGGTGGAGTTTGCCTATAATAACGGTTACCGGTCTTCGATTGGGATGGCCCCATTTGAGGCATTGTATGGCCGACCGTGCCGGTCTCCATTATGTTGGGCGAAGCTGGAGAGGCAGCTATGTTAGGACCTCAATTGGTCCAGGAGGCTACGGCAAAAGTTCAGTGATTCGGCAACGCCTTGCTACTCGGAGCGGCAGAAGTCTTATGCGGATCGCCGACGCCGACCGTTGGAGTTTTTGGTGGGGGACCACGTATTCCTTCGTGTTTCTCCACGAAGAGGGCGTAAGAGATTTGGGACCGGGTCCAAGTTGTCCCCTCGGCACATTGGACCGTTCGAGATTTTGAGCAGAGTTGGACCTGTTGCTTATAGGTTGGCGTTACCACCTCGTTTGAGCAGAGTTCATAATGTTTTCCATGTATCCCGGTTGCGGAAATATCATCCAGATCCCACCCACGTGCTAGATTGGGGTACCCTGGATCTTGGAGAGGATGTGTCATTGTCGAGACACCCATTCGTATTGTCGATAGGCGCGAGAAGCACTGCGAGGTAAGACTATTCCGTTGGTTCGGGTGTTGTGGCAACACCGAGGGCTGGAGGAAGAGACCTGGGAACGTGAGACCGAGATGCGTGCTCATTATCCTGATCCGTTCGAGGACGAACAACTCGAAGGAGGGGAGGAGGGCAAGCATCAAACTTCAACATAATCAGGTACTTGCCCAACTAGTTATGACCATGTAGAGTGTATAAATGTGTGAAATAATTTGTGAATTGTTGTGTATTAATTTGTGCTGAGGGTGTTAGAGGCCTATGCTTTGGTTGTGATTGTTTTCTTTCATTCCACCTTTTCTTTTCGAGACGAAAAGTCTTAAGGGGGGAGAGGATGTAAGGACCCGTACCTTAAGTTAGTCACGAGTTAGTCACGGTTTTGCCTTTCCGAGTAGAGTTTTTCTAGATTTTGACCTAGTGAATGGGCTCAAATGAATTCACGTGCAAAAGGAAAGATGCTTAGAATGATGTCCTCTATCTACCACAGAGTTTCAGGCCAAACGGACGTGTATGTGAGGTGCACGTGATATGGGTCCAATTCACGTGCAAGTGTGATTGTCTTCTAAATGATGCAAGGAGGCTGGGGGTGAAGTTTGAGAGCATTTGGAGTCCATTTGGAGTTGCACGTGAATTGGGAATTCACGTGCAAATTGGCGTGCAGCCATATTTTTGCATGGTTCCCTTGGTTTTGACATTCTAATGATCTTTCTCCAAAGGACCATGTTGAAATTCCGAGTATTTTGGCCTATATGGGTGCGGAAAGGTGCTAACTTGTGTGATCAAAACTACGTCGTTTTGATCCTGGGTTTACTTAATCAAAACTACGTCGTTTTGATGTGGGTAGTGTCTATATAAGGAGGGCTTGAGTTTGAATTTAGGGTTCTTGTGTTCTTCCTTGCCGTTCTTGCCGCCAGAGAGAGAGAGAGAGAGAGAGGATCTCGGGCTGTTGCCGTGGTGGTTCGCGTCGTTGGAAGGTGTCTAGCGTAGAGGATAGGACAAGAGCCTGAGGTAGGGATTTATGTTCTTCCTAACTCCCCTCTGTTTTAGGATATACACCTATATATATATGTAAATCCATATAGGTGTGATCTCCTATATGGATGTTGGCCTTCAGTGGCATGTTTTGTTGATTTCGATGTTAATTTGGCCCGAGGATTTTACGGGTTTGTTTATGCCCACTATGTGTTTGATGAAATGTCCGTGAGGCCTCGCACACTATGTGTTTGATGAAATGTCCGTGAGGCCCGCATGCCATGTATTCAATATAATGCCTGTGAGACCTGGTATATGGGTGTTTAATGATATGCCTGTGCGGCGGGTGTGTACCGTGCTTGATTTGTATTTGATTTTAAGCTTTGTGAGGCTGATGTGTGTGGCTTGTATCGACCATGTTAGTCCTTTGGGATAAAGTGTAAATTGTCTTGAGCTTACATGTTGAGATGTAATGTTATGCTGTTTCGTTGGTCTGTTTGAGACCGAAGTTGAGATTTGGGCCAGGCACAATAGCTGGACCCCTTTGAGATTTGGCCAGGACGTGGTCCTGAGTCTCGGTGTAGCACTCACGACGGTGGGCTAAGTCTACACCCATTCCTGAGGGTAGATATGGCGCCCGAGGAGGTGGTTGACCATATCGACTCGGGTGGAAAATGTTGCATTGGTGTCCATGCAACATTCGCCTGAATGTGGTATGTCATGTCGCCGTGGTGGCGGGGTGTCCTCGCCCTTCGGTGCGGGTTCAGGTAAAGAGTGTTTCCTGGGTGATGTTTGTTGCTTTAGCCTTAGGCACGACACGAGCACAAGCATACACATATCATGCATGTTGTACGGTGGGACGGGTCCGGGGAGACCGGATCCCCTACGAGTCGTGGTTTGCTCACCCCTCCTATAAACTGATTCTTTTGCAGGGTTTAGCAGGCGGTAGGTGAAGGCTGAGGAGCTAGGCCCCTGAGGCTGAAAGTTTTATATTATTTCCTTGTTGTACTTTGGTTTTATGTGTTTGGATTTTGGTTTGGTTTTATTTATGGCTTTATAGGGGTTTTTCCCCCCGAGGGGTTGTAATAAACATTTAGCCTTTGAAATGAAATAAAATGAGGTGTTGTTATTCAATTTGTGTTTGTGTGCATGGTTTGGGAGCAGGAGCATGCCCCTTGGCATGTTGGCCTGATTATGCAGGTTTGGGACAGCACCCGTGCTAGAGGTCCTTTTAAGGTGCTTGCACCAACCCCTTGTCCCTTCGGGTGCGGGCATGGGCAGTCACTACTCCTTTTCCAGTGGAAGGAAATTGGGGCGTGACAGCCTCGACTGCTCCATTCATCTTGGGGCGATAGGGAGTTGAGTTGCGATGTTGAATTTTGTATGTTTCACACAACTTACCCATCATCCGACTATTCAAGTTGGCGGCATTGTCCGTGATGATCTGCTCTGGAAGCCCATATCGACATATAATGTTATTCCGCATAAATCTAAGTACCACAGCTTGTGTAACACTAGCATATGAGCGCTTCTACCCACTTGGTAAATTAATCGATGACCACCAAAATGAAACGATGCCCATTGGAAGCTTTCAGAGATATTGGTCCAATAACGTCGATGCTCCAAAGTGAGAATGGCCATGGGGAAACCATCACATGCAGTTTGGATGGTAATACTTGGATATTATCGCCATAAATTTGACACTTGAGGCATTTGCGCACATATTCAATGCAATCTTTCTCCATGGTGACCCAATAGTAACCCATTCGCATGATTTGTCTTGTTAATGCATGTCTGTTTGCATGCGAACCGCATTCCCCTTCGTGCACTTCTTTCATTATCTGTATTGACTCTTCCTTTGCCACACACCGCAGTAATACCATATCATGGTTTCTCTTATATAGAAGCGAGCCATCGAAATAATAGTTGGATGCAGACCTTCGGATATTTCTTTTATCAGACTCAGAAGCCTCTGTTGGGTACTCTTGCTTAAGCAAATATTGTCTGATGTCGTTGTACCAAGGCTTTTCCTCTGTATTTCCTTCAATGGCCATACAATGTGCAGGGAGTATCTTGTATGCGGATATCGAAAGACCGAACTTCCAACTTTGTGTCTATCGAAGGAGGGAGGCTAGAGTTGCCATGCATCAGAAGCCGATTACATTCTCTGGGCATACGCTCAAATGTGATGTCATCGCACCGCTCCACTAACTCGTAACATATTTCCGATATGGAATTAACTTGTGATTTCAAGTTTCCCATTCTCCCCTTACTTGAAAAATGATGAGCGCAGAATCACCAAATACTCGTAAATTTTTGATGTCTTTGCTAATTGCTTCTTGAAGTCCCATCACACAGGCCTCATATTCTGCTATATTATTGGTACAAGGGAAGGTTAACTTGGCCTCCATCGGGGAAATGTTTGCCTTTTGGAGATATCAAGGAAGGCCCCGATGCCGTGCCCTAAGAGGTGGAGGCTCCATCAAACCACATCGTCCATATGTCCGATCTTGCCGTAAGGATGTTGATATGCTCGTTAGGAAAGCCTATAGTCATAGGCTCATAGTATTCTAATGCTCGTCTGCCAAGTAATCGCTTATCGCACTTCCTTTTATGGCTTTTTGAGGCACGAAGATGATATCATATTCTGACAAGATTAGCTGCCATTTGGCGATTCTTCCTAAAATGGATGGTTTTTCTAAGAGATATTTGAGCGGATCATGTCTTGAAATCAGCCAAGTAGTATGATAAAGAGTGTACTGCCTCAATCTTCTTGTTATCCAGACAAGGGCGCAACATGTCTTCTCCAATGGTGTGTAGTTTTCTTCATTGATGGTGAATTTCTTGCTTAGATAATAAATGGCCTGCTCCTTCTTGCCTGTAGAATCATGTTGCCCTAAAACACAACCCATTGAAGACTCCTGAACGGTCAAGTATAAGATCAGAGGTCTATCTGGTACTGGTGGGAGCAAAATAGGTGGATTAGACAGATATTGCTTGATCTTGTCAAAAACTTCTTGACACTTGTCATTCCAAATTTCTGGATTGTTCTTCCGTAAGGTCTTGAAAATGGGTTCACATGAGGCTGTCAATTGGGAAATAAATCGAGCAATGTAATTCAGTGGCCCGAGGAATCCTCTAACCTCCTTGATGGTTCGTGGTGGCGGCATCTCTTGGATAGCTTGAACTTTATCTGGATCGATTTCAACTCCTTTTTGGCTCACAATGAAACCCAACAGTTTTCCCGACATGGCTCCGAAAGTGCATTTTTCGGGGTTCAATTTCAGCTGATATTTTCGTAGCCTGTTGAAGAGCTTACGGAGTACTTCAATGTGATCTTCAATGCTTCGTGATTTGGCTATCATGTCGTCCACATATACTTCGACTTCTTTATGCATCATATCGTGGAATAGGGTCACCATGGCTCGTTGATAGGTTGCTCCTGCATTCTTCAGACCAAACGGCATCATATTATAACAGAATGCGCCCCAAAGTGTCGTGAACGTGGTACTCTCCTTGTGTTTGGGGGCCATACGAATCTGATTGTAGCCCGAGAAGCCATCCATGAACGAGAATAGAGCATGCTTTGCTGTGTTATCTACTAGGGTATCAATATGAGGAAGTCGGAAGTTATCCTTCGGACTGGCCCAGTCCAAATCTCTGTAATCGACACACATGCGGACCTTGCCTCCTTTCTTCGGTACTGGTACAACATTGGCCACCCATTTTGGATAGTGGGAGACACTTAGAAAACCTCTGTTCCATTGCTTTCTGACCTCCTCTTTAATCTTCAGTAGCATCTCCGGTCTCATTCTTCTTAATTTCTCCTGGAACCGGCTTGCATTCAGGCTTCAATGGTATGTGATGTTGCACTATGTCCGTGTCTAATCCCGGCATACCTTGATATGACCATGCAAACACATCTATGTAGTTCCTTAACAGCTCAACTAATTGTTTCTTCATGTCATCAGCTATTAAGGACCCTATCCTTAAGTCTCTTGGTTCGGTTACGGTCCCCAAATTCACCGCCTCTACTGGGTCTTCACTTGGAATGGGTGAACGATCTTCTCTTTCCAATAAGCGTATGATCTCTCCTGGTAGCTCGGGTGTCTCCTCTACCTCATTCTCAACCGCTTCAAACACCTTGTTGCTCCCAGTTTGGACTTTGGTCAAACCTTAGGCATCTCGTTTCACTTTTGGATACTATGTTTTCATTGACATTGTGATACCTGCTTATAAGAGAAATGACAAGTTGGTAACTAAATATGATATACATATGTCATGAATGGAATGCACCATGAAAGATTTGAAGAAAGTACATTTTATTGAAAAGGTTTAAGGAAAACCAATGTTCATAGCTTTAAAAGACATTAAATAGAATACATTAAATCCCAGTGACCCCTTAGGCATTACATTATGGGGTGGCCCAGGCTGGTCCAATTGTGTCATCACTAGTTTTTGTCCGGGCCCGTTTGGGGTGGGCTCAAACTAAACCAATGGTGAGAAAATTTAGAGTCGTCACCAACTGTTTTTGGGGTACAGTTGGATACCCTCTACTTTGAGTAGTAAAAAGATGTGGTCTGCGTTATCAGAAAAGGGTTCGGGAGTTGGTTACGTGTAGGGAAGGATTTGCACCCCTTCAGCGCCCTTTCGGTATCTATTTTCGGAGGAGGAGGTTTTCTATTTTATTTGTACTGCCATGACTGGGCTAAGTTTTCCAAAAAGTTTATGATTTTTATTTAGCTAAGTTATTTATTAAAGTCATGGTTAAAATGGATTTACCCTAAATTTCTAAAGGGAATCCTAAAAGTTTTGGGTTTTTGTTTGAAGTGGAGAATGAGATCCTACGGGTTGATTTTGGTTTTAGTTTTATTGAAGTCCTCAAATATGATTTTTTTCTTTTCCTTTTTTTTTTTGGTTTTTTGGGTTAGAAAACATACTTTTTTGGTTCATTTTTGTTCTTTTTTTGTTTTTTTTTTGTTTTTTTTTTTTTGTTTTTTTTGGTTTTGGAAATTGAAATACTAATTTTAGTTTTCTTTTTTTTGGTTTGAAAACATGAAAACGTTTTTTGTTTTTTTTTTTTTTTTTTTTTTTTTTTTTTTTTTTGGAAACCTTTCTTTCTTTCTTTTTTTTTGTTTTTGTTTTTGAAAACCCAAAATCTTAAATCAAAGTAATGAACACATGCATTAAAAAAAACCTATGGAGTGTGTGATTATGACAACCACAAATAAAAGCACTCTTATCTTTTTTTTTTCTTCATCCTTTTTTATGCCTCTCTTTGCGCTCTCTGTTTTTTGTTTCCACTATATTTTACATATTACAACGTACCACATACAAAGAATGAAAATACAAGGAAAATACAACAGCAAATACTAAAAATTACATCAAATATAGAGATAAGCTAAAACAAACGAAAACCAGGAAAATACTATAAATATAAATAAGCTGAAAAAAAAGAGCAACAAATGTAAATTACACTGACTTTGGGGCTTTATCAAGGGATGTCTGTCTGAAATATTTTGTCTGTACCAAAAGACGTTTGCTCACCCAAATCACCAAATTCCAATAGCACCAAGTACAACGATCAGCTAGGACGTACTGTGGAGACCGCCAAGGTACATTGATTTTTTTGTTTTTTATGATAGGAACGTAGGAAAAAAGAGAAAAAAAAAAAAAGAAAGGCAGGTGGCGTTGTTTTTTGTCTTTCTTCGCTAGAAAAGAAAAGCCGGAACGAAATAAGAGGGAAAGAGAAGTTTGGGAAGGATGGGCGATTTTGATTCTAGGACGGGGGGAGTGTTGGGCGGAATTTGGCGGCAAATCGGGCGTTTTATGGGACTCCTCTTTTTTGCTTGCGAATTTCCGCTCTCTCTCTCTCTTGTGTTTTTCCGCGGGGGAAGAAGCTCTTCTTTCCCTCTTTTTTTGGATCGGGGGGCTGGATATGAAAGAACGGTAGCAAGTTTCGTTAGAGATAAAAGGGACTGTTTGTTTTCTAGGCATTTTTTTTTCGCAGGGGAGGAAGGTTGGGCGGAAATCTTTTTTTTCTTTTGCGTGGACGAATCTCAGGCGTGATCCCCTTCCTTTTCTGTCTTTCTTTTTTTCTGCTCAACTCTCTGTTTTTTTTTTTTTATCCGTTTGCGCTGGGACAAGGTGGGGTGTAATGATGGTAGCGGTTTTTTCAACAATGATGGGTCTCTCCCTTGAGCAGGGACAAGACCGTATTTTAAAGGGCTCGGCGAAATTTGGTTGGCTGTCATTAATTGCGGCATTAAATGCTGTATTTATTGATTCCCTTATTTTCGTCCGGGTATTGTGCGTTGTCGGGTGGTCCGCGACCTACGGCTCGTGATTGCCTTTTTTTAATTTGTATTTTAGCACATGTGATCGATGTCGTTGAAAAGCATCTTTGCCGACAAATAAAACTCATCTCGTGAGTGGTAACGAGAAACGGCGAGAGGGGCCAAACAGCGAAGGTCAAGAGGTCAGAGGATCGAAGTGTCACCAGGTCAGAGTGTCGGCAGGTCGAAGTGTCGGCAGGGTCGAAGTTTCGGTGGGTCAAAATTTCGGTGGGTCGAAAGTCAACAGTCAACGGGTCAAAGTGTCGGCAGGTCAAAGGTCAACGGTCAACGGGTCGAAGGCTTAAAGGCGTCGCAGGTCAAGGGTCGAAGGTTCGCTGGTCAAGGCGTCGTAGGTCAAGGCGTCGTAAGTCGCGTGTCGAAGGCGTCGCAGGTTAAGGCGTCGTAAGTTCTGAGGCTTCGCATCTTCATAGGGTTCGAAAGTCCAGGAAGGCGAGTCGTAGGTCGGGTGTCGGCAACGGGGCTTCAAGGCTTCGAATCTTCGAGGCTTCGAGGCTTCGATGCTTCGAGGTTTCGAGGCTTCGAGGCTTCGAAGGTCAATTGGTCGAAGTATCGACAGTCAACGGTCAACGCGAAGTTGTTTTTTTTTAATTACCTTTTTTACCCTTACCCACAATGCAAAAATGGACGACCTTTTAGGGATTGTTTGGGAAGACCCATATTCGCCTACATAAACATTTTGGAGAGTTTCCCATGATCACTTTTTTTGGGCGGTTTGACCGGGGGCATGGACCATCTTTTGGTAAGTTTGACTTTTTCCAACAAAAGTTGTTTTGGCCATAACTTCTTCATTTTAAATCAGAATGGAGCTCGGTCAAGTGCATTATTCTCCAAATTTCTTCCTCTATCCCATGATTTTGGTCTTGGGGTAGTTCAGGGACTTGTAGCAAAGGTCATCCATTTTGGGCTTCCCCATTCGTGTAATTGTATCCATCTTGTGCAAATCACAGGGAATCTCTAAGGACCTGTTCAACAAGGTATATGGCATGGGCAAAAAGGTATATACACCAAATAGGGTTAGTATGTCCAACCCGGACAAAATGGGGTCCAACAAATTGTTCAATGGCTGGTTGGGAACCCCTTGCACCACCAGAGTCATCTTGCTCAGTACCTGTTCGTCTGCATCTAATGCGGCTACAAACTCTGTCATGGGCTCAGGTTGGCTGTTGTAGATGAACCCACCACTTCGGAATTCCTTCTTTTTGATAGCTACCCTCTGTTTGTCAGCTCTAGTAGGTATGTAGCCCAACCCAAACTTCTCGGTATTTTCTTGGATGGTCAACGATTCCTAGATCCCCTGAGCTTTCGGGCCCAATCCTTGCCCTGGTTTGTAACCCTGTTTGATCATGGTGGCTGCAACCATCTTTGATGCCTTCGAGAGATGATAGCTTGGTACAGAAGTGATGTTCATGACCTCAAAGGATTGATAGGAATATTCCGGTACATCCTCGTTGTTTTCAATATATGGGACTGATGCAGGTTTGGTGACGAGGAAACTTGTTTCTCCAGAGACGCAAATGAGCTGGAGGCTAGAGGGCACTGCTCCCGCCATGTGTATCTAGGGTCTTCCCAACAAACAGCTATAATATGGTGTAATGTCCATTACCTTAAATTCCACCATAAAGGTAACTGCTCCAATCAGGAGTAGAATGTCTAGAGTTCCCACCACATCACGTTTGCCTCTATTGAACGCCCGTACCTTTATCGTACAAGGACGCATATAGGATGCATCAATTGGAAGCTGTGGCAGTATATGTAAGGGCATGATATTCAAGGCGGAGCCATTGTCAATGAGTACTCATGCTATGGTATGCTCTTTACATTTGGCAGTAATATGCAGAGCTTTTGTGTGCCCTTTTCCTTCCTGTGGCAGCTCGTCATCTCCAAAGCTAATGATGTTGTTCACAATGAGGTTATTGGTGAGTACATCCACATTCACTACTGAGATGGTCGGAGGAACATAGGCTTGGCTCAGAACTTTCAGTAGTGCTTCCCGATGAGGCTGAGAATCCATCATTAATGAGAGCAATGAGATACGAGCCGATTGTCGACTTAGCTGATCCACAATGTTATACTCACTCTGCTTCATGAGTTTCAAAAATTCTGCTACCTCTCCTTAAGTGATTGGTGCTCCTTTCGTAGTTGGCTCCAGTATTGGCTCAATGTCTAGTTCCATAGTTTTTCCTTCCTTGCTTTATCCACCATATTAGGGGCATAAGCCTTACCGCTCCTAGTTCTCTTTTCCGTTGCGGTGGCTCCCTGGACTATTTCGCAATTGTAGTTCCATGGGGACTGCCTTATCTGTCTTGTAGGGGAAAAGAGCGAGGAACACATAGTGAGAGGTGCAATGCCATGAGGTAATTGTGGGATGTCGGTTCTCTCCTCTTGTCGACACGGGATTGGCGACATGGATGATGAGAGGCCTAATTCCATGTGGCGATAGCGGGACTTCGGAGTCTTAGCATTCAAGACAAGGGGCATTGGTACCCATGGTCATTTGTATGAATTGTCTGCTTGGATCATGTGGCTTTGATTGTCCATCTCTCCTCTTGAGAATTCTATCATCCTCCTGGTCCATGAGCTTTTGTACCATGCTGGCGAACTCACTTACATTGCTCAATGTCATGTCCCCATGACATCTCGTTATAAGGGCATTGTTTCTCCCACTCTATACCCTTCACTACCTCGATGTGTCTTTGGCAAGTATTTATCCATGCTCCAAGTAGTAGGTTAAACAAATATCTCTTCTCCATTTGTATTTAGGAAACCTTCTCTAACCTTCCTTTTGTTGTTATATTAGCGACATTGTGTGAATGTTCGGGGAGCGGATTACTGTTTACATTTGGCATCCCGGTCAATGCAGAAAAATCTAGCCACTTTGCATCTTTTAATGCCTGAACCTTCCTTTTGAATGTTATGCAATTTTCAATATCATGTCCTGCTCCACCGAGTATGATACTCGCATTTAGCATCAGGTTTATACCAAGCTAGGGAGGAGACCTTATTTCTCCCAAGGGTGTAGGGAGTACCAACCTTGCTTAAAAGCTTGGGGTATAATTCAGCATATGTCATTGGAATCGGGTCAAACTATTGTTGTGAAACGGGTTGGGGGCCATTCGATATGGAAAAGGAAACCCTCCTTGCGGCAAGTATGGTGTGAATTGGGGGATTGGGCGCAGGTGCGGGATGGCGTTCTTGGTGATCCTCTATAGTACCCTGGTGCTTGGAAGAATGCCGGTTATACCTTGGGCGACGGATATACCAGATTGGTCTCACCTTCCTTCTTTTTCCTACCGGTGGTTGGAACTTTTCGATGTCTCTGCTGACATCACCCTTTAGCTTTCCTCCTTTAATGCCACTCTCGACTTGTTCACCCGATGCGACCAAGTCGGTGAAGCTAATAGAGACGTTACCGTCGGCTTCTCGTAGTAGACCCCTTTAGCGTATTAATAAAAAGAGTAGTGAGTTCTCTTTTTGTGAGGGGAGGTTGAACCTCTATGGCGGTGTCTCTCCATCTCTCGGCATAGTTCTTGATAGTTTCCTCACTTTCTAAGGACTCGTAGGGTCAATCGGTCCAATGTGAGCTCCGTGATATGTTTGTATTGTGCCAAAAAAGGATGTGGCTAACTCCTCCCCGAGTCTTGATACGGTTGCCATTCCAGTTGAAAGTACCAGAAAGGGATGCCCCGGTTAGGCTTTCCTGGAAACAATGCATGAGGAGCTTGTCTTCACCAAAGATAAATGACCATCTTTTGACGATACATGGCTAGATGTGTCTTTGGACACCGAGTCCCGGTAAACTTCTCAAACTCGGCATTTTGAACTTTGGTGGTAGCACCACTCCCGGGGACTAAGCATAAGTCTTGTGGGCTGGTCATGCCATAGGCTATCGATGCCTTCTACGGCTTTCGGTCTTTCCTCCGGTCGTCTTAGAACGGGAGACTCCATGTTTCCCTTAGGAGCCGGGGATCCCACCGCTTCTATTGCATGTCCCGATGCTGGCATAGTGAAGTGAGTTTGATTTGGAGTTGGGGGTTGTGCCATTGTAGGGTGATATGTGGGTATCGGCTTGGAGCCGAGGTTGGGTGGTAGACTAGCCTCCTGTCCCCTTTCTGGATGGTGATTTGTGGTTCCTCTGTTGGGATTCTTTCTCTTTCTCCGATCAGTTTTGCCAACATGTCCATAACTAAGGTCATTTGCCCCTGTAGGGCTTGCATACTTCCATTCGGTTCTTGTTGTAGTTGTTCCAACCCGGTGAACCTATTTTTATGCTTTTCCGCTTATGTTGTGGTTGTCTTTACCTGATTGCATCTGGATGCGAGGTTGTAAGAGTGTGCAATCCTGGATAAAGGCTGCTACTAACCTGGGTAGAAGAGAATTTTTATTTGATTTTCAATTTTCATATACATGTATGCATGAATGAATATGCATAAGGTTAGATAAACAAACAACTTTATTGCAAACGTTTCAAAACAAACACACGGTACAATGCGAAATGCCTGTAGTAGCATAAGATGAGAGTTATTGCTACATGATCTTTAAAACAAACTTTCGGTCATCTCTAAGGAGCACGACGCCTCCTTCTAGGGTGGTCGCTCACCCGCCTCTTCCCTCTCGCTTCATTATGGTCTTGATCTGTTTTTCCCTCCGTTCTGGCCTTTGAAGAGCTCTTTCTAGAGATGCTTCTAGCCTTTGGTTCTGCTGCTTAGAATCTGATTCTCCTGGAGGATAGATCTCATGTCGATGATTAACTGTGGCTTGTCTTGTGCCCTCCAAGATATGTATGCGGGGTGAACGCCGGGTTTTGAACCTGTTGGGTTGGATCTTGTGTGGGGTGGACCATGCCTCAGCATCTTTTTGCCTTTTTTGCGAAGCATGGTTTGTTGTAAGTGAAGTGACAATCTTCCATGTCAAATAGTACGGGGATAATTTGATGATGCCCGACTTGTCTTCCACCTTTGCAATGACGCATAAGCAGTTCCTCCCCAAGGACCCAAGAGTGGAACCCAATTGTAGTCCCAAGTAGATATATGTCATGGAGACCACCGGCATCCAAGGAGCAGTCCAGGTAATGTCGACACGTGAGGCTTTCTAACTTCTTCCTCCAATCTTCAAAGCCTTGAGGTAAACTCCATTTCTTTGAGTAGAATATCCAACGGTGTCGTGGCCAGCACTCGATAAACGGCATGGAAACGAGGAACAATGCAAGGGAAATGACCTTGTAGCCAAGTGCATAGGAGAGGAGGCACCCCATGAACTGCCCCGAGCCCGTACTCCTCGGATAAGTAAGAGATCGAATGGTTTCGGCCAATATAGTAGGAGTAGGGTCACATCCATTGAGCACTTGCTGAACCAAATCCACAATTACTCCGTCGATGTGAGCCGGAATCCTCGGGGAAGATGATTAACCCGTATATGGCTAGTGTAAGTAGTTTGTGTGCCCCTACATCCGTTGCCGTCTGTATCATTTCTTTGATCGTTGCCCATGGAAGATATTCTCGCCCCACCATAGGTTGTAGCCATTGGTGAGTCCCAAACTAGCTTTCCCATTATCTCGACCAAAGGCCTTGACATGTTTTTATGGGATACGGTAAATAAATCTTCCTTTTTGTTTTCCACCGGGATATCTAGTAATCTTCAGATTCTTCTATGGTAGGATCAAGATCTACACCATTGAAGTCGAAGCATCGTCATTAAGGTTCCCGTAAATATATTGCTGCCCCAAGCATATCCTTGTCGCCAGTAGCTCGATCACGTGGAGCAAATCCCCAAATTGTTGTATATAGATGGTTTTCCTTTCATCGGCCCTGCCTCCACATCGTCTGTACCTCCTGATGGTCCCTTGGAGCCTAGAGGGGGGTGAATAGGCTCTTATCTAAACTCTTTTTTATCTCTTAAGGCACTACACTAATCCAGCCAAGTGATAGAATCATGCGAAGAAAACCCAGATAGTGGAAGTATTTTGTTTTATTATCAAGAGATAAATACAACAAAATAGAAGCAAGACTCTCTTACAACTGCATTTACAAAGGGATTCACACACTAGCCTAGATTATTTCTTTGAGCTCTTGTGCGTACACAGAGTTATTCGAGCTTGTTCACACACGTACACACATTTTACAAATATACAAGTATGAATATTTATACAAGCATTCCTAAGAGACAACCTTGGAACTTGTAGTTCGGAATGCGTCAAACACTAACTATTCCCGGTAATTTCTCTGTCTTGACTATTGCGGTTTGTGGAGCTCAAGGTCTTGGGTTTGAAGAGTATAAGTGCATTTGTGAGTTCCCAAATACAATTGAGGTTGTGTCCCACATATCCGGATGATCCACGTGTAAGATTCTTCGGGTTCTCAATAAGTTTGTCTTACATCGGGACGCCACGAGCTGATAACTTTAAATGCGGTGAGTTGAAGTAGTATCTTCTTGGTCCGGTGTAATTTTCCTTACTGCTGTTAATGAAGCTCGGAACCTTACTCCGTGTCGTTGGTTGCTTACTCTGTATTTGTTTAGTCGGTATCATTTTAGACTTTTGGAATCCTTAGTCCGTGTGTCGCTCCTTACTCCCCATGTAAGTTCCTTACTCCGTATGTAAATTGCTTACTCCATATGTAAGTTCCTTACTACGTATGTAAGTTCCTTACTCCGTATGTAAATTCCTTACTCCGAGGCGAGTCTAAGGGTTCGGAATGCTTACTCGTACTAGTGCTTCCTTACTCCGTGAGTAAAGTTGTCCGGATTCCTTACTTCGCATCTAGTTTCCTTACTCCGTGCGAATAAAGACTCGGGTCCTTATTCCGCATTAATACTTCCCTTACTCAGTATCGGTTGACTTAGTCGTTTGAGGCACTAGGAACATATTCCGTAATCCGTAGCTTTTAAGTTCTTAAGTCATACGAATGTTCCTTATTTCGTATGTATTGATGACTTAGTTATTTACCAAGTGTTTGACGACACTCACTCTTGTCTCGATCAGGATTATGTATCTTGTTTTAACTTTACTCTCACGGTGCATCTACGGATTAATAACATATCTTACGCAACGATCAAATAAACACAAAAGATCTCGGATCAAATTACATAGGCTTTATCACATTATCCAAATCTGGGTTTGATCCAACACCTCCTTAGTGTAGTCCAGTAGTCTTCTATGATAACATGTTTCGCCTTGTGGGCTTCTCCGGGTGGAAAATCTCCAAGGCGAAGTTGAATATCCCCAGATGCTTGGGCCACCACTGCAACAACCTCCTTATCCCGAAGGCCCTTTAGGAGATGAGCGAAAGTTGCCATGCCTATATGAATGTCGTGTTATGCATGATTAGAGGTTAGGATGACAATTTAACACATATCAGGGCAAATAGATAGGATAAAGAATAAATCAATAGCAAAGCAAATAATATGTGCAAGGGATGACTTAAGAACTACCCTCTAAAACAAAGGTTAGCATGGCATGGAATAAGCAAACAACATGGGTCAATGCCCCTCGATGAGGTTATTGCTTGGCCTATCTTATTCGTTGGTCCCCAAACTTCCTCGCAGGGGCTCCGTACACCATTGGGATTTACCGGAGGGTCTTAAAATGACAAGCCTTAAAAGAACCTCAAGTTTGAATGAGGAGTCGAGGCCCCATTGCGGATAATGATCAACGCTGTTGGGACCGTACTAAACCTGTTATCCTAGATTGTGATAAACCGGAGTATAGGGTTATGCATGAATGCAACAAGTAGGGAAAGCAATAAAGCACAACTATTATGGTAGTTTAAAGCATAAATGGATCATAATTATAGTTAAAAAAGATTGCCAGTTAAAGCGTATAAAGAAATCACGATTACAGTTAAATAAACAAATGACAATTCTTATGGCGAGTTAAAGTGTATAAATAACGAGTTAAATATATACAAAATAAAATAACCTCCTATTCCTAGTGCTAGACCCAACTCTCTAAAGTTCACATTCCCCAAAGAGTCACTGTCATCATAGGTTTTCGTTCGGGGCCCTTTTTAGGTGGGCTCAAACTAATCCAATGGTAGAATTTTAGAGTCGCCACCAACTATTTTTTAAATTTGATCGGATACCCTCTACTTGAGTAGTTTAAAAGGTGTGGTCAAAGTTATCGGAGAAGGGTTCGGGAGTTGGTTACGTGGAGGGAAAGATAGACCCACTCCAACGCCCTTTGAGTATCTATTTTTTTGGAGAGGAGGTCTTTATTTATTTTTGTTGTCGTGATTAGGATGAAGCTCTTAGGTTTTACTTAGAAAGTCTACGTTTTTTATTTAGCTAAGTTGTTTTGTCAAGTTTGTGGTTAAGTTTGATTTTACCTAAATTTTTAAAGGAAATCCTAAAGTTTTTTGCTTTAATTGAAGTATGCTTTTTTCCATTTTTTTTTGGTTTTTGGTTCAAGAACGTTTTTTTTTGTTTTTATAAAAACATTTTTTTTTGGTTTTTGTTTTTGTAAAAACAACTTTTTTGCTTTAACAAATTGAAAACTATTTTTTTTTACATATCAAATAAATGTGACGTGCGTGATTGTGACAAACAAAACAAAACCACTCTTCCTTTTTTTTTTGGTTGATCTCTTTCCTCCTTTTTTTTTATTTACAATTTTTGACTCCATGAAAATGATAAAAACAATTACAAACAAACCCAAAAAATAAAAATAAAAAAAATAAAAAATACATTTGTATAAGTTTAAATTATAGACCGATTATAAATATACATATATAAGATCGACATTAGCTTTACAAGATTATGATAATTGTCGATTCCGTGCGGCAACATACGTTAATAAGTATGACACCAAGATCGTCGAGTGAAATAACTTGTTTTATTTATTTATTTATTTGTTTGTTTTTTTTTGTGTGATCTGTTTTTTAACTAAAATTAAATAAATATATACAACCATCTCAGATTATTTACACTAAATAAATTATGCTAATTAAATGCTAGCAACTAATTTAAAAGTAATTTAATTATACTACCTAATTACAAAGTAATTTAAAAACTAACTAACTAACTAATTATGCTAAATTTAATTACAAATTAACTACTAATTTAATTACAAACTAATTTAAAAACCCAACTAACTAACTAATTATCCTTAATTACAACTTCACACTAATTCACAAAAAAAAATAATAATTAAAACAAAAGAAGAAAGGAATAAAAACCGAAGAATGCGACCAAAGCCCTCTCCCGAACGCTCTTTTATTCCCCCAAAAGAAGGAAAAGATTAATTTTACACTCTACTCTCTTTTTGGAGTTTTGTGTATTTGATGGTGTGTTTGTAGAAGGGGAGAGGAACCACTTTATATAGGAGTCATGGACAAGGAAATTTTATAAAACCTCGATGTGGGACTTCCATTTTTTGATTTTTATAATGATTATTATTAAGAAGTCAAATAAGGGGGTGCGGGCTATCGTTGATGTCAACAAGAACCCAGGTGCTCTTCGTGCGACGGTAACCCCCGGGTACTATTCATTTATAGTGACATGAACAGACTCCCGGAGTACTATTCACAAAATTGTTTTTCTGGTTTTATACTTTTTTGTTGTTTTTGTTGCTTTATTTTTATTTTTGTGAATAATTAACGTCGCACCCAATTAATACCATGCCTCTTTATTTTTCTATACAAAGTCAATGAGATATGGAACAATATAAAGGTGAAAATGAATATGTATGTCTAATTTGGACAAAATGGGCTCCAACAAATATTACATGTATCTTAAATTTATTAAATGATGTCTTGTGTGTGAATGTTGTACCTACCCCTTTATCCTCCTTGTGGATAAAGGAGTCCTGGCCTAAGTTTCCTCGGGTTTGAAATCCGGGCGTGACACATCTCCCATCATGGTGGACTCACCCCACATCTACTCTCATGATCTTGAGATGGTACCAATTCTTGTGAAGAAGAGAAAGAAGAAAAAACTCTTGATCGTCTACGGCCGGTGACTCCGTCGGGAGCTGTCCCATAGGTCCTGAGACTATGGAAAGTGCGAGATGGCCACACCATCGACTTTGTAATTCGTCAAGGCCACTCAAGCGAGTGAGGAGTTCGTAATAATATCCCAATGGCTATCCCGGGCATTGTTGCGTCTCGCTCCCGTTCCCGACGGCCAAAAAAAGTGCATCTTACGGCAAGCAAGGTCATTGAAAGCGATTTCCTTTGGCATCCTTAGAAACATCGGTATCTCAAAGCTTTTGAAGAACAATCGGCTGCCATGGAATCAGGTATGGAGAGGTACGAACTCAAATTGAGTTATCGGACCGTCACAGTAGACAAGGTGTAACGAAATGACATCTCTCACACGTGTGAACACCGATGGGTTTAGGCGTTTGGAGGAACACGCCAAGACTTTAAAGGTGTTACCAAAGACAATACAAAGGACTCGGTATAACTCCGGGAGCTATTCTTTCGAATGCCATCGTCTTGCCGGTGGGGAAATATCTTGCACGATCGAAAATACCTCCCGCGACCATCAGCCCTGCCCACTTTGAACCTGTAGATACTCCACGACCAGCGTTGCCTTCCCAGAGTCACTCACACTCCGTCCGCCGCACATGCGTGGGCGCGTGCACATAGAACCCCTTTGTCATCCACGACTCCGATGATGATGATGATGTACTTTATTGGAATACGCGTGAAGAAACGGTCAAGCCCTCTGCCCGACCATCTTCTTCCTCTCGGCTAGTCCTCAACTACCCGTCCAAGTACGGTGAGTACCTTGATGTGGTCCCTTGGAGCCTAGAGGGGTAGATGGGCTCTTATCGAAGCTTTTTTTTATTCTCTTATGACTACGACACTTATCTAGTTAAGTGATAGAATCACTGGGAAACTGACCGGATAGTGGAAGTATTTTATTTTATTATTAAGAGATAAGTACAACAAAATAGAAGCAAGACTATCTTCTGCTCTGATTTCTGAAGGATTCACGCACTTGCCTAGATTATATCTTTGAGCTCTTGTGCATGTGAGGTTGTTTGGGGATCGTTCACACTCTTACATAAATGTACAAGTATGAATATTTATACAAACATTCCTAAGAGACACCCTTGGAACTTGTAGCCTCGAGATACGTTCGTCCTTAACTATTCCTCAGTAATCTCTCTGCTTTATTTGTTGTTGCTTGTGGAGATCAAGATCTTGGGTTTGAAGAGTATAAGTGCCTTTGTGAGTTCCAGTATAATTAAAGTTATGTCCACATGTCAGGGTGATCCGTGTAAGATTCCCGAGTTCTCCACGAGTTTTATTAGCTACGTTGGGGATACGAGCTGATAACTTTAAATGCGGTAAGTTGAGTAAGCATCTTCTTGGTCCGGTGTAATTTCCTTACTCCGTTCCTAATGAGAAGCTTGGATCCTTATTCCGTGTCGGTGGTTGCTTACTCCGTATCTATTTGAAATCTTGAAATCCCTCTCCGTGTGAGCGAGGAAGGTCGGAGTCTTTATTCGGTCATCGTGACTCCGCTTACTCATGTAAGTTCATACTCCGCGTGTAAGTTCCTTACTCATGTAAGTTCTTACACTCCGTGTGTAAGGTTCCTAACTTACAGTATGAAAGTTCAAACTTCGTATGTAAGTTCACTCGTGTGTAAGTTCTTATAAATATGTAAGTTCAGCCAGTATGTAAGTTTTAATCTTCCGTGCGAGTTTAAAGGATCGGATGACCTCCTCCTTACTTGCGCATCCTTACTTGGCGTAGGTGAATGGTCAGTTCCTTACTCCGCACTCCCAGTTTCCTTATCGTGCGAATAAAGACTTGGGTCCTTATTCACGGCATCAATACTTCTTACTCCGTATGTATGAAAGACTCCGGATGCACTTACCTAAGTGTCTTCTTTACTTTTAGTTCGCAGAGGAAGGCTCTTTTAACTCCGTATCGAGCTCTTTAACCGTGCGACCTTGTGAAGCCAAGACTCTTACTCCGCATCTGTTTGATTTAGTCCATTTGAGACGTTAGAACAATTAGTAATTTGTAACTTTTAAGTTCTTAGTCCGCACGAATGTTCCTTATTCGTATGTATTGGTGACTTGGTTATTCACAAAGTGTTTGGCAAATACTTCTCTCTTGTTCGAATCGGATTATGTATCCTATCGCTGCTTTGCTCTCGCGAGTGTCTGCTCGGATGAATAACATATCCTTACGCAATGATCAAAGTAACACAAAAGATGTCGGATCAAATTACGTAGGGCTTTATCGGCATTATCCAAGTTCTGGGCTTGAGCCACCAAATCTCCCACAATTATGGATATGCCCAAACCCTTTCTATAATCTGATCCGGTAGCGTGCGATTAGGTAACATACGGGAATACACGTCCGTCCATTTTCATTGATCGACAACAAATGCAAATCAACCTTTATCGAGTTTCCGTTAAGATACATAAAACTACTATACTTGAAGATCATTGTTGCTGCCTTCTCTCTAAGCTCCATTATGCCTTCGTCGTATAAGTGGTGTGTTGGCTCGCAATTTGTCCGCGATTAAGAATGACTTGATGAAGTAACCTGACAGGCGCGGTATCTCCCGTTTTGGTGCATTTGTCAACGCTTCTTGCCCGGAATGTGGCTTTCCAAGCTCTCGAGTTGGTCTCGAAAAGTACTTGACTTTTTCGTATAATCGGTTTCTTCAGAACTTCGATCGACTTCGAGACACGGTGGTTCCCATTGATTACTTTCTTATCTTGCTCTCTGTTCGTGAGAATCCAATAAATCATTTTTAGGTGAATCGTGAAGACACCCGTCATGAAATGTGGCGACATGATCCTGTACGGAATGAGGATAGTTGAGAGAGTACTCCATCTCTTATCCTGTGGTTCCGTCGATAAAGGACTAAATAATATCCATCTTTGGGAAGATAGCCTCGTTCCGGCATGGCGAACTACGAACAAGTGGCGAGTCCTTGTACGGAGATGGGCTTGACCTCGTCTCCTTTTCGCCGCCACAGAGAAGTTGTCGATATCGTACGATTATGAGGCCTTTCTCAGAGCAAGGGTTCGAATCTCGTCGGGAAAAGTGTACAGGTCGGACGTCTTCTCTCGGTAGAAGAACGCGACATAGGACTTCGTTGCCTTACGCACGCTTCCGTCCACATCGCGAAGGGTCACACGCCGCGCTGTGAGGAGAAGGTGTGAATTTGTGACTGCAGATGGATGGATGAAGGGCTGCGGTCGAGGAGCTTGGGAGAGAAGCGGCTCGTTGGGGATTTGAACTCACTGAAACGATGAAGAGGCAGGCCGGCTACCGGCCCGAGTGGATGGTTGTGGTGCGCGGGAGCGAGGGATCAGATGTAGGCCGTACGTGAGCCGATACACTTTCGACGGCTCGCTCGATACTCCTCAGTAAGCTTCGACCTGAGCTCGAGTTCGATACGCTATAACTTGACTTGTTCTTGTCTGAAGCTCGGCTCGATTCTTGTGCAAGCTTGGCTCGACTGTCTCCGGTTCCTTATCAATGCTCGTTTCGGCTCGAGTCGTTTACAAATGTGCAGAGACGTTTACTTTTAAATAAGTGATACACTACGACAGCTCGCTCGATACTCGATCGTCGTGAGCTCGAATCGAGCTCGAGTTCGACCTTTGTACAAGTTCGGCTGGATCTTTGGCCTCAAGCTCGGTTCGGTCCTTGTACAAGCTCGGCTCGGCTCGACTCGGTTCTTGTACAAGCTCGGCCGACACTCGGCCAAACTCGCTCGGCTCGGCTCGTTACAAGCCTATCGGATGACCTCTCTCCCCGGTTTACGGCAGATCGGCGGGAAGCGCGGGAGGCGAGCCATCGTGTGCGCCGGAGTCCGCGAGGAGGTAGACAAGAGTGGACGGACGAGCGACGAGATCGTCTTATTCCATGGAAGTGAAGTCGGTGAGAGCGGATAGGAGTTGGGCGCCAAGGCATCGACCTTGGTGGTGATGGTGGATATTTGGGCGCATGAGCTTGGGCGTGTCGATCAGTGGGCGGAAACACGACGTTGGGTGAATCGTGCAAAGAAGCACGCCCGGGCTAACTCCGGAGCTCTGGAGGACTCATGAATAGGAGTAAGGCTTGTAGACGACGGAGTCAACGGGTGTCAACGACTATGACGACAAAGGAACCTCCGGAGCATCGAGAGGCATCCGGAGCGGCGGACCGCCTGACCCGAGATAGGTCGATGACGGGAATGGTATCAGCGAGAAGAAGGTCCGCCTGCAGGGGGAAGGGCTTCCGTGCGGCATGGGTGGGAGTTGAGGGGGTAAGAACTACGCCATCTAGAATGGAGGCCGGCGTAGAAAGCCTTAGTCCAAGTTCCGAGATGATCATGAGTCTGCAGGGATTGGGTATGGCGCGTGTAAAACACCCAGAATCGCTGTCGGGAATGGAGGCGGTGTGGGCAAGCTTTGAAAGCGGAGCCATGGGTCGTTAGGGTGTCGACGGAGAGATGGTCAAGGCAATCTCGGGGTTGAGGTAGGGGGAGGCAAAGGAGCTTCGGAGTAGGGTCGGGACATCGCAACGACCACGACAACGCGGTATCGACGCGGCAGCAACAACGGTGTGGAGGGTGGGGACATCCATGACGAGAAAGTGAGAAACTTAGCTTTAGGGACGCTTTGGCGAGATAGCCTGCGGCCTCGGGAAAGTTCGGCACGGACGCTGTCTTCAGGAAGCCCGAAAATGGAGATTCTAAGCAATGAAGAATCCCGGGAGGACCGGTCGCGGTCGCGTCGGGGGCATGCTTGCGGAGGGGTCACCAATAGTACCTTGTTGTTAGTTGCGGGGAGACGGAGAAAGCACGCGAGGACGACGACCGTGTTCCGTCAGCGTAAGTTGCAAGTAATAAGCGGAGGAATGAAACGACATTAGAGCGGGCGAAATGGTCGGGACTGAAGATGTGGGAAGACAATGCTTAGTATGCGAGCCGGTTCTTGAGTACTGCTGCGGTAGTCGGAACAAAACGTCCCCCGGTCCATTGGAAGACCTTCGAAAATACGTACGCATGGCTAGAAGAATTCAAATATGAACAATCTAAGGCGGATTATGCCCGGACGGTATACGTCGAGGCTCGATATGGTCCCGTACGGCGATAGCGACCTTGGAAGGACTTCACCTTGTATTCATTGCCTTTATAGGTCACCCGACCATAGAAGAGCTGCCATGGGATCGCGTCGCGCGTGGTTCATGGGGGTAGATGGAGGCACGACGCGGAGAACGTCGGGGTAATGAGGATGGATTCTCCACGAACAAAGGGAGATGATGGAGTCGGTGGTACGATGAATCCGTTGGTAGAACCGAGAATGTCGTCTAAAAGAAGATCGACGAATTGGAGATCGAAGTCAGTATCGGGAGACTTAGAAGAGGGTGAATATAGGAAAACCATTCGGAGGGTTGGAGGCAACACTCGATCGACCGGATAATTTTGGATACTTAGCCGGAAAGAGAGGTTACGGGTGCCATTGTAGATGAAGGTTGAAGGGGCGAGAGGAAAGGCGGAGTCTTGGGGATTGAAGGAGCAACGAGAGTTTAGGGATTTGAAAGGGTAACTCTCATGCAGCGGGGCATATACATATCCATACGACGAGTTTTAGGGATTTAGAGTTTTAGACATATACGTACGAGAGAATGATCAATGTGACTGAATCGGGGCATATGTCGGATAATAAATACACAAGTTCATATAAATTGACATAACGAAAATAGTCTGGCGAACGGCGTAGCTAAGATTAACTAAAAATCGTATGATTTGACCAAATTTAAGTTCATGCGTGAAAAATGAGGGAAGCAAACACATGTCAGCAGCCCAGGTTGATTAGCCGATTAAAATGCATGGTTGAAGAAAAAAACATCCGTACATGCCCACGGTCCCCGTTTAAGCATGTCGATCGGTCACGATAAAGGTTTAGAGGAGGGAGTATCAGGGAGCGTATTAGGGGTGGATGCGGGAGTAATAGATGAAGCTTGAAACAAAATGAATCGTTTGAGTCACTCTCGATGAAGGCTCCCCCCCAAATTGATAGCCAGGAAGAGAATTAAATAGAGACATATACGGGGGTATTACTCGAATAATTTATAAGCATTTTCTCCAAGTGGGTGTGCGATCCTCACAGGTAGACACTTTCAGGCTTATAGGAATTCCGTCAGGGCGTATCTTTTGAAAGCTATACTTGAGAAGCTGATCGGAGCTAACGATTGATGATAAATCAGCTGGGCGTTCACTTAACCCACTTCATTTCTTAAGTATACATGTTAATAGAGTAATCTAAATGAATAGGCTTTTGTCATGTGGTGATCAGTGGAAATTAAGATCATGAAACGAGAATGAGGTTAATCATATAAACTTTAATCGTGTTTGCTTCGCAGAGCTTGAGTCGGGAGCACCTATCCTCCAATATATGAAGTTGCATCAATATCGAAGCATGAAACGCATTGAATGATAAGTATGATCATCGTTAAGATCGGTATGTATCTACTACTTATCGATAAAGCCTGATGCATGTTAAACAACTGCGATGGATAGCAATTGAGAAGAGATTTATACGGAAAATCAGCATGCCTAATTTGAGAAAAGTTAGAAAATTTTACATCGGGTAGGGGCTTTGTAAGTATATCGCGGGGTTTGATCTTGATATGACATGTTTCGAGGGATATGTGCTTTTTAAGAACATGATCGTGAATGAAATGATGCGACCTCGATATGTTTTGTCTTTGGATGCATGTGGGATTATTCTTGATACCGATAGCTGAGTATTGTCGCATTAGAGTGGAGCAGATGTCATGTTGAAGCCGTGATCGATAAGTTGACTTTAAATCAAGAGAAGGCATGTGCAATGACTCAGCAGCCTATATATTCCCGCTTGTGATAAATGTTGATACGGAATTTAACTGAAATACTAAACCAAGAGATCGATACGTTTCCAAGGAATTGGCATGTACCTTGGTCAGCACTCTGTGCATCCGACACAGAGCAAATCCAGCGTCGAGAATATCCCGGATAAGGCGAAGTTGGACTCTTTTGGGTACCGCCAGTCCCAAATTAATTGTCCTTTGGAGATACCTTAATATCCGTTTCCCATGAAGCATATGTATTTCTTTAGGATTCGCACGATATCTTGCGCGAATGCAAGTTCCTGGTATAATGTAGGGCGACTTGCTGTAAGATACGGCAAGGATCTATCGTCCTACGCGGTCGGTCACATTCTTGATATGCGAGTCCCATCGAGTGCAACCCGCGCGAGCATGGGAGTTTTGACGGGAGATGAACCTTCCGTACCAGACTTCTTAATAAGATCGCAGTGTACTTAACCGTTAATGAAGGATTGCTTATTCGATTGTTTCGCTTTATTGTTAGGAAGTAGGCAGTTCTCCCATAAATGCTTTATCTCGAACTTGTGCGTCGTGGACTTAGCAAACTCTTCACAAAGCCCCAGTTTTGTTGATCCGGTGATATCATCCACGTATGTACGTACGATTAGAGTGTGTCCTTTCTCTTTTCCGTAAGAAATAAGGTGATGCCTATCTTACTTTTTGGAAGTTGTGAGAAAGTAGGAATTCTTACGATTGTATCGTACCAAGCTCTTGGAGCTTATTTGAGCTCAATATAAGGCACAGGAAGTTTATCAAAGCTAGATGTCCTGCCTTAGGTTATTAAAGCGGGAGGTTGTTACTACGTATACCTCCTCTTGAAAATCTCCCGTTCGGGAATGTGCTTTCTTAGCGTCCGTTTGATAAAGCATAAAGTTTTCATATAAGGCATCCGCGAGAAACATTCGGATTGCCTCAAGTCTTGCTACCGAAGCAAAGGTCTCATCATAGTCTATTCCTTCTTCTTGACGATATCCTTTGGCTACCAGTCTGGCTTTGTTCCGGATTACTATTCCATCCGTATCAAGCTTGTTCTGGAACACCCATTTAACTCCAATGACTTGCTGAGACTTAGGCCTTGGTACTAGAGTCCACACATTATTTCTCTTAAATTGATTCAGCTCTTCTTGCATGACTTCTATCCAATTCGAATCCTGAAGAGCTTCATCTACCACCTTTGGTTCTATTTGAGATAGAAAACACGAGTAAAGACACATGTTGGAGGTGGCTGCTCTTGTTCTTACACTAACAGCAGGATCACCAATCACTTGACCTGAGGGATGGTTTCGGGTCCATCTGTAATTCTGTGCATGTGATGGTTGATCTTGAATAATTTGAAGCTCTGCCAGGTTGGGTGGTTCAGGTGTATCTGCTGGTTGAGCTTCTTTCGGACCAGATGTTTCCGCATTAGAAGGTAAGGTAGAACTAGGTGGTTCTTTAACACTGTTTCTTTCAGTGTTAAATGGTCCGGACGGACTTGAAGGTGCTCCGGAATTTTGGGTATCCGGAGGAGTATGTCCGGAGCTTAATGGTAGTCCTGAGTCTGAGTCATCCGTGCATCCTCCATATAATATCTTTGTGCCTCACTGATGCCACATGGTTGGTCAGAATGTGTAACAGGAACATTCATAAATTTCAAAACCGCATCTCCAATCAGATCCGGAAGTAAAGGTTTAGAGGAGGGAGTATTCGACACATATTAGGGGGTCATTACTGAGGTAATAGATGAAGCTTAGGCTCCCCCGTAGATCATTTGATCCTCTCAATGAAAGGCTCCCCCTCAAATTGATAGCCAGGAAAGAGGTCATGAGACATATACAGGGGGGTATTACTCGAATAATTTATAAAGCATTTTCTCCCCCGTAGATTGTGCAATCCTCTCGGTAGACCTTTCCGGCTTATGGAAATTCATCATTGTCTATCTTTTTAGGAAACTATACTTCAGAAGCTGATCAGACTGCGATTGAGTATTCATCCACTAGGCATTCCAAGCTAACCCATTTCATTTCTTCAACTATACATGTTAATAGAGTAATCTAAATGAATAGGCTTTTGTCATGTGGTGATCAGTGGAAATTAAGATCATGAAACCAGAATGAGGTTAATCATATAAACTTTAATCATGTTTGCTTAAACGACTTGATCGGGAACGCAAGCATCCTCCCATATATGAAGTTGCTATCAATATCAGAAGCATGAAGCACATTGGATAAGTATGATCATCATTAAGATCAGTATGTATCTACTACTATCAATAAAAGCAGAATGCATGTTCTGAAAACAACTACTGATGGATAACAGGTGAGAAGCTATGCAGAAAAGTCAAGCATACCTAATTTGAGAAGAAGTTCAGAAAATTTTACATCAGGTAGGGGCTTTGTAAGTATATCCGCCAGTTGATCTTCAGTAGCAACATGTTCCAGGGATATGTGCTTTTTAAGAACATGATCGCGAATGAAATGATGCCTGACCTCAATATGTTTTGTCTTTGGATGCATGACGGGATTATTGCTGATAGCAATAGCACGGTATTGTCACAAAGAGAGTGGAACAGATGTCATGTTGAAGCCATAGTCGATGAAGTTGACTTTGCATCCAGAGAAGCGTGTGCACGCAACTCCAAAGACTATATATTCCTGCCATGAGTAGATGTTGATACGGAATTCTGCTTCTTATTGAACCAAGAGATCAATCTGTTTCCAAGGAATTGGCATGTACCACTGGTGCTTTTCCTGTCTATGCGACACCCGGCAAAATCAGCATTAGAATATCCGGATAAGGCGAAGTTGGACTCTTTTGGGTACCATAGTCCCAAATTAATTGTCCCTTTGAGATACCTTAATATCCGTTTTACATGAAGCATATGTGACTCTTTGGGATTCGCTTGATATCTTGCGCAGATGCAAGTTGCAAACATAATGTCACGGGCGACTTCTTTGTAAGATACAGCAAGGATCCTATCATCCCTCCGTAGTCAGTCACATTTATCGATATGCCGTCCACATCAGGGTCTAACTTGGCACGACAGGCATGGGAGTTTTGACGGGAGATGAACCTTCCATACCAAACTTCTTAATAAGATCGCGAGTGTACTTAGCTTCATTAATGAAGATTCCTTCCTTCAATTGTTTAACTTCTATTCCGAGGAAGTAAGACAGGTTCTCCCATCATGCTTATCTCAAACTTGTCTGTCATCAACTTAGCAAACTCTTCACAAAGCTTCAGATTTGTTGATCCGAAAATGATATCATCCACGTATATCTGTACGATTAGAGTGTGTCCTTTCTCTTTTCGTAGAAATAAGGTGATGTCTATCTTCCCTTTTTGGAAGTTGTGAGAAAGTAGGAATTCTTACAGTGTATCGTACCAAGCTCTTGGAGCTTGCTTCAAACCATATAAAGCTTTCCGAAGTTTGTAAACTAGATGTCCTGCCTTAGGTTCAATGAAACCGGGAGGTTGTTCTACGTATACCTCCTCTTGAAGATCTCCATTCAGGAATGCGCTCTTAACGTCCATTTGATAAACTATAAAGTTTTCATATGAAGCATACGCCAGAAACATTCGGATTGCCTCAAGTCTTGCTACCGAAGCAAAGGTCTCATCATAGTCTATTCCTTCTTCTTGACGATATCCTTTGGCTACCAGTCTGGCTTTGTTCCGGATTACTATTCCATCCGTATCAAGCTTGTTCTGGAACACCCATTTAACTCCAATGACTTGCTGAGACTTAGGCCTTGGTACTAGAGTCCACACATTATTTCTCTTAAATTGATTCAGCTCTTCTTGCATGACTTCTATCCAATTCGAATCCTGAAGAGCTTCATCTACCACCTTTGGTTCTATTTGAGATAGAAAACACGAGTAAAGACACATGTTGGAGGTGGCTGCTCTTGTTCTTACACTAACAGCAGGATCACCAATCACTTGACCTGAGGGATGGTTTCGGGTCCATCTGTAATTCTGTGCATGTGATGGTTGATCTTGAATAATTTGAAGCTCTGCCAGGTTGGGTGGTTCAGGTGTATCTCGCTGGTTGAGCTTCTTTCGGACCAGATGTTTCCGCATTAGAAGGTAAGGTAGAACTAGGTGGTTCTTTAACACTTGTTTCTTTCGGTGTTAAATGGTCCTGGACGGACTTGAAGGTGCTCCGGAATTTTGGGTATCCGGAGGAGTATGTCCGGAGCTTAATGGTAGTCCTGAGTCTGAGTCATCCGTGCATCCTCCATATAATATCTTTGTGCCTCACTGATGCCACATGGTTGGTCAGAATGTGTAACAGGAACATTCATAAATTTCAAAACCGCATCTCCAATCAGATCCGGAAGTAAAGGTTTAGAGGAGGGAGTATTCGACACATATTAGGGGGTCATTACTGAGGTAATAGATGAAGCTTAGGCTCCCCCATAGATCATTTGATCCTCTCAATGAAAGGCTCCCCCTCAAATTGATAGCCAGGAAAGAGGTCATGAGACATATACAGGGGGGTATTACTCGAATAATTTATAAAGCATTTTCTCCCCGTAGATTGTGCAATCCTCTCGGTAGACCTTTCCGGCTTATGGAAATTCATCATTGTCTATCTTTTTAGGAAACTATACTTCAGAAGCTGATCAGACTGCGATTGAGTATTCATCCACTAGGCATTCCAAGCTAACCCATTTCATTTCTTCAACTATACATGTTAATAGAGTAATCTAAATGAATAGGCTTTTGTCATGTGGTGATCAGTGGAAATTAAGATCATGAAACCAGAATGAGGTTAATCATATAAACTTTAATCATGTTTGCTTAAACGACTTCAGTCGGGAACGCAAGCATCCTCCCATATATGAAGTTGCTATCAATATCAGAAGCATGAAGCACATTGGACAGTAAGTATGATCATCATTAAGATCAGTATGTATCTACTACTATCAATAAAAGCGAATGCATGTTAAAAACAACTAACGATGGATAACAGGTGAGAAGCTATGCAGAAAAGTCAAGCATACCTAATTTGAGAAGAAGTTCAGAAAATTTTACATCAGGTAGGGGCTTTGTAAGTATATCCACTGATTGATCTTCAGGTAGCAACATGTTCCAGGGATATGTGCTTTTTAAGAACATGATCGCGAATGAAATGATGCCCGACCTCAATATGTTTTGTCTTTGGATGCATGACGGGATTATTGCTGATAGCAATAGCACCGTATTGTCACAGTAGAGTGGAACAGATGTCATGTTGAAGCCGTAGTCAGTAAGTTGACTTTGCATCCAGAGAAGCTGTGTGCAGCAACTCCCAGCAGCTATATATTCCGCTTCAGCAGTAGATGTTGATACGGAATTCTGCTTCTTACTGAACCAAGAGATCAATCTGTTTCCAAGGAATTGGCATGTACCACTGGTGCTTTTCCTGTCTATGCGACACCCGGCAAAATCAGCATTAGAATATCCGGATAAGGCGAAGTTGGACTCTTTTGGGTACCATAGTCCCAAATTAATTGTCCCTTTGAGATACCTTAATATCCATTTTACATGAAGCATATGTGACTCTTTGGGATTCGCCTGATATCTTGCGCAGATGCAAGTTGCAAACATAATGTCTGGGCGACTTGTCAAGAAGATACAGCAAGGATCCTATCATCCTCCGTAGTCAGTCACATTTATCGATATGCCGTCCACATCAGGGTCTAACTTGGCATCGAGGCATGGGAGTTTTGACGGGAGATGAACCTTCCATACCAAACTTCTTAATAAGATCGCGAGTGTACTTAGCTTCATTAATGAAGATTCCTTCCTTCAATTGTTTAACTTCTATTCCGAGGAAGTAAGACAGTTCTCCCATCATGCTTATCTCAAACTTGTCTGTCATCAACTTAGCAAACTCTTCACAAAGCTTCAGATTTGTTGATCCGAAAATGATATCATCCACGTATATCTGTACGATTAGAGTGTGTCCTTTCTCTTTTCGTAGAAATAAGGTGATGTCTATCTTCCCTTTTTGGAAGTTGTGAGAAAGTAGGAATTCTTACAGTGTATCGTACCAAGCTCTTGGAGCTTGCTTCAAACCATATAAAGCTTTCCGAAGTTTGTAAACTAGATGTCCTGCCTTAGGTTCAATGAAACCGGGAGGTTGTTCTACGTATACCTCCTCTTGAAGATCTCCATTCAGGAATGCGCTCTTAACGTCCATTTGATAAACTATAAAGTTTTCATATGAAGCATACGCCAGAAACATTCGGATTGCCTCAAGTCTTGCTACCGAAGCAAAGGTCTCATCATAGTCTATTCCTTCTTCTTGACGATATCCTTTGGCTACCGCCTGGCTTTGTTCCTGGATTACTATTCCATCCGTATCAAGCTTGTTCTGGAACACCCATTTAACTCCAATGACTTGCTGAGACTTAGGCCTTGGTACTAGAGTCCACACATTATTTCTTTTAAATTGATTCAGCTCTTCTTGCATGACTTCTATCCAATTCGAATCCTGAAGAGCTTCATCTACCACCTTTGGTTCTATTTGAGATAGAAAACACGAGTAAAGACACATGTTGGAGGTGGCTGCTCTTGTTCTTACACTAACAGCAGGATCACCAATCACTTGACCTGAGGGATGGTTTCGGGTCCATCTGTAATTCTGTGCATGTGATGGTTGATCTTGAATAATTTGAAGCTCTGCCAGGTTGGGTGGTTCAGGTGTATCTGCTGGTTGAGCTTCTTTCGGACCAGATGTTTCCGCATTAGAAGGTAAGGTAGAACTAGGTGGTTCTTTAACCTTCGTTTCTTTCAGTGTTAAATGGTCCGGACGGACTTGAAGGTACTCCGGAATTTTGGGTATCCGGAGGAGTATGTCCGGAGCTTAATGGTAGTCCTGAGTCTGAGTCATCCGTGCATCCTCCATATAATATCTTTGTGCCTCACTGATGCCACATGGTTGGTCAGAATGTGTAACAGGAACATTCATAAATTTCAAAACCGCATGTCCAATCAGATCTGGAAGTAAATGTTTAGAGGAGGGAGTATTCGACACATATTAGGGGGTCATTACTGAGGTAATAGATGAAGCTTAGGCTCCCCCATAGATCATTTGATCCTCTCAATGAAAGGCTCCCCCTCAAATTGATAGCCAGGAAAGAGGTCATGAGACATATACAGGGGGGTATTACTCGAATAATTTATAAAGCATTTTCTCCCCCGTAGATTGTGCAATCCTCTCGGTAGACCTTTCCGGCTTATGGAAATTCATCATTGTCTATCTTTTTAGGAAACTATACTTCAGAAGCTGATCAGACTGCGATTGAGTATTCATCCACTAGGCATTCCAAGCTAACCCATTTCATTTCTTCAACTATACATGTTAATAGAGTAATCTAAATGAATAGGCTTTTGTCATGTGGTGATCCGTGGAAATTAAGATCATGAAACCAGAATGAGGTTAATCATATAAACTTTAATCATGTTTGCTTAAACGACTTCAGTCGGGAACGCAAGCATCCTCCCATATATGAAGTTGCTATCAATATCAGAAGCATGAAGCACATTGGACAGTAAGTATGATCATCATTAAGATCAGTATGTATCTACTACTATCAATAAAAGCACAATGCATGTTCTAAAAACAACTACTGATGGATAACAGGTGAGAAGCTATGCAGAAAAGTCAAGCATACCTAATTTGAGAAGAAGTTCAGAAAATTTTACATCAGGTAGGGGCTTTGTAAATATATCCGCCAGTTGATCTTCAGTAGCAACATGTGCTAGGGATATGTGCTTTTTAAGAACATGATCGCGAATGAAATGATGCCTGACCTCAATATGTTTTGTCTTTGGATGCATGACAGGATTATTGCTGATAGCAATAGCACCGGGTATTGTCACAAGAGAGTGGAACAGATGTCATGTTGAAGCCGTAGTTAGTAAGTTGACTTTGCATCCAGGAGAAGTGTGTGCAACAACTCCCAAGCAGCTATATATTCCGCTTCAGCGAGTAGATGTTGATACAGAATTCGCTTCTAATGAACCAAGAGATCAATCTGTTTCCAAGGAATTGGCATGTACCACTGGTGCTTTTCCTGTCTATGCGACACCCGGCAAAATCAGCATTAGAATATCCGGATAAGGCGAAGTTGGACTCTTTTGGGTACCATAGTCCCAAATTAATTGTCCCTTTGAGATACCTTAATATCCGTTTTACATGAAGCATATGTGACTCTTTGGGATTCGCCTGATATCTTGCACTGATGCAAGTTGCAAACATAATGTCTAGGCGACTTGCTGTAAGATACAGCAAGGATCCTATCATCCCTTTGTAGTCAGTCACATTTACTGATATGCCATCCACATCAGGGTCTAAGTTGGCACTGACAGGCATGGGAGTTTTGACGGGAGATGAACCTTCCATACCAAACTTCTTAATAAGATCGCGAGTGTACTTAGCTTCATTAATAAAGATTCCTTCCTTCAATTGTTTAACTTCTGTTTCGAGGAAGTAGGACAGTTCTCCCATCATGCTCATCTCAAACTTGTCTGTCATCAACTTAGCAAACTCTTCACAAAGCTTCAGATTTGTTGATCCAAAAATGATATCATCCACGTATATCTGTACGATTAGAGTGTGTCCTTTCTCTTTTCGTAGAAATAAGGTGATGTCTATCTTCTCTTTTTGGAAGTTGTGAGAAAGTAGGAATTCTTACAGTGTATCGTACCAAGCTCTTGGAGCTTGCTTCAAACCATATAAAGCTTTCCGATGTTTGTAGACTAGATGTCCTGCCTTAGGTTCAATGAAACCGGGAGGTTGTTCTACGTATACCTCCTCTTGAAGATCTCCATTCAGGAATGCGCTCTTGACGTCCATTTGATAAACTATAAAGTTTTTATATGAAGCATACGCCAGAAACATTCGGATTGCCTCAAGTCTTGCTACCGAAGCAAAGGTCTCATCATAGTCTATTCCTTCTTCTTGACGATATCCTTTGGCTACCAGTCTGGCTTTGTTCCGGATTACTATTCCATCCGTATCAAGCTTGTTCCGGAACACCCATTTAACTCTAATGACTTGCTGAGACTTAGGCCTTGGTACTAGAGTCCACACATTATTTCTCTTAAATTGATTCATCTCTTCTTGCATGGCTTCTATCCAATTCGAATCCTGAAGAGCTTCATCTACCACCTTTGGTTCTATTTGAGATAGAAAACACGAGTAAAGACACATGTTGGAGGTGGCTGCTCTTGTTCTTACACCAACAACAGGATCACCAATCACTTGACCTGAGGGACGGTTTCGGGTCCATCTGTAATTCTGTGCATGTGATGGTTGATCTTGAATAATTTGAAGCTCTGCCAGGTTGGGTGGTTCAGGTGTATCTGCTGGTTGAGCTTCTTTCGGATCAGATGTTTCTACATTAGAAGGTAAGGTAGAACTAGGTGGTTCTTTAACACTGTTTCTTTCAGTGTTAAATGGTCCGGACAGGCTTGAAGGTGCTCCGGAATTTTGGGTATCCGGAGGAGTATGTCCGGAGCTTAATGGTAGTCCTGAGTCTGAGTCATCCGTGCATCATCCATATAATCTCTTTGTGCCTCACTGATGCCACATGGTTGGTCAGAATGTGTAACAGGAACATTCATAAATTTCGAATAATCGATGTTGCTGTCTAGGACCTGCACATTAGAACTTGAAGAAGCAACTTTTGACCAATCCAGATTAGCTTCATCAAAGGTCACATGGATTGATTCTTCAACTTTAAAAACTTTTCTATTGAAGACCCGATAAGCCTTGCTATGTAAAAATCCCACCAACAGATTTTGGTTCAAATTTATTCTGGGTTTCTTTACCATTTATCAATATATAGCAAGTACACTCAAAAGCTCTGAAATGTGATATTGAAAGCTTTCGTCCTCTCCACATCTCATAGGGTGTTTTCATGGTAGATTTATTTGTTAGAGTTCTGTTCTGAACATAACAGGCAGTGGACATAGCTTCAGCCCATAGACTGAGAGGAAGCGTTGCCCCTGCTAACTTAGATCTGCCAGCCTCGACTAAAGTATGATTCTTGCGCTCAGCTACCCCATTTTGTTGTGGAGTTCTGGGCGTAGAGAAGTCGTGCTGAATGCCCCGTTCAGAACAATATGATCTCATATCTAAAAAATCAAATTCTGTACCATGATCACTCCTGATGCACTTTATGCTCAGTCCTTGTGAGTTGCTTATCCAGTTGAAAAGATCTATAAGATGCTCAAAAGTTTGATCCTTTGATTTCAGGAACATCAGCCATGTGTATCTGGTGAAATCATCGATAACCACAAGGGTATATCTTGCACCAGCCAGCGAAGGAACAGAAATAGCACCACAGAGGTCCATATGAAGAAGTTGCAGAGGAGCAGTTATTGAATTAACTAATTTGCTCTTAAAGCTATGTTTGGTCTGTTTGCCGAATTGGCATTCTCGACAGAGAGTGTCTCTAGAGTATTTGAGTTTAGGTAGACCAGTGACAAGATCAAGTGATGCTAACTTAGACAGTGTCTTAAAGTTTAAATGTGCGCATCGCTTGTGCCATAACCAACTATCTTCATCTGAAGCTTTAGTGAGGAAGCATACAGGGTCAGAAGAATTATTTCTTAGGACCACTGAGTATATGTCCCCATCTCTTGATCCGGATAACTTAACATCTCCGGATAAGTTTTCCCTTACTGTATAGGTGTTGGACATAAAGGAAACAGTAAATCCTTTGTCACATAAATTACTGACACTTAGCAAATTATGCTTCAAACCCTCGACTAGTGCAACTCTAGTGATTAATACACAGCCATTGGTTAAAGTGCCATACCCGACAGTCTTACCTTTGCTGTTGTCACCATATGAAACGGATGGACCTCGTTTTTCATTAACTTCTACAAGCAGAGTCTAATCACCCGTCATATGTCCAGAGCATCCACTATCGAGGATCCACTTGCTTTGATTGATCTTTAACTTCAAGTGATCCGGCAGTACATTCCTGAGATGCTCCTAAAAAACAACAGTTTACACTTTTGGTGCCCAAACTTGTTTCGGGCGGTTAGAAAGAATAGCAGTAATGTCAACAGTTCCAGATTTGACTTTGCTAGGACTTTTAACTCTCCAAGTTGACTTTAATTTGTTAGTTTCAGCTGCTTCTTTTATTTGGGTTATCTTAGGAGAGACACTCCTTTGAGGTTTAGCTTTTGTTTTGCTCGAAGAACCCTTTTTATTGAACTGATCTTTATTGGTACGAATTTGATTACAAAGCCAGTTATCAGGTAAACTCCAACATTCATAGTGATAATGACCTATTTCCCTACAGATGGAACAGACACTATAATGCGGAGTACAAACAGGGGATACAGGTCTCTTAGATTTTACAGACTTTCTACTTTGTTCCCTGTGGCCTAATCCATTGCGTTTGGGTGATGCGCTCTTGGCCCTAGATGCGTTAGCCTTAGCCTTTCCTTTCTTTTTGGGTGCTACAATTTTGGCTTTAACTGCAGCAGCCTTCCCTTCATCATTAGTTACGGGTGCTACTGCTTCGGGAAGTGCAAGAATGACCTCAACTCCACAGTCATAAACTATGGTGTCACCTGAAATGAAACCATCCAATGGTTTAGGCGTACTAACAGGATATAAATTGGTTAGTTTTGGAGTGAAATCCGGAGGACACTCAGTAGCTTGAGCATTGGAGGTTGATGATTCGGAGCCTAGGCCAGGTTTGACTCGAATATTATCCGGATCAGTCCTAAATGAAGAGGCTATTTTCCCAGATTTAAGCCACTTACGATTTATTTCCTTTTCCTGTTCAAGTTCATTCTCGAGTCTTTTTACAATAACTTTTAGTCCAGAGAGATTGGTATTTAGCAGATGATTTTCAGCCTTTAGATCGTGATACCAAGCTTCTTTTCCTCTGAAGTCAGCTATGTCTTTTTCAAGTCTAGCAATAGTAAATTCAAGACGTTTATTCTGACTTTCCATATCTTTGTACATTTGAGTAATTATTAGTCTCTCATTCTTTTCATGATCACGTTCAGTAATAAGAGATTCTATTTTACTCATGAGCTCAGAGATAGAAGGTACCTCAGTATTTTCCATGAGGCAGACGTTCGGCTTAGGAGTTGGCTCATCATCCGAGGATTCCTCCTCTTCTTCCGAGCCACTGATGTACTTTGTCACGAACGCCTTCCTCTTGTTCTTGTTGTTGTCTGAGGTGGTACGTCGAGGAGTAACCTTGTCACTTTTCTCTGCCGTCTTAGATTTGGATCTGCATTCCTTTGTCCAGTGACCGGGTTTCCCACAATTAAAGCATTCTTGGGAGCTCGACTCCGATCGTTCCTTCCTTTTGGATGATGAGGAGCCTCTTCTGAATCCTTTTCTACTTTTCCGAACGAATCGTTCAAAGAATTTGACAAGAAGAGCTATTTCCTCTTCTGCGTCTGAGTCAGAATTCTCTGACTCATCCGTATCATCCTCTTGATGATTACCGGAGCATTCCATAGCTTTGAGAGCTACCTCTTTTTCTTTCCGAGCTATTTTCTCATCACAGTCAGTGTATCTGAATCTGACCTCATGAGTCCGAAGCTCTCCATATATTTCCTCAGGCGGCGAAACGGCCAGTTTTTGTCAGCTTGCATCTGGAGCTGCTTGGAGTAGTAGCGATCCGGCAAGGATCGAAAGAACTTGTCATTGATTTGAGACTGAGTGTAGTGCTCATTGACAGTTTTTAGCTCTAGAATGAGCTTGCCGAATCTCCGATAGATGCTCTCAAGGGATTCGCCAGGTTTGTGATTTAAACTCTCAAAATTCTTTCTGAGGGCACATATCACATTTTGCATCTGGGACTGACTCCCCTCATAGAGGATTGTCAGTTTATCCCAGACAGCTTTTGCTGACGTGCAGCCCTGGACGTCCGTGAAAGCCTCAGAATCCAAAGATGATGTAACATAAGCCAGAGCCTTTTCACTAGCACACTGCCAGGCTCTTTCATCGTTGGTAAGTTCGGCATCCGTCTTTGGCCTTCTAACTCCATATTCTCCGATAGTCATCGCAATTGGAATCTCCTAATGAAGACAGGGCCACATGAGATGATCATGGCATACCATAAACATCTTCATGCGAGCTTTCCACTGGGAGAAAAGCTCAGGTGTGAATTTGGGCGGTTTTGTCAGAGTAAAACCAGAACTCCGTGGTTGAGGAGCGGCAGCAGCAGCAGGTTGAGGTGGGTCGACATTTTCACTACTGCTTCAATTCGGGATGGGCTCTTGTGCACCTCCGGAGTTAAGGCGAGTGTTGACTAGCATACTGCTTTCTTCGGCCATTGCATAGAGTAAAAGAGTGGGATCTCTACTTAGAACAAATAGACTTGCTCTGATACCACTTGATGGTCCCTTGGAGCCTAGAGGGGGGGGGGTGAATAGGCTCTTATCGAAACTCTTTTTATTCTCTTATGACACAACACTTATCTAGTTAAGTGATAGAATCACTGCGGAAGACAACCAGATAGTGGAAGTATTTTGTTTTATTATCAAGAGATAAGTATAACAAAATAGAAGCAAGACTCTCTTACACTCTATTTACAAAAGGATTCACACACTAACCTAGATTATATCTTTGTGCTCTTGTGCATACACGGGGTTGATTCAGGCTCGTTCACACTCTTACACAAATGTACAAGTATGAATATTTATACAAACATTCCTAAGAGACACCCTTGGAACTTGTAGTTTCGGAATGCGTTCAGCACTAACTATTCCTCGGTAATCTCTCTGCTTTGACTGCTGTTGCTTGTGGAGATCAAGATCTTGGGTTTGAAGAGTATAAGTGCCTTTGTGAGTTCCCAAGTGTCACGCCCCGGATTTCCAACCCGAGGAAACCGGTACGTGACTCCCCTTTTACCCACACGGAGGGCAAAGGGGTAGGATACAAATCAAGAATTTAACATTTTAAACATCCACAACATTCAAGAAAGTAATATTCATTAAAAGCAATCCAATCCAGTTTATTACAACAAAATCCTTTCCCCACTGGGGTTACATCGATTCTCATAATAAAAATAACATAAACAAATTAAATAAATAAGGTCTTCCACCTTGGGGTCCCACCTAACGCCCGTAGGTTCCCGAAAAGAAAACAACATGGTAGGAGGGGTGAGCAACACATTCCAGTAGGGATCATGTCTCCCCAACCCATCCCATGCACCTGGTATCTACATGCCTTGTGTACAAGTGCCGTGTCGTGATACAATTATCCCACCAGATATGGTTACAAGGCTATAACAAGAAACACAATCATACATGGGCTAGTACATAAACACTCCCAGGCTTCCACAACCACCGGGTTTCAAGAACAGCCCCGGGCTTCCACAGCCACCGGGTTCCACAAAACAGTCCCGGGCTTCCACAGCCACCGGGTTCCACAAAACGTCCCGGGCTTCCACAGACCACCGGGTTCCACAAAACAGTCCCAGGCTTCCACGGCCACCGGGTTCCACAAAACAGCCCCGGGCTTCCACACCACCGGGTGTACAAGCAAACACGCAGACACATGGCCATACAGGCATAACATCAAACACTAAGTATGCTTAGTCACACAGGAATAACCTCGAACACTTAGCATGCATATATCCACAAGCTCACAAACCCAAACCACACAGGCATTTCCACAAACACATAACATGCACACCTCACAGGCATAATTTCAAACACTTGGCAGGCATATACACATAACTATATTCACACAGGCTTTTCATCAAACATATAGCATATAGATCACGAACCACACCAAAATGCCACTTGAAGGCCAACATTCATATAGGAGATCACACCTATATGAATTTACATATATATATATAAACAGAGATACGGCCCAGAATCTGCCCTAGGACCCTAGGACAGGAGGGTTTAGGAAGAACGAACCCCTACCTTAAAGCAGCTCTTCCTTGCTCCCGCGCCAAACGCCGTCCTCCCCACGCAAGATGCTCCGGCAAAGAATCAAGCAACTCCCCTTCCCCTCTCTCTCTCTAGCTCTCTCTCTCTCAGGCAGACTGCAAGCAAAGGAACACCAAACCCTAAACTCAAACTCAAGCCCTCCTTATATAGACACCATCCACATCAAAACGACGTAGTTTTGATTAAGTGAATCCCAGGATCAAAACGACGTAGTTTTGATCACACAAGTTACCACCTTTCCACATCCATACACACCAAAATATTCAGAATTTCAACATGGTCCTTTGGAGAAAGTTCCTTAGAATGTCAAAACCAAGGGAACCATGCAAAAATATGGCTGCACGCCAATTTGCACGTGAATTCCCAATTCACGTGCAACTCCATATGAACTCCAAATGCTCTCAAACTTCACCCCTAGCCTCCTTGCATCATTTGGAAGACAATTACACTTGCACGTGAATTGGACCCATATCACGTGCACCTCACATACATGTCCATTTGGTCTGAAACTTCGTGGTAGATAGAGGACATCATTCTAAGCATCTTTCCTTTTGCACGTGAATTCATTGGAGTCCAACTACTAGGTCAAAATCTAGAAAAACTCTACTCTGGGAGGCAAACCGACTAACTCAAGGTACGGGTCCTTACATCCTCTCCCCCTTAAGACTTTTCGTCCTCGAAAAGAAATGACATACGAGGAAAACAACCACAAACTACCCATTTGCCACCCAGGCAAGCCACAACACCCAAATGGGTCATACACCACACACAAGACAACAAAGACATAATAGTACCACCATAATCCATAACCACAATAATGCACAGAACACATGTTCACATGGCACGAATACACATTTCAAAGCACATCACAAATAAGAACACATGTCTTTAAAAGACAATACAAATACATCAACTAATACAAGAAAACACATCACAAGGAAACATCACTATCCCTTGAACCCACCTCCCACGCTTAAGATTGTTCGTCCTCGAACAAGTCCGGGTGCCGCTCCCGCATCACGGACTCCCGTTCCCATGTCTCCTCCTCAATGCCACGGTGCTGCCACAGCACGCGAACCAAAGGAATAAGACGACCACGCAAAAGCTTCCTCGCCGATCGAGGATACGAATAGGGGCCTCAATGACGGACATGTCATCCTCAATGTCCAACGTCCCCCAATCAATCACGTGAGTGGGGTCAGGGTGATACTTCCTCAACTGGGACACGTGAAACACGTTGTGCACTCGACTCAGCCGCGGTGGTAACGCTAACCTGGTAGGCTACAAGCCCTACACGATCCGAATCTCAAAAGGGCCAATAAACCGCGGAGATAGCTTGGAACCTCGCCCAAACCGTCGATGTCCACGGCGTGGAGAGACACGAAGGAACACATGATCACCAACAGAAAACTCCAAAGGTCGCCGCCGCTGATCCGCATAAGATTTCGCCGACTCGAGCCGACAACAAACGCCGACGAATCAACTTGACCTTCTCGGTAGCCTCTTGAACCAATCGTGGCCCCAAGAGGGCTGCCTCTCCTACCTCGGTCCAACACAAGGGTGATCGACACGGCCGTCCGTACAACGCCTCAAAAGGAGCCATCCCAATGGATGCCCTGATAGTTGTTGTAGGCAAACTCCACCAAAGGAAGGTGAGTTGCCCACGAACCCCCGAAATCTAACACACAGGCCCGTAACATGTCCTCCATGGTCCGATTCGTCCGCTCGGCCGACCGTCCGTCTCAGGGTGAAAGGCTGTACTCAAGTGAAGCTTGGTTCCCATAGCCTCCTCGCAAACCGGCCCGAAACGGGAAGTGAACCTCGAATCCCGGTCGAGACAACCGATGATGGTACCCCATGCAGCCTCACAATCTCGTTCATGTACTGACTCAAAGTCCCAATGGAGTCCCGCTCGCGAACAAAGAAGAAAATGGGCCGACTTTGTGAGTCGATCCACAATCACCCAAATCATGTCCTTCCTCCCGGTGGTGGGTGGAAGACCACCACAAAGTCCATCGCGATATGGTCCCACTTCCACTCCGCTATGGGCAAGGGTCAGAACATGCCCGCCGGCCGCCGATGCTCGGCCTTCACCTGCCGACACGTGAGGCACCGCGAAACAAAGGCAGCCACATCGCGTTTCATCCCAGGCCACCAAAAATGTCTGCGAGCGCATGGTACATCTTCGTACCCCCTGGATGCACAGCAACCCTAGATTGGTGAAACTCCCTCATCACCTCATCCCTGAGGGAAGAAGCTACTACCAACCGCCCCTGAAATGACAACTCATGCTCCGGACCCTCTGTCCAGTCCCCAGATAGCTCCCCAGCCTCAATACGGGCACGGAGAACCTCACACTCAATGTCACCCAGCTGTTCCTCCCGGACGCGCTGGTACAACTCAGGCACTACCACCAAAGGACGCAGGACTGTCTCACCATCACGAACAACAGGCTGCAGCTGCAACGTCGCCAACTGCTCCATCAGCTTCCACTCTCTCACGGCCACCTCGGCTTTCCTTTTCTGCTCAATGCATCGGCCACAACATTACCCTTGCCCGGGGTATAGGCAAGAGTAAAATCAAAGGTCTGCAAATACTCCACCCATCTCCTTTGCCTCAAATTCAAGTCCTTCGAGTAAAGATGTCCTGAAGGCTCTTGTGATCCGAGAACACCACAAACTTTTCCCCCAAGAGGTAGTGCTGCCAACTCTTCGGGCGAAGATGACAAACCGCTAACTCAAGGTCATGAGTAGGATAATTCTGCTCATGAGGCTTCAACCGCCTCGACCCATAAGCTACCACACCGTGCTCCCGCATAAGCACACACCCCAAACCAACCCTGGACGCATCACAGACACCTCATACGGAATATCCTCCCTAGGTAACCTCAACACGGTGCAGTGGTCAAACGGGTTTTGAGAGTCTCAAACGCCCGCTGGCACTTGTCCGTCCACTCAAACTTCACGCCCTTCCGAGTCAACGCCGTCATAGGCGCGCCAAACGGGAGAACCCCTCTACAAAACGACGATAGTACCCCGCCAAGCCAAGAAAACTACGGATCTCAAAAACGTTGGTTGGCCTTGCCCACGATGCCACGGCCTCAATCTTGGCCGGGTCCACCCTAACCCCCTCACTGACACCACATGGCCAAGAAAGTGAACCTCCTGCAGCCAAAACTCACACTTGCTAAACTTAGCAAACAACCGCTGGTCCCTCAAGGTTTGCAACACCGTTGCCAAGTGCTCCACGTGCTCCCTCTCGGTCTTGGAATACACCAAGATGTCGTCGATAAACACCACCACGAACGAGTCTAAGTATGGGGCAAAGACTTGGTTCATCAAATGCATGAACACCTGTGGCGCATTAGTGAGCCCGAAAGGCATCACTACCCACTCATAATGCCCATACCCGCACCGAAAGCCGTCTTAGGGATGTCCTCCTCCCTAACCCCGAGCTGGTGATACCCCGACCAGTAAATCTATCTTGGAAAACCACCTGGGCCCCACTCAATTGGTCAAACAGGTCATCTATCCGAGGCAACGGGTACTTGTTCTTCACACCACCGAATTCCCTTCCCGTAGTCGATGCAGAGACGAAGCGTGCCATCAGCCTTCTTAGCAAAGAGCACCGGAGCACCCCAAGGTGAGGTACTTGGTCCGATATACCCCTGGCCCACCAACTCCTCAATTTGCCTCTGAAGCTCCCTCGCTGGCTGGCCCCATACGATACGCTACTTGGGAAATCGGACCTGTCCCCGGCACCAACTCGATGGTGAACTCCACACTCCTTTTAGGTGGCAAACTCCTCAACCGCTCAGGAAAAACATCCCTGGAAATTGGTCCACAACACGGGCCACACCCTCTTTTCCACCTTACCCTCCTCAAGAAAGGTCAGGGCCGCCAACCTGTGGGTAATGGCACCCCACCGGTCCAACACCGGCCCGGCCCGACTCGCCTCACAATCCCACTCCCCCTGCAGGGTGCAAGAGGTCCCCGCGGGTGTCACAAAGGACACACGCCGCCGATAACAATCTATCTTGGCTTGGAAAGCCATAAGCCAATCCATACCCAAGATCAGGTCAAACGCCCTCAAAGGCATCACATGCAAGTCAAAATGCAGCTCCACCTCTCCTATGGTTAACACACGTCACAACACACTCGTCGTACCTCTATCATGCCTCCCACCGGAGACTCCACAACTAGGGCCTCGCGGCCTCCACACAAGCTAACCCCAAACTATCTATCACAAGCTCAAGAACAAACGAACACGATGCACCCGTATCGAAAAGAACAAGCTAAGGTACGGGAGATCAAGAGGGTACCTCTAACCACCGATGGTCCCGCTCCACCCTCAGCGGTGGGGGTGGTAGCTCAGCCCTCCTCCTGGTATGTCGCCTCCAGCGCAAACACCCTTCCTTGGCCCGTGCCACTAGTCGGCTCACTCACCGGACGCTTCCCGCTAAGGTTGCCTCCAGCCTCGGTCTCGCCGCTCCGGCCTCCCCGAGGTCGGGTCCGACCGGATCCCGCTTGCTGGCCCGCCACCGACGAGCCGGTCTCTACCTGGTGCACGAAAACCGGCATCACTCCTTGTGCCGGATGTCATGCCTCCAACTCCCCTGTTGCCACTCCGGCAAACCCGGCTCGATGGCCCTCTCGTCCACATCTATGGCATTTCCGGTCCCTCTTTGGACACTCCTTCCTCAAGTGGCCTTGCTCCCCACAGAGTAACAACTCGCCGGGAGACCCCCGCTGGACCGCCCTGTCTGCCACCGCCAAAGCTAGACCTCCCTGGGTTCACCAATGTCCGTCCCCCGCTGGGAAGGAACCGCTATCCCTCTCCTCCGTCCCTGAGCCTCTTGGACCCCGCATCTCGATCAGGCCCACTCGCAATCGGGCGCCCCCGATGGGCCCTGGCTCCCATCATCCAGTTCCCTCTCGCCTATACGGGCCGTCTCCACAGCCTCAAGATAGGTCTTCAAGCGTAGAATCGCCACCCTCTCCCTAAGGGCTGGCCTAAGACCCAGAGTGAACTTTGGGCCTTCAGGTCCTCCCTTACCACAGCCTCGGGAGCAAACCTACTCAATCTCCGGAACTCCCGCTCATATTCAGTACCGTCTTGGATCCCCGCTTACTGCCAAATTCTTCCCTCTTTTGCCATCTCACCGATTCCGGGAAGAACTCATCTTGGAAGAGTTGCAAGAACTCCTCCCAAAACATGAGTGGACCGCACGGCTCCCCGCAACACTCGTCCACCACTCCAAAGCGTCCTCCCTCCACCTGCCGAATTGCGGTCGCACCTTATCCTCCTCCCGGGGCAGGAGAAAGGAGAACACGTGCTCAATCTGCCTCAACCACCGCTCAACTACCACAGGATCTTCTCCCCCCTTAAATCGCGGAGGTTGTTCCTTTCGGAACCGTGTCACCACGTCATCCTCTGCACGGGCCGGTACACCACCCAGCCGAACTCTCACGCTCACGAGGCAGCCTCTCCCACCGGTGGTGGTGGTGGTGGCACCACCGCCGTGCTGCCATCTCACGGCGCACCTCCTCCCCGAACGTCCCGCCGGAGTCCCTCCCGTAGCTCTCGTACCTCCACCGGATGCCTTCTTGTAGCTGTGCCGCAATAACGCATGCCCTCCAACGGATGGTCCCGCACCCGGACCCTCATGGGCAGATGACTCATCGGCCACCGCCCCGGACGCACGTGTCACTCTCTCGGCGGCATTCTTACTACACGAAGTAAAAGCACAACGTCAAAACAATTTTATAATCTATCGCGTCACTACCTCTACCCCCACCGATCAATTCCACTATCACGTGATGTTACACACATACATTGCATCAATCACATTGCGATCAAGACACATTGCCAAACAAATCGAGTTGCACATTTCACTTAATCATATGATTTTATTCACAGTTTAGCATACATTCACAAAGAATTGCAACTAGTGCCCTAATGCCATACCCGACAGTCTTACCTTTTCTTTGTCACCATATGAAACGGATGGACCTCGTTTTCATTAACCTTACAAGCGAGTCCAATCACCCGTCATATGTCCGGAGCATCCACTATCGAGGATCCACTTGCTTTGATTGATCTTTTAACTTCAAGTGATCCGGCAGACATTCCTGAGATGCTCCTAAAAAACAACAGTTTACACTTTTGGTGCCCAAACTTGTTTGGCGGTTAAAGAATAGCAATAATGTCAACGCCTCGCATTTGACTTTGCTAGACTTTTTAACTCTCCAAGTTGACTTTAATTTGTTAGTTTCAGCGGCTTCTTTTTATTTGGGTTATCTTAGAGAGACACTCCTTTGAGGTTTAGCTTTTGTTTTGCTCAAGAACCCTTTTTATTGAACTGATCTTTATTGGTACGAATTTGATTACAAAGCGTTATATCGGTAAACTCCAACATTCATAGTGATAATGACCTATTTCCTACGAGATGGAACAGACACTATAACGCGGAGTACAACAAAAGGGGATCGGTCTCTTAGATTTCTGCACTTTCTACTTTGTTCCCCGTGGCCTAATCCATCGTTTGGGTGATGCGCTGCCCTAGATGCGTTAGCCTTAGCCTTTCCTTTCTTTTTGGGTCTTACAATTTTGGCTTTAACTGCAGCAGCCTTCCCTTCATCATTAGTTACGGGTCTTAAAGCAGAACCCCTCTACCCCACCCCATAAACTAGGTGTCACCCGAAATGAAACCATCCAATGGTTTAGGCGTACTAACAGGATATAAATTGGTTAGTTTTGGAGGAAACCGGAGGACACTCGAGCTTGAGCATTGGAGGTTGATGATTGGAGCCTAGCAGGTTTGACTGAATATTATCCGGATCGCCCTAAATGAAGAGGCTATTTTCCCGATTTAAGCCACTTACGATTTATTTCCTTTTCCGTTCAAGTTCATTCTAGTCTTTTTACAATAACTTTTAGTCCAGAGAGATTGGTATTTAGCAGATGATTTTCACCTTTAGATCGTGATACCAAGCTTCTTTCCCCCGTCCTATGTCTTTTTCAAGTCTAGCAATAGTAAATTCAAGACGTTTATTCGACTTTCCATATCTTTGTACATTTGAGTAATTATTAGCTCTCATTCTTTTTCATGATCACGTTCAGTAATAAGAGATTCTATTTTACTCATGAGCTCGAGATGAAGGTACCTCAGATTTTCCATGAGGCGACGTTCGGCTTAGAGTTGGCTCATCATCCGAGGATTCCTCCTCTTCTTCCGAGCCACCGATGTACTTTGTCACGAACGCCTTCCTCTTGTTCTTGTTGTTGTCTGAGGTGGTACGTCGAGGAGTAACCTTGTCACTTTTCTCTGTCGTCTTAGATTTGGACTGATTCCTTTGTCCAGGACCGGATTTCCCACAATTAAAGCATTCTTGGGAGCTCGACTCCGATCGTTCCTTCCTTTTGGATGATAGGAGCCTCTTCCGAATCCTTTTCTACTTTTCCGAACGAATCGTTCAAAGAATTTGACAAGAAGAGCTATTTCCTCTTCCGCGGTCGAGCCTTCGACTCATCCGTATCATCCTCTTGATGATTACCGGGCATTCCATAGCTTTGAGAGCTACCTCTTTTCTTTTCCGAGCTATTTTTCATCACAGGCTGTATCCGAATCTGACCTCATGAGTCCGAAGCTCTCCATATATTTCCGAAACGAAACGGCGCCGCCCCCTTTGTCGGCCACTGGACTCCTTGGAGTAGAGCGATCCGGCAAGGATCGAAAGAACTTGTCATTGATTTGAGACCGAGTGTAGTGCTCATTGACGTTTTACTCTAGAATGAGCTTGCCGAATCTCCGATAGATGCCTCAAGGGATTCGCCAGTGTTGGTGATTTAAACTCTCAAAATTCTTCCGAGGGCACATATCACATTTTGTACCGGGACCGACTCCCTCATAGAGGATTGTCGCTTATCCCTGCAACTTTTGCCGACGTGCACCCTGGACGTCCATGAAAGCCTCGTAATCCAAAGATGATGTAACATAAGCCTGAGCCTTTCACTAGCACACCCAGGCTCTTTCATCGTTGGTAAGTTCGGCATCCGTCTTTGGCCTTCTAACCCATATTTCCGATAGTCATCGCAATTGGAATCTCCTAATGAAGACAGGCCACATGAGATGATCATGGCATACCATAAACATCTTCATGCGAGCTTTCCACTGGGAGAAAAGCTCAGGTGTGAATTTGGGCGGTTTTGTCGAGTAAAACCAGAACTCCGTGGTTGGGAGCAACAGCAGGTTGAGGTGGGTCGACATTTTCACTACCGCTTCAATTCGGGATGGGCTCTTGTGCACCTCCGGAGTTAAGGCGAGTGTTGACCAGCATCCGCTTTCGGCCATTGCATAGAGTAAAAGAGTGGGATTCTACTTAGAACAAATAGACTTGCTCGATACCACTTGATGGTCCCTTGAGCCTAGAGGGGGGGTGAATAGGCTCTTATCGAAACTCTTTTTATTCTCTTATGACACAACACTTATCTAGTTAAGTGATAGAATCACTCAAGGAAGACAACCAGATAGTGGAAGTATTTTGTTTTATTATCAAGAGATAAGTATAACAAAATAAAGCAAGACCTTTACACTCTTATTTACAAAAGGATTCACACACTAACCTAGATTATATCTTTGTGCTCTTGTGCATACACGGGTCGATTAGCTCGTTCACACTCTTACACAAATGTACAAGTATGAATATTTATACAAACATTCCTAAGAGACACCCTTTGGAACTTGTAGTTTCGAATGCGTTCAAGACTAACTATTCCCAGGCAACTCTCCGCTTTGACCTCGTTGCTTGTGGAGATCAAGATCTTGGGTTTAAAGAGTATAAGTGCCTTTTGTGAGTTCCCAAGTGTCACGCCCCGGATTTCCAACCCGAGGAAACCAGGTACGTGACTCCCTTTTACCCACACGGAGGGCAAAGGGGTAGGATACAAATCAAGAATTTAACATTTTAAACATCCACAACATTCAAGAAAGTAATATTCATTAAAAGCAATCCAATCCAAGTTTATTACAACAAAATCCTTTCCCCACCGGGGTTACATCGATTCTCATAATAAAAATAACATAAACAAATTAAATAAATAAGGTCTTCCACCTTGGGGTCCCACCTAACGCCTGGTAGGTCCCTGAAAAGAAAACAACATGGTAGGAGGGGTGAGCAACCACGCTCATAGGGATCATGTCTCCCCAACCCATCCCATGCACCTGGTATCTACATGCCTTGTGTACAAGTCTCGTGTCGTGATACAATTATCCCACCAGATATGGTTACAGGCTATAACAAAGAAACACAATCATACATGGGCTAGTACATAAACACTCCCAGGCTTCCACCACCGGGTTTCAAGAACAGCCCGGGCTTCCACACCACCGGGTTCCACAAAACAGTCCCAGGCTTCCACAACCACCGGGTTCCACAAAACAGTCCCAAGGCTTCCGACCACCGGGTTCCACAAAACAGTCCCAGGCTTCCACACCCACCGGGTTCCAAAAAAACAGCCCCGGGCTTCCACACCCACCGGGTGTACAAGCAAACACGCAAGACACATGGCCATACAGGCATAACATCAAACACTAAGTATGCTTAGTCACACAGGAATAACCTCGAACACTTAGCATGCATATATCCACAAGCTCACAAACCCAGCCACACAGGCATTTCCACAAACACATAACATGCACACCTCACAGGCATAATTTCAAACACTTGCAGGCATATACACATAACTATATTCACCCCAAAAAAAAAAAAAAAAAAAAAAAAAAAAGTTTCAAAACAAAAAAAAAAAAAACACCAAACCCCCCCAAAATACAACCAAAGGCTTTTCCCCCCCCCAACATTCATATAGGAGATCACACCTATATGAATTTACATATATATATATAAACAGATACCCAGAATCCGCCCTAGGACCCTAGGACAGGAGGGTTTAGGAAGAACAGAACCCCTACCTTAAAGCAGATCTTCCTTGCTCCCGCGCCAAACGCCGTCCTCCCCACGCAAGATGCTCCGGCAGCAATCAGCAACTCCCCTTCCCTCTCTCTCTCTAGCTCTCTCTCTCTCTCAAAGAGTTGCAAAGAAAGGAACACCAAACCCTAAACTCAAACTCAAGCCCTCCTTATATAGACACCATCCACATCAAAACGACGTAGTTTTGATTAAGTGAATCCCAGGATCAAAACGACGTAGTTTTGATCACACAAGTTACCACCTTTCCACATCCATACACACCAAAATATTCGGAATTTCAACATGGTCCTTTGGAGAAAGTTCCTTAGAATGTCAAAACCAAGGGAACCATGCAAAAATATGGCTGCACGCCAATTTGCACGTGAATTCCCAATTCACGTGCAACTCCATATGAACTCCAAATGCTCTCAAACTTCACCCCTAGCCTCCTTGCATCATTTGGAAGACAATTACACTTGCACGTGAATTGGACCCATATCACGTGCACCTCACATACATGTCCATTTGGTCCGAAACTTCGTGGTAGATAGAGGACATCATTCTAAGCATCTTTCCTTTTGCACGTGAATTCATTGGAGTCCAACTACTAGGTCAAAATCTAGAAAAACTCTACTCAGGAGGCAAACCGACTAACTCAAGGTACGGGTCCTTACACCAAGTATAATTAAAGTTATGTCCACATATCCGGGTGATCCATGTGTAAGATTCTCCAGGTTCTCAACGAGTTTGTCTTACATTGGGACGCCACGAGCTGATAACTTTGAATGCGGTAAGTTAAAGTAGCATCTTCTTGGTCCGGTGTAATTTTCCTTACTCCGTTGCTAATGAAGCTCGGATCCTTACTCCGTGTCAGTGGTTGCTTACTCCGTATCTATTTGGTACTCAAATCCTTAGTCCGTGTCAGCGCTTCCTTACTCCGTGTGAGTGAGAAGGTCGGAGTGCTTATTCCGTATCAGCGCTTCCTTACTCCGCATGTAAGTTCCTTACTCCGTATGTAAGTTCCTTACTTTGTGTGTAAGTTCCTTACTCCGTATGTAAGTTCCTTACTCCGTGTGTAAGTTCCTTACTCCGTATGTAAGTTCCTTACTCCGTATGTAAGTTTCTTACTCCGTGCGAATTTAAAGGATCGGATGGCTTACTCCGTACTAGCGCATCCTTACTCCGCATGAGTGAGTGGTCCGGATTCCTTACTCCACATCTAGTTTCCTTACTCCGTGCGAATAAAGACTTGGGTCCTTATTCCGCATCAATACTTCCTTACTCCGTATGTATGAAAGACTCGGATGCCTTACTCCGTGTCTTCTTTACTTTAGTTCGCTTGAGAGGAAGACTTAACTTTTAACTCCGTGTCGACTCTTTAACTTCGTGCGACCTTGTAGACCAAGACTCTTACTCCGCATCAGTTTGACTTAGTCCATTTGAGGCATTAAGAACAGATTCCGTAATCCGTAGCTTTTAAGTTCTTAGTCCGCACGAATGTTCCTTATTCCGTATGTATTGGTGACTTGGTTATTTACCAAGTGTTTGACGACACTCACTCTTGTCCGGATCAGGATTATGTATCCTATCCTTAGCTTTGCTCTCACGAGTGTATCTCCGAATTAATAACATATCTTCTGCAACGATCAAAGAAACACAAAAGATCTCAGATCAAATTACATAGGGCTTTATCAGCATTATCCAAATTCTGGGCTTGATCCAACAACACCATGCCTGCTTCACTTACTAAACCATCCGCTGCTACCACTGCCCAACACCTAATCCCACCGCGCACTGTAACAACTAGAGGCACCTCAGCTGAACTTGCTGCTTTCAATACCTATGTTGTTGGGGACACTACAACGAGGACTTGTGGCTATGAGGCATTCTTCACTGGCCCAGAACTCTGTCGTTTACTACACGACGGTAAAGAAATGGATAATATTGATATGACACAATTCATCTTTGCCCAAAAGTCTCATCTGGCCAAGCTTCCTCTCCATATCCGCCGCGATACCCGCGTCGAGCTCTGTTTGCCTATTTTGCAGGTTCACCTCCTTGATGATGCATCCCTGATTGAGTTTATCTAGGGTCGAAGATATGAGAACTCCTTCCGTCCATGGGACGAGGTGGATCATGTGCTCATCCCTTACCTTTCCACATCACCTCACTAGTTTCTCCTCGATATCGATTTCAAAAATCAGCGGATCGTGATCTTTGACTCCAAGCCTACCACCTTACTAATCCATCGGTGGGAACAACTTCGAGAATTTAATCGCGTCCCCACGAGAGTCATGCAGGGCTATTCGCATGGGTGTGGTGGCTATCATCTGTCAAAACCACTGGAGATCACCCGAGTCAAGCAAGGCGTCCCAGCTCAGGATGATGCTCATAGTTGTGGTTTCTATGTTTGCCACTATATCCGCATCCTGACCACCACTGGCTTCCCTGCCCTCATGCCTGAATTTGATCGTGTGAGCAGTCGCGGTGCCTCGCTACATCTGACTACTGCTCAACTCCTGCGTGAGCAAACAAATTGCTTTTCTCGTTTACACGAGTGTACCCTATTCTGAATTTAAACCATAACTATCTTGTACTCTATGTCCTTGTACACTACTTTTCTTGTTTCTCACCTTCTGTGTACTTACTTGCTATCAGTTACTTTTTGTGTATGTCTTTGCTCTGCTGCCTGTTGTTCTATGCTTTATTACATTGCTCCCATGAGATTTGTTTTCTGGTGCTTGTTCCTTACCCTAGAAAGGGGGAGTATATCTCAGGGGGAGTTATTTTTGACAGGAGCCAGCTAACGCAGCTTCATGCTTACGGGGGAGAGGAGTGTGCATTTTCGTAATTTTGATCTTCCCCAAATTTTTCGTATGCAAAGATATTTTCTTTTAACTTAAAACTGCCCATCAAACTCGTAGTCTCAGACTTCATGTTTTCACCCGTAGTTAGCTTACATTAAATAAGGGGAGATTGTTGGGAATATAGGATTTGATGAAGCTGCCAAAATATAGTCTAAGTCTGGAGACTCGAAAAACCGAAGGTCGTAGGGTCGAAGAGTCGAGTTCGTAGAAGTAAAACTGCCATAGGACGTATTGGCAAGAGACTCGTAGACTTGTGGGGTCTGGAGACTCAAGGCGAAATAGTGACAGAACATTGCGACTCGTAGATCCAGGGTCGAAGGTCGTAGAATCATAGTACAGAAAAGAGAGCGTTATTGCAAGCATCGACAAGTTCAGAGACTCGTAGGGTCGAAGAATTCTAAAGAACAATAACCAATGTTAAATGACTCATAGACTCGCAGCCCGTAGAACTGTAGAGTCCCTAAAAATACTTAAATCAATTAACAGAACTTAAACTGCCACTAGACTCGAAGACTCGTAGAGTCGAAGCCTTCGAACACTGTTAAGAAAACAGGACTCGTAGACTCGTAGATTGAAAGTCGTAGAGTCGAAGCCTTCGAACACTGTTAAGAAAACAAGACTCGTAGACTCGTAGGTTGAAGGTCGAAGAGTCGATGTTATAAAGACTGGCAAACAAATGAAGCTGTAACTCAAGGGTCGTAGAATCGTAGAGTCGTTGACTCAAGGGATACAGTTATTCTAAAGAAATTGCCAAACTTACAGACTCGGAGATCGAAGGCTGAGAGTTATAGCTGAAGTGTCGTAGCCATATAGAAACTCAGTTTATGAGCCTCTACGAAAGACTAAGGAACAAAAGCGAAGTTTAAGACTCATAGAGTCGAATATTTTTAGAGCCACTTAGTCAAATATAGTAAACTGAGAGACCCGAAGGTCGTAGACCCGCAGAGCTAGGGTCATGGACTTGTAGCGATAACATCAGGTAGATTAGCCGGACTACGAAGAAGTCACTCTAAGCGCCATTCGAAGAGTCGCAGACTTGTAGAGTCGTAGACTTCAGTTAATAGAGTGACACAAAAGACTAATCCAACCTGAGCTCTAGCCTTGGAGACTCGAAGATATGAGTCGTAGACTCGCAGAAATGCTGTAAAGCCTGAAGCAAACTTTCGCCACCTCCAACAGGTTCTAACTGAAATCTTCGAGTCACCGAACCTACGAGGCATTGATCGAGGATTTGCAAGCGTACAAATCGTGACAAGTAATAAAGTGAATTTTTAAGTCCGGATATCGAACCCAAGGGAAGGATATAGAATTGGAAATTTTAACCAGCTTATAAAGAGATTTTTGGTTGAAAATATATAAAAACAGAATTGAATTTAAATACTTTGATTTTTGAAAATATGTGAGAGATGGAAATGTTGTTTGATTAGAGAAGAGTTCAATTGATAAAGGTGATTGGAGTTAAGATTTCATTTGATGTATTTTTCCTAAGATTATGCCTTAGTTCAATCTAATTCTTTCCTTGTGACAATATCTAATACCCAACCTCTAATGCATGAATTAGCCTTTTTCAAGTGCCATAATTCGTGTGTACACCCTAGCATGGGTGACAGGTGACCCTTTAAGATTTGGGTTGTTTAGTCTAGAGCTAGCACCACACCCACTCTTAACTCGGCATCCTAGGTTTTACACTGGCTTTCACAAATTATGCAACCCCTAGTTTGATTATCTTGCTTTTTCTAGTAATTTGCTTCATTTTTCAATCCTTCACATAAATACCTAATATAATAAAATGAAGTGATCAAGTCCACTTTATAATTCAACCCAAGATATTCAATAAACACTCACAAAGTGAAGAAGATTAAACTAAAACATTGTAATTTAATTTATTACATCAAACTCCATCTTAACCCCAATCAGGGGTTTTTAAGCTTCCATAGTTAAATTGAAAACAACAAAATTACAGAACATGGATTAGAAAAACCAAAAAGGATAGCTTGCCTATTTAGAACAAGAATTCCAAGGTTGATCTTCTTTTCCCAGCAGGTTGCCTTTAAGCTCCAAGAGATGCCCCAAACCTTCTTCTTTCTCTCTCTCTCTACTCTAGGTGAGGAATAGAATGGAAGAGAATTGTTGAATATTGGATCAGTGGATGATTACAAATGAAGGATCCATTCCCCTTTTATAGCCTCCCAAGGTTATATTTGAATTTTTGAATTTGAATTCCCCATTATTTCTCATAATTCTTCCAAATAATTATCCCATATTAACTTTCATGTAACTCCCTATTTTTGAATTTGAAAATAATATAAATCCCCCTCTTAATCCCCATAAAAGACCTTAATCCAAATACAAAGCACCCATTTGAATTCAAATTTCTTCATTTAATTCTTCTTTGACCTGAGTGCTTGGTGCTTGTCCTTTGCTCAAATGATTTTGGTCCAATAGGGAAAAAGTGATCTTCAAAAATAAGAAGTCTATCACCGGAATTTGAGCTTGGTCGGGTGAAGAATTCTTCACCCGACCACACCGTAGCATCTTCAAATTTCACCCGACCAGAAGAGAGTTATGTTCCATGATGCTTAGAGAGTCTTCCTGTGCAAAATCAGCTTCACCCGACCTGGTCGGGTGAAGAGTGGTTCACCCGACTACCTCCAAATGACCTCGGATTTCACCCGACCAGAAGGAGAAAATCTTCAATGTGTTCCTGCAAAGCCATCCCTTAAGTATGAGCTTCACCTGGCCTGGTCGGGTGAAGGGTCCTTCACCCGACCTTCACCCGACCTTCACCCGACCAACTTGAGATTTGGGCATTGTGAACTTTAGGTCTTTGGTATTCTTTCTTCCTTCTGTGAATTTGGTGAATTCTTCCTTAATTTTTGGATTCCTATCAAAATATAGCAAAAATACCACAAAAACTACAAGAAATCCTCTTTTCTGGGTTAGGGCATGAAAATATGATAAAGTAGCACAATTGGGCAATAAATCTCCCCTATCAGGCATCTACCTCCGAGGCAGACTTACAACCCTAAACATAGTCACTTAGCGATATCGTCAGCTAGGGTTTGTACAGCAAGCCTGCGCCGTCCCAAGCCATTGAGCGCATTTAATGACACATTAATTGCTGCCAACTACCATCCATGGATGAACGGCCAAGATCGACTGCATGCCAAATACACAGTATGGGCATCTAATCTGCAAATCAGAGCAGGTCAACCCATCCCCTGACATTCCGCATTTTCAGTGCCGGGAAGTCAGGCTGTCGGGATGGACAACATGGCACACGAGCACTTTGACCTTAAAAATATATCTTTCACTCACTTAACGACAAAATCAAGAGTTTAATCTCTCTCTCAAAAGAAGGAAACACACAGAACACGAGATAATGGTTCTGACATACTTGAAAGAAATAATTTTGGTGAACCAATACAAGTGAGTTCCAACGCAAGACAGAGAGACTTTGAGAGAATCCTTCTAAGTGTTGTGCGCCGCGTTGAACCAAGAACAAGAGTAATCCATCTGATTATTAAAGAACCTCTTATTCATCAAAGATCAAGCACTTCCGTTAAGTCTAATCTCTGTGTTGTTTTCCACACGTCGATCTATCATAAACCACCACTTTCACAACTGAGATCAGTTGAGAAAAGAACATTTACTCTTATCTCAGTTTTGTCTGATAGTTCATCATCACTCACGTTATCGCTCACGATACTACTGTCGTCTTCTCCATAAATACTTCCATCATAGTTATCCATAGAAGAATCGAGAACCAGCTAACAGTCTAGCTTCTGCAAACGAAGAAAGTCTATTCACCCCCCCCCCTTCTAGACTCACTTTGGGACCTACAGGATGAAGTACAAGCCAGAACGCATCGGCTCAAAATTGTGGCCATACAACGATAGCAACCGGGAAGGAATTAAGCTTTTATTCCTTCTCTTTATAAGTGCAGCCCATTGAGGCTGCCATCGGCTTTGGGTCCGGTCGCTGATGAGTACCGGAGGGGAAATGGAGAGTGGCACGAAGAACGGTAGGGGTGATGACAATGGATTCACCCCGAACGGTGGATCTGATGGAGTCGGTGGTGCAGCGTATGGTGCGGTAGTATTCAGCGATGTCGCTGATAAGAAGATTGACTGGATCAGAGACCAGATTTAATAGATGGCTGGCTTCAAGTAAGGGGCATAGTTCCAGAAACCACGCCGGAGGATTGGAAATAGCGTTCCAATCAACCAGATGGCCTGGATTGATGCTGGATAGAGCGGTTTTGGGGGCCATGTAAATCAGATTGGGAGAAGGAAAGGAAATATAGGGTTTTGAAAAGATGAAGAACGACTATGGTGTTGGATCAAACCGAGAATTTGGATAATGCGGAACAAACCCTATGTAATTTAACTCGAGATGTTTCATGTTTACCATTAAGTCTGTGCAGATGAGTTAACTCTAAATCCGGACCTACTCATGTGAGGACAAAGCTAAGGACAGGATACATAATCCTGATCCGGATCATCATGAGTGTCGTCATTCACTTGGTATATAACCAAGTCATCATCCGGAGTAAGGACCTGTCACGCCCCAATTTCCTTCCACTTGGAAATGAGTAGTGACTGCCCATGCCCGCACCCGAAGGGACAAGGGGTTGGTGCAAGCACCTTAAAAGGACTTCTGGCACGGGTGCTGTTCCAAACCTGCACAACCAGGCTAACATGCCAAGGGGCATGCTCCTGCTCCCAAACCATGCACACAAACACAAATTGAATAACATCTCATTTTATTTCATTTCAACGACTAAATGTTTATTACAACCCAGTCGGGGAAAAACCCCTATGAAGCCACAAATAAAACAAACCAAATTCCAAACACATAAAATCCAGAGTACAACAAAGGAAATAACATAAAACTCCCAGCCTCAGGGGCCTAGCTCCTCAGCCTTCACCTACCGCCTGCTAAACCCTGCAAAAGAACAGTTTATAGGAGGGGTGAGCAAACCATAGCTCAGGAGGGATCCGGTCTCCCCCGCACCCGTCCCGCTCTACAACATGCATGATATGTGTATGCTTGTGCTCGTATCGTGCCTAAGGCTAAAGCAAGCAAACATCACCTAGTAAACACTCTTTACCTGAGCCCGCACCGAAGGGCGAGAGGACACCCCGCCACCACGGCGACATGACATACCACATCCAGGCGAATGTTGCATGGACACCAATGCAACATTTTCCACCCGAGTCAGATATGGTCAACCACCTCCTCGGGCACCATACCTACCCTCAGGAATGGGTGTAGACTTAGCCCACCATCGTGAGTGCTACACCGAGACTCAGGACCACGTCCTGGCCAAATCTCAAAGGGGTCCAACTATTGTGCCTGGCCCATATCTCGGCTCGGTCTCAAACGGATCAACGAACAAAGATAGCATTACATCTCAACATGTAAACTCAAGACAAGCATTTACACTTTATCTCGGAAGGACCAACATGGTCAGATACAAGCCACACACATCAGCCTTATAAGCTTAAAATCAAATACAAATCAAACACAGTACACACCAGTCACGTAGGTATATCATCAGACACCCATATACAAGGTCTCACAGGCATTATATTGAATACATGGCATGCAGGCCTCACAGACATTTTATCAAATACATAGTGTGCAGGCCTCACAGACATTTCATCAAACACATGGTGGGCATAAACAAACCCAGAAAATCCTCAGGCCAAATTCAACATCAAAATCAACAGAACATGCCACTGAAGGCCAACATCCATATAGGAGATCACACCTATATGGATTTACATATAAATATATAGGTGAATATCCTAGAACAGAGGAGAGTTAGGAAGAACATGAATCCCTACCTCAGACTTTTGTCCTAACCTCCACGCTAGACACCTTCCAACGACGCGAACCACCGCGGCAACTGCCCGGAGATCCTCTCTCTCTCTCTGGCAGCAGCTGCAGCAAAGAAGAACATAAGAACCCTAAACTCAAACTCAAGCCCTCATTATATAGACACTACCCACATCAAAACGACGTAGTTTTGATCACACAAGTTAGCACCTTTCCGCACCCATATAGGCCAAAATACTCAGAATTTCAACATGGTCCTTTGGAGAAAGATCATTAGAATGTCAAAACCAAGGGAACCATGCAAAAATATAGCTGCACGCCAATTTGAACGTGAATTCCCTAATTCACGTGCAACTCCATATACACTCCAAATGCGCTCAAACTTCACCCCTAGCCTCCTTGCATCATTTAGAAGACAACCACACTTGCACGTGAATTGGACCCATTTCACGTGCACCTCACATACACGTCCATTTGGCCTGAAACTTCTGTGGTAGATAGAGGACATCATTCTAAGCATCTTTCCTTTTGCACGTGAATTCATTTGAGCCCATTCACTAGGTCAAAATCTAGAAAAACTCTACTCAGAAGGCAAAACTGTGACTAACTCAAGGTACGGGTCCTTACAGGACCCTTCGTGCTGATTAAACACTTGACAAAACGACTAAGAACCCGCGTCTAACACTCAACAAGATTATGTCAATTAATGCGGAGTAAGTTCCTGAGTCTACATCTTGCACGGAGTAAAAGAGACTTGTGAGAGAGAAAGAATCGAAGTTGTCACTCCACCAAACTAAGGAAAAGAAGACACGGATGAAGAAATCCAAGTCTGTCATTCGAGCGGAGTAAGGACACTGTTGTGGAGTAAGGACATCAAATGCGGAATAAGGAATCCGAACCATTACTCATGCGGAGTAAGGAAGCGCTAATGCGGAGTAAGCTCTCCGAACCACTACTCATGCGGAGTAAGGAAGCGCTGACACAGAATAAGGATTCCAGGACTTCATTCATACGGATTAAGCAATCACTGATATGGAGTAAGGATCCGAGCTTCGTTCATGCGGAGTAAGGAACCTTGCAACGGACCACGAAGACGCTGCTTCGTCTCTCCAAGCCGCAATTAATGCTAGCAGCTCGCTACGTCCCGATGTAAGACAAACTCATTGAATACCTAAATTGTCTGACACGTGGAACACACGTAGATGTGGACGTAGTCTCAAATGCAATTGGAATCAAACAAAGAATTCATTACAACTTATGCTTCCAATATTTCGAGCTCCACATCCGCAACAGTTAAAGCTTCAGCATTTTCCGATGAAGAACTTTAATGCTCCACACTGCTCGGAAAATGCAGTTCCAAGATAGATTCCTAGGATGTCTATATATATATATATATGCCTGAAGCAATGTAAAATATACGCGCGTGCTTACTTGTAATTATACACTCATAAGCGTATATCTTGTAAAGAGCCAAACACAAAGATTCATTGCCAAGTGTGTGTAACTAAAACAAAGTGTTGTGTTGTAATCAGCTAAAACGCTAATTTGCTTTCTTGTAATTATCTTCAGATAATAAAGCAACATACTTCCACTACCTGGTTAATCTTCTGCACTGATTTTATCCGTTTAACCAGAGTGAGTGTCTAAGCCATTAAGAGAGAGAAAGAATTTTCAAAGAGCCTATTCACCCCCCCCCCCCTCTAGGCTCTCCGGGACCAACATGGAAGGAATCTGAGAATGATAAGTCACTCTTCGCTTGAATGCTTGCGATATATATATAATGGGTCAGTGGATGCCGGCAGGTTTAGGGTTTAAGCAAAATGAATAGTGAGCCGCCTGACTATCTGATGTCATTAGACTTGATAGTTGAGCGTCTCTGGGTAAAGAGATGATGTGGAGCCAGCAAAATCAAGAATTTATGACAGTTGTATGCCTTCTTCTGAAAAATAAAGTGACTAATTGCCCGGCTCGAGATGAGCATTTAATGAACCATCATTATTCTTCCTCAAAAATACACGATGTCAGATAATACTTGGATTATCGCAATTTGAGAGTTTCAAGAGTCAGGAGGAAATGAACCGACTATCATCCAGGATAAGATGTATCCATCGAAAGAACATCCGTATGAATGACAGACTGAGTCTGTAGAAACAGGTGCTGAACTAGAGAGAAGTAGATTCCTTTGCTATCTTGAAGTCAAGATGATAGGACGTACCACAACACCTCAGATCCGAGACATCAGACAAGATATATCGATCATGTGCAAAGAGAATCTGAACCTGAAGCTTCATAAAAATAAACTAAAGAACAAAAGACTCAACAGGTTGGAATTAGTACGGATATGAGATAAATACAAAAAACGCAGCATAATCCGAACTAATGACAAATAATAAAACTTATGCATTAAAAATGAAAGCGAGACACATACATACGAGTTAAGGATCATTTTACTGAAATCAATGCATATGATAGATAAGAAACACATAAGTTCATATTGGTCATCATAACGAAACCTTCATGCTAAAAGACGTAGCTAAGATTAATTGAATTTCTATGATTTGTCTAATTGAAGATTCATGAGTGATAATGGATTAAAGAACACATGTCAGGAATAATCAATTGATTGTCATACCTAAGATGCATAGTTGAAGAAACAAAAACATTCAATCATGCCACAATTCTAATTCAACAATACATGTCTAGTCAGATACAAAAGTGAGAGAGTATAGGGTAGAGCATCCGAGACATATCGGGGGGTCATTACTTAAGTAATAAATGAAGCCTTTGCTTCCCCTTAGATTGTGTGATCCTCTCGAGAAAGACTCCCCCTCAGATAGACAACCAGGAAAGTGGTAACGAAACATATAAGGGGGGTATTACTTGGGTAATTGATAAAACATTTTCTCTCCCTTAGACCATGTGATCCTCTCAATGGACATTTCCTGCTTAATATTTTGATCTTGAGAAATTGTTGTCTATTCTTGAGGAACTCCACTTAAAAAGTTGATTAGACTGCCACAGTGAATTTATCCACCTGGCATTCCAAGCTAACCCATTTCATTTCTTCAACCAAGCATGTTAGTAATTCAATCAATATGAGAAATCATTGGACATGTGGTGAGAGATGGAAATAAGAATCATGAAATCGTTAGGAGGTCTTATTCATATCTCTTTAATTATGTTAGCTTAAGCGACTTCAATCTGAAGACGCAAGCATCCTCCCACTTAAAAATATGTGAATATTATCAGAAACACAATGCATGACATAAGTAAGAATAATCAGCAGGAAGTACAATAAATGTCTATCACTCATCATGAAACACGATGTATGTTCTGAAGAATATATTGCTGGATTAATAAATTAGAAGCTATGCAGAATGGTCAAGTATACCTAATTTGAGGAGTAGTTCAGAGAATCTTGCATCAAGTAGGGGCTTGGTGAGTATGTCCGCAATGTCATGTCCCCAATTTCAGAAATTCAAAACCGAACACGTGACTTCCCCATGCCTACACACTTCAAGGGGTTGGTGACAAGCACCTATGAGGGACATACAAAGCGGGTGTTGTCCAAATTCCCTGTACAACATACATAATGGGTATGAAAGTACTTTCCTAAAGCCAAAATAATATTAAGTACGTTAATAAAGTCATCACACAAACCGATTAATTCATTATAACTGTCCATAGACCCTTGTCCGGGAAAATAAAGTTTAATAAAAATAACATTTAAACAAAGTTCATATATCAAGTAAATAACTTCACCGAGTAGCGTAATCCAACACTAGCTCCAGTCAACACCTGGAAAAAAACAAATCAACAAGTAGGGGTGAGCACAAAGCTCAGTAGGTAAACTATCACTCCTTACCATCACCCAACACTGAACTCCTAATACTACATGCTCTGTGTACAAGTGTACATGTGTAGTGTTGAGTCATAACATAAACACAGAATTAGTCAAATTCGAATGAGCACAACAAATATAATATATCAATTTATAACAATAATTCATGAAATATAGGAATCACAACTACCAATTCAATAACACAAACAAGTCTTCCCCTCTTCCAGGCTCAAAGCCAATTGCCACTATGGGCAAAACAATATCACGACTTACCCCTCGTCTGGGCTCATAGCCATCGCTAACCTAGGCGATCATGCCACATCGGCAACCATACCCTATGTACATAGGTCCATAAACACAATATCCATTACAGCAAAACATCACACACAAACACAATATCAGTACAAGAAATCAACTCATAACGTGTTCTCAATATAAAAAGCAAACATACACCTCAACTATCACAAATAAAATCACACTACAATCCTTAAGTGATCCTTAGGGTTCCCCCCTAAAGGTTACGAGCTCAAATTCCCATTGGCAAACCAAAGAAAGCAAAATAGGCTGCTAAAACAGTGTAAATTCCATCCCAACTTTGAAAAATCATAACTAATTCTACAGATACCTACCATTTCGAAGGGTTTTTAACTGGTTATCCAAATAAAATATAAAAACAATTTGCACGTAGTGATACTCGCCACGTGCAAAGCTATTTTCATAATTTTGCTTCTAACTCCGAAAATTCATAACTATTTCCACAGAACTCCGATTGGCCTATAAAATATATCATTTTGTAGCTATTTCAACCCTCTATACACTAAAAATATAAGAAAAATAAAATAAGGTAAAACAAAGTTGCACGTAGTGACACACCATGTGCACCGCCACGTGTAGCGCTATGTGCATCGCCACTTGCAGTGCTACGTGCACCGCCACATGCACACCTTGCACATCCCCTTGTCTTATACCCAATTTTTGCTATGTGTATGTCAATACGTGCACCCCAAACGTGTCATTCCATATAATCACTGTTTAATTCGTTGACCTACTTGTGTACGAGCGATACGTCGCTTAGTTTACATGATAAACCATAGTCGACTAATCAAACCTTAACTCAATCCCTAAGACTAAAGGTAGGGTTTTAAAGCCTCAAGACATCCTATCAATCAGTTATTTTATACATATAACGAGTTACTAAGCCCTAACATAATTATTCCTATTAATTTCATAGCTCTAAGCCCTATCTCAGTTACATGCAATCTTGTTCATTCTAAGTTCTATCCCTAATCAAACCAACCATATTTGACATTCAATCCCTAAAAAGATAAGGAAAGGTAGAATCACTTACCTCGAATATTTTAGAAGTCGGACTAACTCGCTGGAACTTAGAAACACCATAAAGCTTCAACCTTTCTTCTCTCTCCTTCTTTGCCTACTAGAACGGCTAGAGCTCTCCAAGACAAAGAAACAACAATCAAACCCCTAAGACGACCTCCCCTTTTTATAGAGCTTCTTTCCACATCTTAAAAGACTTCTACTCGCATCAAAACACTAATTTCTTGCCCAATAAGTAATTTCCTTAAACTTAGTTTTCGTTTTCTATTAGAATTCTTATTTTAAGTCTTTAAAATACTAAAACACCTCTAATTAAGGTAAATCCCGAATTTTCATTTAATGTCAACTTATTAAATCCCCAAGTTATAAGAATGATTAATTTACCCCTTGAATCACCACTAGATATTACCAAAATAACTCTGTCTCGCAATTACCAAAATGACATCCTCAAACCATATATAAGTTATCTCTTAGTCTATTCTAGGTGCGGGATATTACATGTAAGTTGATCATCCGTAGCAACATATTCGAGAGATATATGCTTTTTGAGAACATGATCGTGGATAAAGTGATTATTGACTTCAATATGCTTAGTCTTTGGGTGCATAACAGGATTGTTGCGGATGGCAATGGCACTAGTATCGTCACAGTATAGTGGAATAGATGTCATGTTGAAACTGTAGTTAGTAAGTTGACTTTGCATTCAGAGAAGTTGTGCATAGCAACTCCCAGCAGCTATGTATTTCGCCTCAGCAGTAGAGGTTGATACAGAATTCTATTTTTTACTGAACCATGAGATTAATCTGTTTCCAAGGAACTGACAAGTACCACTAGTGCTCTTCCTGTCGTTGTAACACCTGACAAAATCAGCATCAGAATATCCGGATAAAGAGAAATTTGAATCGTTGGGATACCAGAGCCCCAAGTTCCCCGTCCCTTTGAGGTACCACAACATCCGTTTGACATGAAGCATGTGTGACTCTTTAGGATCTGCCTGATATCTTGCACATATACAAGTTGCGAACATGATATCTGAGCGACTTGCCGTAAGATATAGCAATGATCATATCATACCTCTGTATTCAGTCACATTTACTGATTCTCCGTTTAGATCGGGATCTAACTTAGCACTGACTGGCATAGGAATTTTCATGGGAGATGAATTCTGCATACTAAATTTCTTGAGTAAGTCCCTTGTGTACTTGGCTTGGTTAATGAAAATTCCTTCCTTCATTTGTTTAACTTCAATTCCGAGGAAGTAAGATAGTTCTCCCATCATGCTTATTTCAAATTTACCAGTCATTAACTTTGCAAACTCTTCACAAAGCTTCAGATTAAATTATCTAAAAATGATGTCATCCATATAAATTTGTACGATCAGAGAATGTCCCTTCTCTTTTCGTAGGAATAAGGTGGTGTCAATCTTTCCTTTTCTGAAATTATGTGTGAGCAAAAACTCTGACAGTGTGTCATACCAGGCTCTCGGAGCTTGCTTCAATCCGTACAAGGCTTTTTGTAGTTTGTACACCATATGTTTAGCCTTGTGTTCAATGAATCCAGGAGGTTGTTCAACATAAACCTCCTCTTGAAGATCTCCATTTAGAAAAGCGCTCTTGACATCCATTTTATAAACCTTGAAGTTTTCATAGGATGCATACACCAGGAACATTCTGATCGCCTCAAGTCTGGCTACTAGAGCAAAGGTCTCATCACAGTCAATGCCTTCTTCTTGATGATATCCTTTAGCTACCAATCGAGCTTTGTTCTGGATTACTATTCTATTTATATCAAGTTTGTTCCGGAACACCCATTTAACTCCAATGACTTGTTACAACTTTGACCTTGGTACTAGTATCCACATTTCGTTCCTCTTGAACTAATTAAACTCTTCTTCCATAGCATCTATCTAGTTGGAATCTTGAAGAGCTTCATCCACCATCATTAGCTCTATCTGTGATAGAAAACATGAATAGAGGCACAAATTGGAGGTGACTGCCCTTGATCTTACACCAATAGTACGATCACCAATCACTTGATATGATGGGTGGTTTCGAGTCCACCTATAATTTTACTCTTGTGGTGATGAATATTCAATAATTTGAAGCTCTGCCAGATTGGGTGGTTCAAGTACATCTATTAGTTGAGCTTCTTCCGGGCCAGATATATCCATATGATGAACAGGTCCAGAAGTATTTTGAGGTTCTTCGGCACTGTGACTTTCAATATTAACTGGTCCGAAAGGACTTAACGGTTCTCCGGTGTTTTGGATGTCCGTATAAATTGGTCCGGAGTTGAGTGGAAGTCCTGAGTCTGATTCTTAGAAAGCATCATCAGTAGCATTTCTTCTTACTTTACTGGTGCTTGATGATTGATCAATAGTAGTGGCAGAAACATGTTTGAACTGGGAATAGTCAATCGGGTCTGTTTGATCCTGCACGTTTTGATTTGTAACTCCTATACTTGACCAATCAAGATTAGATTCACCAAAAGCAACATAGATAGATTCTTCAACTTTTAAATATCTTCTATTAAAAACACAATAAGCCTTGCTATGTAAAGAGTATCCAACAAAGATCCCATCATCGAATTTTGGCTCAAATTTACTCCGGCGCTCTTTGCCGTTGTTTAACACATAGCAAGCACACCCAAAAACTTTGAAATAGGAGATTGATGGCTTCCTGCCTCTCCATATCTCATAGGGTGTTTTCATGGTAAACTTGTTGATTAGAGTTCTGTTTTGAACATAGCATGCAGTGGACACAGCTTCAGCCCATAGACTGAGAGGAAGCTTTGCCTCTGCTAACATTGATCTACCAGCTTCGACTAATGTACGATTCTTATGCTCAGCAACTCAATTTTGTTGTGACTTCTAGGTACAGAGAAGCCGTGCTGAATGCCCTATTCAGAATAATATGACCTCATATCTGAAAAACTAAATTCCATACCATTATCACTCCTAATGTATTTTATGCTCAGTCCTTGTGAATTGCTTATCCAGTTGAAGAGATCTACGAGATGTTCAAAGGTTTGATCCTTTGATTTCAGGAACATCACCCATGTATATCTGGTGAAGTCATCGACAACCACAAGGGTGTATCTCACACCAACAAGTGAATCAACAGAAATGGGACCACAGAGGTTCATATGAACAAGTTGTAAAGGAGCAGTTATTAAATTAACTAATTTGTTCTTAAAACTATGCTTGGTATACTTGCCAAGTTGGAGTATCTGGAATATTTATGTTTGGGTAAACTAGTGACCAAATCAAGCGATGCTAGTTTAGACAAAGTTTTAAAATTTAAATGAGGACAAAACTTGTGTCATAGCCAACTCTCTTCATTTGATGTTGTAGTGAGGAAGCATACAGGATCAGAAGAATTATTTTTTAAGACCACTGAATGTATGTCCCCATCTTTTAATATGGGTAACTTAATATCTTTAGATAAGTTTTCCCTAACTGTGCAGGTATTGGACATAAAGGAAATAGTAAATCCCTTACCACATAAATTACTGACACTCAGTTGATTATGCTTCAAACCTTTGACTAGTACAACTTTTGTAATTGATACACAGCTATTGGTTAGAGTGCCATATCCCACATTCTTACCTTTACTGTTGTCACCATATGATACGAATGGTCCTCATTTGTCAGTAACATCTATGAGCAGAGACTTATCACTCATCATATGTCCGGAGCATCCACTATCGAGTATCCACTTGCTTTGATTGATCTTTGAATTCAAGTGGTTTGGCAGTGAATTCCAAAGATGCGCTTACAAGACAACAGATTACACTTTTCGTGCCCAAATTTGTTTCGGGCGGTTAGGAGAAACAACAATAGTATCAACTGTTCCGGATTTTGCTTTATTAGGAGCTTTAACTTTCCATGTTGACTTTATTTTATTAGTGTCAGTTGCTTCTTTTACTTGGGTTTTCTTGGGAGAGTTACTCCTTTGAGATTTAGATTTAGATTTGCTTGAAGAACCCTTTTTGATGAACTGATCTTTATTAATGTGAACTTGATTACAAAGCCAGTCATCATATAGACTCCAACACTCATAGTGATAATGGCTTATTTCTCTATAAATGGAACAGACACTATGATGCGGAGCATAAATAGGGGATACAGGTTCTTTGGTTTAATAGGTTTTCTACTCTGCTCCATATGGCCTAATCCTTTGCGATTGGGTGACGTGCTTTTGGCCCTAGATGCGTCAGCCTAGCCTTTCCTTTCTTTCTAGGTGCTATAGTTTCAGCTTTAACTGCAGAAGTCTTCCCTTCTTCTTTAGGTACGGGTTTTACTGCTTCAAGATTAACAATAACAGCCTCTCTTCCACCGTCATAAACTATGGTGCCACCTGAAATAAAACCATCCAACGGTTTAGATGTACAAACAGGATAAAGGTTGGTTAGTCTTGGAATGAAATCCGAGGGACACTCAGTAACTTGTGTGGAATTTGATGGTTCGGAGCCAAGGCTAGGTTTAACTCGGATATTGTCCGGATCAGTCCTAAATGTAGAGGCTATTTCCCCTGATTTTAGGCACTTACAATTTATTTCCTTTTCCTTTTCAAGTTCATTCTTGAGTCTTTTTAGATTAACAGTTAGGCCATTTAGGTTAGTATTTAGCAAATGATTTTCAGCTCTAAGATCATGATACCAAGCCTCTTTACTCCTAAAGTCAACTATGTCCTTTTCAAGCTTAGAAATAGTGAATTCAAGATGCTTAGCCTGACCACTCATGTCTTTGTACATTTGAGTAATTATTAACCTCTCATTCTTTTCATGATCGCGTACAGTAGTAAAAGATTCTAATCTACTCATAAGCTTAGAGATAGAAGGTACCTTAATGTTTGCCATGATGCAGACATTTGGCTTCTCGGTTGGCTCATCATCAGAGGATTCCTCCTCTTCTTTTGAGCCACTGATGTACTTTGAGACAAATGCCTTCCTCTTGTTCTTGCTATTTTCTGAGGTGAAGCGTTGGGGTTTAACCTTGTCACTTTTATCGGCTATTTTTGGTTTAGATTTGCAATCCTTCACCTAGTGACCTAGTTTCCCACAGTTATAACAGTCATGGGAAGTAGACTTCGATCGTTCCTTTCTTCTAGATGATGAGGAGGAGTCTGTTTTAAATCCTTTTCTACTTTTCCTCAGAAACCATTTGAAGGATTTGACCAGAAGGGCTATTTCTTCTTCAACGTCAGAGTCAGAGTTCTCTGACTCTTTCGTATCATCATCGCACTACATGCTCAGACATTCCGTAGGTTTAAAAGCTACCCCCTTTTCTATTCGAGCTATTTTCTGATCTCGGTCAGAGTATTTGAACCTGACCTCATGAGTCCATAGCTCACTGTAGAGTTCTTCGAGGGGAGCATACTACCAGTTCTCGTCAGCCTGCGTCTGGAGCTATTTGGAGTAGTAACTGTTGGACCCCATTTTGTCCGGGCTAGACATACTAACCATTTGTACATTTTATATCTATCTTCCCATGCCATGTATCTCATTGAATAGGTCTATAAAGCTCCCCCAGTATCAAGGAGTCAGTCCCAGGTTTGGAGTCGATGTTAAACCCCAATTTGCACGCGATGGATATGCTATGACAAGAACAAGGAAGCCCAAAATTGAGAACCTCTGTTACAAGCCCCTAAAGTGCCCCAAGACTAACACCAAGTGATAGAGGATGAAATGTGGAGATTAACGCCTATGACCAAGTTCAATTCCGATGTAAAACAAAGAAGTTATGGTTAAAATAATTTTCGTCGGAAAAAGTCAAACTTGCCAAAAGACAGTCAAAGGGCCCAAAAATGTGATTATGCAAGATTCTCCAAAATGACTATTTAGGCGAATACGGAGCTTCCCAAACAATCTCCCAAAGTTCGTTCATTTTGGCATTTTGGGTGGGGGTAAAAAGGTAATTAAAAGATTAAAAAAAAAGAGATTATCAAAGTCAAATCCAGATCATGATGGTCAAATCCGAAACATCATAGTCATGGTCAAATCCGGAACATCACAGTCAAATCTGGAACATCACTGATCTGGACTAAAGGCTCCACTGATACGGAGTAAGGATGCGAGCCAACATTGATCTGGACTAAGGGCTCCACTGATACGGAGTAAGGATCCGAGCCAATATTGATTCGGACTAAGGGCTCTATTGATACGGAGTAAGAATGCGAGCCAACATTGATTCGGGCTAATGCTTCCACTGATATGGAATAAGGATCTGATCCAACATTGATCTGAACTAAGGCCTCCACTGATACAAAATAAGAATCCGAGCCAACATTGATCCAGACTAAGGCCTCCACTGATACAGAATAAGCTCCAATCATCTAGAATTGCCTTCCATTGATCCGGATCCGTGCCTCTACACCTTTGACCCTACCAACCTTTGACCTTCACTAATTGGCTTATCCATGGGCTCACTCACTATTTCTTCACGGGATGTGTTTGTATTAGCTGTGCTGATGCTTTTCAACGCCTGTCAATCACATATGCTCATATGAAACCAAAAGAGCAATCATAGGTTGACAGTCCACCCAACAAAGCATGGAATCCAGAAAAAAAAAAATACTGGATTAATATACAGCATTAAATACTGCAATCAATGCAATGCAGCCAAACCTCTTTAAAACCAGTATCCTCTCCAACGAAAAAAGGGGAACTCTCTGACGAAAACAATTTCTGCCATTCTCTCTCAAATTCGCCCAACTCCTGTATTCAAAAAACAAAAAAAAAATACACAGTCCGATTCCTTTTTTTCTCTTTTTCTTTCCTTTCCTCTCTACTTCTCTCCTCACTTTTCCAACACTCATACATACACTCTGCCCCATTTCAAACCCAGAAATTCTCCTAGTTCTGTTTTCCTTTCTTTTCAGCAATAATACCAAAATCCAAAACAAAAAAACAAAAAAAAAAGAGTAGAACAAAAAGAGAGACAAGTTTATTTGCAGTTCCAGCCAGCAGCATTCAATCTCTGGCCCAAGTCCAATCAACTAGTCTTTGGAGACTCGCCCTCCCGCTAACGTTGCCACTGCCGGAGTCCTAATCCAAAGCCAAAGTTGGTTTCATTATTATTATTATTATTATTATTAGTTTTGTTATCTTAATGTATTCTTAGCATTTGTGTTGTGATTTTATTTTTTTCCCTTACTGTTAGTTTTGTTTAGTTGTTTCGTTTCTTGTTTTCCTTATTTTGTTGTTATTTTCTCTATCTTATTCAAGTTGTAATATGTAATAGCCACTAGTAAGAAAAAAAAGAAGAGGAAACAATGAAAAAAAAAAAAAAGAGTAAATGTTTATTTTTATTTTTATTTTTTTGTGGATGTCACAATCACACATGTCACATTGTATGTTATTGTATTAGTTCATAGTTTTACCTTTTCAAAAAGACATTTTCAAAAAAAAAAAAAACAAACAAAACAAAAAAAAGAACATATGTTAGTTTTGTTGTTCTAATCCTTTCAAAAAAACGTTTTCAAATCAAAAACCAAAAATTTGAAAAAACGCATATTTTAAATTTTTTAGGACTTCTAAACAAAACGAAAACAAAATGAAAAAGGGCAAAACAAAACAAAACAAGGTAAAAAATGAAGAAAAAGAAAAAAAATGAAAAACCAAAACCTTAAGATTTCATTTTCCACTTCAAACAAAACTTTTAGGATTCCCTTTAGAAAATTAGGATAAATAAATTTTAACCATAACTTTAACAAATAACTTAGCTAAATAAAAATTATAGACTTTCTAGGAAACTCAACCCAATCACAACAGTGACAATAAATAAAAAACCTCCACCTCCGAAAATAGATATCGAAAGGGCGCTGTAGGGGTGCTAATCCTTCCCTACACATAACTAACTCCCGAACCCTTCACTGATGACACAGACCACATTTTTTACTACTCAAGGTAGAAGGTATCCAACTGTACCCCAAAAATAGTTGGTGGCGACTCTAAATTTCACACCATTGGTTTAGTTTGAGCCCACCCCAAATGGGCCCGGACGAAAACCAGTGATGACAGTAGCGATTCGGCAAGGAACGGAAAAACTTGTCATTGATTTGAAATTGCGTATAATGCTCATTAATAGTTTTCAGGTCAAGGATGAGCTTGCCAAATCTCCAATAGATGCTCTCGAGGGATTCGCCAGGTTTGTGAGTGAAGCTCTCAAAGTTTTGTCTGAAAGCACAGATGACGTTCTGCATTTGAAATTGACTTTCCTCATAGAAGATTGTCAGTTTATCCCAGAAAGTTTTTGTTATCATGCAGCCTTGGATGTCCGTGAAAGCTTTGGAATCCAAAGACGATGTTATGTAAGCCAGAGCCTTTTTCGCTAATGTACTGCCAGGCTCTTTCCTCATTGGTAAGTTCAGCATCAGTCTTTGGCCTTCTAACTTCATTTTCTCCGATGGTCATCAGAATGGGAAGCTCCTAGTGAAGACAAGGCCACATCAGATGATCATGACATATCATGAACATTCTCATGCGAGCTTTCCACTGGGAGAAAATCTCAGGTGTGAATTTTGGCGGTTTTGTTAGAGTGAATCCAGAACTCTGTTGTTGAGGAGCAGTGGGAGCAGTGAGTTGAGAACTTGTGCTTGGATCGACATTTTCGCTGCTACTGCGGTTAGGGATGGGCTCTTGCGCACCTCCGGAGTTAAGGCGAGTGTTGAACAGCATGCTGCTTTTTTCGCCCATTGTTGAGAGAGAAAAAGAGTGGGATCTCAACTTTGAGCTCAACTTCGAGCAGGTAGACTTGCTCTGAAACCACTTGTTGGTCCCCGGGAACCTGGAGGGGGTTGAATAGGCTCTTATCGAAAACTCTTCTTCTTCTCTGGCATAACACTTTTCTGGTTAAAAGATTTGATTAGTGCAGAAGACAACCAGATAGTGGATGTATTCTGTTTTATTATCAAAAGATCATTACAACAAAATAATAGCAGATTAAAGCTAATAACAAGCTTTTTGATCTACTGAAACTCTCTAGCACTCTGTTTTATAATAACTCACACACTAGCCAACTTAATCTCTAAGAGCTCTTGTATATGTACGCACATATATGAAAGTATACAAAGCTTAATATATATAGACATCCCTTGGAAAATATTCTTAGAACAGGATCTTCCGAGCACCGTGTAGCATTGAATTCTTCTCATAAAATGTCTTTGCTTTAATTGTTGCGGATGTGGTGCTCAAAATCTTGGGACTTTAAACATTGAATTTCTTCGCGTGATCCCAATTGCATTTAAGGCTCTGTCCACATCTTCATGTGATTCACGTGTAAGACGACTTAGATATTCAATGGGTCTTTCTTACATCGGGACACAACGAGTTGATGAGTTGAATGCAAAGCTGATAAAGTGAAGTAGCATCTTCTTAATCCGCTGTAAGCTTCCTTACTCCGCGTTAATGAAGCTCGGATCCTTACTCCGTGTCAGTGCTTGCTTACTCCGTATCAGTTTGATACTGGAATCCTTATTCCGTGTCAGCACTTTCTTACTCCGTATGAACGAAAGGTTCAAAGGGCTTACTCCGTATCAGTGCTTCCTTACTTTACTTGAGTTCCTTACTCCACGTGAGTAAAAGGTCCGAATGGCATACTCCGTATTACCGCATCCTTACTCCACTCGAGTAAAAGGTTTGGATTCCTTACTCTACATCAATTATCCTTACTCCGTTCGAACAAAGGACTTGGGTTCTTATTCCGCACAAGTCCTTCCTTACTCCGCGTAAATGAAAGACTTGGATTCCTACTCCGTGTCTTCTTGTCCTTAGTCCGCTTGAGTGGAAGACTTAGCTTTTATTTCGCAACAGTTCTCTCTTACTCCATGCGAGATGTAGACTAGGATTCTTATTCCGCATCCTTTTTAACTTAGTCCATAACTTTAAGTGTTTAGTCCGCACGAATGATCCTTATTCCGTATGAGGACTTGGTTGTTTACCAAGTACTTGACAACACTCACGTTGGTCCAAATCAGGATTATGTATCCTGTCCATAGCTTTGCTCTCATGAGTGAAGATCCGATTTAAAGTTATATCTTCTGCAACAACTTATAATAAACATAGAAGATCTCAAACCAGATTACATAGGGTTTTAACTGCATCATCCAAATTCTGGGTTTGATCCAATAATAGCTGTTGGACCCCATTTTGTCCGGGTTGGACATACTAACCCCATTTGATATACCTTTCTTCCCATGCCATATACCTTGTTGAACAGGTCCACAATGATCCCATACTTCCAAGGAATGGTTCGGAATTGATGTTAGCCCTAATTTGCATGAGATGGATACAATTGACACGGACGGGGGAGTCCAAAATTAATGACTTCTGCTACAAGTCCTTGAAGTGCCCCAAGACCAATACCAGGTGATAGAGGATGAAAATTGGAGACTAACGCACTTGACCGAGCTCGAATCGGACTTAAAATGAAGAAGTTATGGCCAAAACAACTTTCGTTGGAAAAGTCAAAATGTGCCAAAAGACGGTCAATGCCCCTGGTCAAATCGCCCGAAAAAGTGGCCATGCGAAACTCTTCAAAGCGTCAATTTAGGCGGATACGGATCTCCCCAAACAATCCCTAGAAAGTTACCCATTTTTGCATTTTAGGTGAAGCATAAGAACGTAATTAAAAGTTAAAAAAAATAAAAAAAACAAAAACAAAAAAAAAACTTCGGGGTTGACCGTTGACCTGCCGACACCTCGACCCATTGACCTTCAACGCATTGAAGCCCCGAAGCCCCAAAGCCCCGAAGCCTCGAAGCCTTGAAGCCCCGAAGATTCGAAGCCTCGAAGCCCCGCTGCCGACACTCCGACCTACGACTCACCCCTTCGGACTTTCGAACGCTGTGAAGATGCGAAGCCCCACAACTTACGACGCTGACCTGTGAACCTTCGACCCGTTGACCGTTGACCATTGACCTGCCAACACTTCGACCTTCGACCCTTCGACCCTGGACACGCGAAGCCTATAAACCTTTGACCTGCCGACACTTCGACCTTCAACCCGTTGATCGTTGACCTTCGACCTACCGAAATTTCGACCCACCGAAGCTTCGACCCTGCCAACACTTCGACCTGCCGACACTTCGAACCTCTGATCCCTTATTTCTTCATTACTTTTCAGCTTACTTACATTAATATTTGATGTAATTCTTAATATTTCATTGTATTTCTTTTTCTTTTACTTGTTGCATTGTGTTTTTCCTTGTATTTCCCTTTCCTTTGTATATGTGTATGTTGTAATATGTAAAGTATAGCAAACAAAAAAAAAAACAAAGAAAGAAAAAGAGAGAGAGCAAAGGGAGGCATGAAGAAAAAGAAAAGAAAGAAAAAGAGTGGGTTGTTTTGATTTATGGATGTCACAATCACACATATCACTTTATTTGTTATTGTGTTAGTTTCAAAGTTTTATCCTTGCAAAAAAAAACAGAAAAAAAATGTTTTCAAAACCACAAAAAAAAAATGCATTTCAAGTCAAAAAAAAAAGGGAAAAGAAAGCATCTAAAAAAAATGCACGTTTCCATATTTAAGAGTTCCAATTCCATTTAAAACACAAAGCAAAAAAAACATGTTTTACCTTCCAAAAAAAGACAAAAAAGACAAAAGAAAGCAAAAGCAAAACAAAACATTTTTCACAAGACCAGTTTTTAGGACTTAAATTTCCAAAAGAAAAACCAAAACCAACATCAACCTGTAGGATCTCATTCTTCACTTCAAACAAAAACCCAAAACTTTTAGGATTCCCTTTATGGATTTAGGGTAAATCAATTTTAACCGTAACTTTGACAAATAACTTAGCCAAATAAAAATCATAGACTCTTTAGGAAACTTAACCTAGTCATGGCAGTACAAATAAAATAAAAACTTCCTCCTCCTAAATTAGATACCGAAAGGGCGCTGTAGGGGTGCTAATCCTTCCCTACACGTAACCAACTCCCGAACCCTTCTCTGATAACGCAGACCACACATTTAAACTACTCAAAGTAGAGGGTATCCAACTGTACCCCAAAAACAGTTGGTGGCGACTCTAAAATTTTTCACCATTGGTCTAGTTTGAGCTCACCCCAAACGGGCCTGAATGAAAGCTAGTGATGACAATAGCATTTCGTTTGTGATATATTTCTTTGGGCTCGTTTGCTTTTAATCTGTTTCTTTATTTAATCTATTCTACTTGTGGTCTGTATTTGCTCATTCGCTCGTTTGCATGATTTGATTGTTGCTGTGATTTTGTTTTGTTTATTTTAATTTTATTTTATTTTATTTTGGCTTTCAATTGAGGTTTTTTGTGTGATCTCGTGTTTGTGTGTTTTAACCACTTTGTTTGCTATAAGAGTGCTCTCCTCTAGAAATATCATTTTTCTTTTCCTATTTTAATGTACCTTTTATCATTTTTTATACTATTTAAGTTCCCACATGGCTGTATTTTTATGTATTTTATATCTTCTCTTCTACTTTGCTGTATGGTCTTAAGAATGATGTCAGTTTTGGGCCATTTGAAATTATGTAACTATGGGTCTTGTAACCGAATACTTGTAACTTGTACATCTGACATAGTAAGAGAGAGTGTAGGTCCCAAAGTGAGTCTAGAGAGGGGGTGAATAGACTTTCTTCGAGCGCAGAAGCTAGACTGTTTGCTGGTATGTGTTACTTCTAAGGATAACTATGATGGAAGTATTTATGGAGAAGATGACAGTACTAATTTGAGTGATAATGTGAATTATGAACTATCTGACAAATCTGAGATGTAGTAAATGCTCCTTATTCACAAATCTCAGTTGTGTAAGGAATGGTCCATGATAGTTTGGATTGTGGAAACTAACACTGAGGTTAGACTCGATAATCGTGCTGGATCTTGGATGAACAAGAGTATATGATGGATAAAAAGGTTTGATCTTGATCTTGGTTCAACACGGCACACAACACTTAAAAGTTTTCTCTCGGAATCTCTCTCTCTGGCGTTGGAACTCTTGCTTGAATTCTGCAAAAGATTATTATTATCTTAATGTCTGTCAGAATCCTTTATCTAGTGTTCTATGTATTCCACGCTATCAGAGATAGAGATTAAACTCCTGATTTTTGTTGTTTAGTATGTGAGAGAAATATATTTTAGGGTAAAGCGCTATGCGCCTGGTTGTCTATCCCGACAGTCTGAGTTCCCGCCACTGGATATGCGGGAAGTCAGGGGATGGGTTGATCTACTCTGATTTTCAGATCTATTGCCCATGCTGCGCAGTTTCATGCCCATACTTACGCAGTCGATCTTGGCCGTTCATCCGTGGAGGGTAGTTGGTAGCAATTAATGCGACATTAATTGCGCTCCAACTGCTCGAGACGGTGCAGGCTTACTATATAAACCCTAGTTGAAGATATCGCTAAGTGAATATGCTTGGGGTGCAAGTATGCCTTGGAAGTGGGTGCCTCGTAGGTTTGGTGACTCGAAGGTTTTAGTTAGAGCCTATCGAAGTTGTGGAAGTTTGCTTCAGGCTTTATAATGTTGATATCTGCGAGTCTACGACTCACATATCTTCGAGTCTTTGAGGCTAGAGTTCAAGTTAGATTAAGTCTTTTGTGACACTCTATCAACTGTGAGTCTACGACTCTGCGAGTTTGCGACTCTCCTAATGGCTCTTAGAGTGACTTCTTCGTAGTGCGCCTAATCTACCCGTTGTTATAGCTGTGAGTCTACGACCCTAACTCTACGGGTCTGCGACCTTCGGGTCTCTCAGTTTATTTTACTCGACTAAGAGGCTCTTCGATTCTTCGACCTTGAAAATCTTCAACTTTGCGAGTCTTAGACTTTACATTTCTTCCTTAGTCTTTCACAGTTGCTCATGTACTGAGTTTCCGTATTCAACGAGTCTTCGACTCTACAGCTACGACCCTTCAGCTATAACTCTCACCTTTATGATCTCCGAGTCTGTGATGTGTCTGACAAGTTCTTTAAATTACCTGTATCCCTTGAGTCTATGACTTTGCGACTCTACGACTCTCGAGTTATAGTTTCATTTTAGTTGGTCAGTCTTTTTGGCTTCGACTCTTCGACCTTTGACCTACGAGTCTGCGGGTCCTATTTTCTTAACAGTGTTTTAAGGCTGCAACTATACGACCCTTGAGTCTACAAGTCTAGTGGTACTTCAAGTTCTGTTAAGTGACATAAGCGCTTTAGGGACTCTACAGTTCTATGGGCTTCGAGTCTTTGAGTCATTTCAAGTTGGTTACTTTTCTTTAGAATTCTTCGACTCTACGAGTCTCTGAATTTGTCGTTGCTTGCAGTAACGCTCTCTTTTCCACACTACAACTCTACGACCTTTGACCCTGGATCTACGAGTCACAATGCCTTCTGTCACAATTTTGCATCGAGTGTCCAGACCTTACGATTCTACGAGCCTCTCACCCATATGTCCTGTGACAGTTTTACTTGTAGTAACTTCAACTTTTCGATCCTACGACTGTTGGTCCCTTGGAGCCTAGATGGGGGTGAATAGGCTCTGATCGAAACTCTTTTCGTACTCTTTGGCACAACACTTATCTGGTTAAGAGATAGAATCTATGCGGAAGATAATCAGATAGTGGTAGTATTTTGTTTTATTATCAGTATGATAAGTACAACAAAATGGAAGCAGACTAAAGCTTTAAAGCTTTTAAACCAACTTAACAACTCTTTAGCACTCTGTTTACAAGTACGCACACGCTAGCCTCTATGATCTTAATGAGCTTTGGTACATACACAAAACTATTACTCTATTTCTAATGCACGCCTACTAAAGTGTACAAGTGTTACTATTTATAGCGGCATCCACAAGAGACAATCTTGGAACTTGTTATTCCGGACATTGTGCACATTTACTGTCTCTCGAAAATCTCTCTGTCACAATTGCTGCGAATGTGGTCTTCAAGATCTTGGGTTTGCAACGCATAAGAGTCTTTGTAAGTTCCCAAGTGTAGTTAAAGTTGTGTCCACATATTCGGATGATCCACGTGTAAGGTGCTTTAAGTTTTCAACAAGTTTGTCTTACATCGGGAAGCAGCGAGCTAGTGACTTTGAATACGCAGAGATAAGTTAAAGTAGCGTCTTCTTGAATCCGGTGTAAGGTTCCTTGCTCCATGCTAAACTAAGCTCGGATCCTTACTCCGTAATATTGATTGCTTACTCCGTATCAGCACATCCTTACTCCGCATCAGTGAGTGGTTCGGATTCCTTACTCCGCATCTAGTTTCCTTACTGCGCATGAGTTAAAGGAACGGATGGCTTACTCTGTATCAGCACATCCTTACTCTGCATCAGTGAGTGGTTCGGATTCCTTACTCCGCATCAAGTTTCCTTACTCTGCATGAGTTAAAGGAACGGATGACTTACTCCGTATCAGCACATCCTTACTCCGCATCAGTGAGTGGTTCGGATTCCTTACTCCGTGCGAATAAAGACTCAAGTCCTTATTCTGTAGAAGTGCTTCCTTACTCCGCATATATGGAAGACTCGGATTCCTTACTCCATGTCTTCTTTACTTTAGTCCGGTTGAGTGGAAGACTTAACTTTTCAACTCTGTGACGACTCACTTATTCCGTGCGACTTTGTAGACTAAGATTCTTACTCCACATCTATTTGACTTAGTCCATTTGAAGTATTAGGTGCGAATTTCTTAGTCCGTAGCTTTTAGGTTCTTAGTCCGCACGAATGATCCTTATTCTGTATGAAGTAAAGACTTGGTTATATACCAAGTGTTTGACGACACTCATTCTCGCCTGGATCAAGATTATATATCCTATCCTTAGCTTTGCTCTCACGGGTGTAGATCCGGATGAAGGTCATATCTTCTACAATGACTTAAGATAAAATAACAAAGGTCTCAAATCAAATTACATAGGGCTTTATCAGCATTATCCAAATTCTGAGCTTGATCCAACAATCTCCCCCAATTATGGATATGCCCAAACCCTTTGTAATCTGATCTGGTAAGCAACGCAAAGAGATAACATACAGAAAAGAAATCACTCCATTTTTATTAACTAGTACAAAGTACAATTCAGCGTTTATACAAAATTTTCATTAAGGTACATAAGGCTTACAATACTTAAAGATCATCGCTGCAGCCTTCTCTCTAAGCTCCATTGTATGCTCCATTGTGTAGGCTTGGATGCTGTTCTAGTTTTTATTCACCTTGACAATAGATTTCATGAAGAAACAGACAAAGGCTCCGTAGCTATCTCCATCGGGCTATTGTGGCACTAGCGTTTTTCCCCAGACTGTCGCCTTCAGCTTTTCAGTTGGACCCAATGGAGTCAGGCCCCTTTCTTCATAAAGCCCCGATTGCTTTACGGCTTCCGTCAGATGAATACGCAGTGGCTCAAATTGATTCCTTTTAACATTTTGCTCCACAATTTGATGGGAATCAATTAGGATCACCTGCTTGGATAGAATCATAAAGACAACCAGCATGAAGTGTGGCGTCATAACCCGGTATGGAATGAGGATAGATTGAAGAGTCTTCCAGGGAGTGCTATCCTCAGCAGTTTCGTTAATAAAGTCTGAATATCGGCGAAGTCTGGAAGATACCCTTCATTCCAACAAGGCAAGATATTAAACATGTGCATGTCCTTGTATAGGGACGAAAACAGCCTCATCTCCATCTTAACTGCCCGAGAGAAGTTGTCTATGTCTTCTGTGGTGAGCAGACCAATCTCAGAATGAATAGTCCTTATGTCTTGAGGAGAGAAGGGGTACAACTCAGATAGACATCTTCGCTCAGCATTTGACGCGGCATACTTGTCCATAGCATTAAAAACACTTCCATCCTCATCAAGAGGATCAAGATCCGCGTATGATGGGAGGAAGGTGTCAGCCACTATAGATGGAGAGGTCGAAGGAGGAGCTGCACTAGAGGAGCTGGGCTGAGAGAAGCGGCTACATTTGGGGATGGTAACTCCCGGAAGCAGTGAGGATGCAGACCTCTTTTCAGCACGAGATGGGGAAGGTGCAGGAGGATCAGATGACACTTTCTCCCCCGGTTGGGCAGATCGGCGAGGTACGGGAGGAGGACAAGCCATCGTGTGGGCCAAGTCCGCAAAAGAGGTGGACAAGGAATGGACGGACGAGGCGACAAGGTCCATCTTTTGCTCGATGGAGGTGGAAGAGTCGGTTAAGGCAGAGAGGAGTTGGGCACCGAGGGCATCAACCTTAGCGGTGATGGCGGAAATTTGGGCGGTTTGGGCTTGGGCGTGACGGTCCAACTGAGCAGACAGTACAGCATCGGAGTGAACCGTGCCAAATGAGGCACGTCCAAGCACCAACTCCGGAGCTTTGGAGGACTCCCCGGCAGGAATAGGTGCAAACGTGTGCTAGGTAGAGGAGTCAGCAGTTATGGAAGGGACGTCAGCAGCAGCAGCAGAGGGGGCATCCAGAGCAGCTGAGGCTTCTGGAGCAGCAGAGCCACTTTGACCAGAGAGGTCAACAACAGGGATGGCACCTGCAGGAGAGGCGGACCGAGCCTCAGCAGGGGAGGGAACCCGTGCGTCATGGGCCTTTCCGAAGGAGACAGTGAAGGGAACGTCTGGAATGTGAGCAGGCGTAAGAAAGCCATGGTCCAGATTCCAGACGATCATATCCTTCGGGGTGCGGGTGTGTTTGGCATAAAACACCTTGATTTCGTTGTCGGGGATGGAGGTAGTGCAGGCGAGGCAAAAACAGAACCATAGGTCTGTTAAGGTGTCTTGGGGTTGAGGTAGAGGAAGCATAGGAGCTTCCGGAAGAGATTCCGGGATATCAGCGACGGTAGTGGCAACAGCAGAATCAACTACGGCAGCAACAGCGGAAGTGGAGGGAGTGGGGACATCCATAGCAGAAGGAGCTGGGGAAACAGCCTTAGGTCTGTTAAGGTGTGAGCGGAGAGATGGTTAAGGTAGTCTTGGGGTTGAGGTAGAGGAAGCATAGGAGCTTCCGGAAGAGATTCCGGGATATCAGCGACAGTAGTGGCAACAACAGAATCAACTGCAGCAGCAACAGTGGAAGTGGAGGGAGTGGGGACATCCATAGCAGAAGGAGCTAGGGAAACAGCCTTAGGTAAACTGGGCTGAGAAGGTCCCGCAACCTCAGAAGGGTCGGCACGGACACTGTGCTGGGAGGCTCGAGAGATGGAAGGGGCAGCAACGGACCGAATCTGTGAGGACCGGTGAGAAGAGCTGACTTCAGGGGCACGGCTGTTGGAGGGGTCACCAACTGAGTTACCTTGTTGTTCCGAGACAGGAAGAAGGCGGAGAGCAGTAGAGGGATGGCGGGCCATCATGTTCCCATCAGGCATAAGGTGGCGAAAATAATAAGTCTGAGGGAAAGGCATAGCATCATATCGGGCAAAATGGTCCGGATGTAGATACCGGAAGACAGCGCTGAGTATCCGCCCAAAAGAATGGTTCTTTGGACCATTCTTCAGTAGTCAGAACAACAATGTCCCTCAGTCCATTGGGAGACGCTCAAAGACGCCATACATAGCCAATAGAAGGTCGTACGGGACGGAGTCAAGAGCAGTGGTACGAGCCAAGAGCCAGCAGCTCAATATGGTCGCCATACATCGGTAGCGACCTTGGAAAGACTTCATTTTGTACTTCTTCCCTTTATAGGAGTAGCCCATGGAAGCAACTAATGTCTTAGCATCCGAGTGCTGAGGATCACCAGGAGGTAGATTGAGAGCGGCGCGGAGGACGTCAGGGGTGATCAAGATGGATTCACCGCAGACGTAGGAGATAATGGAGTCGGTGGTGCAGTAGATCCGTTAGTAGAAGTCAAGAATGTCTTCAATAAGAAGATCAACAGGATTGGAGATCAGGTTCAGGACGTGAGAGGCTTCCAGGAGTAGTGGGTGGAGTTCCAGAAACCATGCCGGAGGATCGGAGACAGCGCGCCAATCAACCAGATGGCTGGGGTTAACGCCGGAAAGAGAAGTTTTGGGTGCCATCTGAGGGAAAGATTTAGAGGAGAAGGAGGCGAGGTCTTGGGGATTGAAGGAGCGATGAGGGTTTTAAGGATTTGGAAAATGTAAAACTCGTGCTACGCAGGAATGTCCAGGATATATAAGGCCGAGACCGTGAATGTCAGCGGATCTAGGGATTAAGCAAGTGGAATAGTGAACTGCTTGACAGGCTGAGATCATTAGTCTTGAGAGCGGCGCGCCTCCGGATATAGAGATGACGTGGAGACGGCATGACCAGCGAATGATAACAGTTGTTTGCCTTCTTTGGGAAATGTGTGCATCCCGAGACATGCATTTAATGGACCATTATTATTCATCCTCAAAAGCACGCGATATATAATAAAACATGGATTATCGCTATTTGAGAGTTCCAAGAGTCCGGAGGAATGAACCGACGACCATCCAGAGTATACGATATCCGAGATAAGATCATCCGGATGGAAGGTAAATCGTGTTCGGAGAAACAGAGTGCGGTAAGAGAGAAGTAGATTCCTTTGCTGTCGTGCAGTTGAAGAAAGGAGAAGTACCACAACACTTCAAATCCGAGATTATATACAAGATATATCTGTCATCACCCGTTTTTGACCGGGCTCGTACTGGCTTTTGTGAAAGGACTCCATGCTAGTTCATTCCATTGATCCTAGAGTCATCCCTGCACAAGGCTCACACAAACCATTAAAGAAAAGAAAAACATAGAGTCGCCACCAAACAAATTAAAGGTGTGATTGGGCACCTAGAAAAAGAAAGGGTCTACGGTTCCAGAGAATTAGGTTCGGGAGTCGGTTACGTGTGGGGAAGGAAGAAAAACTCTTGCACCCCCACAACGCCCACAATTGGTACCTAGTCTTGATCTATGAGTGTTTGCTTGCTTTATTATTTATTCTAAAAAAAGAGTTTTTGTATTTTTAATTTTAAGAAAAAAAAAAAGATTTTAGGATCTAGGCCTTAAAACAACAAAAGAAATTTCAATAAAATAAAAAAGGGAAATTCTAATTTTAGAAAAAGAATGTGGGATCTAGGCCCATGTGACAGTATTGCGTTTTTCAGGAAAACAAAGGTGAACTTTCTTTTTTAGAAAAGAAAATGAAAACAATTTGAATTCAAATGGAAATACTGCCACAATTAATATTGGCCCAGGCAGACTAGGATGTGAGCATCTAGGGCTCAATCCTCATGACCGCCCAGGCCTTGTTTAAATTTTTCTAGAAGAGATTTGAGTTTTGTTTTTTTTACATTTTATTATTTTTTTGAAAATAATAAAGGAAAAGAGAGATACAAGGAGTTTTTTTGTGTTTTCGTTTTTTAAACTCTGAGAAATAATTAAAATAAATAGAGACGTTTTTGGGTTTTATGTTTAAAAACAACACAGAGAAAGAAATTTTAAAAAAAATAATTTAATAAATAAACAAAAGTAAAGCAGGAAACCTGGAGAAATTAAGATGATGCAGACGTTGGTTCCTCTTTCCTCCTAATGATTCCTGAAAACACAATGATTAGTAAAATAAATCTCCCTCCTTGATTCGATGTGTTTCCTTCAGCCTTAGCTCTTTCCACCCAAAATAGAAGATATTCGGGTGCTTTTCTTTTCTCCTAAGATAAAGTGTTTCCGCCTTTAGAAATTCTCAGAATTTTCTCTCTTACAGTCCCGTCCAACAAGCTCTCTTTTTCCCCTGATAAAAATCCTCTCTGATTTTTTATCTCTCAGAAATGCAGCCCGAAATTCTCTCCCGGAATAACCTCTTATGATACTTGATAATCAATGCCCCTCTTTTGCCTCTTAGGGCAGTCTATTTATAGGAATCCCAAGGGAGACAGCCCGTGCCTCGGCATTTATTGGATGCCTTACAGTCCCCATGAGTCAACTACATCGTCCCAATGAATTAATGACTTGGGAAATGGGATTCTCGGTTCTCAGCGATTTACAATAATTCACAGTTCCCGTGCTTTGAAAAAGGAGTCCCAGTGCCTGAAAATAAATAAATCGTTTGGAATTATTTAATCCTCTGTTGTACCTAGACGCTTTGGTGGGTAAGGGCGGAATGCATTTCCGGATGTATTGGAGCCGTTGGGAATTAATAGTTATGCAATCCCCAAGGTCAATTGTGATATCCCGAGGAAAATGACATTTAATTATAGAGGTCTTCCGTCCCTATGCTAAAAAATGGAGTTCCGAGACATTTGAATTTAATATTCGGAGACTCCTCAATTCCCACGCTTAAAAAAGGGGGTTCCGAGACACTGCTGGCATTTAATGCACTTAAAAAGAATTTTCGGAGTCCCGATGCTTTGAAGTCATTGCCAGACCCGTAGAGGAGCTATTTTGGAGTTTTTCTAAATTATTGACCAAGTTTGACCTCCAGATCTGGGCTTATTCCGGACCAGTGGCCTTATTCCGCATCAATAGGTCCTTATTCTGTATTAACAAGTCCTTATTCCGCACTAATGAGCTTATTCCGCATCAATAGGCTTAGCTCGGATTTGACCAAGTTTGACCTCCGGATCTAGGCTTATTCCGGATCAGTGGCCTTATTCTGCATTAGTAAGTCCTTATTCCGCATCAGTGGGCTTAGCTCGGATTTGACCAAGTTTGACCATCGGATCTGGGCTTAGTCCGCATCAGTAAGTCCTTATTCCGCATCAGTTGACCAAGTTTGACCACCGGGTTTGGGCTTAGTCCGCATCAGTAAGTCCTCATTCTGCATCAGTTGACCAAGTTTGACCACCGGATTTGGGCTTAGTCCGCATCAGTAAGTCCTTATTCCGCATCAGTTGACCAAGTTTGACCACCGAATTTGGGCTTAGTCCGCATCAGTAAGTCCTTATTCCGCATCAGTGGACTTAGCTCGGATTTGACCAAATTTGACCACCGGATTTGGGCTTAGTCCAGATTTGACCAAGTTTGACCGCCAGATTTGGGCTTAGTCCGCATCAGTAAGTCCTTATTCCGCATCAGTTGACCAAGTTTGACCACCGGATCTGGGCTTAGTCCGCATCAGTAAGTCCTTATTCCGCATCAGTGGACTTAGCTCGGATTTGACCAAATTTGACCACCGAATTTGGGCTTAGTCCGGATTTGACCAAGTTTGACCGCCGGATTTGGGCTTAGTCCGGATTTGACCAAGTTTGACCACCGGATCTGGGCTTAGTCCGCATCAGTAAGTCCTTATTCCGTATAAGTTGACCAAGTTTGACCACCAGATTTGGGCTTAGTTTGCATCAGTAAGTCCTTATTCCACATTAGTGGACTTAGCTCGGATTTGACCAAGTTTGACCACCGGATTTGGACTTAGTCCGGATTTGACCAAGTTTGACCGCCGGATTTGGGCTTAGTCCGGATTTAACCAAGTTTGACCGCCGGATTTGGGTTTCCCCAAAAAGTTTCATGTGTGGGCTCGGTCGCCACGTGGGGCCTCTACTTGGGCTTCCTTAGGCCTCTCTTGTTATCACTTGCTGTGTAAGGAGAGTGCCTTTGTATATATACTGGGCGAAGGAGAAGCAAAATTGGCAATGTGGGACAAACATGCATATGAAGAACCAAAATTCGTGGAAAATTGGCAGATTTCTGGGGCAACTTCAAAAATTCATAACTTTCTCCACAGAGCTCGGATTAGAGCCAAATTGGTCTTGTTTTGCTCGAAATTCTGTTATCTATCGTCTGAAAGTAGAATCAATCCAAAAGGATCAGCCATTTAGGAGAAAAGTGAGAAATACCGCACAGAGGTACATGATAAAATGAGCATTCTGCCCGTCCGATTCAAAAATTCATAGATAATTGCACAGAACTCGGATTACCCTAAAACAAGTTGGAGATGATAGATAATGATGTTATCTAACTAATTCAATTGACTTTATTCAGATCCAACAAGTATTGAGAAAGTTATTGGCAAACTAGTGTGCTGCGCACTAGCTGTCTCCCCCAAATTTGTACAAGGTTTGGTTGCCAACTTTGAAAAATCATAACTAATTGAATACAACCCGGAATATTCTCAAACCAATTGAAAATGATAGATAAAGATGTTATCTAATCAATTCAATTGACTTTGTTGGATTACGACAAGTATCAGGGAAGTTATTAATAAAATAGCGTGCTGCCCACCGGTTGTCCAATTCAACTTGGTACTTTTATCATAATCATTTCATTTCTCCTCGAAATCAAGTGTGATCAAGTGCGTTGTTCTCCGAATGTCATCCTCTATTACTTAGTGGTTCTTCGTGAAGTATGGTTGCAATCTAACCCGGTCAAAATGGGGTACAACAATATCAATAAAGGTGCAAAGAGAATCTGAACCTGTAGCTTCACGAAAATAAACTAAAAGAATAGGAAGTTGATTTAAGGAATTAGTACGGATATGAACAAATAGTCAATTGAAGAGCAACATAATCTGAACTAATGAGTAACAAAACTTAATGCATCGAAAATGAATGTAATAGACACATACAGACAGAAGAATGATCATTGTTACTGAATCAAGGCATATGTTAGATAATAAACACATAAGTTCATATTGATCAACATAGTGAAACCTTCTTGCTGAACGACATAGCTAAGATTAATTAGAAAATCATATGACTTTGCCAAATTACGATTCATGAGTGAAACTGGAGAAATGAACACATGTCAAAAGCAAGCAAATGATTATCCGATTAAAATGCACGGTTGAAGGAAGAAAAACATCCTTGCATGCCACAATTCTGATTTAACAATGCATGTCCAGTTAGATCCAGAAGTGAAAGTTTAGAGGAAAGAGCATCCGAGACATATTAGGGGATTATTACAAAGGTTGCTCCCCCTTAGATCATGCGATCCTCTCAGTGATAGACTCCCCCTCAGATAAACAGCCAGGAAAGAGGTCACGAGATATATACAAGGGGTATTACTTGGATAATAAATAAAGCATTTTCTCCCCCGTAGATCATGCGATCCTCTCGATGGTCATTACCTATTAAAGAATTTAGATCATGAAACAACACTATCTACTCATTAGGAAACTACACTTTAGGAGCTAATCAGACTGCGACTGTGAGTACAATCACCAAGCATTCCGAGCTAACACATTTCATTTCTCCAACCATACAAGTTAATAGAACAATCAATATGAAATAGCATTCGTCATATGGTGATGAGTGGAGATTAAAATCATGAAATCCTAAAGAGCTTATTCATATACATTTTAATTATGTTGGCTTTAACGGCTTCAGTTAAGAAATGCAAGCATCCTCCCATTATGAACATATGAGAAACTTATCAGAAACAAAATGCATGACACAAATACAAATAATCAGCATGAGAAACAATTGGTGTCAAATGTGAATTATAAATGCAATGCAAGTTCTGAAAGAAGGACTGTTGGAATTATAAAGTAGAAACTATGCAGATAGATCAAGCATACCTAATTTAAGGAGAAGTTCAGAAAATCTTGCATCAGGTAGGGGCTTAATGAGTATGTCTGCGAGTTAATCATCCGTAGCAACATGTTCGAGAGATATGTGCTTTTTAAGAACATGATCTCGGATGAAGTGATACCTGACTTCAATGTGCTTGGTCTTTGGGTGCATCACAGGATTGTTGCTAATGGCAATGGCACTAGTGTTATCGCAGTACAGAGGAACAGATGTCATGTTGAAACCGTAGTCAGTAAGTTGACTTTGCATCTAGAGTAGCTGAGCGCAACAACTCCCAGCAGCTATATATTCCGCCTCAGCAGTAGAGGTTGATACGGAATTCTGCTTCTTACTGAACCATGAAATCAATCTGTTTCCGAGAAACTGACAAGTACCGTTAGTGCTCTTCCTGTCGATGCGACACCCGGCAAAATCAGCATCTAAATAACCGGATAAGGAGAAGTTGGACTCCTTTGGGTACCAAAGTCCCAGATTCACTGTCCCTTTTAAATATCGTAATATCCGTTTCACATGAAGCATGTGTGACTCTTTGGGATTCGCCTGATATCTTGCGCAAATGCAAGTTGCAAACATTATATCTTGGGCGACTTGCGGTAAGGTACAACAATGATCCAATCATCCCTCTGTATTCAGTCACATTTACAGATTCACTGTCAAGATCAGGATCTAACTTGGCACTAATGGGCATGGGAGTTTTTACTGGAGATGAGTTCTGCATCCCAAACTTCTTGATTAAGTCTCGAGTGTACTTCGCTTGGTTGATGAAGATTCCATCTTTCATTTGTTTAACTTCTATCCCAAGGAAATATGTTAGTTCTCCCATCATGCTCATTTCAAATTTGGCAATCATCAACTCTGCAAATTCTTCACAAAGCTTCGGATTGGACGATCCGAAAATGATGTCATCCACATAGATTTGTACGATGAGCAAATTATCTTTCTCCTTTCGTAGAAATAGGGTGGTGTCTATCTTCCCTTTTCTAAAATTATGTTTGAGCAAAAATTTTGATAGTGTGTCGTACCGGGCCCTTGGAGCTTGCTTCAATCTGTACAAAGCTTTCCGTAGTTTATATACCATATGCTCAGCCTTGTGTTCAACGAACCCCGGAGGTTGTTCAACATAAACCTCCTCTTGCAGGTCTCCATTTAGGAATGCGCTTTTGACGTCCATTTGATAGACCTTGAAGTTTTCATATGATGCATACGCCAAGAACATTCGGATTGCCTCAAGTCTAGCTACTGGAGCAAAGGTTTCATCATAATCAATACCTTCTTCTTTACGATATCCTTTGGCTACAAGTCTGGCTTTGTTCTGGGTTACTATTCCTTCGGTATCCAATTTATTCCGGAACACCCATTTAACTCCTATGACTTGTTAACATCTCGGCCTTAGTACTAATGTCCACACTTCATTCCTCTTGAACTGATTAAGCTCTTCTTGCATAGCTTCTATCCAATTTGAGTCTTGAAGGGCTTCTTCCATGACATTCGGCTCTATTTGTGATAGAAAACACGAGTAGAGGTAGAGATTAGAAGTGGCGGCCCTAGTTCGTACTCCAACAGTAGGATCACCAATCACTTGATCTAATGGGTGGTTCCGAGTCCACCTATAGTTCTGCGCAAGTAGTGGTAAGTAGTTGATGATTTGAAGCTCTGTCAGATTGGGTGGATCTTGTATATCAGTTGGTTGAGCTTCTTCCGCACCATTCGTATCCATAAGATGAACAGTTCCTGAAGTACTTGGATGTTCTTCAGCACTGTTGCTTTCAGTATTAACTGGGCCGGACGGACTTGACGGTTCTCTGGAGTTATGGATGTCCGTAATAGTTTGTCCGGAGATAGGTGGAAGTCCTGAGTCCGAATCTTCTGAAGCATCATCAGTTGTATTTCTTCTTGCTTCACCAGTGCTTGTTGATTGGTCAACAATAGTAGCAGGAACATGTCTGAATTGAGAGTAGTCGATTATATTTGTATGATCCTGCATGATTAAATTTGAAGATCCTATACTTGACCAGTCGAGGTTAGATTCATCAAAATTGATATGGATAGATTCTTCAACAGTTAGATGCTTTCTATTGAAGATACGATAAGCCTTGCTGTGTAAAGAATATCCGACAAAGATCTCATCATCGGATTTTGGCTCAAATTTACTCCGGCACTCTTCGCCATTATTTAACACGTAGCAAGCACACCCAAAAGCTTTGAAATAGGAGATTGATGGCTTCCTTCCTCTCCACATCTCATAAGGTGTTTTCATGGTAACCTTATTGATAAGAGTTCTGTTCTAAACATAGCATGTAGTTGACATAGCTTCAACCCATAGACTGAGAGGAAGCTTTGCCCCTGCTAACATGGATCTATCGTCTTCGACTAGGGTGCGATTCTTACGCTTAGCAACTCCATTTTGTTGTGGAGTCCTAGGTGCAGAGAAGTCGTGCTGAATGCCCTGTTCAGAACAATAGGATCTCATATCGGAAAAGTCAAACTCCGTACCATGATCACTCCTAATGCACTTAATGCTCAGTCCTTGTGAATTGCTTATCCAGTTGAAAAGATCTACTAGATGTTCAAAGGTTTGATCCTTTGACTTCAGGAACATCACCCATGTATACCTGGTGAAGTCATTGATAACCACTAGGGTATATCTCACACCGGCAAGAGAAGCAATAGAAATGGGACCACAGAGGTCCATGTAAAGAAGTTGCAGCGAAGCAGTTATTGAATTAACTGACTTGCTCTTAAAGCTGTGTTTAGTCTACTTGCCGAGTTGGCATTCTCTACAGATGGAGTCTCTGGAGAATTTGTGTTTGGGCAAACCATTTACTAAGTCAAGCGACACTAATTTAGACAAGGTTTTAAAATTTAAATGTGCGCAACGCTTGTACCATAGCCAACTTTTGTCATCTGATGCTTTAGTGAGGAAGCATACAGGGTTAGAAGAATTATTTCTTAAGACAACTAAATATATGTCCCCATCTCTCAATCCGGATAACTTAACATCTCCGGATAGGTTTTCCCTCACTGTGCAGGTGTTGGACATAAAAGAGACAGTAAATCCTTTGTCACATAAATTACTGACACTCAGCAAATTATGCTTCAAACCTTCGACTAGTGCAACTCTAGTGATTGATACATAGTCGTAGGTTAAAGTGCCATACCCCACAGTCTTACCTTTACTATTGTCCCCATATGATACGGATGGGCCTCGTTTGTAAGTAACATCAACAAGCAGAGACAGATCACCCGTTATATGTCCAGAGCATCCACTATCGAGGATCCACTTACTTTGATTGATCTTTTACTTCAAGTGATCCGGCAATGCAATCCAGAGATGCTCCTGTAAGACAACAGTTTACATTTTTGGTGCCCAAACTTGTTTCAGGCAGTTAGAAGAAACAACAGTGGTGTCAACAGTTCCGGATTTAACTTTGTTATGAATTTTAGCTTTCCAGGTTAACTTTATTTTGTTAGGTTCAGCTGCTTCTTTTACTTGGGTTTTCTTGGGTGAGACACTCCTTTGAGATTTAGATTTAGATTTGCTCGAAGAACCCTTTTTGATAAACTGATCTTTATTAATATGAATTTGATTACAAAGCCAGCTATCAAATAAGCTCCAGCATTCATAGTAATAATGACCTATTTCTCTACATATGGAACAGACACTATGATACGGAGTGATAATAGGGGATACAGGTTTCTCAAGTTTAACAGATTTTCTACTCTGTTCCCTATGGCCTAATCCTTTGCGATTGGGTGACGCGCTCTTGGCCCTAGATGCGCCAGCCTTGGCCTTTCCTTTCTTTCTGGGTGCTACAGTTTCGGATTTAACTGCAGCAACCTTCCCTTCATCGTTAGATACAGGTGCTACTATGTCACGCCCCGGTTTTCCAACCCGAGGAGACCAGAACGTGACCCTCCCTTTACTCGGGTTTGGATAAAGGGGTGGAACACAACATACACTTCAGAAACCAAAATCACACAATTATTTAATTGAAACCATATGCCTTTATTATCTTTCAAACTTCATTACAACATCTCCCCGCTGGGGTTACAATGCCTCAATAAAATTACATAACGCAAATAACATAAAACAAAGCCACAAAGTAGAACTCTTCCACCTAAGGGTTCCCACCTAACGCCTGTAGGTTCCTGCAAGAAAACACACCATAGTAGGAGGGGTTAGCATCCATAGCTCAGTAGGGATCATGTCTCCCCAACCCATCCCATGCTCCTAGCATCTACATGCCATGTATACAAGTGCAGTGTCGTGTTACAATAATTCCAACAAACAATATCAAACCACATCGGTAGTCACAATTATCCACCACACAAACCACAAGTGATTTAACCGCCTCTCAGGCATAGCTTCCACAATCAGTCTCACTGACATTAATTCAGCCTCTCAGGCTCCACAGTCAGTCTCACTGACATCAACTCAGCCTCTCAGGCTCCACAGGTACACAAGCATTGCCTCAGCCTCTCAAGCATCTTAGGCTCCACAGACAATAAGAAACATTTAACACATATCTCAGTTATTCAGGCATAACAACAAACACTTAACATGCATGTCCACCCTGGTATAACATCAAACACCTAGCATGCATATCCTCACAGACATTACATCAAACACCATTCAGGCATAACCACGCTGGCATAACATCAATCGCATAACATGCATGGCCTCACAGGCATTATATCAAACACTTAGTGTGCAGTGCCACACAGGCCTAATCTCAACCCATACTTGCCACTGAAGGCCAACATTCATATAGGAGGTCACACCTATATGAATTTACATATAAATAGTATAACAATAACAAAAGAAGCTCTATAAATCCTCTACACAGGGCCTAACCCCAGAACAGATCAGGTGAGACAGAACCCCTACCTTAAAGCAGATCTTCCTTGCTCCTGTGCTAAACGCCGTCCTCCCCACGCAAGATGCTCCGGCAGCAACCAACAACTCCCCTTCCTTCTCTCTCTCTAGCTCTCTCTCTCTCTACGACGGCTGCAGCAGTTGAAGAGAACCCTAAACTTAAAACAGAGGGCTTCTCCCCCTTATATAGACAACACAACATCAGAACGACATAGTTTTGATTAAGTGAATCCCAGTATCAAAACGACGTAATTTTGATGGAACAAGCTATGACCTTCCCACATCCATACATACCAAAATATTCATAATTCCAACATGGTCCTTTGGGAAAAGATGATTAGAACGACAAAACCAAGGTAACCATGCAAAAACATGCCTGCACGCCAATTTGAACGCCAATTCCCCAATTGGCGTGCAGCTCCAAATGCACTCAAACTTCACCCCATGCCTCCTAGCATCTTGTAGAGGTCTGAGAAGCAAAAATATGCTTGCACGTGAAATGGGTGAATTCACGTGCAGCTCCAAATGCTCTGAAATTTCTGTGGTAGGTAGAGGACCTCATTCTAAGAAACTTTTGTTCTTGCACGCCAATTGTTTGAGGCCATCTACCCTATCAAAAGTGAGCTCCAAGATCAGCCAAAATAGCTTAAAACCGCCTGTATATGCATAGCATCTTCCTAGGGCATAAATGTACGTTATCACTTGTCACATGCACCTCCCAAAAGTCCCCTCTTGGGCTCATCTCTTACCTCAAACTTGTGTACCAACATCCAAGGTGTTTGTGGTTAACTTTTTACACACGGTTTACACACGGGTCATTACATCCTCTCCCCCTTAAGACTTTTCGTCCTCGAAAAGAAATGACATACGAGGAAAACAAACACAAGCTACCCATTTGCCACCCGGCAAGCCACAACACCCAAATGGGTCATAAACCGCGCACAGCACATAACAGCACATAACAAGGTACCACCATAATCCATAACCAGAATAATGCATATAACACATATCCGCATGTCACAAATACACATCTCAAAACACATCACAAATATGAACACATGTCTAAAAGACAATACAAATACACCAAATCGTACACAAGTAATACAAGAAAACACATCACTATCCCTTGGCCAACAGCCACCTCCCACGCTTAAGATTGTTGGTCCTCGAACAATTCTGGGTGCTGCTCACGCATCACGGACTCACGTTCCCATGTCTCCTCCTCAATGCCACGGTGCTGCCACAGCACACGAACCAAAGGAATAACACGACCACGCAAAAGCTTCTCTCGCCGATCTAGGATACGGATAGGGGCCTCAACAACGGACATGTCATCCTCAATGTCTAAGGTCCCCCAAGCGATCACATTGGTGGGGTCAGGGTGATACTTCCGTAACTAGGACACGTGAAACACATTGTGCACTCGACTCAGCCGCGGTGGTAACGCTAACCGGTAGGCCATGGGCCCCATACAATCCAGAATTTCAAAAGGACCAATAAACCGGGGAGATAGCTTGGAACCTCACCCAAACCGTCGATGTCCACGACGTGGAGAGACACGAAGGAACACATGATCACAAACAGAAAACTCCAAAGGTCGCCGCCGCTGATCCGCATAAGATTTCTGCCGACTCTGGGCTGATAACAACCGCTGATGAATCAACTTAACCTTCTCGGTAGCCTCTTGAACCATTTGTTGTCACGCCCCGGATTTCCAACCCGAGGAAACCGGTACGTGACTCCCCTTGTACCCACACGGAGGGCAAAGGAGTTAGGATGCAAATCCCGAATTTAACATTTTAAACATCCACAACACATTTCAAGAAAATAATGTCCATAAAAGAAATCCACAATCCAAACCAGTCTTTATTACAACAAAATCCTTTCCAATCCATCCCCACTGGGGTTACATCAATTCCCAAAAAAAAACATAAATGGAAGAGAGTAAAATAAATAAGGTCTTCCACCTTGGTGTATCCCATAACGCCTGTAAGTCCCTGGAAAACAAGCAAACACAGTAGGAGGGGTGAGCAACCACGGCTCGTAGGGATCAAGTCTCCCCAACCCTTCCCATGTTCCTAGCGGCTACATGCATGTGCACAGGTGTAGTGACGTGGCAGTATGAGAAAAAGAGTAAAACATTCCACAAAAGCGGGCGTAACCCCAGCCCCAGTCACACTGGCTAACAAACATCACAAGCAAGTAATTTAACCGCCTCTTCAGGCCACTGATTTAACCACCTCTCAGGCAAAGTAGTTTAACCGCCTCATCAGGCCACTGGTTTAACCGCCTCTCAGGCAAAGTAATTTAACCGCCTCTTCAGGCCAGATACCACAGTCATGCACACAACACACACTACGGCCACTTAAGCATAAAACCAAACACTTGGTGTGCACCCATTCACAAGTGCACAAACCCAGCCATTCAGCAATAGAACAAACACCCAAAGATGCATACATTCACCAAATCACAAGTCCAGCCACACATGCATATTACCAAACATGTAATAGGCATATACACACAACTGTATTCACACAGGCATTTCATCGAACATATAGCATGCAACAACAGAATCACACCAAAATGCCATTGAAGGCCAACATCCATATAGGAGATCACACCTATATGGATTGCATATTTATATATAAACAGATATAATCCATAATCTGCCCTAGAACCCTAGAACAGAGGAGGATTTAGGAAGAACAGAACCCCTACCTTGTATGTTCTCCTGCTCCTGCTCCCGCTCCCACGCAAGACTCCGACCACCCACGCAAGACGCTCCGGCAGCCACCAGAAGCTCTCCTTCTCTCTCTCTCTCTCTCTCTCTCTCTCTCTCTCTCTGCGACGGCTGGTGGAGCAACAAACCCTAACCCTAAAACAGAGGGGCTTCTCCTCCTTATAGACAACACAACATCAAAATGACGTAGTTTTGATTAAGTGAATCCCAAAGCATCAAAACGACGTAGTTTTGATGGAACAAGCTATGACCTTCCCACATCCATACACACCAAAATATTCACAATTCCAACATGGTCCTTTGGGAAAAGATGATTAGAATGACAAAACCAAGGTAACCATGCAAAAACATGCCTACACGCCAATTTGAACGCCAATTCCCCAATTGGCGTGCAGCTCCAAATGCACTCAAACTTCACCCCAAGCCTCCCTGCATCTTGTAGAGGTCTAGGAAGCAAAAATATGCTTGCACGTGAAATGGGTGAATTCACGTGCAGCTCGAAATGCTCTGAAATTTCTGTGGTAGGTAGAGGACCTCATTCTAAGAAACTTTTGTTCTTGCACGCCAATTGTTTGAGGCCATCTATCCTATCAAAAGTGAGCTCCAAGATCAGCCAAAACACTTAAAACCGCCTGTATACGCATAGCATCTTCCTAGGGCATAAAGGTACGTTATCACTTGTCACATGCACCTCCCAAAAGTCCCCTCTTGGGCTCATCTCTTACCTCAAACTTGTGCACCAACATCCATGGTATTTGTGGTTAACTTCTTACACACGGGTTACACATGGGTCATTACATCTGTGGTCCCAAGAGAGCGGCTTCGCCTACCTCAGTCCAACACAACGGTGATCGGCAGGGTCTGCCATACAACGCCTCAAAAGGAGCCATCCCAATGGACGCCTGAAAACTGTTATTGTAGGCAAACTCCACCAAAGGAAGGTGAGTTGCCCACGAACTCCCAAAATCTAACACACAGGCCCGTAACATGTCCTCCAAAGTCTGATTCGTCCTCTCTGTCTGACCGATAGTCTCAGGGTGAAAGGCTGTACTCAAGTGAAGCTTGGTCCCCATAGCCTCCTGCAAACCTGCCCAAAAACGGGAAGTGAACCTCGAATCCCGGTCAGAGACAACCGATGATGGTACTCCATGCAGTCGCCCAATCTCGTTCATGTATAGCTGACTCAAGGTCCCAATAGAGTCCCGCTCGCGAACAGCCAGGAAATGGGCCGACTTTGTGAGTCGATCCACAATCACCCAAATCATATCCTTCCTCCCAGTGGTGGGTGGAAGACTAGTCACAAAGTCCATCGCGATGTGGTCCCACTTCCACTCCGCTATGGGCAAGGGCTGTAACATGCCCGCCGGCCGTTGATGCTCAGCCTTCACCTGCTGACACGTGAGGCACCGCGAAACAAAAGCAGCCACATCGCGTTTCATCCCAGGCCTCCAAAAATGTCCTCGAAGCGCTTGGTACATCTTCGTACCCCCAGGATGCACAGCAACTCTAGACTGGTAAAACTCCCTCATCACCTCATCCCTGAAGGAAGAAGCCACTACCAATCGCCCCTGAAAAGACAACTCATGCTTAGGACCCTCTGTCCAGTCCTCAGATAGCTCCCCAGCCTCAATACGGGCACGGAGAACCTCACACTCAATGTCACCCAACTGTTCCTCCCGGACGCGTTGGTATAACTCAGGCACAACTACCAAAGGACTCAGGACTGTCCCACTATCACGAACAACAGGCCGCACCGCAACATCGCCAATCGCTCCATCGCCTTCCACTCTCGCACGGCCACCTCAGCTTTCCCTTTTCTGCTCAACGCATCAGCCACAACATTACCCTTGCCCGGGGTATAGGCAAGAGTAAAGTCAAAGGTCTGCAAATACTCCACCCATCTCCTCTGCCTCAAATTCAAGTCCTTCTGAGTAAAGATGTACTGAAGGCTCTTGTGATCTAAGAATACCACGAACTTCTCCCCCAAAAGGTAATGTTGCCAACTCTTCAGGGCGAAGATGACAGCCGCTAACTCAAGGTCATGAGTAGGATAAGTCTGCTCATGAGGCTTCAGCTGCCTTGACCCATAAGCCACCACACTGTGCTCCTGCATAAGCACACACCCCAAACCAACCCTGGACGCATCACAGTACACCTCATATGGGATATCCTCCCGAGGTAACCTCAACACCGGTGCAGTGGTCAAACGGGTTTTGAGAGTCTCAAACGCCTGCTGGCACTTATCCGTACACTCAAATTTCACTCTTTTCCTAGTCAACGCCATCATAGGAGCTGCCAAACGGGAGAACCCCTCGACAAAACGATGATAGTACCCCGCCAAGCCAAGAAAACTACGGATCTCAAAAACGTTGGTTGGCCTCGCCCACGATGCCACGGCCTTAATCTTGGCTGGGTCCACCCTAACTCCCTCAGCTGACACCACATGGCCAAGAAAGTGAACCTCCTGCAGCCAAAACTCACACTTGCTAAACTTAGCAAACATCTGCTGGTCCCTCAAGGTTTGCAACACTTGCCAAATGCTCCAGATGCTCCCTCTCGGTCTTGGAATATACCAAGATGTCATCTATAAACACCACCACGAACGAGTCTAAGTATGGGGTAAAGACTTGGTTCATCAAATGCATGAACACCGCTAGCGCATTAGTGAGCCTGAAAGGCATCACTACCCACTCATAGTGCCCATACCTGCACTGAAAGGCCGTCTTAGGGATGTCCTCCTCCCTAACCCTGAGCTGGTGATACCACGACCGTAAGTCTATTTTGGAAAACCACTGGGCCCCACTCAATTGGTCAAACAGGTTATCTATCCGAGGCAACGGGTACTTGTTCTTCACAGTCACTGAATTCAGCTTCCTGTAATCTATGTAGAGGCGAAGCGTGTCGTCTGCCTTCTTTGCAAAGAGCACCGGAGCACCCCAAGGTGAGGTACTCGGTCTGATATACCCCTGGCCCACCAACTCCTCGATTGGCCTCTGAAGCTCCCTCAACTCAGCTGGCCCCATACGGTATGCTACTTGGGAAATCGGACCCGTCCCCGGCACCAACTCAATGGTGAACTCCACACTCCTCTTAGGTGGCAACCTCCTCAACTCTTCAGGAAAAACATCCTGAAATTGGTCCACAACAGCAGGCCACACCCTCTTTTCCACCTTCCCCTCCTCAAGAAAGGTCGTGGCTGCCAACCTGTGGGTAATGGCACCCCACTGGTCTAACACTGGCCCAGCCCGACTAGCCTCACGATCCCACTCCCCCTGCAAGGTGCAAGAAACCCCCGCAGGTGACACAAAGGATACCCGCCGCCGATAACAGTCTATCTTGGCCTGGAAAGCCATAAGCCAATCCATACCCAAGATCAGGTCAAACGTCCTCAAAGGCATTACATGCAAGTCAAAACTCAGCTCCACCTCTCCTATGGTCAACACACAGTCACGACACACACGCCGTACCTCAATCATACCCCCCACTGGAGACTCAACAACTAGGGGCTTCGCTGCCTCCACACAAGCTAACCCCAAGCTATCTATCACAAGCTCAACAACAAAAGAACACGATGCTCCCGTATCGAAAAGAACAGAAGCTAATGTACGGGAGATGAAAAGGGTACCTCTAACCACCGATGGTCCTGCTCCACCCTCAGCCGGTGGGGGTGGTAGCTCAGCCTCCTCCTGGTACGTCGCCTCCAGCGCAAACACCCTCCCTTGGCTCGTGCCATCGGTCGGCTCACTCACCTGGGCGCTTCCCGCCATGGCCGCCTCCGCCTTCGGTCGCCGACGCTCTTGCCTCCCCCGAGGTTGGGTCGGCTAGATCCCGCATGGCTAGCCCTGCCACCGACGGGCTAGCCTCTCCGCTGGAGCGCGGAAACTAGCATCACTCCTCATGCTGGATGCCACACCTCCTGCTCCCCTGTTGCCACTCCTGCACACCCGGCTCAAGTGGCCCTCTCGCCCACAGTTGTTACACCGCCAGTCCTTCTTGGGACATTCCCTCTTGAAGTGACCTTGCCTCCCATAACAAAGACAACCGCTGGGGAGACCTCCTGTTGAACCTCCCTGCCCAGTACCGCCAAGGGTGAACCTCCCTGGGTTCACGAGATGATAGACCCCGGCCGCGGAAAGAACTATTATCTCTCTCCTCGTCTGGGGCCTCTTGGACCCAGAATCGCGTTCAGACCCACCTTGCAACTGGCGACCCTGGTGAACCTGCCTCCCATCATCCAGTTCCCTCTCAGCTATGCGCGCTGTCTCAACAACCTCAGCGTAGGTCCTCAAACGCAGAATCGCCACCCTCTGCCTAAGAGCTGGCCTGAGGCCCAAGGTGAACTTGTGGGCTTTCAGGTCCTCCTTTGCCACAGTCTCGGGGGCAAATCTACTCAGGCTCCGAAACTCCTGCTCATACTCAGGCACCGTCTTTGATCCTTGCTTTAGGCTGCCAAATTCTTCTCTCTTCTGCCATCTCAAGGACTCAAGGAAAAACTCATCGTGGAAGAGTTGCAAGAACTCCTCCCACAGCATAAACTGCACCGCACGGCTCCCCGCGACACTCTGCCACCATTCCAGAGCATTCCCCTCTAGCTGCCGAATGGCCAGCCACACCTTATCCTCCTCCCGAGGTAAGAGAAAGGAAAACACATGTTCGATCTGCCTCAGCTAGTGCTCAGCTAACACTGGGTCCTCCTCTCCTTTGAATCGCGGAGGTTGTTCCTTTCGGAATCATGTCACTACGTCATCCTCTGCACGAATCGGTATACCACTCAGTGAACCCTCACGCTCCCGGGGTAGCTCCCCCACTGGTGGTGGTGGTGGTGGCACCACCTGCTGGGCTGCCATCTCGCGGCGCACCTCCTCCCGTACCTCTTGCCGGATACCCTCCCTCGGCTCTAGGACTTCCACCGGATGCCTTCTCGCACTGCGCCAAAGAACAACGCATGCCCTCCAACGAACTGTCCCGCAGCCGGACCCTCATGGGCAGATGACTCATCAGCCACTGCCCCAGACGTACGAGTTACTCTCCTTGGTGGCATTCTTACTACATGAAGTAAGAAGCACAAACGTCAGAACGCGTTCGACTACTATCAAGTTTCACTACCTCTACCCCATTATCAAGTCAAGTAGTACATGGCATCACACACACTTCAACCATTGCATCAATCAACATCGCACACAGCACAGTCCACATTGTAGTCATGCCCAAGGCATTCCAAGCTTATTCAGAGTTGCACAGTTCACACATAATCATGTTATTCACATCCTTCACACATAGCAACAAATGCAACTAGTGCCCTAATGCCAATGCATGCAAATCCTACCTTAGGTCTGGACTACCCCAAGTACACCTTAGAGGCTCAAAGAGGACCATGTTGATCACGCATGTCCCTCCAGGCTCCTCCAAAGGACTCAAGATAACCAGATCCGCCCACTACCCTAGGCCAACTAGACCACGCTCTGATACCATATTGTCACGCCCCGGTTTTCCAACCCGAGGAGACCGGAACGTGATCCTCCCTTTACCTGGGTTTGGATAAAGGGGTGGAACACAACATACACTTCAGAAACCAAAATCACACAATTATTTAATTGAAACCATATGCCTTTATTATCTTTCAAACTTCATTACAATATCTCCCCGCTGGGGTTACAATGCCTCAATAAAATTACGTAACGCAAATAACATAAAACAAAGCCACAAAGTAGAACTCTTCCACCTAAGTGTTCCCACCTAACGCCTGTAGGTTCCTGCAAGAAAACATACCATAGTAGGAGGGGTGAGCATCCACAGCTCAGTAGGGATCATGTCTCCCCAACCCATCCCATGCTCCTAGCATCTACATGCCATGTATACAAGTGCAGTGTCGTGTTACAATAATTCCAACAAACAATAACAAACCACATCGGTAGTCACAATTATCCACCACACAAACCACAAGTGATTTAACCGCCTCTTCAGGCCAATGATTTAACTGCCTCTCAGGCATAGCTTTCACAGTCAGTCTCACTGACATTAATTCAGCCTCTCAGGCTCCACAGTCAGTCTCACTGACATCAACTCAGTCTCTCAGGCTCCACAGGTACACAAGCATTGCCTCAGCCTCTCAGGCTTCTCAGGCTCCACAGACAATAACAAACATTTAACACATATCTCAGTTATTCAGGCATAACAACAAATGCTTAACATGCATGTCCACCCTGGTATAACATCAAACACCTAGCATGCATATCCTCACAGACATTACATCAAACACCATTCAGGCATAACCACGCTGGCATAACATCAATCGCATAACATGCATGACCTCACAGGCATAATATCAAACACTTAGTGCGGTGCCACACAGGCCTAATCTCAACCCATACTTGCCACTGAAGGCCAACATTCATATAGGAGGTCACACCTATATGAATTTACATATAAATAGTATAACAATAACAAAAGAAGCTCTATAAATCCTCTACACAGGGCCTAACCCCAGAACAGATCAGGTGAGACAGAACCCCTACCTTAAAGCAGATCTTCCTTGCTCCCGTGCTAAATGCCGTCCTCCCCACGCAAGATGCTCCTGGCAAAGAACCAAGGAACTCCCCTTCCTTCTCTCTCTCTAGCTCTCTCTCTCTCTCTACGACGGCTGCAGCAGTTGAAGAGAACCCTAAACCTAAAACAGAGGGCTTCTCCTCCTTATATAGACAACACAACATCAAAACGACATAGCTTTGATTAAGTGAATCCCAGCATCAAGACGACGTAGTTTTGATGGAACAAGCTATGACCTTCCCACATCCATACACACCAAAATATTCACAATTCCAACATGGTCCTTTGGGAAAAGATGATTAGAATGACAAAACCAAGGTAACCATGCAAAAACATGCCTGCACGCCAATTTGAACGCCAATTCCCCAATTGGCGTGCAGCTCCAAATGCACTCAAACTTCACCCCATGCCTCCTAGCATCTTGTAGAGGTCTGAGAAGCAAAAATATGCTTGCACGTGAAATGGGTGAATTCACGTGCAGCTCCAAATGCTCTGAAATTTCTGTGGTAGGTAGAGGACCTCATTCTAAGAAACTTTTGTTCTTGCATGCCAATTGTTTGAGGCCATCTACCCTATCAAAAGTGAGCTCCAAGATCAGCCAAAACAACTTAAAATCGCCTGTATATGCATAGCATCTTCCTAGGGCATAAATGTACGTTATCACTTGTCACATGCACCTCCCAAAAGTCCCCTCTTGGGCTCATCTCTTACCTCAAACTTGTGTACCAACATCCAAGGTGTTTGTGGTTAACTTCTTACACACGGTATACACACGGGTCATTACATCCTCTCCCCCTTAAGACTTTTCGTCCTCGAAAAGAAATGACATACGAGGAAAACAAACACAAGCTACCCATTTGCCACCCGGCAAGCCACAACACCCAAATGGGTCATACTCCGCGCACAGCACATAACAGCACATAACAAGGTACCACCATAATCCATAACCACAATAATGCATATAACACATATCCGCATGTCACAAATACACATCTCAAAACACATCACAAATATGAACACATGTCTAAAAGACAATACAAATACACCAAATCGTACACAACTAATACAAGAAAACACATCACTATCCCTTGGCCAACAGCCACCTCCCACGCTTAAGATTGTTCGTCCTCGAACAATTCTGAGTGCTGCTCGCGCATCACGGACTCACGTTCCCATGTCTCCTCCTCAATGCCACGGTGCTGCCACAGCACACGAACCAAAGGAATAGCACGACCATGCAAAAGCTTCTCTCGCCGATCTAGGATACGGATAGGGGCCTCAACAACGGACATGTCATCCTCAATGTCTAAGGTCCCCCAAGCGATCACATGGGTGGGGTCAGGGTGATACTTCCGTAACTGGGACACATGAAACACGTTGTGCACTCGACTCAGCCGCGGTGGTAATGCTAACCGGTAGGCCACGGGCCCCACACAATCCAGAATTTCAAAAGGACCAATAAACCGGGGAGATAGCTTGGAACCTCGCCCAAACCGTTGGCCCGCATAAATTATGTCTGAAGGTTTTGCAGCAAGTGCACTGGTCAAGTAATAAAATGGAGTATTAAGACTCCGGTTGTCGAACCCACAGGGAGGTAGCTAATCTTGTTAAGCGCAAGACTAAGCTAACAAGTTGTTTTTATGTCTGGACAATTGATTTTTTTTTGTTGGACAAATAATGTAAACGAAAGATGATTAAATCAGAAAGTTGGCAAGCTATTGGTATAGAAATTTCAGTGATTAAGGATCTAGGGTCACAATGTTTACCACCCAATCGATTGTAATAGTCTAGTTATGGCTTTTGTTCTTGATTGATGTTCTAGTTCACGTTCATGTTGATTATCTCCTACCTATCTTACATTTGGTCCATGCTAAGATAGATTTAAGGCTTTTATCCCATTTGGTCCATGTGAATAAAAGTGATCAAGGTAGATAAACAATCTAATAGTTGTAGACTTGGTCCATCATGCAATATTAAATCTAATTCACTAGTGTTCCACCCTAGACAAGGGCTAAGATTACCTAATTATGCATAAACTAGACATTTCCATTCAAGCAAGTGAATTAAACAAGAACTGAATTCTATTTTATTGAACAACCATAACCAAACTGACTACAATTTATTGGGGGCTACATTGCTCCCCTAGACTAACAAGACTACTCCATAATCATGACAAAAACAATAACAATCACAGGAAAGAACATGATTACGACACCAGGACAATAAAGGAAGACCCCAAGATGAACCAGGACTCCAGCCTCCAAAGACTCCGGCGTCTGCTGCCCAAACTCACTCCTTGCCAAGGATAATCCGATCTTTTAGCAATGGCTATAGCTCTTTTCAGAACTCAGATCAGTTTCTCCCACTCAAGATGATTTACAATGCCTCCAAAGACCCCTATTTATAGGATTTAGTGGGCCAAATTAGGGTTACAAAAGGTATGCCCTAAATATAAATGTGGTCGCAGCCAAAACGACGTCGTTTTGGTTAGTGACACTAATCGACGTTCTAAGCGAAATAAAACTCAAACTACACCAAATTTGACCCCAGTTCTTTAGAGGAAAATGATTAAAACAACAAAACACATCATTTGGAGCGCAAAAATGCTTGCACGTGGGAATGCACGTGAGAAGACCCTTTTCACGTGCAGCTCCAATTTGACTCAAATTTGCTCCAAAGCTTCCTCTTGAGTTGTAGAAGGCATCCATGCAATAAAATCCTTGCACGTGAGAATGCACATGAGAAGGCTTTTCACGTGCACCTTGATTTTGCCTTCATTTTGCTTCCATCTTCTTCCTATAGCTTCCTTGTGAGTTGATGGAGTGATCTAGCCAAAGTGTGTGGGAAAAGGTTGCTCCAAAACCTGCCAAAAACACTCAAAAAGTACCACTATACACCAAACAGGGTCTTCCTAGGGGTTAGAGCAAATATGTGGAAAATAACATGCATATAGGTACAAAACACACGCTAAAACACCCTATATAAGGCATAGGATAACGGCATAAATGCACGTTATCAAATTCCCCCATACTTGAACCTTTGCTTGTCCTCAAGCAAAAAGAAATAAACACACAGTCAAACGGAAAAGAACGAATGAACTAACAAACAAGAGAGGCATGGTTTCCCAAGGCATACAATTCTATCATGATGAAGTAGACATTCCAATAGCTAAAAATGAATCATAAGTTAATCAAAACATGCCCTTACTATCAAGTCCAACAACCATGTAATATCGTTACAAACAGTTCAGATAGAAGCAAACATGCCAGGATAAAATGAACTTAGCTCCCCCTAAAAGTCCTCACGAAGGTTAGAGCAGCCTTACTCAACTATAACTGTCTTTGCTCTCCTCTCAGGCCCTACTATCAATGCCTAACAACTAAGGGTTTACTCTTACACCCACTACTAGCTATTGATTAAGTTTTTGCCAAGTAAACATGAGAGATCCCCATTGTGCTCGTCAAAGAAAACACACACGCTATTCTACGTACTGATAAACACCAGGAGCTAAAGATTTAAGCTCACATTTGTGACACAAATTGCATAGCAAAACAGCTTAGCCATTATGGCTGCAACACGAAAACAAAAACACATATAAACAGTAAGCCATTGTGGCTTTTATTCGGGCAAACACTTTTTTTTCTGTTTCTATTTTTTTTTTTTAGTAATAACCTTACAAGGTTGCATTTTATGCTCTCCCTTGATGGATTATTCACTCTGCTATTGTCCTCACACAAGCCCTTTAGTTTTTTGTTTTTTTTTAAACAGGAACGGAGATGAAATACTGGAATCACTAACATCATACACCGAACACTGAGCACAAACAGGTACTTCTTATGCCTAAGTAACTCCAACTATTAAATAGCTAGTAATGAATATTAAGAGCGAATCGGTAACCCAATAACCCATAAAATACACTCAAAGGCAAGATAATGGTGCTCTCAAAAAGTATATGCCTATTCTGCACTCAACTTCAGGGTTTACAAAGCTCATCCTAACATAACATGCTTAGCTTACTATTCAAATGTCAGCTCCAAAATCATGGTGATATCATTCAAAAAGTAAAGACATGCTCAACTAACTTATAACACACCTTAACAAGTGAAACATCTTTATCACAACAAGATACTAAGGTGGTCAGTATAGTCAACCAGAATTACACGCCTTTATAGCTATGCACCTCACAGGCAAAACATACAGTCACAACAAAACATAACAAAAATGAAAAACAAAACATGCATGCAAACAATCAAGCAACCGGTTCAAGGGAAATACCCCCCCACCATACTTAAACGAAGCGATGTCCTCAGAGCATGGGAAAAGGAAAAAAAGTAGAAAACCGTTACCGGTTGGTGGGAACACTATAGTAGAAGATAACATTGGCCACCATTCTTTTAAGACATGCAACAAAGTCAGCCGAGGTTTCTCCTGTGAGTGCCCAAGTATCCTTATGCTGTAACAGAGCTATCAAATAATAGAAGACAAAAATCCCACAACTGAATTGATCAGGTTATTGGGGAAGCTCCATTTCATTGAAGTGGACCAGAGGAAACTTGGATGTCAATAGCCCTTCTTTTTTGAGTGCGTTTTTAATTTTTTTCAAGAAACCATGGACAAGCTTCTTCTTGCGTGTGGAAAACCCATGGGCTTGGCTCGGGTCATAAAGGACAGCACGGCCCACAGTCAGGTCCAATTGCAAGAGTACAAAGTGTCGATCAAGGAGGACCGGTATAAGAACCTCATGGACCTGGTGCCAAGAGCGATGTCCTTCTGCTGCTCCATTCATCCGCCAGCGGAAGATATGTTCCTCTAACCGCTGCTCATAAATCTCACACAGCATGATAGAAGTGTACTGAGCCATAGGGTAGTTGTTGGGCTCGGCTTCCACCACGTGTCGCATCGTACGGCAGAATAAGTCAACGTCATTAAACGATAAAAACTCATCAGCTAGGATACGCTGCAAATAGGATGACGTGAAGACTTCTGAATCACGCGTAAAACGCGCTTGCAAGGTGTCTCCATAAGTAAACTGCTGAAAAGCAGCTGTGGCATCAGCAGTGGAGAGGGCCGGATAAAGATGAATATAGATGGGCTCCCCTAGGTTATCTTCCTGGGGAGCTTCGGATGATGCGCCAGACCACCATTGCAACGGTTAGATGAAGGGAACTAGGGCCTGTAAAGAGCGGGCCCCTGCTGGTGGTGTGAAATAAACCAGAACTGCTGGAGGGAAGGGTGGCGTGGTGTAGGGCGCTCCGCCTCTTGCGGATACTGTGGATACTCCGGTGTCTCTTCGCTATGTGCAGCGTGCTGCTGTACCGGAGGTGATGGTGCGTCAAATGCTCCACAGGAGGTGTAGGAGTTTTCTTCTTCTTCTTCTTCCCCAGGGCTTTCCAGATCTTACCAAGCAGCCCTTTGACTTCCTTCTGCTCCTTGAGGATGAGAGTTTAATTTTTCTTCAGTGGCCCAATCTCCTGAACGGTTTCCGCCTGTGCCTCTTGTAGTTGAGCAGTTTGCTTCCGTAAGTCTTCATAAGAAGTAGCAGGAGTTGGCTCCGGGGCTTCCCATGGTCGGGCAGATGGACGAGACGTTGCTTGTTGATCTTGAGTGATGTACTCGAACAGCTCATCCAGTTGAAGTCTTGTGATGTGGCCATTAGTGAAAGCCCAGTTAAGAACGTCAACTTCACTGATAACTTGGCCACTGATGCCTTGGAAGAAATTGTAGATTTCCTCCTTGTGAACATTGAACTGCATGTACGTGGCAATCAACTGGAAAATGTGCTGTCGGCGGGCATTCATGGGAGTGGAGGTGTCCCTAAACTGCTCCGTGGGTCGCTCCATATGCATGCTATGACGTGAAGGCTGTGGTGCGACGTGGATACTATCTCCCCATTTGCCCTTGTAGCTAACTCCTAAGGCACCCTCTGGATGGAGAACTCGTAACCGCAAGTTATCCGGGAAAACAGTGGGGACTACTTGAGCACTAAGATGACCATATTGATAGTGCAGAAGCATGCTAAGTAGTCGACCATATAAGCATTTATGAATGTCCCGTTTCCACAATTTAAAAATTTCCGCAGCCCAACCAATGTGTAACTGACGATCGATGCAAAACATAAACTCCAAATGGGATTTAGGGACTGAGTCTACGCCACTAGTTTGTAACAGTAAGCACCTCCCTACTAAATTGGCAAGGCAACGGTATTTCCCGTGAAATCCGTTTTTAGTAAATTGCCGACGTTTCCCAAATTCCTTATTATACTGTAAAGCTCTACCATATTCTCCTAAGGTCAATGCAGGCTTTGCGTGCATGGGATTTGGCAGATCAAAGCAATCTCTCAACATAGCAGGGGAAATAGATATTAAGACACCTTGAACCTCCCCAATTATCTCATCATCTTCCTCATTAACATAGACTGAATTATAAAAGTCTAACATGGCAGGGTAATACAAATCACTGCGAGCGCATACTAACCTTCTCAGTCCCAACGCCTGCAGCTTGGTCATAACTTTTTCAGTCCAGTCAAGGGTGGAGGACTCCAGGATCTCCCAATCAAGCACATTCCCCACGAAGATGGTGTCGGCGTCTCTTAATGCCGAAGGCATAGAGGTGGCAGAGGCTTCAGGACTGCCTTCTCCTTGGCGGGCTCTCCTTGTGTGCACCATGACTAATCAGAGAAGAATTTTGCTCTCAGCAAGAAAGGAGAAGAAGGTATGAGATGTGAGTTTGAAGCTTGGAACTCATCCCTATTTATAGTGATTCGCCACAAGGGAAAAAGACGAAAATAACCCTCTTAAAGTGCTCCATCATTTTCACGTGCAGACCAAAGAAGACTCTAGAAGATGCCAGCTAGCGCCCACCGAAATTTCAGACTGATTGGCCAAAGGTAGGTGTGCACGTGAAAAGTGTGTTTTCACGGGCAGAGCTTGGATGACTCTAGACACTGCCAGCTGTCGTCCACCAAAATTTTAGATCGAAAAGACGCGTCTATCCCTGTGCACGCGAAAAGTGTTTTCACGGGCAGGTCTCAGAAGGGTCTAGAAGATGCCAGTTGCCTTTGTGCAAAATTTCAGATCGATTGGACCATTCTACCCTTGTGCACGCGAAAAGCCTTTTCACGGGCAGGGCCTTTTTTGACCAAATTTCACCTGTAGATCACGGATGAACTGTAGATTCATTATAGATGTGAACGTGACATACTGCTTCTCACGGGCAAGCTGGTTGACACCCTAAATGAAGCCCAATGTTGTTGAAATTTGACAGACTAGTAGCCCATCTCCCAAGGACAAAAACGTGTCAGTTAGTGGGCCCAAAATACCATCATATAATCCATAACTTCATCTCCTTGGTTTAGCAATAGAGTGGAGTGGGCCCCTCTAATTTAACTCAACTGGCCGTGGATGTGGGCCTTAGAAAAGTTATCTAAAGTTCTGATACACAGGCCCAAGTAAGCCCAAGCAGACATAAGTTCCATCAAGAAATATGGGCCTAGGCCCTGGTTCAAATGCTGCAAATAAAATTAAAACAAAGCAGATATGCACTCCCTACAGACTATGGGTTAAAGCACACAATAACAATATCCCAATAAAATAAAATAAAATGAAAAGGAAGAGAAATCACCATGGGTTGCCTCCCATGAAGCGCTGAGTTTAGGTCTTTAGCTTGACCGTCCCCGCTATCAAGTTGTGCTCAGAGTGAAATGATCAACCTCCTTAACATGGTCCTGCAGGTAGTATGGCTTCACACGTTGACCATTTACTTTGAATATTTGTCCAGAGGTTGATTGGAGTTCAACACTGCCATATGGAAAAACCTTTGCAACAGTGAAAGGCCCTATCCATTTAGATCGCAGCTTCCCAGGGAAGAGTTTAAGTCTGGAATTAAAGAGAAGCACCTTCTGCCCTGGTTCAACAGTAGAGGGGCTAATCTTCTTATCATGTCTGAGCTTAGACCTCTCCTTGTACAGCTTCGCACTCTCATGGGCATTGAAGCGAAATTCCTCCAACTCATTTAGTTGGTGCAATCGTAGTTCAGTAACAACATTGGGATCCATATTAAGCTTTTTAACTGCCCAAAATGCCTTGTGTTCCAATTCAACAGGCAAGTGGCAGGCCTTTCCGTATAGTAGACGATAAGGAGACATTCCAATGTGCGTTTTGAATGCTGTGCGATAAGCCCACAACGCCTCATCGAGTTTTAGAGCCCAATCTTTTCAGTTGCCTCCCACTGTCTTTTCCAAAATATGCTTGATCTCACGGTTGGAAACTTCAGCTTGACCGTTTGCTTGTGGATGATAGGCTAAGGTGCGCCTATGTTGAACTCCATATTTGTTTTAGAGCTTGTCGAAAAGTTTATTGCAGAAGTGACTCCCTTCATCGCTGATAATCGCTCTAGGTGTTCCAAACCGGCTGAATATGTTGCGGCGAAGGAACTTGGTAACCACTTGAGCATCATTCTTCCTAGTGGGTATAGCTTCAACCCACTTTGAGAGGTAGTCAACAGCCAGAAGGATGTAAGAAAATCCATCTGATGGTGGGAAAGGTCCCATGAAATCGATTCCCCATATGTCAAAAGTTCGACTGGCATAATGCCAGTTTGGGGCATCTCTTGCTTCCTTGTAATCCCTCCTGTTCGTTGACACTGATCACATGACTTAACAAAGGTGTATGTGTCTGTGAACATGGTTGGCCAGTAAAACCCGCTTTGTAGGATCTTTGCCACCATTCTCTTGTAAGGACCCGTACCTTGAGTTAGTCAGTTTTGCCTCCTAAGTAGAGTTTTTCTAGATTTTGACCTAGTAAATGGACTCCAATGAATTCACGTGCAAAAGGAAAGATGCTTAGAATGGTGTCCTCTATCTACCACAGAAGTTTCAGGCCAAATGGACATGTATGTGAGGTGCACGTGATATGGGTCCAATTCACGTGCAAGTGTGGTTGTCTTCTAAATGATGCAAGGAGGCTAGGGGTGAAGTTTGAGAGCATTTGGAGTGCATATGGAGTTGCACGTGAATTGGGGAATTCACGTGCAAATTGGCGTGCAGGCATATTTTTGCATGGTTCCCTTGGTTTTGACATTCTAAGGAACTTTCTCCAAAGGACCATGTTGAAATTCTGAGTATTTTGGCCTATATGGGTGCGGAAAGGTGCTAACTTGTGTGATCAAAACTACGTCGTTTTGATCCTGGGTTTCACTTAATCAAAACTACGTCGTTTTGATAGTGGAAGGCCTATATAAGGATGAGGAGACTCCTTGTTCTGGGGGTTAGGGGTTTTTCACCCACTGCGGCCGTCGTGGAGAGAGAGAGCTAGAGAGAGGGAAAGGGGGGAGAACTGCTGGTTCTTTGCCGGAGCATCTTGCGTGGGGAGGACGGCATCTAACGCGGGAGCAAGGAGGATCTTCATTAAGGTAGGGGTTCTGTTTTCTTATACCCGATCCGGGGTTAGGCCCTGTGGTGAATTACCCGTTGGATATTGTCCTTGTTATCATACTATTTATATGTAAATTCATATAGGTGTGATCTCCTATATGAATGTTGGCCTTCAATGGCGTGTTGTTTGGCTATATGTATATATGCCTGCCAAGTGTTTGACATAATGCCCTGTGAGGTCGTGCATGTTATGTATTTGAGATAATGCCTGTGAGGTCGTGCATGATATGTGTTTGAGGTAATGCCTTGTGAGGCCACGCACGTCCAGTGTGTTAGATTATGCTCCGTGTGGCTGGGTTTATAAGCTTGTGGATATATGCATGCTAAGTGTTCGATGTTATTCCTGTGTGACTAAGCATACTAAGTGTTTGATGTTATGCCTGGTATGGCCATGTGTGCTTTGCGTGTTTGCTTGTACACCCGGTGGTCGTGGAAGCCCGGGACTGTTTTGTGGAACCCGATGGCCGTGGAAGCCCGGGACTGTTTTGTGGAACCCGGTGGTTGTGGAAGCCCGGGACTCGTTTTGTGGAACCCGGTGGCTGTGGAAGCCCGGGACTGTTCTTGAAACCCGGTGGTTGTGGAAGCCTGGGAGTGTTTATGTACCAGCCCATGTATGATTGTGTTTCTTTGTTATAGCCTGTAACTATATCTGGTGGAATAATTGTATCACGACACAGCACTTGTACACAAGGCATGTAGATATTAGGTGCATGGGATGGGTTGGGGAGACATGATCCCTACTGAGCTGTGGTTGCTCACCCCTCCTACCATGTTGTTTTCTTTACAGGAACCTACGGGCGTTAGGTGGGACCCCAAGGTGGAAGACCTTATCTATTTTATTGTTTATGTTATTTTATTATGGGAATCGATGTAACCCCAATGGGGATGGATTGAAAAGAAGACCTTGTATTAAAGACCGATTTGGTTTGTGGGACGCTTGATGGACTTTATTTTTCTTGAATGTGTTGTGAATGTTTAAAATATTCAGTTCTTGGTTTGTAACCTAACCCCTTTGCCCTCCGTGTGGGTAAAAGGGGAGTCACGTACCGGTTTCCTCGGGTTGGAAATCCGGGGCGTGACAATATGGTATCAGAGCATGGTCTAGTTGGCCTAGGGTAGTGGGCGGACTTGGTTATCTTGAGTCCTTTGGAGGAGCCTGGAGGGACATGCCTGATCAACATGGTCCTCTTTGAGCCTCCAAGGTGTACTTAGGGTAGTCCGGTCTTGTGGTAGGATTTGCATGCATTGGCATTAGGGCACTAGTTGCATTTGTTGTCATGTGTGAAGGATGTGCATAACATGATTATGTGTGAATCGTGCAACTCGAATATTCTTGGAATGCCTTGGGTATGACTACAATGTGGACTGTGCTGTGTGCAATATTGATTGATGCAATGGTTAAAATGTGTGTAATGCCATGTATGGCTTGACTTGATAATGAGGTAGAGGTAGTCAACTTGTTAGTAGTCAAACGCGTTTTGACGTTTGTGCATCTTACTTCATGTAGTAAGAATGCCACCGAGGAGAGTGACACGTGCGTCCGGGGCAATGGTCGATGAGTCATCCGCCCATGAGGGTCCGGGTGCGGGACCATCTCGTTGGAGGGCATGCGTTGTTACCGGCACGCCTACCGAAGGCATCCAGCTGGAGGTACGAGAGCTACGGGAGGGACTCCGGCAGGACGTTCGGGAGGAGGTGCGCCGTGAGATGGCAAAGACACGCGGTGGTGCCACCACCACCACCACCGCAGGGAGAGCCGCCTCGTGAGCGTGAGAGTTCGCTGGGTAGTGTACCGACCCGTGCAGAGGATGACGTGGTGACACGGTTCCGAAAGGAACAACCTCCGCGATTTAAGGGGGGAGAAGACCCTGTGGTAGCTGAGCAGTGGTTGAGGCAGATTGAGCATGTGTTCTCCTTTCTCCCTGCCCAGGGAGGAGGATAAGGTGCGACCGGCAATTCGGCACTGGAGGGGGGATGCTTTGGAGTGGTGGACGAGTGTTGCGGGGAGCCGTGCAGTGCAACTCATGTTTTGGGAGGAATTCTTGCAACTCTTCCATGATGAGTTCTTCCCGGAATCAGTGAGATGGCAGAAGAGGGAGGAATTTGGCAGCCTGAAGCAAGGATCAAAGACGGTGCCCGAGTATGAGCGGGAGTTCCGGAGCCTGAGTAGGTTTGCCCCCGAGACAGTGGCAAAGGAGGACCCGAAGGCCCACAAGTTCACTCTGGGTCTTCGGCCAGCCCTTAGGGAGAGGGTGGCAATTCTACGCTTGAGGACTTATGCTGAGGCTGTGGAGACGGCCCGTATAGCTGAGAGAGAGCTGGATGGTGGGAGGCAGGCCCATCAGGGTCGCCAGTTGCAGAGTGGGCCTGATCGAGATGCAGGGTCCAAGAGGCTCAAGACGGAGGAGAGGGATAGCAGTTCCTTCCGCAGCAGGGGACAGACATTGGTGAACCCAGGGAGGTCTAGTTTTGGCGGTGGCAGACAGGGCGGTCCAGCAGGGGGTCTCCCCAGCGGTTGTTACTGCTGTGGGGAGCAAGGCCACTTGAGAAAGGAGTGTCCAAAGAGGGACTGGAAATGACATAGATGTGGACGAGAGGGCCATCTCGAGCCGGGTTTGCCGGAGTGGCAACAGGGGAGTTGGAGGCATGACATCCAAGACAAGGAGTGATGCCGGTTTTCGTGCACCAGGAGAGAGACCAGCTCGTCGGTGGCCGGCTAGTCAGGCAGATCGAATCGGACCCGACCTCGGGGGAGGCCGGAGCGGCAAGCAGACCAGGCCGGGAGGCAGCCTTGGTGGGAAGCGCCCAAGTGAGTGAGCCGACCGGTGGCACGGGCCAAGGGAGGGTGTTTGCGCCTGGAGGCGACGTACCCGGAGGAGGCCGAGCTACCACCCCCACCACCGAGGGTGGAGCAGGACCATCGGTGGTTAGAGGTACCCTCTTGATCTCCCGTACCTTAGCTCTCGTTCTTTTCGATACGGGTGCATCATGTTCGTTTGTTGCCGAGCTTGTAATAGACGGCTTGGGGTTAGCTTGTGTGGAGGCCACGAGGCCCCTAGTTGTGGAGTCTCCGGTAGGAGGCATGATTGAAGTACGGCGAGTGTGTCGTGGACCGTGTGTTAACCATAGGCGAGGTGGAGTTGAGTTTTGACTTGCATGTGATGCCTTTGAGAACGTTTGACCTAATCTTGGGTATGGATTGGCTTATGGCTTTCCAGGCCAAGATAGATTGTTATCGGCGGCGTGTGACCTTTGTGACACCCGCAGGGACCTCTTGCACCCCTGCAGGGGGGAGTGGGATTGTGAGGCGAGTCGGGCCGGGCCAGTGTTGGACCGGTGGGGTGCCATTACCCACAGGTTAGTAGCCCGACCTTGCCGAGGAGGGTAAGGTGGAAAGGAGGGTGTGGCCCGTTGTTGTGGACCAATTTCGGGATGTTTTTCCCGAGCGGTTGAGGAGTTTGCCACCTAAGAGGAGTGTGGAGTTCACCATTGAGTTGGTGCCTGGGGACGGGTCCGATTTCCCGGGTAGCGTATCGTATGGGGCCAGGCGAGTCGAGGGAGCTTCAGAGGCAAATCGAGGAGTTGGTGGGTCGGGGGTATATCGGACCGAGTACCTCACCTTGGGGTGCTCCGGTGCTCTTTGCGAAGAAGGCCGATGGTACACTACGTCTCGCATCGACTACAGGAAGTCGAATTCGGTGACGGTGAAGAACAAATACCCGTTGCCACGGATAGATGACCTGTTTGACCAATTGAGTGGGGCCCAGTGGTTTTCCAAAATAGATTTACGGTCGGGGTATCACCGGCTCGGGGTTAGGGAGGAGGACATCCCTAAGACGGCTTTTCGGTGCGGTATGGGCATTATGAGTGGGTAGTGATGCCTTTCGGGCTCACTAATGCGTCGGCGGTGTTCATGCATTTGATGAACCAAGTCTTTGCCCCATACTTAGACTCGTTCGTGGTGGTGTTTATCGACGATATCTTGGTGTATTCCAAGACCGAGAGGGAGCATGTGGAGCACTTGGCAACAGGTGTTACAAACCTTGAGGGACCAGCACTGTTTGCTAAGTTTAGCAAGTGTGAGTTTTGGCGGCAGGAGGTTCACTTTCTTGGCCATGTGGTGTCACTGAGGGAGTTAGGGTGGACCCAGCCAAGATTGAGGCCGTGGCATCGTGGGCGAGGCCAACCAACGTTTTTGAGATCCGTAGTTTTCTTGGTTTGGCGGGGTACTATCGTCGTTTTGTAGAAGGGTTCTCCCGTTTGGCGGCCCCTATGACGACGTTGACTCGGAAGGGCGTGAAGTTTGATTGGACCGACAAGTGTCGGCAGGCGTTTGAGACTCTCAAAACCCGTTTGACCACCGCACCTGTGTTGAGGTTGCCTAGGGAGGATATCCCATATGAGGTATACCGTGATGCGTCCAGGGTTGGTTTGGGGTGTGTGCTTATGCAGGAGCACGGTGTGGTAGCTTATGGGTCGAGGCGGTGAAGCCTCATGAGCAGAATTATCCTACTCATGACCTTGAGTTAGGCTGCTGTCATCTTCGCCCTGAAGAGTTGGCAGCACTACCTCTGGGGGAAAAGTTTGCGGTGTTCTCGGATCACAAGAGCCTTCAGGACATCTTTACTCGAAGGACTTGAATTTGAGGCAAAGGAGATGGGTGGAGTATTTGCGGACCTTTGACTTTACTCTTGCCTATACCCCGGGCAAGGGTAATGTTGTGGCCGATGCATTGAGCAAAAAAGGGAAAGCTGAGGTGGCCGTGAGAGAGTGGAAGCCGATGGAGCGATTGGCGACGTTGCCAGGGCAGCCGTTGTTCGTGATGGTGGGACAGTCCCGAGTCCTTTGGTGGTAGTGCTTGAGTTGTACCAGCGCGTCCGGGAGGAACACCGGGTGACATTGAGTGCGAGGTTCTCCGTGCCCGTATTGAGGCCGGGGAGCTATCCGGGGACCGGACAGAGGGTCCCGAGCATGAGTTGTCATTTCAGGGGCGGTTGGTAGTGGCTTCTTCTCTCAGGGATGAGGTGATGAGGGCGTTTCACCAATCTAGAGTTCGTTGTGCATCCAGGGGGGTACGAAGATGTACCATGCGCTTCGCGGACATTTTTGGTGGCCTGGGATGAAACGCGATGTAGCTGCCTTTGTTTCGCGGTGCCTCACGTGTCGCCAGGTGAAGGCCGAGCATCGCGGCCGGCGGGCATGTTACGCCCTTGCCCATAGCAGAGTGGAAGTGGGACCATATCGCGATGGATTTTTTGATCGGTCTTCCACCCACCACCGGGAGGAAGGATATGATTTGGGTGATTGTGGATCGACTCACAAAGTCGGCCCATTTCCTTGTGTTCGCGAGCGGGACTCTATTGGGACCTTGAGTCACTGTACATGAACGAGATTGTGAGACTGCATGGAGTACCATCATCGGTTGTCTCAGACCGGGATTCGAGGTTCACTTCCCGTTTTTGGGCAGGTTTGCAGGAGGCTATGGGGACCAAGCTTCACCTGAGTACAGCCTTTCACCCTAAGACTGACGGCCAGACAGAGAGGACGAATCAGACGTTGGAGGACATGTTACGGGCCTGTATGTTAGATTTCGGGGGTTCGTGGGCAACTCACCTTCCTTTGGTGGAGTTTGCCTACAACAACAGTTATCAGGCATCCATTGGGATGGCTCCTTTTGAGGCGTTGTACGGACGGCCGTGTCGGTCACCTTTGTGTTGGACCGAGGTGGGGGAGACAGCTCTCTTGGGGCCACAGTTGGTTCAAGAGGCTACTGAGAAGGTCAAGTTGATTCCTCAGCGTTTGTTGTCAGCTCAGAGTCGGCAGAAATCTTATGTGGATTAGCGATGGCGACCTTTGGAGTTTTCTGTTGGTGATCATGTGTTCCTTCGTGTCTCTCCACGTCGTGGACATCGACAGTTTGGGCGAGGTTCCAAGCTATCTCCGCGGTTTATTGGTCCTTTTGCGATTCTGGATCGTGTAGGGCCTGTGGCCTACCGGTTAGCGTTACCACCGCGGCTGAGTCGAGTGCACAACGTGTTTCACGTGTCCCAGTTGATGAAGTATCACCCTGACCCCACTCATGTGATTGATTGGGGGACGTTGGACATTGAGGATGACATGTCCGTCATTGAGGCCCCTATCCGTATCCTAGATCGGCGAGAGAAGCTTTTGCGTGGTCGTGCTATTCCTTTGGTTCGCGTGCTGTGGCAGCACCGTGGCATTGAGGAGGAGACATGGGAACGTGAGTCCGTGATGCGTGAGCAGCACCCAGACTTGTTCGAGGACGAACAATCTTAAGCGTGGGAGGTGGCTGTTGGGCAAGGGATGGATAGTGATGTTTTCTTGTGATGTGTTTTCTTGTATTAGTGGATGTATTTGTATTGTCTTTTAAAGACATGTGTTCTTATTTGTGATGTGCCTTGAGATGTGTATTCGTGCCATGTGGACATGTGTTATGTGCATTATTGTGGTTATGGATTATGGTGGTACTTGTTATGTCTTTGTTGTCTTGTGTGTGGTGTATGACCCATTTGGGTGTTGTGGCTCACCGTGTGGCAAATGGGTAGCTTGTGTTTGTTTTCCTCTTATGTCATTTCTTTTCGAGGACGAAAAGTCTTAAGGGGGAGAGGATGTAAGGACCCGTACCTTGAGTTAGTCAGTTTTCCCTCCTGAGTAGAGTTTTTCTAGATTTTGACCTAGTAAATGGACTCCAATGAATTCACGTGCAAAAGGAAAGATGCTTAAAATGGTGTCCTCTATCTACCACAGAAGTTTCAGGCCAAATGGACATGTATGTGAGGTGCACGTGATATGGGTCCAATTCACGTGCAAGTGTGGTTGTCTTCTAAATGATGCAAGGAGGCTAGGGGTGAAGTTTGAGAGCATTTGGAGTGCATATGGAGTTGCACGTGAATTGGGGAATTCATGTGCAAATTGGCGTGCAGGCATATTTTTGCATGGTTCCTTTGGTTTTGACATTCTAAGGAACTTTCTCCAAAGGACCATGTTAAAATTCTGAGTATTTTGGCCTATATGGGTGCGGAAAGGTGCTAACTTGTGTGATCAAAACTACGTCGTTTTGATCCTGGGTTTCACTTAATCAAAACTACGTCGTTTTGATAGTGGAAGGCCTATATAAGGATGAGGAGACTCCTTGTTCTGGGGTTAGGGGTTTTTCAGCCACTGCAGCCGTCGTGGAGAGAGAGAGAGCTAGAGAGAGGGAAAGGGGGGAGAACCGCTGGTTCTTTGCCTGGAGCATCTTGCGTGGGGAGGACGGCATCTAACGCGGGAGCAAGGAGGATCTTCATTAAGGTAGGGGTTCTGTTTTCTTATACCTGATCCGGGGTTAGGCCCTGTGGTGAATTACCCGTTGGATATTGTCCTTGTTATCATACTATTTATATGTAAATTCATATAGGTGTGATCTCCTATATGAATGTTGGCCTTCAATGGCGTGTTGTTTGGATATATGTATATATGCCTGCCAAGTGTTTGACATAATGCCTGTGAGGCTGTGCATGTTATGTATTTGAGATAATGCCCGTGAGGTCGTGCATGATATGTGTTTGAGGTAATGCCTGTGAGGCCACGCACGTCCAGTGTGTTAGATTATGTCTGTGTGGCTGGGTTTATAAGTTTGTGGATATATGCATGCTAAGTGTTCGATGTTATTCCTGTGTGACTAAGCATACTAAGTGTTTGATGTTATGCCTGTATGGCCATGTGTGCTGCGTGTTTGCTTGTACACCCGGTGGCTGTGGAAGCCCGGGACTGTTTTGTGGAACCCGGTGGCTGTGGAAGCCCGAGACTGTTTTGTGGAACCCGGTGGCTGTGGAAGCCCGGGACTGTTCTTGAAACCCGGTGGCTGTGGAAGCCCGGGAGTGTTTATGTACCAGCCCATGTATGATTGTGTTTGCTGTTATAGCCTGTAACTATATCTGGTGGAATAATTGTATCACGACACAACACTTGTACACAAGGCATGTAGATATTAGGTGCATGGGATGGGTTGGGGAGACATGATCCCTACTGAGCTGTGGTTGCTCACCCCTCCTACCATGTTGTTTTCTTTACAGGAACCTACAGGCGTTAGGTGGGACCCCAAGGTGGAAGACCTTATCTATTTTATTGTTTATGTTATTTTATTATGGGAACTGATGTAACCCCAATGGGGATGGATTGAAAAGAAGACTTTGTATTAAAGACTGATTTGGTTTGTGGACTGCTTGATGGACTTTATTTTTCTTGAATGTGTTGTGAATGTTTAAAATATTCAGTTCTTGGTTTGTAACCTAACCCCTTTGCCCTCCGTGTGGGTAAAAGGGGAGTCACGTACCGGTTTCCTCGGGTTGGAAATCCGGGGCGTGACATCTCTGCACTCCTAAATGGCCAGCATAGTCAGATGAATGACAATGCTTCAGTATGCTGTCCACTTCGTCTTCTGGCACACATTTTCTGATGATCTGATCAGCACATTGCCTGTATAGAATAGGCTCATCCCAAATGTATCTTCTTGCATTAAAGAGGAACCTCTTCTTTTCCTGATAAGTAAACTCTGTAGGTACATAGTCACATGCATGGTAGTTCACTATATCAGCAAACCATGGCGTCTTTGCGTCAGCTACAAAGAGCTGCTCATCAGGGAAGGTGTCAGAAATAGTAGCACCTTGAGTACTACCTTCCCTTAGCTCCAGCCTTGACAAATGGTCTGCCACAGTGTTGGAAGTCCCCTTCAAGTCTTTAATCTCCAAATCAAACTCTTGGAGTAACAAAACCCATCTGATCAACCTGGGTTTCGCATCCTTCTTGCTGAACAAGTATCTCAAGGCAGCGTGGTCAGTATAGACAATGACCTTAGTGCCCAAAAGATATGACCAAAACTTATCACACGCAAATACCACAGCAAGTAACTCTTTCTTTGTAGTGGTGTAATTGAGCTGGGCCTCATTGAGTGTGCGACTGGCATAATATATTACCCTGAAAACTTTGTCCCGTTTCTGCCCAAGCACCGCTCCGACTGCAAAGTCACTCGCATCACACATCAGCTCAAAGGGTTATGACCAGTCTAGAGCTACTATCACCGGTGCTGAACTGAGCTTCTCTTTCAGCACTGTAAAGGCCTGAAGGCAGTCTTCCGAAAATATGAAAGGAATATCCTTCTCTAAAAGCATGCTTAGGGGCTTGGCAATTTTTGAGAAATCTTTGATGAACCGCCGATAAAACCCTGCATGACCCAGAAAGCTCCGGATGCCTTTCACATTAGTGGGAGGAGGTAGACTCTCAATGGTGGAGATCTTTGCTCTATCTACTTCCAAGCCAGCTGTGGACACTCTATGCCCAAGGACGACTCCTTCCTTGACCATGAAGTGACACTTCTCCCAGTTCAAGACCAGGTCCTTTTCCTTGCATCGGACTAACACGGTTTCCAGATTTCTGAGGCAGATGGAAAAAGTTGAACCAAATACCGAGAAGTCATCCATAAAGACTTCCATAATGTCCTCCACCAACCCTTGAAAAATGGCCATCATACACCTCTGGAAGGTAGCAGGTGCGTTGCAGAGACCAAATGGCATACGCCTGAAAGCATACGTGCCAAAAGGGCACGTGAATGTAGTCTTCTCTTGATCCTCCGGGGCAACTGCTATCTGGTTGTATCCAGAAAACAATAATACGGGTAGCCAGCTAACCGATCTAGCATTTGATTAATGAAAGGTAAAGGAAAGTGGTCCTTATGCGTGGCTTTATTCAGCTTGCGGTAATCAATGCACACGCGCCACCCGGTCACTGTGCGGGTCTACCTCCGCAAAATCCACCTGCTGCAATTCGTGATCCAAGCTTTCAATGATCAAGCTCTCTTCGAAGTAGCTGTCCACGAATTCAGCAATCTGATCAATCCAATAACAGCTGGAATGATCATTTGCCTTGCGCATCGAACGCTCCATGTTGAACACCACTGCGTCTTCATCCACGCGCAGCGTCAACTCCCCTTAGTTTACATCGATCAAGGCCCTTCCAGTACTCAGGAATGGCCTTCCAAGAATCAATTGGACTCCTTTATCTTCTTCCATTTCCAATACAATAAAATCCACTGGGAAGATAAAGCGATCCACCTTGATTAAAACATCTTCAATAATGCCCGTCGGCTTTCCTATCGATTGATCAGCAAATTGGAAAGATATGGAAGTGGGCTTTATTCCAGTCAAGCCCAGTCGCCGATAGATGGACATTGGCATCAGATTTATACTCGCCCTAAATCACATAGGGCTTGCTCCAATTGCGAGGTGCCAATGGTACAGGTCAGAGTGAAACTACCCGGATCTTTAAGCTTGGGTGGTAGCTTGTGCTGCACCACTGCACTAATGTCATTTGTGAGAGCCACTATCTCACAATCAGTGTAGCTTCTCCTCTTGGACAGTAGATCCTTTAAAAATATGACATATCCAGGCATCTGTTCCAAGGCTCCTATGAATGGGATGTTTACCTCCAGCTTTTTGAATACATCTATGAATTTCTGGAACTGAGCATCTAATTTTTGTTTCCTCAGCCTTTGAGGATACGGCATAGGAGGTTTATACGGAACGGGAGAGCTAACTTCAGGCTGACGGATTGTCGGTTGACTACTCCCCACCTTTTCCTTCTGGTCCTTACGTTGCTCAGCATCTCCTTCTTTAGCTTCCTCCTGGGCATGCTGTTCCGACTCCTCCTTGGTTGGCTCGATTTTCTTCTCTCCAGCTGGTAGTTCTTTCCCACTTCTAAGCATTATAGCTTTGCATTGCTCCCTTGGGTTGACCTCCGTATTGCTAGGAAAAGTGTTTGATGAAGATGGCCTAACTGCATTTGCTAGCTGGCCAATTTGCTGCTCTATATTCTTCATGGCAGCCCCAAGATCCTGGACAGAAGTGGTAAGGGACTCAATCCTCGTCTCCCCCTTACTCATTCTGTCAGTTGCTTGCTTAGCAAATTGATAAAAGAAGTTCCGCATCTCTTCATCCTTTGCCTTCTATTTGTCTTCCTCCTTCTGTTGAGGCATCTTCTGGAACCCAGGAGGAAGTTGTGGCCGAGAATGTTCTCCATCTTGTGTTGCTCCATAGAGAGAGACCTTATTCTGCCTTGGCCATAAGTAAGGCTGTTGTTGAAATTAGTGAGGTCCTCCTTGATTCTGGAAGTTGTTGGGCTGAGGAGGATTCTGGTACTGGTATGGATTCTGAAATTGTCGCTGAAATCCTCCACCTCGATTCCCAACATATTGGGCTTCTTCATATAGATGGGCTGCGCAGCGCTTCGAGAATCGCCTTTGGTTGTTCAGTTCTGCCCTCCATACGAACAGCCATTACTGACATTTGCTCTGTCAGTAACTCCATCTTCCTTGTCAACTCATCGAACTGAGTTGAATTTGATGAATTTGATACCGCAGCCACCGGCTCAGCTCTAGGGCGTCTGTCATTAGACCATTGACAGTTGGACAACACCATTCTCTCTATAAGCTCTACTGCTGCAGAAGGCTCCATCATCATGAATGCTCCTCCAGCGGCTGCATCTATCATGCTCCTTGTATTTGCGTGCAGACCTGCATAAAAAGATTCGACTTGTAACCATTCTGGCCTGCCATGATTAGGACACCTCCTAACCAAGTCTTTGAATCGCTCCCAGGCCTCGTATAGCGACTCATCACTATCTTGGGTGAATTGATTTATTTGGCTCCTTAAATGAATAACTCTTGTTGGTGGAAAGTACTTGGAGAGAAACTTCTCCACCATTTGGTCCCATAGTGTATGTATGCCGCCAGAGTAGGACTGGAACCAACTAAGAGCTTGGTCCTTCAAGGGAAAATGGGAAGAGTCGCAGCTTAATGGCGTCATCCGAGACTCCATTAATTTTGATGGTGTCGCAAATTTGCAAGAATCGCGCTAGATGGTTGTGTGGATCATCCAGCTGTCGGGCCTCGGAATGCATCTTGCCCAACCATTTGCAAGTAGCTCAGCTCACTCGAAGTTGTTTGCTTGGACCGGCACCCTTCTAATGCCCGACTACTCATCCGATAGTACAGGTCTAGCATAATCCATGAAGGTCCTCGGCTGATAACCACCTTGGCCGTTGTGTCCCTAATCTTCCCTTGCTCTGTTTTCAGCCATGATTTCTTCACACAAGGTATGTAAGCCTTCCAACTGCTGTTCAGCTGCAACTAATACCCTCTGAGCCCTTCGCTGCTCTCGCAACGTCCGTTCGATTTCGGGATCGTATGGTAATAACTCACCCCTGGTGTGACGCATACACAGAGGAATTTTCTCAAACACCTAGGGTGCACCCCTGCAACGTAGCAAAAACAAAAAGATACCAGGTAACACCGTACTAGCAAAATTACAAGAAAATAAAATTCCAGATCACAAATAAACTTAAGCACCTAATGTCACTTAGTCCTAACAACGTTTGGCTTGCCTTCCCGGCAACGGCGCCAAAAACTTGACCCGCATAAATTATGTCTGAAGGTTTTGCAGCAAGTGCACTGGTCAAGTAATAAAATGGAGTATTAAGACTCCGGTTGTCGAACCCACAGGGAGGTAGCTAATGCTGTTAAGCAGCAAGCACTAAGCTAACAAGTTGTTTTTATGTCTGGACAATTTTTTTTTTTGTTGGACAAATAATGTAAATGAAAGATGATTAAATCAGAAAGTTGGCAAGCTATTGGTATAGAAATTTCAGTGATTAAGGATCTAGGGTCACAATGTTTACCACCCAATCGATTGTAGTAGTCTGGTTATGGCTCTTGTTCTTGATTGATGTTCTAGTTCACGTTCATGTTGATTATCTCCTACCTATCTTACATTTGGTCCATGCTAAGATAGATTTAAGGCTTTTATCCCATTTGGTCCATGTGAATAAAAGTGATCAAGGTAGATAAACAATCTAATAGTTGCTGACTTGGTCCATCATGCAATATTAAATCTAATTCACTAGTGTTCCACCCTAGACAAGGGCTAAGATTACCTAATTATGCATAAACTAGGCATTTCCATTCAAGCAAGTGAATTAAACAAGAACTGAATTCTATTTTACTGAATAACCCTAACCAAACTGACTACAATTTATTGGGGGCTACATTGCTCCCCTAGACTAACAAGACTACTCCATAATCATGACAAAAACAATAACAATCACAGGAAAGAACAGGATTACAGTACCAGGACAATAAAGGAAGACCCCAAGATGAACCAGGACTCCAGCCTCCAAAGACTCCGGCGTCTGCTGCCCAAACTCACTCCTTGCCAAGGACAATCCGATCTTTTAGCAATGGCTATAGCTGTTTTCAGAACTCTGATCAGTTTCTCCCACTCAAGATGATTTACAATGCCTCCAAAGACCCCTATTTATAGGATTTAGTGGGCCAAATTAGGGTTACAAAAGGTGTGCCCTAAATATAAATGTGGTCGCAGCCAAAACGACGTCGTTTTGGTTAGTGACACTAATCGACGTTCTAGGCGAAATAAAACTCAAACTACACCAAATTTGACCCCAGTTCTTTAGAGGAAAATGATTAAAACAACAAAACACATCATTTGGAGCGCAAAAATGCTTGCACGTGAGAATGCACGTGAGAAGACCCTTTTCACGTGCAGCTCCAATTTGACTCAAATTTGCTCCAAAGCTTCCTCTTGAGTTGTAGAAGGCATCCATGCAATAAAATCCTTGCACGTGAGAATGCACGTGAGAAGGCTTTTCACGTGCACCTTGATTTTCCCTTCATTTTGCTTCCATCTTCTTCCTATAGCTTCCTTGTGAGTTGATGGAGTGATCTAGCCAAAGTGTGTGGGAAAAGGTTGCTCCAAGGCCTCAAACGGGAGAACCCCTCGACAAAACGACGATAGTACCCCGCCAAGCCAAGAACGTTGGTTGGCCTCGCCCACGATGCCAAGGCCTCAATCTTGGCTGGGTCCACCCTAACTCTCTCAGCTGACACCACATGGCCAAGAAAGTGAACCTCCTGCAGCCAAAACTCACACTTGCTAAACTTAGCAAATAGCTGCTGGTCCCTCAAGGTTTGCAACACTTGCCAAATGCTCCACATGCTCCCTCTCGGTCTTGGAATATACCAAGATATCGTCTATAAACACCACCACGAACGAGTCTAAGTATGGGGCAAAGACTTGGTTCATCAAATGCATGAACACCGCTGGCGCATTAGTGAGCCCGAAAGGCATCACTACCCACTCATAATGCCCATACCTGCACCGAAAGGCCGTCTTAGGGATGTCCTCCTCCCTAACCCTTTGCTGGTGATACCCCGACCGTAAGTCTATTTTGGAAAACCACTGGGCCCCACTCAATTGGTCAAACAGGTCATCTATCTGAGGCAACGGGTACTTGTTCTTCACAGTCACTGAATTCAGCTTCCTGTAATCTATGCAGAGGCGAAGCGTGCTGTCTGCCTTCTTCGCAAAGAGCACCGGAGCACCCCAAGGTGAGATACTCGGTCTGATATACCCCACAGTTTTACCTTTACTATTGTCCCCATATGATACGGATGGGCCTCATTTGTAAGTAACATCAACAAGCAGAGACAGATCACCCGTCATATGTCCAGAGCATCCACTATCGAGGATCCACTTACTTTGATTGATCTTTCACTTCAAGTGATCCGGCAATGCAATCTAGAGATGCTCCTGTAAGACAACAGTTTACATTTTTGGTGCCCAAACTTGTTTCGGGCGGTTAGAAGAAACAGCAGTGGTGTCAACAGTTCCGGATTTAACTTTGTTATGAATTTTAGCTTTCCAGGTTAACTTTATTTTGTTAGGTTCAGCTGCTTCTTTTACTTGGGTTTTCTTGGGTGAGACACTCCTTTTAGATTTAGATTTTGATTTGCTCGAAGAACCCTTTTGATAAACTGATCTTTATTAATATGAATTTGATTACAAAGCCCGCTATCAGATAAGCTCCAGCATTCATAGTGATAATGACCTATTTCTTTACATATGGAACAGACACTATGATACGGAGTGATAATAGGGGATACAGGTTTCTCAAGTTTAACAGATTTTCTACTCTGTTCCCTATGGCCTAATCCTTTGCGATTGGGTGACGCGCTCTTGGCCCTAGATGCGCCAGCCTTGGCCTTTCCTTTCTTTCTGGGTGCTACAGTTTCGGATTTAACTGCAGCAACCTTCCCTTCATCGTTAGATACAGGTGCTACTACTTCGGGAACTGCAGTAACAGCCTCAGTTCCACAATCATAAACTATGGTGCCACCTGAAATGAAACCATCCAATGGTTTAGACGTACTAATAGGGTACAGGTTAGTTAGTTTCAGAATGGAATCCGGAGGACACTCTGTCACGCCCCAAATTTCCTTCTCCCTGGAAATGGTTAATGACTGCCCATGCCCGCACCCGAAAGGTCAAGGGTTCGGTGTAAACACCAAAGTGAGGACACCTACCGTGGTCGTCGTCCTATCCCTGTAACACAAGTCAACGTGCCAAGGGGCACGTACCTGTTTCCATGCCAACCACACCACCACAATATACATACATATGGTATTCACAACCCAAAACATCAATTACATCGCTCAGAGGTTTCAAACTCTTTTACAACCCACCAGGGAACAAGCTCTCAATAATAAAACCAGGGTACACAGTTTAAGCAAACAGAATCTCAAATACAACGAAATAACCAAATGCATGTATAAGGCCATACGGCCCTCGGCCTACCAACTCGGCTCTTCCGCCTATCGCCGCTAGGTCCTGCAAAGAACAGTTCATAGGAGGGGTGAGCACACCACAGCTCAGTAGGGATCAAGTCTCCCCAATCCCGTCCCACTCTAAAAACTATGCATGTCAAGTGGATGCATGTGCTCGTGTAGTGACTTAAGCTAAAACAATAATCATCACCCGGTAAACATGCCTCATACCTCTGCTTGCACAGGAGGGCAGAGGACACCCCGCCACCACGGCGATGTGACATGCCACACCAGGCAAATGTGAATCTCATCTCAAGGGGTACAGTATAATGACTGTCCCAAACTCATTTCAATTCCCGCGTTTCGGGGTTCTTATCTCAACTCCCCGCGTTTCGGGGTGCTCAACATACACATTTCAACATATGCAACTCAACAATCTCAACTCAATAAACATAATTCAACAAACACAATACAAATATGCAACTCATTCAGCATACAAAAACTCAACTCAGAATGTAAAACAACAGATAGTCTCAGAACAATCAAGTCATCACATATAACATCACCTGACTCCTCATGGTCCCTAAAGTCCACTCATATCTCACTCTCATTGTCTGGATCATCAACCACCTTTCAAAGGAAGCTTATCCACCTCAATGGGAGCCCAAAACAGGTTGCACGTGACAACCTATTCTCACGTGCAGTGGCAAATTAACTCCAAACACCATTCTAACCATCCCAGAAGGTTCAGGGACGATTTTTAGCCAAAAACAAGGTTGCACGTGAAAAGGTCATTTTCACGTGCAGAGGTATTTCAACTCATATGCCTCTAAGGAAGCTCCACCTAAAATTTGGGGCTATTTGGAGCAAGAATGAATCTGCAAGTGAAAAAGGCTTTTTCACGTGCGGCTCCAAAACCTTCCTTTTGTCATTCTAATCATTTTTCCCTAAAGAACCAACCTCAAATTCGTCTTAGTTTAGAAGTTGTTGAGGTTCTAAGCCCATAAACCGGGTCTAAAACCAACTCTGGCCTCACTCTCATGATTTCCCAGTACCAGAGGCCTTAGCCAAGCCAAATACAGGGTTTTCCCAAAACTTTTCATCTAAATAATCCCAAGACAATGGGTATACAAATGACCCCTAACCCAAAAGTATAAATAATCTCACACAGAAACGGAAATTTAGAAAACCCAGACAAAACCCCAGATCAATCCATAGGCTCAAGGTAGAATTTAGAAACTCAATATATATATAAAAGGTCCCTTCTCAACATCCCAGATCATCACATAAATATTATTCTAGAAATCTAAGAGAGAGACGGCAAATAGAAAAACTTGAAATCCCTACCTCAAGTTTTGCGAAAAGATTAGGTGAAAAGAATGGAGCGATCCGTATCCCCGCTGCCTCAACGCCTCTGGCCTCCCGTCGTCTGTAGGAGATCCTTGATCGTCAGAAACCCCTCCACTCTGGGTCGTCTCCCTCAGGATCGTCTCCCTCTCTCTCTCTCTCTCTCTCTCTCTCTCTCTCTCTTGGGCGTGTATGTGTGTGACGGCTGCAGGGAAGGTAGGGTTTGGTCCCCTTTTCTTTTCTCCTATTTTATTTTATTATTATTATTATTTTTTTTTTTAGAAGCCCAAGACCAAATGCAGCCCAATGGTTAGGTAAACCCAAGAAGAAAGGCAAAACAGCCCACTATCTCTCATATTGGGTTTTTTTCCCTTGAAGGGAGGCCCAAAGCTCAAAATACAAACCCCAGGTAATTTAAAAGTAAATATAAAATTATTTGTGAAATCCCGAAAATACCCCTCAGGGCCTAAAATCCCAAATTTAGTCCAAGTACAGTCAAAATTCACCATTTGATGAGCACATCATTGTGCTGATATTCATTTGTTCAAATAAGGTCTCTAACTCAAGGCTATCTCTAAGGCCCCTCAAATACGGGTCCTTACATCCTCTCCCCCTTAAAGACTTTTCGTCCTCGAAAAGAAAATGTGGAATCAAAAGAAACAACAAGCACATGAAAAGAATAGACCACACACAAATAAATACACGCATCAAACAACCAGTTGGACAAGTACCTGACTATGTTGATGTTTGCCTTCCTCCCCCCCTTCAGGGTTGTTCGTCCTCGAACAGGTCAGGGTAGTGAGCACGCATCTCAGCCTCACGTTCCCAAGTCTCTTCCTCCATACCGCGGTGTTTCCACAACACCCGAACCAACGGAATAGTCTTACCGCGTAGGCCGCTTCACGCACCTATCCAAAATACGGATTGGTGCTTCAACAATCGTCACGTCCTCCCCAATATCCAGGGTACTCCAATCCAGTACATGTGTGGGATCTGGATGGTATTTCCGCAACTGGGATACATGGAAGACATCATGAACTCTGCTCAAACTGGGAGGTAATGCCAACCTATAAGCGACGGGTCCAACTTTACTCAAAATCTCAAACGGTCCAATGTATCGTGGAGATAACTTGGATCCCTTTCCAAATCTCTTATGCCCTCTCCGTGGAGAAACACGAAGAAACACATGGTCTCCAACCAAAAACTCCAGTGGTCTGCGTCGGCGATCCGCATAAGACTTTTGTCTACTCTGGGCCGTAAGAAGGCGCTGCCTAATCAGTTGGACTTTTGCCGTGGCCTCTTGGACCAATTGAGGTCCCAACATAGCTGCCTCTCCAGCTTCTGCCCAACATAATGGAGAGCGGCAAGGTCTGCCATACAATGCCTCAAACGGGGCCATCCCAATAGAAGCCTGGTAACTATTATTATAGGCAAACTCTACCAAAGGAAGGTGAGAAGCCCATGATCCCCCAAAATCAAGCACACAAGCTCTCAACAGGTCTTCCAACGTTTGAATGGTCCTCTCTGACTGACCATCAGTCTCAGGATGGAAAGCAGTACTCAAATTAAGCCGCGTCCCCAATGCCTCTTGCAAACCATTCCAAAACCGAGAAGTGAATCGTGCATCTCTGTCTGAAACGATAGACAAAGGCACTCCATGCAATCGCACAATCTCATCAACATACAGCTGGCTCAAAGTCCCAATGGAGTCGCGCTCCCGAATAGCCAAGAAATGGGCCGATTTAGTCAGTCGGTCTACAATGACCCAAATCATATCCTTCCTCCCAGAAGTGGTAGGAAGTCCTGTCACAAAATCCATGGTAATATGCTCCCACTTCCACTCAGCCACCGGCAATGGTCAGAATCGACCAAGCAGGTCGTTGGTGCTCTGCCTTTACTTGTTGACAAGTAAGGCACCTGGAAACAAACTCAGCTATACACCTCTTCAGTCCTGGCCACCAGAACTGTGCTCGCACGGCATGATACATCTTAGTCCCCCCTGGATGCACAGCCAAACGGGAATGATGAAACTCCCTCATCACATCCTCGCGTAAGGAGGGCGGTACTATCAAGCGCCCCTGAAATCTCAGCTCATGCTCAGTTCCTTCTGTCCATTCCTCAGACATTTCACCGGCCTCTATCCGGGCTCGGATCACTTCACAGTCCACGTCCCCCAACTGTCCCTCACGGACACGATGGTATAACTCTGGCATTACAGCAATAGAACATAGGACTGCTTCCCCACTGCTAAAATCAGGCTGTACCTGCAGCACTGCTAACTGTTCCATCATTTTCCATTCTCTCATGGAAATCTCAGCTTTTCCCTTCCTACTCAGTGCATCTGCAACCACATTCCCCTTTCCAGGTGTGTAGGAGAGCGTAAAGTCAAACATCTGCAAGTACTCCACCCATCTCCTCTGTCTCAAATTCAGATCCCTCTGGGTGAAGATATACTGTAAGCTTTTGTGGTCGGTGTATACCACAAATTTCTCCCCCAGCAGATAATGTTGCCACGACTTCAAGGCAAAGATAACTGCTGCTAATTCCAGATCATGCGTTGGGTAATTTTGCTCATGGGGCTTAAGCTGTCGTGAGCCATAAGCTATGACTTTGTGTTCCTGCATCAGAACACACCCCAATCCAACGCGGGATGCATCACAATACACCTCGTAAGGCACTCCATCCCGTGGTAGACTCAAAACTGGTGCAGTAGTCAATCGAGTCTTCAATTCCTCAAAAGCTTGCTGACACTTGTCTGTCCATTCGAATTTAACTCCTTTTCGTGTTAGGGCTGTCATCGGTCTCGCTAACCGAGAAAACCCTTCCACGAAACGCCTGTAATATCCAGCCGGACCCAAGAAACTACGGATCTCAAAAACATTCGTGGGCCTTTTCCAAGATGATACAGATTCAATCTTGGTTGGGTCCACTCTAACTCCCTCGCAGAGATACCACATGCCCAAGGAAATGTACCTCTTGCATCCAGAAGTTGCACTTGCTAAATTTAGCATACAACCTGGTGGTCCCTGGAGCGTCTGCAACACCACAGTCAAATGCTCCTCATGCTCCTCCCGAGTCCTTGAGTATACAAGGATGTCATCAATAAATACCACCACAAAGGAATCTAGGTATGGGGCAAATACCCGATTCATCAGGTGCATGAACACTTGCCGGTGCGTTCGTGAGCCCGAAAGGCATCACTAACCATTCATAGTGCCCATATCTACACCTGAAAGCGAGTCTTAGGAATATCCTCGCTCCCGACCCTCACCCGATGATACCCAAACGCAGATCAATCTTTGAAAACCACTGTGCCCCACTTAGCTGGTCAAACAGGATCATCGATCCTCGGCAAAGGGTATTTGTTCTTTACCGTCACTTGGTTCACTTTCGATAGTCAATGCGAGTCGTAGTGAACCGTCTGCCTTTTTAGCAAACAAGACCGGTGCACCCCAAGGTGATGTACTTGGGCGAATGAAACTTTTATCTCCCAACTCCTTTATTTGCTTTTGAAGCTCCCTCAACTCGGCAGGTCCCATCCGGTATGCCACTTGTGAGATAGGTCCCACTCCTGGCAATAACTCGATTGTGAACTCGACACTCCTGTGTGGAGGCAACTCCGTAACTCCTCGGAAACACATCCTGAAAATTTTCAATAACAACTGGCCACGCTCGTTTTTCAATACTACCTTCCTCCTCAAAAGTAAGTGTAGCAAGTTTATGGGTAACACTACCCCATAGCTCTCTCGTAAGTCCAGCCCTCCCGGCATTCTCATCCCATTCCCCCACTAGGGTACAGGGTAATCCTGTGGGTGAAATAAATGACACCCGCCGCCTATAACAATCAATCTTAGCCTGGAAGGCCATTAACCAGATCCATCCCTAAAATCAAATCAAAGGTCCTCATGGGCATCACATACAAATCAAATGTGACCTCAACATCTCCTATCGTAAGCATACACTCACGACACACTTGGTTTATTGTCGATGCACCTCCCACAGGTGACTCAACACTCAAGGGCCTATCTGCCCTCACACAATCAAGTCCAAGGCTCTCAACCAAGGACTTAGCAATCAAGGAGCACGAAGCTCCGGTATCAAACAAGACAAGCAACTATAGTGCGAGATATCAAAATAGTACCTCGAACCACCGAAGGTCCGGCCGCCTTCCTCGGAGGATAATGGCAACTCCTCCCACTCGGATGGTGCTGAAGTAAGTGCAAATACTCGCCATGGTTTGCCTTGCTACTAGCCTCTCTGTTTGTCCTTTGATCCCTGTCGATGTCCACTTGGACGATTCTCTGGAACCGCCTTGTGGTTGCTTTTCTCCTTGTGGCCTTGCATGTGTGGAACCAGCCTGACTACTTTGCCATGAACGTCCTGGTCTCGGAGTTGGAACCCGAAAGTGGGTCTCACTTCTCCCTCCCGATGCGAATCCACCAGCTCCCCGGTTGTTCCCCTTCGAAACACACCGTACTAAGGTGTCCTGTCTTCCCACAGCTATGGCACTGCAGGTGCTGTTTGGGACACTCACGTTTCATGTGTCCGTTTGGCCACAACAAGTACACTTACGTGGGAAACCTCCAAGTGAGTTCCCCGGTCCTCCGGAGTAACGGGACTTTGGTGGAGCCATTGGCGATTGGCCCTTGTCCCTGGGAAAACTACTACCTCCAAGCTCAACTCTCGGTTTCTTGGAGTCTCCCCGCTTATCGCGCGCACCCCGTGCTAGCCGCTCCCGATGAGCCTGTTTACCCTCCTCCAGTCCTCTTTCCACAATCTTAGCTGTCTCCACAACCTCAGATATGTCCTCGGCCCAGGCATCTCCACCCTCTCGCCAGGCCGGGCCTGAGTCCCATGGTAAACTTATGGGCCTTCAGGTCCTCTCTAGAGATTGCCTCGGGGGCAAACCGGCTCGGTCCTCGGAACTCACGCTCATACTCGGACACGGTGCGTGATCCTTGTTTCAACCCACCGAACTCTTCCCCGTTTTCGCCACCGCAAGGACTCCCGGGAAGTACTCCTCATGGAACAATTGAAGGAATTCCTCCCATGACAAGGTCTGCATGTCCCGGCTACCCGAAATGCTAAGCCACCACTCTAAGGCTTCCTCTTCCAACTGTCTGACGCTAACCTCACTTTATCCTCCTCTCGGGGTCGGAGAAAGGAGAACACGTGCTCAATCTGTCGCAGCCAATGCTCTGCCGCTAGAGGATCAGCTCCTCCCTTGAACCTCGGTGGTTGTTCCTTCCGGAACCGGGTCACCACATCTTCCTCCTCTCGTCTCATCGGTATCTCTTGTCTACGTGGAGGCTCTGTCTCACGGGGTGGAGAAGGTAAAGCCTGTCTGGCTGTGCCATCATCTCCCGCCTAATCTCATCTCGGATCTCTCCCCTGAGATCCTCTCGCATGCCTTGTACATTTTCACTCAAGGCCCTAACTTGGGCCATGATCCGCTCTATGGGATCATCGCCCTCCGTTTGCTGCCTTCCCTCTTGTCCAGCACGTGCAGAAGACTCTTCCTCTACAGCTGGGGTAGCCCGGGTAACTCTCCTAGGAGGCATTGTCTACACATTTCAAAAACAAGTGGAGCGGGAATCAATATCTCTCAAGCTCAGTATACCCTCACCTCTAGGACCATGAGGTACTCAAATAACATCTCATAAGTATACACATCATGTTCACAGGATCTCAACATACATATTACAACCTCATAATCTAAAATTTTCAACACATCATAGTTTCCCAAATCAGCATGTCTCAACACATTCCACAGTATTCACATTTCAGTCCATTGTATGCTCATTTCAAATTAATTACTCATTTCAAATCATGACACTCATATTATGATTAAGCTAGTGCCCTAATGCCAATGCATGTATGCACCCCATCCCAAATGCAAATGTCCTACTCCTTGGTCTAACTACCCCTGAGTGCACCCTAGAAAACCAGATAGAACCACGGTGATCGGGCGTGTCCTATCTTGCCTCCTAAGGGTCTCAGAAGCAGTTATCCCTCCCCACTATCCTAAGTCCACTAGACCATGAACTTGGGCTCTGATACCATAATGTCACGCCCCAAATTTCCTTCTCCCTGGAAATGGTTAATGACTGCCCATGCCCGCACCCGAAAGGTCAAGGGTTCGGTGTAAACACCAAAGTGAGGACACCTACGCGGGTCTGTCCTATCCCCGTAACACAAGTCAACGTGCCAAGGGGCACGTACATGTTTCCATGCCAACCACACCACCACAATATACATACATATGGTATTCACAACCCAAAACATCAATTACATCGCTCAGAGGTTTCAAACTCTTTTACAACCCACCAGGGAACAAGCTCTCAATAATAAAACCAGGGTACACAGTTTAAGCAAACAGAATCTCAAATACAACGAAATAACCAAATGCATGTATAAGGCCATACGGCCTCGGCGGCCTACCAACTCGGCTCTTCCGCCTATCGCCTGCTAGGTCCCGCAAAGAACAGTTCATAGGAGGGGTGAGCACACCACGCCTCGGTAGGGATCAAGTCTCCCCAATCCCGTCCCACTCTAAAAACTATGCATGTCAAGTGGATGCATGTGCTCGTGTAGTGACTTAAGCTAAAACAATAATCATCACCCGGTAAACATGCCTCATACCTCTGCTTGCACAGGAGGGCAGAGGACACCCCGCCACCACGGCGATGTGACATGCCACACCAGGCAAATGTGAATCTCATCTCAAGGGGTACAGTATAATGACTGTCCCAAACTCAGCTCAATTCCCCGCGTTTCTGGGGTTCTTATCTCAACTCCCCGCGTTTCTGGGGTGCTCAACATACACATTTCAACATATGCAACTCAACAATCTCAACTCAATAAACATAATTCAACAAACACAATACAAATATGCAACTCATTCAGCATACAAAAACTCAACTCGAATGTAAAACAACCAGATAGTCTCAGAACAATCAAGTCATCACATATAACATCACCTGACTCCTCATGGTCCCTAAAGTCCACTCATATCTCACTCTCATTGTCTGGATCATCAACCACCTTTCAAAGGAAGCTTATCCACCTCAATGGGAGCCCAAAACAGGTTGCACGTGACAACCTATTCTCACGTGCAGTGGCAAATTAACTCCAAACACCATTCTAACCATCCCAGAAGGTTCAGGGACGATTTTTAGCCAAAAACAAGGTTGCACGTGAAAAGGTCATTTTCACGTGCAGAGGTATTTCAACTCATATGCCTCTAAGGAAGCTCCACCTAAAATTTGGGGCTATTTGGAGCAAGAATGAATCTGCAAGTGAAAAAGGCTTTTTCACGTGCAGGCTCCAAAACCTTCCTTTTGTCATTCTAATCATTTTTCCCTAAAGAACCAACCTCAAATTCGTCTTAGTTTAGAAGTTGTTGAGGTTCTAAGCCCATAAACCGGGTCTAAAACCAACTCTGGCCTCACTCTCATGATTTCCCAGTACCGGAGGCCTTAGCCAAGCCAAATACAGGGTTTTCCCAAAACTTTTCATCTAAATAATCCCAAGACAATGGGTATACAAATGACCCCTAACCCAAAAGTATAAATAATCTCACACGAAACGGAAATTTAGAAAACCCGGACAAAACCCCGGATCAATCCATAGGCTCAAGGTAGAATTTAGAAACTCAATATATATATAAAAGGTCCCTTCTCAACATCCCAGATCATCACATAAATATTATTCTAGAAATCTAAGAGAGAGACGGCAAATAGAAAAACTTGAAATCCCTACCTCAAGTTTTGCAGAAAAGATTAGGTGAAAAGAATGGAGCGATCCGTATCCCCGTTGCCTCAACGCCTCGGCCTCCCGTCGTCTCGTAGGAGATCCTTGATCGTCGAAACCCCTCCACTCTGGGTCGTCTCCCTCGGGATCGTCTCCCTCTCTCTCTCTCTCTCTCTCTCTCTCTCTCTCTCTCTCTCTGGGCGTGTATGTGTGTGACGGCTGCAGGGAAGGTAGGGTTTGGTCCCCTTTTCTTTTCTCCTATTTTATTTTATTATTATTATTATTTTGTTTTTTAGAAGCCCAAGACCAAATGCAGCCCAATGGTTAGGTAAACCCAAGAAGAAAGGCAAAACAGCCCACTATCTCTCATATTGGGTTTTTTTCCCTTGAAGGGAGGCCCAAAGCTCAAAATACAAACCCAGGTAATTTAAAAGTAAATATAAAATTATTTGTGAAATCCCGAAAATACCCCTCAGGGCCTAAAATCCCAAATTTAGTCCAAGTACAGTCAAAATTCACCATTTGATGAGCACATCATTGTGCTGATATTCATTTGTTCAAATAAGGTCTCTAACTCAAGGCTATCTCTAAGGCCCCTCAAATACGGGTCCTTACACACTCAATAGTTTGTGTGGAGGTCGATGGTTTGGAGCCTAGGCCACGTTTGACTTGGATGTTGTCTGGATCAGTTCTAAAAGTAGAGGCTATTTCCCCGGATTTTAGCCACTTATGATTTATTTCCTTTTCCTGTTCCAGTTCATTTTCGAGATGTTTCACAATCACTTTTAGGCCAATTAGGTTGGTATTTAGCAAGTGATTTTCAGCTCTTAGATCATGATACCAAGCCTCTTTACTCCTGAAGTCAGTTATGTCTTTTTCTAGTCTAGCAACAGTAATCTCAAGACGTTTGTTCTGACTTTCCATATCTTTGTATATTTGAGTAATTATTAGTCTCTCATTCTTTTCATGATCATGTTCAATAATAAGATATTCTAATTTACTCATAAGCTTAGAGATCGAAGGTACCTCAGTATTTGCCATGAGGCAGACGTTCGGCTTAGGAGTTGGCTCATCATCCGAGGATTCCTCCTCTTCTTCCGAGCCACTAACGTACTTTGTGATGAACACCTTCCTCTTGTTCTTGCTGTTGTTTGAGGTGGAGCGGCGAGGAGTAACCTTGTCACTTTTCTCGCCCGCTTTAGATTTGGATTTACAGTCATTGGCCCAGTAACCGGTTTTCCCGCAGTTATAGCATTCCTGGGAACTGGACTCCGATCGCTCTTTCCTTCGGAATGACGATGAGGAGCCTCTTCTGAATCCTTTTCTGCTTTTCTGCAGGAATCGCTCGAAGGATTTGACAAGAAGACCTATTTCCTCTTCACTGTCAGAGTCAGAATTCTTGAACTCTTCAGTATCATCATTCCTCAGTATGCTAAGACATTCCGTAGCTTTAAAAGCTACTCCCTTTTCTTTCTGAGCTATTTTCTCATCTCGGTCAGAGTATTTAAACCTGACTTCGTGAGTCCGTAGCTTTCCATATAGTTCTTCAATGGGAACATACTGCTAGTTCTTGTCGGATTAAATCTAGAGTTGCTTGGAGTAGTAGCGATCCAGCAAGGAGCGAAAAAACTTGTCATTGATTTGAGATTGAGAATAATGCTGATTGACAATTTTTAGCTCAAGGATGAGCTTGCCGAATCTCCGATAGATGCTCTCGAGAGATTCGCTAGGCTTGTGGTTGAAACTCTCAAAGTTCTGTTTGAGAGTACAGATAACATTCTACATTTGGGACTGACTTCCCTCATAGAGGATTTGTCAGTTTATCCCAGACAGCTTTCGCTGTCGTGCAGCCCTAGACGTCCGTGAAAGCTTCGGAGTCCAAAGACGATGTAACATATGCCAGAGCCTTTTCGTTAGCACACTGCTAGGCTCTTTCATCATTGGTGAGTTCAGCATTAGTCTTTGGTCTTCTAACTCCATGTTCTCCGATTGTCATCGGAGTGGGTATCTCCTGATGAAGACACGGCCACATGAGATGATCATGGCAAACCATGAACATTCTCATGCGAGCTTTCCACTGGGAGAAAAGCTCAGGTGTGAACTTTGGCGGCTTTGTCAGAGTGAAACCAGAACTCTATGGTTGAGGTGGATCGACATTTTCACTGCTACTATGATTGGGAAGGGGCTCTTGTGCACCTCCGGAGTTAAGGTGAGTGTTGAATAGCATACTGCTTTCTTCGGCCATTAATGAGAGAGAAAGAGTGGGATCTCTACTTTGAACAGATAGAACTTGCTCTGATACCACTTGTTGGTTCCTTGGAGCCTAGAGGGGGGTGAATAGGCTCTTATCGAAACTCTTTTCGTACTCTTTGGCACAACACTTATCTGGTTAAGAGATAGAATCTATGCGGAAGATAACCAGATAGTGGAAGTATTTTATTTTATTATCAGTATGTTAAGTACAACAAAATGGAAGCAGACTAAAGCTTGAAAGCTTTTAGACCTACTTAACAACTCTTTAGCACTCTGTTTACAAGTACGCACACGCTAGCCTCTATGATCTTAATGAGCTTTGGTACATACACAAAACTATTACTCTATTTCTAATGCACGCCTGCTAAAGTGTACAAGTGTTACTATTTATAGCGACATCCACAAGAGATAATCTTGGAACTTGTTGTTCCGGACATTGTGCACATTTACTGTCTCTTGGAAATCTCTCTGTCTCAATTGCTGCGAATGTGGTCTTCAAGATCTTGGGTTTGCAACGCATAAGAGTCTTTGTAACTTCCCAAGTGTAATTAAAGTTGTGTCCACATATCCGGATGATCCACGTGTAAGGTGCTTTAAGTTTTCAACAAGTTTGTCTTACATCGGGAAGCAGCGAGCTGGTGACTTTGAATACGAAGAGATAAGTTGAAGTAGCGTCTTCTTGAATCCGGTGTAAGGTTCCTTACTCCTAGCTAAACTAAGCTCGGGTCCTTACTCCATAATACTGATTGCTTACTCCGTATCAGCACATCCTTACTCCGCATCAGTGAGTGGTTCGGATTCCTTACTCTGCATCTAGTTTCCTTACTCCGCATGAGTTAAAGGAACGGATGGCTTACTCCATATCAGCACATCCTTACTCCGCATCAGTGAGTGGTTCGGATTCTTTACTCCATGCGAATAAAGACTCAAGTCATTATTCCGTAGAAGTGCTTCCTTACTCCGCATGTATGGAAGACTCGAATTCCTTACTCCGTGTCTTCTTTACTTTAGTCCGATTGAGTGGAAGACTTAACTTTTCAACTCCGTGACGACTCTCTTATTCCGTGCGACTTTGTAGACTAAGATTCTTACTCCACATCTATTTGACTTAGTCCATTTGAAGTATTAGGTGCGGATTTCTTAGTCCGTAGCTTCTTAGGTTCTTAGTCCGCATGAATGATCCTTATTCCGTATGAAGTAAAGACTTGGTTATATACCAAGTGTTTGACGACACTCATTCTCACCTGGATCAGGATTATGTATCCTGTCCTCAGCTTTGCTCTCACGAGTGTAGATCCAGATGAAGGTCATATATTCTGCAATGACTTAAGATAAAACAACAAAGTTCTCAAATCAAATTACATAGGGCTTTATCAACATTATCCAAATTCTGGGCTTGATCCAACAACGACCCTTCGAATCTGCGAGTCTCAAGACTTAGACTGTATCTTGGCAGCTTCATCAGATTCTATATATCCAACAATCTCCCCCTATTTAATGTAAGTTGATAACTAGTGAAAATCATGAAGTCTAAGACTGCGATTCTTCTTTTGGGCATTTTTAAGTTAACAGAAAATATCTTTGCATGTGAAAAATTTGGAGGAGATACAAATTAAGAAAAATCGCACACTCCTCTCCTCCATAGGCATGAATCTCTTCATTAGCTGCCTTCTGTCGAAGATAACTCCCCCTACGACCTTGCTCCCCCTGAGAGATACTCCCCCTTTTTGGGGTGAGGAACAAGCACCAGAACACATGGGAGCAACACAAAACAGTATAGGACAGCAGACAGCAGAGCAAAGATATAAACAAAAAGTAACTGAGAGAGAATAAATACACAGAAATGGGAAAGAAGGACAATGTACAATTAAACATAGTACAAGACAGTTACGATTTAAAGTCAGAATATTTCACACTTTGCGAAAATAAAAAGATAGTGGCTTGCTTGCGCAGGAGTTGAGCAGTAGTCACATGTAACGAGGTGGCTCAACTGCTCACACGATCGAATTCGGGCACGAGGGCAGGAAAGCCAGTGGTGGTCAGAATACGAATATAGTGGCATATGTAGAAACCACAGGTGTGAGCATCATCCTAAGCAGGAATACCTTGCTTGATTCGAGTAATCTCCAGCGGTTTTACAAGAGGATAGCCACCACACCCATGCTGATATCCCTGCATGACATGCGTGAGGGTGCGATTGAACTCACGGAGTTGTTCCCGCCTATGGAGTAGTAGAGTAGAGGGCTTGGAGTCAAAAATGACGATCCGTTGGTTTTTGAAGTTGATGTCGAGAAGAAACCAGTGTGGGGATGATGATAGGAAAGGGATGAGCACATGGTCGACTTCTTTCCATGGACGGAAGGAGTTCTCATATCTACAACCCTGAATAATCTCGATCATTGAGGCATCATCAATGAGATGAGCCTGCATAATAGGCGGACAGAGCTCCACACGGGTATCTTGGCGAACAGTGAGAGAAAGCTTTGCCAAATAGGACTTCTAGGCAAAGATGAACTGTGTCATCTCAACATTATCCATCTCTTCACCGTCATGTAGTAAACGACATAGCTCGGGCCCGGTGAAGAATGCTTCATAGCCACAAGTCCACGCGGTGGTGTCGCCAGCAACATAGCTATTGAAAGCGGCAAGTTCAGCTGGGCTAGCTCCTATAATAATAGTGCACGATGGGACCATCAGTTCAGTGGTGGAGGTAGCGGCTGGCTTGGTAGGTGAAGCTGGCATGGAGGTTTCAGTCGGAGTTGGATGGGTCATTGAGGGACCAGGCTGGGTGGAGGATGAGGTTTGGCCTGAAGCAGCAGGATGCTTCTTCATGCGTGTCCCAATGGGTGCATCATCATCATCAGAGTCTGTGAGTACAGTAGCTTTGTGTGCACACTTTCGCCCACGGGCATAAGTAGCTTCCTGTCATGGTTGTGGAGGAGGAGCATGAGTTTCAGTAGGACTGGGAGCAGGTTCGTCAATGGGAACTGGCTCAGGTCGGCCCTCAGATGTCTTTTGAGGTGGCTTCATGGTGAGAGTGATCTCTCCACGATCTAGCCGACTGCAAGCTTCAAAAATAGGACCCATAGTTTTAAGAAATCCCTCATGTTGATTCTTGTACGCCTCCTTTATGTCTTCATTGAGGTCCTCAAGGCGTTGAAATCCAGCAGTGCATAGTCTAATGAGGGATTCCAGCTCACTATTGACCTTTTCTAACTCAAAGTCAAAGAATTCAACCTCAGTCCGGAGCTTCTCCATTCCCTCCTCCACTGCAGAAAATCGCCCCTTGACTGCTTGAATGGTAGGTGTGAAATTTAATAGTCCAAAAGTGGTCAGCTTTTCCAATACCATGTCAGCAATGCAATCCACTTCCTCAACAGTCAGAGAGCGCGAGTGAGAAGTAGAAGCCAATGGAATGGCTGATGGAATGTGGAAGGTTAAGTCCTCACTCCTCTGAGTGACCACTTGATGAGTCTCTGGCTCGAGTGGAGTGGCCATCTCAGGTACCTCTACATGCTCAAGAGCATGTGGTACTTCCTCTACATCAGAATCACTTTCTGCTTCAATAATAGGTGGCTCCTCTTCTTCCTCAACATTCACAGCCATCTCCGCATCCTGGGGAGTTGATGTACTAGGTGCTTCGCCCATGATAGGAGATGGGGCAACCATCGAAACTTCCTCTATAGGGTCTCTCCTCACAAGACCCTGTTCCACCAACCAGCTAATCAGATGGTCTCTATCCACCATCTGCTTTCCAAAGGCTATCCAAGCCTTCCTCAATTCAGCGGGGGTCATATGAGCTTTGGCTCAGACATAAAAGTTTTTTAGCTCAGACTCCCCGAGAGAGCTTAACAGTACAGGTGTTGTACCCTTAACCTCTGGAGTTTCCTGTACCGATGACTACACCCCAGCTGCAGGCTCTCGTATTGCTACAATATCACTGGGCACCTCAACAGGATGGGCCTCCTCTGGTGTAGAATTAGTGGGGAGATGAGTTCTAGCAATGTTCTCCACCACTTCAGCTATATACGCTATGGTTGCAGATGCAGGGAACCCCTAAAAGTCTGTGGGACAGGAGCCGGTGGTCGTGGAATGTGGACTGGGGCTGTCACGCCCCAATTTCCTTCCACTTGGAAAGGAGTAGTGACTGCCCATGCCCGCACCCGAAGGGACAAGGGGTTGGTGCAAGCACCTTAAAAGGACTTCTAGCACGGGTGCTGTCCCAAACCAGCACAATCAGGCTAACATGCCAACCATGCACACAAACACAAATTGAATAACAATATCTCATTTTATTTCATTTCAAAGACTAAATGTTTATTACAACCCAGTCGGGGAAAAACCCCTATGAAGCCAGGTGTACTGTTACAATTAAAACCAAACCAAGTTCCAAAACAGAAAACCAAAGTACAACAAAGGAAATAGCATAAACTCCCAGCCCCAGGGGCCTAGCTCCTCAGCCTTCACCTACCGCCTACTAAACCCTGCAAAAGAACAGTTTATAGGAGGGGTGAGCAAACCATAGCTCAGTAGGGATCCAGTCTCCCCAGACCCGTCCCGCTCTACAACATGCATGATATGTGTATGCTTGTGCTCGTGTCGTGCCTAAGGCTAAACCAGCAAACATCACCCAGTAAACACTCTTTACCTGAACCCGCACTGGAGGGCAAAGGACACCCCGCCACCACGGCGACATGACATACCACATCCAGGCGAATGTTGCATGGACACCAATGCAACATTTTCCACCCGAGTCAGATATGGTCAACCACCTCCTCGGGCGCCATACCTACCCTCAGGAATGGGTGTAGACTTAGCCCACCGTCGTGAGTGCTACACCGAGACTCAGGACCACGTCCTGGCCAAATCTCAAAGGGGTCCAGCTATTGTGCCTGGCCCATATCTCAGCTCAGTCTCAAACAGATCAACAGAACAGCATAGCATTTACACTTAATCTCAGAAGGACCAACATGGTCAGATACAAGCCACACACATCAGCCTCACAGGCTTAAAATCAAATCCAAATCAAACACAATACACACCAGTCACACAGGTATATCATCAAACACCCATACACAAGGTCTCACAGGTATTATATTGAACATATGGCATGCAGGCCTTCACAGACATTTTATCAAATACATAGTGTGCAGGCCTCACAGACATTTCATCAAACACATGGTGGGCATAAACAAACCCAGAAAATCCTCAGGCCAAATTCAACATCAAAATCAACAGAACATGCCACTGAAGGCCAACATCCATATAGGAGATCACACCTATATGGATTTACACATATATATAGATATATCCTAGAACATAGGGGAGTTAGGAAGAACATGAATCCCTACCTCAGGCTTTTGTCCTAACCTCCACGCTAGACAGCTCCCAACGACGCGAACCACCATGGCAACTGCCCGGAGATCCTCTCTCTCTCTCTCTCTCTCTCTCTCTCGCAGCAGCTGCAGCAAAGGAACACAAGAACCCTAAACTCAAACTCAAGCCCTCCTTATATAGACACTACCCACATCAAAACGACGTAGTTTTGTTTAAGTAAACCCAGGATCAAAACGACGTAGTTTTGATCACACAAGTTAGCATCTTTCCGCACCCATATAGGCCAAAATACTCAGAATTTCAACATGGTCCTTTGGAGAAAGATCATTAGAATGTCAAAACCAAGGGAACCATGGAAAAATATGGTTGCACGCCAATTTGCACGTGAATTCCCAATTCACGTGCAACTCCAAATGGACTCCAAATGCTCTCAAACTTCACCCCTAGCCTCCTTGCATCATTTAGAAGACAATCACACTTGCACGTGAATTGGACCCATATCACGTGCACCTCACACACACGTCTGCTTGGCCTGAAACTTCTGTGGTAGATAGAGGACATCATTCTAAGCATCTTTCCTTTTGCACGTGAATTCATTTGAGCCCATTCACTAGGTCAAAATCTAGAAAAACTCTACTTAGAAGGCAAAACTGTGACTAACTCAAGGTACGGGTCCTTACATCCTCTCCCCCTTAAGACTTTTCGTCCTCGAAAAGAAAAGGTGGAATGAAAGAAAACAATCACAACCAAAGCATAGGCCTCTAACACCCTCTAGCACAAATTAATACACAACAATTCACAAATTATTTCACACATATACACTCCACATGGTCATGTAGCGATGACTAGTTGGGCAAATACCTGATTATGTTGAAGTTTGATGCTTGCCCTCCTCCCCTCCTTCAGAGTTGTTCGTCCTCGAACAGATCAGGATAATGAGCACGCATCTCAGTCTCACGTTCCCAGGTCTCTTCCTCCAGCCCTCGGTGTTGCCACAACACCCGAACCAACGGAATAGTCTTACCTCTCAGCTGCTTCTCGCGCCAATCTACAATGCGGATGGGTGCCTCGACAACAGACACATCCTCTCCAAGATCCAGGGTACCCCAATCTAGCACGTGTGTGGGATCTGGATGATATTTCCGCAACTGGGATACATGGAAAACATTATGAACTCTGCTCAAACTAGGTGGTAACGCCAACCTATAAGCAACAGGGCCAACTCTGCTCAAAATCTCGAACGGTCCAATGTACCGAGGGGACAACTTGGACCCAGTCCCAAATCTCTTATGCCCTCTTCGTGGAGAAACACGAAGGAATACGTGGTCTCCCACCAAAAACTCCAACGGTCGGCGTCGGCGATCTGCATAAGACTTCGTCCGTCGGGGTCGTAAGAAGGCGTTGCCGAATCAGTGAACTTTTGCCGTAGCCTCCTGGACCAATTGAGGTCCTAACATAGCTGCCTCTCCGCCGGCCCAACATAATGGAGACCGACACGGTCGGCCATACAATGCCTCAAACGGGGCCATCCCAATCGAAGACCGGTAACCGTTATTATAGGCAAACTCCACCCAGGAGGAAGGTGGGAAGCCCATGATCCTCCAAAATCAAGTACACAAGCCCTCAACAAGTCTTCCAATGTTTGAATGGTCCTCTCGGACTGACCATCGGTCTCGGGATGGAATGCGGTACTCAAATTAAGTCGGGTTCCCAATGCTTCCTGCAGACCTCCCCAAAACCGGGATGTAAACCGCGCATCCCCGTGTCGAAACAATAGACAAGGGCACTCCGTGCAAGCGGACAATCTCATCAACATACAACCGGCTTAACGTGCCGATAGAGTCGCGCTCTCGAATTGCCAAGAAATGGGCTGACTTAGTTAAGCGGTCCACTATGACCCAAATCATGTCCTTTCTCCCGAAGTGGTAGGAAGTCCCGTCACGAAGTCCATAGTAATATGCTCCCACTTCCACTCGGCTACAGGTAAAGGCTGCAATTGACCAGCGGGTTGTTGGTGTTCTGCCTTCACTTGGCGACAGGTAAGGCACCTGGAAACAAACTCTGCTACACTCCGTTTCAGCCCCGGCCACCAGAAGCGTGCGCGAACGGCATGATACATCTTAGTTCCTCCTGGATGTACAGCCAAACGGGAATGATGAAATTCTCTCAAGACATCCTCACACAAGGGAGGTGGTACTATCGACGCCCCGAAATTTCAGCTCATGCTCAACTCCTTCTGTCCGGTCCTCGATAGCTCTCCGGCCTCTATCCGGGCCCGGATCACCTCACATCCACGTCGCCTAACTGTCCCTCACGGACACGCCGATACACTACCTGGTATCACGGTGAGAGGACACAGGATAGCTCCCTCACCGCTGAAAGTAGGTTGCACCTGAAGCATCGCCAACTGCTCCATCATTTTCCATTCTCTCATGGAAACCTCGGCTTTTCCCTTTGTACTTAGCGCGTCGGCTACTAAATTTCCCTTCCCAGGCGTGTAGGAGAGCGTGAAGTCAAACATTTGCAGGTACTCTACCCACCTCCGTTGTCGCAAATTTAGGTCTCTCTGGGTGAAGATATACTGTAGGCTTTTGTGGTCAGTATATACCACAAATTTCTCTCCCAACAGGTAATGTCGCCAAGACTTCAGGGCAAAAATAACTGCTGCTAACTCCAGGTCGTGTGTTGGGTAGATTTGCTCATGGGACTTCAGCTATCGCGAGCCATATGCTATGACTTGGCGCTCTTGCATCAGAACACACCCTAGTCCAACGCGAGACGCATCACAATACACCTCGAATGGCACTCCCTCCTGCGGTAGACTCAACACCGGTGCGTGAGTCAGGCGAGTCTTCAACTCCTCGAATGCCTCGCGGCACTTGTCCGTCCACTCGAATTTGGCTCCCTTCCGTGTAAGAGCTGTCATGGGCGCCGCCAACCGTGAAAACCCTTCCACAAAACGCCGGTAATACCCCGGACCCAAGAAACTCCGGATCTCAAAAACATTTGTGGGCCTCTTCCAAGATGCTACGGACTCAATCTTGGTTGGGTCCACTCTAACTCCTTCGGCAGATACTACATGCCCAAGAAAATGCACCTCTTGCATCCGGAAGTCACACTTGCTAAATTTAGCATACAAGTGATGATCTCGTAGTGCTGCAGCACCACGACCAAGTGCTCCTCATGCTCGGCTTGGGTTTTGGAGTACATAAGGATGTCGTCAATAAATACCACCACGAAGGAATCCAGGTATGGGGCAAATACCTGATTCATTAGATGCATGAACACAAGCGAGTGCGTTCGTGAGCCCAAAAGGCATCACTAACCATTCATAGTGTCCGTATCCGCACCCGAACGCCGTCTTAGGGATGTCTTCGCTCGACCCGCAATTGATGATATCCCGAACGCAGATCGATTTTTGAGAACCACCGTGCTCCACTCACTGGTCGAATAAGTCATCAATTTGCGGCAAGGGGTACTTGTTCTTTACCGTTACTTGATTGACCTTCGATAATCAATGCAAAGTCGCAACGAACCATCCGCCTTCTTAGCAAACAAGACCAGGTGCACCCCAAGGTGAGGTACTAGGACGGATAAAACCTTTATCTCCCGGTTCCTTTATCCGCTTGAAGCTCCCGCAACTCGGCAGGTCCCATCCGGTATGCTACTTGTGAGATGGGTCCCACCCCCGGCAACAGTTCAATCGTGAACTCGATACTTCGTGTGGAGGCAACTCCAACAACTCCCCAGGAAAGACATCTTGGAAATTCTCGACTACATCTGGCCACACCCTTTTCTCTAAGTTACCTTCCTCCTCAAAGGTTAGGGTGGCAAGCCTATGGGTAATATGGCCCCATAGCTCCCTCGTCGGTCCCGCTCTCCCACGATCCCTATCCCATTCACCCACTAGAGTACAGGAAGATCCTGTGGGTGTAGTAAACGATACTCGTCGCCTATAGCGATCAATCTTAGCCTGAAAGGCCATCAACCAGTCCATCCCCAGAATCAAACTAAAGGTCCTCATGGGCGTTACGTACAAATCAAATGAGAGGTCAACCTCTCCTATCGTAGCGCACACTCTCGACACATTTGGTGGATCAACTCCACTCCTCCCATTGGGGACTCGACCCTCGAGGTCTGTCGGCCTCCACACAATCAAGTCCAAGGCTCTCCACCAAGGACTTAGCAATTAGGGAACACGAAGCTCCGGTATCAAACAATGCAGCAACAACGGTGCGGGATATTAGAATAGTACCTCGAACCACCGAAGGTCCAGCTCCACCTTCCTCTCGAGGGTGATGGTAAATCCTCCATTTCAGCGGTGCCGAGGTAAGCGCGAACACTCTGCCTTGGCTTGCCCCACCACTAGCCTCACTTGCCTTCCCTTTTGCTCCGCCTGCAGTCCACCTGGGACGCCCCTCCGATCCTCCTTGTGGTGGCCTCTCCCCCCGTGGCCTAGTGTGACCGGAACCAGCCGACCGGCCCGCCACAAATGCTGGCTAGGGGCTGGGGCCTAGAATTGGGTCCCACCCCTGCTCCCTTGTCTTAAGCTTCCAGCTCCCCGGCCGTTCCCCTTGCCGAAACACACCTTGCTGATGTGTCCCACCTTCCCACGACTATGACACGTCAAGTCTTTGCTTGGGGCACTCACGTTTGACGTGCCCTGACAGGCCACAACAGTACACCCGCTTGGGAAGTTCCCAGCGGCACTCCCCTGTCCTCCAAAGTAACGGGATCCGGGCGGAGCCATTGAAGCTTGGCCCCCATCCTTGGGAAAAGTCCCACTCCCGGACTCAACCTTTCGCCTCTTGGTATCACCGTGCTTGTCGCGCGCGCTCGCCCCCATCCGCTCCTGGTGAGCCTGTCTTCCCTCCTCTAATCCTCTCTCAACAATCTTGGTGGTGTCCACGACTTCAACATAGGTCTTCGGTCGCAGCATCTCCACCCTTTGCTTCAGGGCAGGTTTGAGACCCATGGTAAACTTATGGGCCTTCAGGTCCTCCCTTGATATTGCTTCTGGAGCAAACCGACTCAGCCCCGGAAATCTCGCTCATACTCGCTACCGAGCGCGATCCCCGCTTCAAGCCGCCGAACTCCTCCCGCTTCGCCACCGCAATGACTCTGGAAAGAACTCCTCATGGAACAGTGGAGGAACTCATTCCAGGCCATGGTCTCCATGTCCCGGCTTCCTGAGATGCTAAGCCACCACTCCAAGGCTTCCTCCTCCAACTGCCGGACTGCTAGTCTCACTTTGTCTTCCTCTCGGGGTCGGAGAAAGGAGAACACATGCTCGATCTGCCGCAGCCAGTGCTCTGCTCCTAGAGGTTCAGCTCCTCCCTTGAACCTTGGTGGATGTTCCTTTCGGAACTGCGTCAACACGTCTCCCTCTTCCCGCCTCACCGGCACTTCCTGCCTACACGGGGGTTCCGCCTCACGGGGTGGAGCGGGTGGCACTGCCTGTCGTGCCATCATCTCCTGACGCACCTCGTTTAGGATCTCTCCCCTGAGGTCCTCACGCATGCCCTGCACGTTCTCACTTAGGGCCCGGACTTGGGCCATGATCCGCTCCAGGGGATCATCGCCCTCTACACGCTGTCCTCTTCCCTCTCCAGCACGGGCAGAAGATTCATCTTCTACAGCTGGAGTAGCTCGGGTTACTCTCCTAGGAGGCATCGTCTACATAATTTAAACCAAACTAGGATCAGCTTCTCTCAAGCTCTACACACCCTCATCCCCATGGGCCATGAGGTACTCAAGTAACATTTTACATTTAAACACACAGGTAAATCACAGAAGCACACAGCAGCAATTCATAGCAACAAGTCTCACGAGAAAATCACCGAATTCCACAAAGAACAATTTTTTTTTTTTTTTTGCAACAAGTTTCAGCAACATAGCATGTCCAATCACAATACTCATACTGAAATTAAACTAGTGCCCTAATGCCAATGCATGTATGCACCCGCAACCCAAATGCAAATGCCCTACTCCTTGGTCTAACTACCCCTGAGTACACCTCGAAAACCAGATAGGACCACGTTGATCAGGCGTGTCCTATACTGCCTCCTAAGAGTCTCAGAAGCAGCCAGGCCTCCCCACTATCCTAGGTCCACTAGACCATGAACTATCGCTCTGATACCATATTGTCACGCCCCAATTTCCTTCCACTTGGAAAGGAGTAGTGACTGCCCATGCCCGCACCCGAAGGGACAAGGGGTTGGTGCAAGCACCTTAAAAGGACTTCTAGCACGGGTGCTGTCCCAAACCTGCACAATCAGGCTAACATGCCAACCATGCACACAAACACAAATTGAATAACAATATCTCATTTTATTTCATTTCAAAGATTAAATGTTTATTATAACCCAGTCGGGGAAAAACCCCTATGAAGCCAGGTGTACTGTTACAATTAAAACCAAACCAAGTTCCAAAACAGAAAACCAAAGTACAACAAAGGAAATAGCATAAACTCCCAGCCCCAGGGGCCTAGCTCCTCAGCCTTCACCTACCGCCTACTAAACCCCGCAAAAGAACGGTTTATAGGAGGGGTGAGCAAACCATAGCCTCAGTAGGGATCCAGTCTCCCCAGACCCGTCCCGCTCTACAACATGCATGATATGTGTATGCTTGTGCTCGTGTCGTGCCTAAGGCTAAAGCAGCAAACATCACCCAGTAAACACTCTTTACCTGAACCCGCACTGGAGGGCAGAGGACACCCCGCCACCACGGCGACATGACATACCACATCCAGGCGAATGTTGCATGGACACCAATGCAACATTTTCCACCCGAGTCAGATATGGTCAACCACCTCCTCGGGCGCCATACCTACCCTCAGGAATGGGTGTAGACTTAGCCCACCATCGTGAGTGCTACACCGAGACTCAGGACCACGTCCTGGCCAAATCTCAAAGGGGTCCAGCTATTGTGCCTGGCCCATATCTCAGCTCAGTCTCAAACAGATCAACAGAACAACATAGCATTTACACTTAATCTCAGAAGGACCAACATGGTCAGATACAAGCCACACACATCAGCCTCACAGGCTTAAAATCAAATCCAAATCAAACACAGTACACACCAGTCACACAGGTATATCATCAAACACCCATACACAAGGTCTCACAGGTATTATATTGAACATATGGCATGCAGGCCTTCACAGACATTTTATCAAATACATAGTGTGCAGGCCTCACAGACATTTCATCAAACACATGGTGGGCATAAACAAACCCAGAAAATCCTCAGGCCAAATTCAACATCAAAATCAACAGAACATGCCATCAAGGCCAACATCCATATAGGAGATCACACCTATATGGATTTACACATATATATAGATATATCCTAGAACAGAGGGGAGTTAGGAAGAACATGAATCCCTACCTCAGGCTTTTGTCCTAACCTCCACGCTAGACAGCTCCCAACGACGCGAACCACCACGGCAACTGCCCGGAGATCCTCTCTCTCTCTCTCTCTCTCTCTCTCTCTCGGCAAGACTGCAAGCAAAGGAACACAAGAACCCTAAACTCAAACTCAAGCCCTCCTTATATAGACACTACCCACATCAAAACGACGTAGTTTTGATTAAGTAAACCCCAGGGATCAAAACGACGTAGTTTTGATCACACAAGTTAGCACCTTTCCGCACCCATATAGGCCAAAATACTCAGAATTTCAACATGGTCCTTTGGAGAAAGATCATTAGAATGTCAAAACCAAGGGAACCATGCAAAAATATGGCTGCACGCCAATTTGCACGTGAATTCCCAATTCACGTGCAACTCCAAATGGACTCCAAATGCTCTCAAACTTCACCCCTAGCCTCCTTGCATCATTTAGAAGACAATCACACTTGCACGTGAATTGGACCCATATCATGTGCACCTCACACACACGTCTGTTTGGCCTGAAACTTCTGTGGTAGATAGAGGACATCATTCTAAGCATCTTTCCTTTTGCACGTGAATTCATTTGAGCCCATTCACTAGGTCAAAATCTAGAAAAACTCTACTCATAAGGCAAAACTGTGACTAACTCAAGGTACGGGTCCTTACAGGGGCCCTGACGGAACCGGCAGTATCCTCTGCAAGACTTCTTGTGTTTGACCCAAGTCTCTTCATCGACTTGATTTCCAGCCGACCATACTCGTATATGCTCTTGAAGATAAACTTGGTCGGTAGTGGTACTACGGGTCGGTGGCTGAACACGTCAGGGTGAAGGAACCTTAGGACTTTAGTAAGAAGCAATCCAAAGTGCCCCTTCTTGCTCTTGATCATGTTGTGTAGCTGAGCTCCCCAGTTTATTCTTCTTCCTTATAGTACACTACACATGATCTTCATCTGCTCATGGCTTGCAGAGTCATGAGCAGTCTTCTTGCACATTAGGCACTGTCCGGTGACTATGGGAGTCGCGAGTGCCTGACCGGAGAACCCAATCTTCAGGGTTCCCCGTCCATGCTTTTCAGGGTTGGAATACCCTAGAAAAGACTCACACTCTTCTCTAGAGAGACTGAGTAAAAGTTCAAAGTTACCTTTAGGGAGTGGAAGTGCATTGCGAAGCGTTTCGGATGATACCCGAATCTCCACTCCTTTTACTGCTCCCATCAGGTCGTCTCCAGAGATCGCCAAGGTGTCGTGAAATTCTGAGACGTCTTCCACCAGCACATCTTGCATCCCCGAACATACGGATGCAATCCCAGATTCATCGAGGTGATTTCTGAACTCGCCTAGCTAGCTGACATTCGCATTGCCTATGGCTTCCCAATCGACAATGAAGCCCGAGATGATTTCGCCTAGTCCTTCTGCCATCGATGAGCTAGGTCCTGCCATAAAGGTTGTAGAGAGAGAAAGAGACTCATAGAGAGAGATTGTAAGGTCTGAAGGTGGTCAGAGGAGAGATATAGAGAGAGAGAGAGGGGGGACGAGGATCGAAGAGAGAGAGGGAGCGATTAGGGTTAGGGTTCGAGTGTGAAAACAAAGAATGTACCTTTGGGCTCCGTCTCTATTAGTGACTTATATATGAGGTGGGAAGTGTACCGTAGAAGTCACATACTCTGTCAGTTTGTCTTCAGGGTCTGCGTCCTTTTCTCTGACCCGTCTCTTTATCTTTCGGATCCACCCGTTGGAGTACGCAAGAAACAAGTGCACGTCACCCCTTGTGTCGGTGTATTTTGAATGTTAAGTGCACAGTAACGTGCTGACATGTCTTCAATGCTTGAGCAACGAGGGAGCCAAATCCGTTAAACTTCAACCCTCAGGACTGCGACCTTACAAAGCTGCGTAAAGAGTCTCCGAGCTTCAAGGCTACAAAGAAGCAGTCTTCGAGGCAGCAGTTCTTCGATGCTCTATGCTTCGTGATCGACTATGGATTCAGCGACAGTGGTGGATTTCTCTGGACTTTTTCAACACTTAACAGCATGAATGTGACACATATGATATCTCATATAAAATCATGTATGATGAACAGTGCTGTAAATAAAATTATGAGTACATGCTCAGGGATTGAATTCTTTCAACCATAATACCTGGTTTACATGTACGACTACTGCTTTACAACCATTTACCTTTCCATTAACCTTAGAAATGACTAAGTGCTTCATCATTTAATTCTTTCTGCAGGAAATTGATCACAATGTTAACATAGCATCCAGTAAACCATAGTCAGTTCATTTCAACAACCCAGTCATGAATTTGACAGTCGGCTCACATATAAGCAAAACTCACTCAGTGAAGGCCTCACCCTCTCACTCTCGGATCAGCATGTGAGTATGATTCAGGAACTAGGATTACACTGTTTGGTATGCTCATGGTCAACCGAATCTTACCACAAACCTTGATCCAATAATGATTTTCAGTTCAGCATAGATGATGAGAGACAGGATGGTTCTATTGAGAATCAGAACACACACTCTATCAAAGTCTAATTTACAACACAACATATACACAGAGTTTGGAGTTTGAGCATATGGATTTTCTGTGTGAGTTGTCCTCTTCTTTTGCAGAGCTCAACACTGATTCTTTTTTAGTACAAGATAAGCTCAAATACATAACTCCAACTATTACACTAAAAAGGAGCACATTCGAGGGGGATAGTGAGGATTCCCCCTAAAATAGGTAATCTATGTTCTCTTCACATTTTTGTCTTTTTCACCTTGCCTTTTCTAGTGAAAGATATTGGCTCTTTTTGAGTAATAGGATTTTTATGATTCTCAAATACTACAGTCTCAATCATCCTTAGAGCATTAAATCATTGAGGATCCTTTCCATGCAAGCCAACAGTGCCATGAGATACTACAGTTCCTGCTAGTTAGTGAATGCAATGCCACACAGGTGATATTCACTCAGAAGAAAACTAACATATAATGGGAATATCATTTGATAACTATAAAGGGGATTGCACTCATTTCAGTCAAGACTTGCGGAATCATGACAGGTTGCATAAGCGACTTATACCAGGTTCAGAGGTAGCAAGTTTCATCCATGTGATTTCTCAATTGCCCGCAGTGGAAATGTATGAATCACACTTAGGTACTTCTAATTTTTCATGGAGAGATAACCACTCACTAACAGTTTCATACTTATATTCATGCACAGGTACTTGGTTTGAAGTGAAATATCGGACATGCAATAAGAATTATGGAGTTAAATCTAACATGCTGAGTTTTGTCAGAAGTTCATTGAACCTGGCTTCATGTAGTGGTTTGGTAAACATGTCGGCAAACTGGTCATCAGTGGATATATACTCAAGGGAAATGTCCTTCTTCAGCACGTGGTCATGTATGAAGTGATGTCTGACCTCGATGTGCTTGGTTTTGGGATGCATAACAGGATTGTTGGAAATTGCAATGGCGTTTGTGTTGTCACAGTATAGTGGCATAGCCTTCAGGTTAAATCCATACTCTGAAAGTTGACTGGCCATCCAAAGCAACTGAGCATAATAACTTCCTGTAGCAATATATTCAGCTTAAGCCATTGAAGTTGAAACTGAATTCTATTTCTTGCTTAACCAGGATACAAGTCTGTTGCCAAGTAGTTGGCATGTTCCACTTGTGCTCTTCCTATCAATCCAGCAACCAGCAAAGCCTGTATCTGAAAATCCTCTCAGTTTGAAATTAGACTCCTTTGGGTACCAAAGTCTCAAATTTTCAGTTCCCTTGAGATACCGCATAATCCTCTTGACATGAGACAGGTGAGATTCCTTGGGATTTGCTTGGTATCTTGTACAGATGAATGTTCTAAACATTATATCAGGTCTGCTTGCTGTGAGATACAGCAAGGATCCAATCATGCTTCTGTATTTTGTGATATCCACTTCTTTGCCTGCTTTATCCATATCCAATTTGGCGTTTGTAGGAATGGGGGTTTTCATGTGAGTCACATCAGTCATCTTGAATTTCTTTAGAATCTCCTTAGTGTATTTGGTTTGACTGATAAAGATCTCATCCTTCAACTGCTTGACCTCCAACCCAAGAAAGAATGAAAGTTCTCCCATCATGCTCATTTCATATTCACTTTTCATCAGATGAGAGAATTCTTCACACTGCTTTTTATCCCTTGATCCGAAGATGATGTCATCAACATAAATCTAGACAATCAAGGGTGATCCTTTTCCTTCCTTGAGAAATAGGGTGGGGTCAATCTTGCCTTTTCTGAATTTGTTTTTGATCAGAAACTTTGACAATGTTTCATACCAAGCTCTGGGAGCTTGTTTTAGTCCATATAGAGCCTTCTTTAGTTTGTACACCTTGTGTTCTTGGTTTGGTTGTAGAAATCCAGGAGGTTGTTCAACATAGACTTCTTCTTGGAGGTCTCCGTTAAGAAATGCACTCTTGACATCCATTTGATAAACCTTGAAGTCCTTGAATGCTGCATATGCTAAAAACATGCGGATGGCCTCTAGTCTAGCAACTGGTGCAAAGGTTTCATCATAGTCAATTTCTTCTTCTTGTTTGTACCCTTTTGCAACCAGTTTGGCCTTGTTTCTGATCACAATACCATCAGCATCGAGTTTATTTTTAAAGATCCATTTCACGTCAATGACTTGTTGTGATCTAGGCCTGTTGACTAACTCCCATACTTTCTGTCGCTTGAAATGATTGAGCTCTTGTTGCATAGCATCAATCCAATAGTGATCCTGAACTGCATCAACAATTGCTTTTGGCTCCACTTGTGATAAGAAACACATGTACAAATTCTCATGAAGTGTGGCTAGGGATGGCAATTTAACCCTTACTCGCCCCGATGGGGCGGGTTTTTTTTTTGAATTTATCGGGGCACGGGGCGGGTACGGAGCGATAATATTTTCCCTGCCGGGTTACGGGGCGGGGACGGGGCAAGCATCCCCCGCCCCGTGTACCCGCCCCACCCCGGGATAAATCCCCACCCCGTGGGTATTCCCCGTTACGACCCAACCAGCCCCCACATACCCGCCCGCGACCGCCACCCGCTCATGCTCGCCCCAGCCAGCCTCTCGGTCCGCCCGCGTGCGCCAAACCCGCCCAGCCTGCTCGTAAATTAAGCAAAATATAATGCTTCCACTAAGTTTTGAACCCAAGACCTCCCCCTTGCATGTGCAACTGTCAAACCATTAGGCTAACTCTATTTTATTGTTTAAATTTATGTAAATGATATATATACTTATCATATCACATATAAATAATAATAACAATATTAATGATAATAATATTAATAAAGAGTGCATACTTTATTTTTAAAAATGTAATTACAAAATATAAATATTTGTATTATAATAAAAACTAAATGTACTATTACTATTTTAATATAAAATATAAATTAATTAGATTTAAATTTAGTTTTAAATTTATTAATAAGTTGATTTATGATTAAATAATGCAATCAAATATTATTTTGATTGGAAATATATTAATATTTAAATTACTAATATTATTTACATATTTTATTATTTTTAATTCAATTATGAATTACATACTATCAAATGTTAAAAAAACTCAAAATTCAATCTCACCATGACTCATATCACGCATAAAATAAATTATGGATACTAGTCATATTAATTTGATTGAAATTTAGTTTTAAAATTATTAATATGTTGATTTAAATCTAATTGATCAAATCAAGTATTATTTGATCGATAAATACATTTATATATGAACTTGTAATATCATTTACATGATTTATTACTTAAGCTTTTAACCCAAATATTGAATACATACTATCAAAAGCCAAAACTCACTCTCACCATGTATTTTTTAGTATATCAAACTTGTTAGTATTGTTTAATTAACTAATAACATTAGTTATAATTATAATAGTATACATATACTTATCATACAAAAAATATATATACACTTACACTCAATAATTAGTATTATCCAAAAATAATCATATTATTGTATTACTTATAACAAAAACAAGTTTGAGAAATATGAGTTTTCATAATATTGTATTACTTATAAAAAAAATAATATGATAACTATGTTATATAATTATATTAATTAGGTTTTCACTAATGTGTTATCATTTATTACTAATGATAATTGTATTATTTAAATTATTACTACTCGATATTCAAGTTATTACTTATTGATTATAATTTATAAATGCATATATATAGTGACAATTGTACAACTATATATATATCATAAATAACATAAGTAAGATGATAATTGTTGAGTATGTAAAATTTAATAATTAATGTTAGAAAGTTCGTTGATAATTATATATGTTATAGATGATTATTGTTACTATTCTTATATCATTAGTGTATATACTTTAAATGTGACATATAAATAATATTATATTTAGTATAAAATACAAATTAATCTTATAATTATTAGTATAAACTAACATATTATGTATGATATAAGTAATCTTATAATTATTCGACTAAATAATATTTAATTAGATTATTTAGTATTAAATCAACATATTAATATTTTTTAAAACTAAATTTGAATCTAATTAATGTTCATCTACAAATTATTTTATTCATGATATGAGTTAGTATTGTGAGAGTGATTTTAACTTTTGATAGTATGTAGTTAATATTTAAAATAAAAGTAATAAAATAAGTAAATGATATTATTAGTTTAAATATTAATACATTTTCAATAAAATAATATTTGATTAGATCACCTAATCATAAATTAACTTATTAATAAATTTAAAATTAAATTTGAATCTAATTAGTTTGTATTTTATATCAAAATAGTAATAGTATATTTAATTTCTATTATAATACAAATATATATACTTTATAATTATTATTTTTTAAAATAAAGTATGTACTCTTTATTAATATTATTATTATCATTATGATGAATAATATTAATAATTATATTTATTATTTTTATTATTAGTAGTAATTATATGTGATATGACAAGTATATATATCATTTACATAAATTTAAACAACAAAATGGAGTTAGCATGATGGTTTGACAGCAGTACATCTAAGGAAGAGGTCCTGGGTTCAAAACTTAGTGTAAGCAATTTGTTTTGCTTCATTTTCGAGCGGTGGCCTGTGGGGGTTCTGGCTGCTGGGCGTGCGCGGGCGTGGGTGGGGTGGCTGGCTGGTGCGTGCGCGGGCAGCTTTTGCGTGTGGGCTTGTGCACTATGCTGGACTGGGAGCGTGTTGGCGGGGAATCCCCGCCCCACCCTGTGCCCCGGCGGGGCGGGCATGGGGTAGAAAATTTATTACCCGTCGAGGCACAGGGCGGGTATGGGGCATACTTTCGCTATCGAGGATGGGGACGGGGCAACCCAAAACCCGCCCCGCCCCATTGCCATCTCTAAGTGTGGCAGCCCTTATTTTTACTCTAAGTGTGCCATCTCTAACCTTCTTCTTGCCTTTGGAAGGTCTTCTCTTTCTTTACGGTGAATGTCCAACTGCTCTATGTCAGGTTCTTGGGCTAGTGGAAGTGGCAGAGCCTGAACAGGTTGAGTGTAAAGGTCATGATCTTCTGCTGATTGTTGACTTGATTCTGCATTAACCGGTTCAGCTCTTTGGTCTTTAGGTTTAGGTACATCTTCCACTGGTTCAGTTGTTGTAGGGTTATCTGTGTCTTGGTCTTCTACTATGATAGTATCCTGCACTTCATTTACCTTTTGGTCTCCTTTCTGCATACCATAATTAGTCTCATCAAAAGGAACATGAATAGACTCTTCAACAGTTTTAGTCCTTCTATTAAACACACGATAAGCTTTCCTATTCATGGAATATCCAACAAGATATCCATCATCTGACTTGACATCAAACTTATTCAAGTAGTCCTTGCCATTATTCAGAATATAGCAAGTGCACCCGAAGATCCTTAGGTGACCAATGTTTGGTCTCCTTCCCTTCCATAACTGTAATGACCCGTGTTGATGCACAAGTTTGAGGTAAGAGATGAGCCCAAGAGGGGACTTTTGGGAGGTGCACGTGACAATTGATAACGTGCATTTATGCCTAGGAAGATGCTATTTGCATATACAGATGCTTTTAGGCTGTTTTATCAGGTTTTGGAGATTAATTTTGACCAAGTAGATAGCCTCAAATCAATTGGCGTGCAGAACTAAAGTTTCTCAGAATGATGTCCTCTACCTTCCACAGAAGTTTCAGAGCCAAAGGCCTTGAACGCCAATTGGACCAATTGGCGTGCAAGCATATTACTGCATACCAGCCTTCTACTTGATGCAAGGAAGCTTAGGGTAGAATTTCACAGCTTTTGGAGCTGCACGTCAATTGGGGATATGGCGTGCAATATGGCATGCAGCCATATTTTTGTACCGTCACCTTGGTTTTGTTATTCTAATCATCTTTTCCCAAAGGACCATGTTGGAATTATGGATATTTTGTCGTGTGTGGATGCGAAAAGGTTGTAGCTTGTGCAATCAAAACTACGTCATTTTGATGTTGGGATTCACTTAATCAAAACTACGTCGTTTTTATGTTGGGATGCCTATATAAAGAGGTACAGGTTTCCTTGTTTTAGGTTTAGGGTTTCCTTCTGTTAGCCACTGCAGCCATCGTAGAGAGAGAGAGAGAGAGTTAGAGAGAGGGAAGGAAGGAGAGCTGCTGGTTGCTGCCGGAGCGTCGTGCGTAGGGAAGACGGCGTCTAGCGCTAGTGCAAGGAGGATCTTCTTTAAGGTAAGGGTTCTATCTTTCCCGGTCTGTTCCGGGGTTAGCCCTGCGTAGATGTTTTACATAGCTTTTATGGCTATTGTTATAATATTTATATGTAAATCCATATAGGTGTGATCTCCTATATGGATGTTGGCCTTCAATGGCACCTTGGTGTGTTTCTGACGTTGGGTTGTTAATGCATGTTACATGTTCGATAAAATGCCTGTGTGAATATGCTTGTGTAAATATGCCCAGTATGTGTTTGTTTTTATGCTTGAGAAGCTGGGTTTGTGCACTTGTGAATGTGTGCATGCTAAGTGTTTGGTTTTATGCCTGAGTGACCAAGGTGTATGCTGTGTGTTTGTCTGTTTGGTACTTGGCCTGAAGAGGCGGTTAAATCACTTGGCCTGAAGAGGTGGTTAAATTACTTGGCCTGAAGAGGCGATTAAATAACTTGGCCTGAAGAGGCGGTTAAATCACTTGTTTGAGAGGTGGTTAAAGTGTTAGCCTGTGTGGTTGGGACTTGTTATGTCTGTGTCACGTCACTGCACTGGTGCACGCTCACATATAGAGGATAGGTGCATGGGATGGGTTGGGGGAGACTTGATCTCTACTGAGCTGTGGTTGCTCACCCCTCCTACTGTGGTGTGTTTTCTTGTAGGAACCTACAGGCGTTAGGTGGGAACACCAAGGTGGAAGAGTTCTGTTTTGTGGCTTTGTTTTATGTTATTTGTGTTATGTAATTGTGTTGAGGCCTTGCAACCCTAGCGGGGGGATATTGTAATGAAGTTTGGAACTTAATAAAGGCATGTGGTTTGAATTTAATAATTATGTGATTTGGTCTCTGAAAATAAAATGTGAAGTGTATGTTGTATTCTACCCCTTTATCCAAACCCGGGTAAAGGGAGGGTCACGTTCCGGTCTCCTCGGGTTGGAAATCCGGGGCGTGACAGTAACTCATAGGGTGTTTTCATGGCTCGTTTGTTAATTAGAGTTTTGTTTTGTACATAACAAGCAGTAGCAACAGCTTCAACCCATAAGGATTTTGAGAACTGAGCTCCTGTCAACATGGTTCTAGCTGCTTCAACTAAAGTCCTATTTTTTCTTTCAGCGACTTCATTTTGTTACGGAGTTCTTGGTGCTGAGAAATTATGTTGGATACCATGTTCAGTACAAAACTCTAACATATTAGAAAATTCAAATTCCTTGCCATGATCGCTTCTAATGCATTTAATAGAGAGACTCTTAACATTAGTTATCCAATTGAAGAGTTCAACAAGATTTTCAAATGTTTTAGATTTGTTCCTGAGAAACATAACCCATGTATATCTGGTATAGTCATCTACTACTGCAAGGAAGTATCGTGCACCAAATAATGAAGACACATTTATTGGTCCACATAGGTCCATGTGCAGAAGTTCAAGTGGTTGTGTGATTGAGGTTTTATCCACACTCTTAAAAGAATGTTTCACCTGCTTACCCAGCTGACAATCCCTACAAGGGTGTTCTTTCTCATAAACATGCTTAGGTAAGCCCTCAACCAAATCAAGAGATGCCAATTTAGACATAGTCTTAAAGTTTAAATGACCAAATCTCTTGTGCCATAACCAACTAATGTCAGGAGAAGCTTTGGACAGAAAACAAATTGGTTCATTAGATTGAGCATTACTAAAGACCAATTTATAGACATTGTCTTATCTGTGTCCATTCAGCTTTACCTCTTTAGAGACCGGGGGTCTATAACTGTGCAGGTGTGTTTAGTGAACAAAACTTCATAACCCTTGTCACACAATTGACTTATGCTCAACAGGTTATGTTTGAGACCTTGAACAACAGATACATTCTGAATTGAAATAGAACCATTAGAGAGAGTACCCTTACCAACAATCTTACCCTTTATGTTATCCCTGAATATGACAGATGAAGCTGCAACCTCCCTTACTTCACTTAATAGAGAGGCATCATCGTCATGTGTGTCTTGAACAGGCACTATCAAGGTACCACTGGCTGGAATTGATCTTTTGTTCCCGGTGGCTACTTTCAGCTTCATGTACTTGTTCCTGCACAACAGGAAACTAAGTCTTGGGGGCCCAATTATGCTTGGGCATTGGGTAAATGAAAGCTGCAGTTGACAATTTTGGTTTCCAATAAGTCGGAGATGATTTGATTTCCCATGCTAACTTAGGGGATCCATCATTAGATTTGTTAGCAAGATTGTTCTTTGGGATCTTTTTAGATTCTCCTTTCTTATGGTTACTTTTGGCAACTTTGCTAGGCACAGAGTTGACAGTTTTCTTCACAAGTTTAGTAGTTGTGTTCTTTGGTGAGGTAACCTGTGTGTGCCTGGTTACTTTCTTCTTCCTATCAGAGTTAAGAAGTTGCAAATTTTCAGTGATGTTTAACTGCTTAAGTCTTACCCTGATTTCTGTGGCAATCTCATTCTTAAGATACTCAGGGTATAATCTGCACTAATAGGAAAGGTGTCCAACTTCACAACAGATGGGGCAGATAACAAGTTTGAGTTGGACACTCTATCTCAAGGGTTTGGTTTGAGTGATAAGAGGCTTCCTAGGTTCTCTCACATATCTCAGACCGCTCTTAACTCTACCCGCAGGGACAAACTTGGGCTGGGAGGAAATAGCCTTGCTGGATGAGCCAGTCTCAAACGTAGCAGTAAGTCTGCTTGAGTTTGTCTCTGTCAATACTACACCCTTACCCTCGCATTAGGATGTAGAGGATAGGTTGACCAAAGGTTCAGCTTTCAGTTCTATCTGATCAACTTCCGCATCATTGTCCTGAGATGCAACAATACCTATATCTCTAAATTCGGGTGTCACAGGGTTGGGTGGACAAGTAATAACCATTGGTACCTCCTTTCCACAATCAAGGAGCACACTGCCAGTAGGAACAAAGCCAGCAAGACACTTGGTCTGCACAGGGTAAGTCTGTGCCTTGGCTATTTGGTCTTCATAGAAGCCTAGACCTAAGGCTAGACCTTTAACATCTGGAGTGGTCCTAAAGTGGGCTGCAATCTCAGCAGAATCTTGCCACTTTTTACTGATTTGTCTTTCTTTCTCCAGTTCTGCTTTGGTTTCAGCTAGTTCCTTTTCAAGCCTATCGATGTCTTTATTAGCCATTTTCAATTGTCCAGCTTTGTCCAAAAGATCATCGTGTGTGCTTCTCATCTCACTCACTTCAGCTCTTAATCTTCTCTCTGTTCTTTCATAGTCATCTATAGAGTCTCTATATTCACATGAAAGCCTTTCCAATTTAGAATAATATCTTTCTTCGTCAGCTTTCATAGGAAGAAATTGTTCCTCTATTTCTTTAAGAGCTCTATAGGTATCTTCATATTCAATGTAGAGCTGTTCATAAGTTCTTACCTTGAGGGGAGGTGAATGATCAGCCATGAAGCAGATGAGACCTTTCTTCTTCTTCTCTTCATCAGACAATTCTTCTTCCTCCTCAGTTTCACTATTAAACTTGTTGGTGACAAGAGCCTTCTTCCTCTTGTCGTCCTTTCTGCTTGAGGAGCCTTTGGTCTTCTTCTTCTGCTCAGCTGCCTCCTTTTTCTCCCTCTTCAGCTTATAACAGTCGGTAGCGAAGTGGCCGGGTTGGTTGCAGTGGTAACAATGCAACTTCTCCTTATCTTTTCCCTTAGAGAAAGATGAGGATGAGTGCCTTGCTTTGCTCCTGTAGTTCTCCCTTCTCTTCAGCAGTTTCTTGATCAGAAATGCCACCTCTTGATCTGAGGCACTATCTGAGTCATGCTCTTCAGTCTCATCTTCTCTTCTTCAAAAGATGGTTCCCTTGATTTAGCAGTCGCCTTAAAGGCAACAGACTTCTCCTTTTTCTTAGAGGGGTTCTCAAATGCCTCAAGTTCTTCTTTTTGCATTTAAAAAGTCTTGAGATCCCCATATAGTGCTTCCAAGGCACAAGTCTTCCATTCCTTCAGCTGACAGATGGTTGATGTCTTGATCAACAGTCTCAAAAGTAGAGATCTCAGAAATTTATCATTTTTGTCCTTCTGAGATATCTCAACATGATAAGTCTTTATCCGTTGAATCAGTCCTGTGAACTGTTTGTAGATACTGTCCAGTGACTCCTTCGGTTCACATCTAAAGGCTTCATACTCCTGCTTGAGCATGGAGATCTTGTTGTCTTGTATCTGTTCATCTCCTTCATAGATGAGACATACCTCCTTCGCTGTCTCTAAATCCTGCACATCCATGAACATGTCATCATCGAGCACAGAGAAAAGTATGGCTTTTGCCTTGAAGCCAAGCTTTATTTTCCTTTGCTCTACCTTAGACCAACTGTCTGGGTCTTTCGTCATCAACCGGCCTCTTTGCATACTCTTTGGGGTGAAAGGCCCGTTCTTTATTATTTCCTAGAGATAGGTGTCAAGCATGTCTAGGTGTGCTCTCATTCTCGCTTTCCATTTGGAGAAGCGCGCGGGTGTGCACATAGGAACTTGGGAGGATGAGCCAGGTAAGAAGTTGTAGAAGTCTTCTTGTTCTTTCTTGTTGTTGCTAATGCTCGGTTCTTCCTGCTCTTGGTCTCCAGTCGCTCCTTCTTCTGGAATACAACTGGCTTCAAGTTCCTCAATAGGAACTGGAGCTTGCTCGGGAGCTAGAGCTGCACTGCTGGAATCCATGTCGGTCATTTAGGGATCTCTACGGAGTTGTAGAACTGCTCTGATACCAATTGTAGGTCCCAAAGTGAGTCTAGAGAGGGGTGAATAGACTTTCTTCGAGCACGGAAGCTAGACTGTTTGCTAGTATGTGTTACTTCTAAGGATAACTACGATGGAAGTATTTATGGAGAAGATGTTAGTAGTAATTTGAGTAATAATGTGAGTTATGAACTATCAGACAAATCTGAGATGTAGCAAATGCTCCTTGTTCACAGATCTCAGTTGTGTAAGGAATGGTCCGTGATAGTTTGGATTGTGGAAACCAATACTGATGTTAGACTCGATAATCGTGATGGATCTTGGATGAACAAGAGTTTATGATGGATCAAAAGGTTTGATCTTGATCTTGGTTCAACGCGGCGCACAGCACTTAGAAGTTTTCTCTTTGAGTCTCTCTCTTTGGCGTTGGAACTCTTGCTTGAATTCTGCAAAAGATTATTATTATCTTAATGTCTGTCAGAATCCTTTATCTAGTGTCCAGTGTATTCCACGCTTTCAGAGATAGAGATTTAACTCTTGATTTTTGTCATTTAGTATGTGAGAGAAATATATTTTAAGGTTAAAGTGCTATGCGCCTGGTAGTCCATCCCGATAGTCTGACTTCCTGCCACTGGATATGCGGGATGTCATGGGGTGGGTTGATCTGCTCTAATTTGCAGATCTGTTGCCCATGCTGCGCAGTTGCATACCCATACTTATGCAGTCGATCTTGGCTGTTCATCCATGGAGGGTAGTTTGTAGCAATTAATGCAACATTAATTGCACTCCAACTGCTTGAGACGGCGCAGGCTTACTGTACAAACCCTAGTTGAAGATATCGCTAGGTGAATATGCTTGGGGTGCAAGTATGCCTTGGAAGTGGGTGCCTCGTATGTTTGGTGACTCAAAGGTTTCAGTTAGAGCCTGTCAAAGTTGCGAAAGTTTGCTTCAGGCTTTACAGTGTTGATATCTGCGAGTCTACGACTCACATATCTTCGAGTCTTCAAGGTTAGAGTTCGAGTTAGATTAAGTCTTTTGTGACACTCTATCAACTCTGAGTCTACGACTCTGCGAGTCAGCGACTCTCTTAATGGCTCTTAAAGTGACTTCTTCATAGTGCGCCTAATTTTCCCGTTGTTACAGCTGTGAATCTACGACCCTAATTCTACGGGTCTGCGACCTTTGGGTCTCTCAGTTTATTTTACTTGACTAAGAGGCTCTTCGATTCTTCGACCTTGAAAATCTTCAACTTTGCGAGTCTTAGACTTTACATTTCTTCCTTAGTCTTTCACAGTTGCTCATGTACTGAGTTTCCGTATTCGACGAGTCTTCGACTCTACGGCTACGACCCTTCAACTATAACTCTCGCCTTTATGATCTCCGAGTCTATGATGTGTCTGACAAGTTCTTTAAATTACCTATATCCCTTGAGTCTACGATTTTATGACTCTACGACTCTTGAGTCTACGACTCTACGACTCTCGAGTTATAGTTTCATTTTAGTTGGTCAATCTTTTTGGCTTCGACTCTTCGACCTTTGATCTACGAGTCTGCGGGTCCTATTTTCTTAACAGTGTTTTAAGGCTGCGACTCTACGACCCCTGAGTCTACGAGTCTAGCGGTACTTCAAGTTCTGTTAAGTGACATAAGCACTTTAGGGACTCTACAGTTCTACGGGCTTCGAGTCTTCGAGTCATTTAAAGTTGGTTACTTTTCTTTAGAATTCTTCGACTCTATAAGTCTCTGAATTTGTCATTACTTGCAGTAATGCTCTCTTTTCCGCGCTACGACTCTACGACCTTCGACCCTGGATCTACGAGTCACAAGCCTTCTGTCATAATTTTGCTTCGTGTCTCCAGACCCTACGAGTCTACGAGCCTCTCACCCATATGTCCTGTGACAATTTTACTTGTACTAACTTCGACTTTTCGATTCTACGACCCTTCGGATCTACGAGTCTCAAGACTTAGACTGTATCTTGGCAGCTTCATCAAATCCTATATATCCAACAGAGAGATAGAGAGAAGCGTGAAAAAAAGGAAAATAGAGTAAGGTTCCTTGATTTTGTGGATGTCACGATTACATACGTAGCACATTTGTGTTTGTTTCATTTATTTATTTTTTAACTTTTTTATTATATTTTTAACTTTTTTTATATATTATTTTTTAAAACAAAAAAACTTTCTTAAATTAAAATTGTTTTCCAACAAAAAAAACTTTCTCAAATATAAAAAATATTTTTTTCAAAACAATTAAATAGTATTCTAAATCAAAGGATATGTTTTCAAAAAAAAAAAAAAACAAAAGAAAACAACACCATAAAAACATTTTCAAAATAGCTATTCTTTTTAAAAAAAATCAAAGATTGTGCTTAAAACAACAAACAAACAAAAACAGAAAAACAAAAGAAAAACAAAAAAGGCAAAAAACATTTCCCAACACTGGGCTTTTTGATACTTGGATTTTTGTTTTTGTTTTTTCATTTCATCATTTTTTTTATCCTTAGCATCCAAAGAAAAAAACATGCTGTCACGCCCCAATTTCCTTCCACTTGGAAATGAGTAGTGACTGCCCATGCCCGCACCCGAAGGGACAAGGGGTTGGTGCAAGCACCTTAAAAGGACTTCTGGCACGGGTCCTATCCCAAACCTGCACAACCAGGCTAACATGCCAAGGGGCATGCTCCTGCTCCCAAACCATGCACACATTGAATAACAACATCTCATTTTATTTCATTTCAAAGACTAAATGTTTATTACAACCCAGTCGGGAAAAAACCCCTATGAAGCCAGGTGTACTGTTACAAATAAAACCAAACCAAATTCCAGAACATAAAACCACGAGCACGACAAAGGAAATAACATAAAACTCCCAGCCTCAGGGACCTAGCTCCTCAGCCTTCACCTACCGCCTGCTAAACCCTGCAAAAGGACAGTTTATAGGAGGGGTGAGCAAACCATAGCTCAGTAGGGATCCAGTCTCCCCAGACCCGTCCCGCTCTACAACATGCATGATATGTGTATGCTTGTGCTCGTGTCGTGCCTAAGGCTAAAGCGGCAAACATCACCCGGTAAACACTCTTTACCCGAGCCCGCCGAAGGGGCGAGGACACCCCGCCACCACGGTGACATGACATACCACATCCAGGCGAATGTTGCATGGACACCAATGCAACATTTTCCACCCGAGTCAGATATGGTCAACCACCTCCTCGGGCGCCATACCTACCCTCAGGAATGGGTGTAGACTTAGCCCACCGTCGTGAGTGCTACATCGAGACTCCGGACCACGTCCTGGCCAAATCTCAAAGGGGTTCCAGCTATTGTGCCTGGCCCATATCTCAGCTCAGTCTCAAACAGACCAACAGAACAGCATAGCATTACATCTCGACATGTAAACTCAAGCCAAGCATTTACACTTTATTTCGGAGGGACCCACATGGTCGGATACAAGCCACACACATCGGCCTCACAGGCTTTTTATCAAATACAAATCAAACACATTACACACCAGTCACACAGGTATATCATCAGACACCCATATACAAGGTCTCACAGGCATTATATTGAATACATGGCATGCAGGCCTCACAGGCATTTTATCAAACACATGGTGGGCATAAACAAACCCAGAAAATCCTCAGGCCAAATTCAACATCAGAATCAACAGAACATGCCACTGAAGGCCAACATTCATATAGGAGATCACACCTATATGGATTTACATATATATATATATAGGCGAATATCCTAGAAACGAGAGGAGAGTTAGGAAGAACATGAATCCCTACCTCGGACTTTTGTCCTAACCTCTACGTTAGACACCTTCCAACGACGCGAACCACCACGGCAATCGCCCCTGGAGATCCTCTCTCTCTCTCTCTCTCTCGCGGCAAGCGGCAAAGAAGAACACAAGAACCCTAAACTCAAACTCAAGCCCTCATTATATAGACACCACCCACATCAAAACGACGTAGTTTTGATTAAGTAAATCCCAGGATCAAAACGACGTAGTTTTGATCACACAAGTTAGCACCTTTCCGCACCCATATAGGCCAAAATACTCAAAATTTCAACATGGTCCTTTGGAGGAAGATCATTAGAATGTCAAAACCAAGGGAACCATGCAAAAATATGGCTGCACGCCAATTTAAACGTGAATTCCCCAATTCGCGTGCAACTCCAAATGCACTCCAAATGCGCTCAAACTTCACCCCTAGCCTCCTTGCATCATGTAGAAGACAACCACACTTGTACGTGAAATGGACCCATTTCACGTGCACCTCACATACATGTCCATTTGGCCTAAAACTTCTATGGTAGATAGAGGATATCATTCTAAGCATCTTTCCTTTTGCACGTGAATTCATTTGAGCCCATTCACTAGGTCAAAATCTAGAAAAAAAACCCTACTTAGAAGGCAAAACTGTGACTAACTCAAGGTACGGGTCCTTACACATGCATTTTAAGTTTTAAACTTTGAACATAAGACTTAGATAATAAATAAAAAAATTAGATTTAATTTCTAAAAATTTATATATAAAAATGCCAAAAAACAAAAAGGACACAAACACGAAAATAAAAAAACAAAAACAAAAACAAAAACAAAACAAAACAAAACATTAGGATATCCAGGTATTTTATTTTATTTTTGGCAGAGTATGTTTTTGTTTTTGTTTTTCTTAGTTTCTATTTCAGGCTTTGTTTAGCTGGGCCATAGAGAAAAGGGAAGCTAGCCTACTCACCTTGGGCTTTCTTAAAGGGTTGTGTGGAACTAGGCCAGGAGAGCAAGTTAGTAATTCCAGAAAGGCAGCTTTGTCATTTGGAGAGGGAAACAAAACGGACAAGTAGGGTTTTCTGCCAAAGGGGACGACGGCTGAAGAGAGGTGGATCTAGAGGGAGGAAAACACACCGAAGGCTGGAGATTGTAGGAGTCTAATTCCAGGAGCACCTTTGAAGATTTCTCTATCTCTATTATGTAATGTCTTCAAGGATGTTTTTACATTTTGAATTGATTGCTTTGAATATGATTCTAGGGTAATTCCTTTTCTTAGGGGAGCAATGTAGCCCCTATTATGTTGTATGATGATTTTGACATGGTTGTGTGATGGAACAATTCTTTGATGTTTAAATTAATTTCAGAATGCAATGCTATTTGATTCATGCATGATCAGATTACCTTAGCCCTAGTCTGGGGTGGAAAATGAAATGATTTGATTCAATTGGCTAAAGCACAGACCAAGTGTTTAGGCAATTGAAGGATTGATACCTTTGATTATCCCAATTCTCATGGACCAAGTGGTTTAGGGTATCTTTAATTTTCTTAGCATGGACCAAATGTAAGGAAATGGGTGTTAATCAACATTATTAAGAATCAAGAGATGGAATATGAAAACCATATGTCAAAGTCAGAGTATAATGCATGGGAGGTGAAATTGCTACCCTAGGAACCTCTATTATTGAATTTTCTTACCAGTTTTTATTTAAATTGAAAAATAGAAAATACAAAACAAATTAGTTGTAATTGTTTAAGAGTTGCTAGACTTAAATTATTTTTCTAAGCATAACTAGCACTTGCCTGCTTGGTGCTTATCTATTTGACACCGATTTACATAAATTCCCTGAGGTTCGACACACCGGAGTCTCAATTACTCCATTATTCTATGAGATTAAATAGTCAGAAAATAACAGACGTCAAATTGGCATCGTCAAGGAATTGTTTGTTAACGGTGTTAAAAATTATTAGATAACATTGAGTTTAAGAGGAAATGTTGTGACCTGGACTTTATTTATTCGTTGTTATTGTGAGTATTTTAAGTTGTTTTTGTTTATTCTGTTCTGAAGACTTGGTTGTGCGGAGTTATCAAGTATTTCTTGTTGTTTGAGTATTTGCAGGAATATCTGAGGGACTGGTGAAGTTATTGCTGAATTGTATTGTTTATGCCACAATCATATGGTAAGTAGTTGGCTCCATTTGATCCAGAGATAGAGAGAACCTTGCTTGAGAAGCGGAGAGCAAACAAAGATAAGGAAAAGGCAGAACAATCCCTTTTCACTTTACACGAAGCTGAAGAAGCTCTCAACAAATTAAAAGACCTTTGTGAGAGTATCATAATGGCAGAGGATCAAACTATTCATAACCAAAATTTTGGGCAACAAGCTAAAGGAGGATTTCATGGGCCGAGGACGTTGCTGGATTTTTCTAGGCCGGTGTACTCTGAAAATCAGTCTGGTATTAGAGATATTCCAGTTGAAGCGAATAATTTTGAGATTAAGCCGGCGTTGCTACAGATGGTCAGCCAAGATGCCTATAGAGGGTCAGCTCTTGAAGATCCTCATAATCATCTTATGAGGTTTCTACAAATCTGTGGAACAACTAAGATGACTGGAGTTTCTCAACATGCAATTAAACTCAAGCTTTTCCCATTTTCTCTTCGGGATAAGGCATTAGGTTGGTTTCAGTCTCTGCCTATTAACAGCATCACTACTTGGGATTAGATGGCAGAAAGTTTTCTAGCTAAGTTCTTTCCCCCATCACGAGTGATACAACTTCGTAGCGAAATTAGTCAATTTCGTCAGAAAGATCAGAAGTCATTATATGAGGCATGGGAGCGTTTTAAGGATTTGGTGAGGAGATGCCCACAACACGGAAGACCTGAGTGGCTTCAGGTGGAATCATTTTTCTTGGGTTTGCAGCCCCATGTTCGAGATATGGTTGATGCTACTGCTGCCGATTCGTTCATGTTGTTGGAACCCACTACTGCAATGGAATTACTAGAGAAGATGGCTATGTCCAAATGTTATTGGTCAAATGAGAGACAATCTTCTAAAACTGAGAATGTGGCAGTAGTGAGTAATAGTGACCAGAATAGCAACTTGTCAGCACAAGTGGAGGCTTTGACACAACAGGTTGCTACATTGGCAATGAAACTTGATGGGAGTCAAGTGAACTCTAATGCAAGTGACAATTCATCGGGCTCAGTGATGCAAGAGGATGCTAAGTATGTGGGTAATAGAGGTTTTTACCAAAGTCAAACACAACAAAACCAAAATCAGTTCCAAAATTTCCAGAAGCCAAATTCATACAAGTATGTTCCTCCAGGGCAGAGAATTAATAACAATTTATCTTATGGGAATCAACATTGTTTGAACCCTCAGCCGGCTCAACAATCTGGTACTTCTTCTGATAGCCAGATACCACAGGCCAAAGATAAAAGACAAAGAGAAAGATGATGAAATGAGAAATTTCTTTTATTAGTTTGCTCAGCAATCAAATGATCGAATAAGTCGAGGTGAGGTTAAAATAGATGCTCTTACCTCTACAATGCAAGATTTTGGATCTACTATGAAAAATATGGAGCAGCAAATCGGCCAGTTAGCCAATGCATTAAATGCTAAGCAATCTGGTTCTTTCCCAAGCAATACAGAGACAAATCCAAAGGAATATTGTATAGCTATAATGTTACAGAGTGGGAAATAGTTAAAGGAACCAGTGGTACAAAAGCCAACAGATGCTAAAGTTCCAAATGATGTAGAGGAGATCCATAATGAAAAAGGGAAAGAAAAGATGGAAGAGCCTAAGAAGACAAGTGTAGAGGATGGGACAAGTCAGCCTAACACGGGAGTGGAGGGGCGACCACTAGCTTATAAGCCTCCTCTTCCTTATCCTCAAAGGTTACGCAAGCAAAAAAGGGATGCTCAATTTGCTAAATTCTTGGAGATTTTTAAAAGGTTGGAAGTGAACATACCTTTGATTGAAGCATTGTCACGAATGCCAAATTATCTTAAATTTTTGAAAGAGCTAGTGGCCAAGAAATGAAGGTATGAAGATTATGAGATTGTAGCTCTGACAAATGAGATTAGTGCTGTGGTGCACCAGAAACTACCACCAAAGTTGAAGGACCCTGGCAGTTCACTTTACCTTGTATCATTGGAGGGTCGAAGTTTATGCAGGCTCTTTGTGATCTGGGAGCGAGTATCAACCTTATGCCAATGTCCATCTATCAGAAGTTAGGGTTGACAGGAATGAAACCAACTTCAATATCACTTCAGTTTGCTGATAGATCAACGGGGAAGCCTGAGAGGATAATTGAAGATGTGTTAGTAAAAGTTAACCATTTTATTTTTCCAGCAGATTTCGTTGTGTTGGAAATGGAAGAAGATCGAGGAGTCCAGTTGATCCTCGGAAGACCATTCTTACGCATAGGTCGTGCGTTGATTGATGTTAGCTCAGGGGAGTTAACTTTATGAATTGATGATGAAGCTATTGTTTTTAACATGCACAAAGCCAGGAAATTCCCAGAGGAATATTCGAGTTATTATTGGATTGATGATATAGCAACTTTGGTTGATGATTATTTTGGGGAAAATATTATGTTAGGTGACTTGGACTTAACATTGCAGTAGGTGGATTATGTCGAGACTAGTCCAAGGGAAGAAAATGAGTTGTTAGCTGAACTTGAAGAGAAGCAGCAAGAAACAGTAGAGGAGTTACCTGAGTTGAAAAAGTTACTGGAACATTTGAAATATGAATTTCTTGACTCTTCAAGCAGGTATCCTGTGATAGTTGCAGCATGTTTTTCTAATGAGGAGAGTATTCAGTTGCTGGCAGTACTGCAAAAGCATAAAAAGGCTTTAGCATGGACAATTGATGATATTAAAGGGATAAGTCCAGCAACTTGCATGCATAAAATTCTGATAGAAGATTCACACACACCTTCAGTGGAGAGGCAGCGTAGACTAAACCCTGCCATGAAAGAAGTTGTAAAAAGGGAAGTACTGAAATGGCGGAAAGCTGGAATCATTTATGCTATTTCTGATAGTAATTGGATTAGTCCAGTCCAGGTTATACCTAAAAAGGGCGGAATGACTATGGTCCGGAATGAGAAGAATGAGTTGATACCTACTCGGACTGTAACTGGATGGCGAGTCTGTATTGATTACAGAAAACTTAACAAGGCCACTCGTAAGGATCATTTCCCCTTGCCTTCTATTGACCAGATGCTGGATAGATTAGCTGGTTACCCTTATTATTGCTCCCTTGATGGTTATTCTGGGTACAACCAAATTGCTATTGCTCCAGGGGATCAGGAGAAAACTACATTTACGTGCCCTTTCGGTTTGCTTTTCGACGGATGCCTTTTGGTCTATGCAACGCTCCGAGCACTTTTCAAAGATGTATGATGGCGATATTTCAAGGCCTAGTTGAAGAAATTATGGAAGTCTTCATGGATGATTTTTCGGTATTTGGGTCATCCTTTGAGTGTTGTTTGAAAAATCTGGAGACAGTCCTGATTCGCTGTGAGGAAAAAGATCTAGTTTTGAATTGGGAGAAATGTCATTTTATGGTTCGAGTGGGTATTGTGCTCGGCCATAAAGTGTCTGCAAAAGGTTTGGAGGTTGATAGAGCGAAGATATCAATTATTCAAAATTTACCTCCACCAACAAGCGTAAAAGGAGACAGAAGTTTTCTAGGCCATGCTGGGTTTTATCGCAGGTTTATTAAAGATTTTTCCAAGGTTGCAAAGCCCTTGTGTTGTCTATTGGAGAAAGATACTCCATTTGAGTTTACTGAGTACTGTTTGAATGCATTTGAAGTTTTGAAAGCAAAGCTAGTTTCAACACCGGTGATTGTTGCTCCTAAGTGGACTCAACCTTTCGAGTTAATGTGTGACGCTACTGACTATGTTGTTGGTGCAGTTCTAGGTCAAAGGAAAGAGAAGAGTTTCAGGGCAATCTATTATGCTAGCAAAACTCTTGGGGCAGCTCAGCAAAATTATACAACCACAGAAAAGGAATTATTAGCAGTGGTTTATGCTTGTGATAAATTCAAACCTTATTTGTTGGGGACCAAGGTAGTTGTTTACACGGATCATGCTGTTATTCGTTATTTATTCAGTAAGAAAGACACAAAGCCCAGGTTGATTCGCTGGGTATTACTCCTTCAAGAATTTGATATAGAGATCAGGGATACAAAAGGGACATCAAACACAGTAGCTGATCATTTATCAAGGCTTGAACAAGGAGAAGCAGTGAAAGATGAATCAGATATTCTAGAGTCTTTTCCTAATGAGGCTATATGATCTTGTGAAGTCAAGCTGCCATGGTTCGTTGATATTATAAATTATTTGGCATGTTCCTATATTACACAAGACTTTACTGACAAACAAGATTTTTAGCCTCTCTAAAAGAGCTAGCTAATGTCGTTAAATCCCTCTTCAAAATAATAAATTCCCTAAGTTTGCACTAAAAGAATAGCAGCAAGAAAGGGGTCGAACCCACAGGGATTAGCCTAGTTTCCTAGTTCTCAAATCAAATCACCCAATTACTCTTGTTCTATAAAATGTCTTGGCAAAAAGTTTTCTTTTTTAAACTAAAGATCTAATTTTTATGTGGTTTTCTGAATAAACAAAGAAAGTAAACTGATTTTAGGATTAAGTTTCAAGGATTAAAAGCATCTAGGGTCACAATTTCACCTCCCTATGTTATCTCTCCTGGTTCATGGTATTAGGGTTGTCCGATTGAAAACATGCTAAACATAAGCCAAGGACAACAAATGGTCATTGAGGTCCTTTTAAGAGTTGTATGCCAGGAATGGTCATCAAAACACACAAACATGCAAAGCCAATAAATCATACTTGCAAAAGGATAATGATCACACCAATTACAAATAAGTTATGAATCTCAATCTGCCCCAGACTAGGGCTAAGAATACCAAGGTGTACATCCAAAGATAGAACTAAGAACAGATTCATAAAACATGCAAAACTTCAATCATCCAAACCCAAATATTCATAAACACAGCAAAACAACAAGGGGGCTACATTGCTCCCCTAGATTAAAAGACTACTCACGCATGATTACAAGCAAAACCATAGGAGAAAAGCTCAACATCTTCTTCTTGTCCATGCGCACAGCAAAGCTTCAAATCCAGGCTCCAAAATCCGCGACGGCTGCTGCGACGGCTGCTCTCCTAGGTCAAGGACAGCCTCCAAGTCGTGGAGCCTCTCTCTCTCTCTCTAAAACGTGTAGGGGGGTTAGGCATGCATAGCAGAGGGCGTGGATGCTGTATTTATAGAGGTTGGATGGGCCTTGAGGTGTGTAACCTAGCCCATCCATCAAAACGACGTAGTTTTGATAAGTAACACTCGAAACATTAAAAACTCTATCTTCCATCCACAATTTGGACTTGGGCCTTCAGGAACAAATGATCAGCATGGAAAAACGATTGGATCGGTCCAAAAATATCTCTCGCACGCCAATTTGCACGTGATATGGTGAATTCACGTGCACCTCCAAATCAGCTCAAACTTCTCCCCAAGCTTCCTTGCATCATGTAGAGGCCTGAGAGGCAAAAATAGGCTTGCACGTGAATTGGGTGAATTCACGTTCAGCTCCAAATGCTCTGAAATTTCTGTGGTAGGTAGATGACATCATTCTAAGAAACTTTTGTTCTTGCACGCCAATTGTTTGAGGCCATCTACTATGTCAAAAGTGAGGTCCAAAACCTGCCAAAACAGCTTAAAAACGCATGTATTTGCAACTAGCATCTTCCTAGGGGTTAGAGCAAATATATATGATATATGAAGCAATAAGGCTCTAATCATGCTCTTAAACATCCTAAATAAACACTAGAATAATGGCATAAAATGCACGTTATCAAATACACCACACTTGAACCATTGCTTGTCCTCAAGCAAAAACATACATGCATGCAAAAATAAAATAAACACACAGTCAAACGGAAGAAAATAAAATAACAATCAAGGAGAATCATGGTTTCCTAAGCATGCAACTCTATCATGATGAAATGGGAATTTAAGCATCAAAATGAGTCATAGCTCAGTTCATTCATGTCCATATCCCTAGTCCAACAACCATGCAATATCACCACTTAAATTTCAGATATGAGCAAGCAATCCATGATAAAATAGCACCTAGTTTCCCTTTAAGTTCTTACCAAGGATAAGCAGCCTCACTCAAATATAATAATTCTCAAGCCCAATACCTAACAATGAACAATGGATGGAAAAACTCTATCTCTACACTCGCCATTAGCTATTGATTAAGTACTTGCCAAGCAATCATGAGAGTTCCCTATTGTGCTCATCAAAGAAAACACACTCACTATTCTACTTTATTTGAACTCACACTCTATTCTAAACTCAATAAACTCACACTCTAGTCTACTAACTGATAAAACAAGACCATGAGCCAAAGAATTGAGCTCAACATTCTTAAAACAAAACACAATTCAGCCAATGTGGCTTCACAAATCTAAACAATCACACATAAACATCAAGCCATTCTGGCTTTTATTCTGAATCTTTCTTTCTTTTCTTTTTTTTTTTTTGTTTTTTTTTTAAGTAATAACCTTACAAGGTTGCATTTTATGCTCTCCCTTGATGGATTATTCACTCTTTTTTTTTTTACTCACATAACAAACAAATAAGACTGATTTTTCTAATGCATACCCCTTGCCATTTTGCTACATAAGGAGAGACAGAAATTCAATGATGTCTCACATCCCATTTCCCAATTAAGTGATGGCTTTTTCACATTCTATATCACAACCTTTTCCAATAATATCTCAAAATAAAGAAAAGGATACAAAGACAATCCACAATGACTTAGAGGTCTTGCATCCTAACTAAACACCAAACACCGAGCACTAATAAGTAATCACATGCTTACTTGACTCCTACCATTAAATAACCAATGTTGAATGCAAGATGAGTAGCAAATCAAACTATTACCCAAAAAACCATAAATGTCACTCAAGGGCTAAAAAGAAGTCTGTTCTCATTTTTCATTTCTTTTTTCACTCAACTTTAAGGGTTACTTAGGTCTATCATAGCATTTCATGCTCAGCTAATATTCAAAACTCAGCTCCAAAAACATGGTGATATCATTCAAAAGATAAAGACATGATTAAACTAAATTAGAGCACATTTTAACTATTCAAAAAACCCTTATCACAACATGATACTAATGTGGCCCAAAAAATTAAATTTTAAGGCAAAATTGCATACTTAATATCCATGTCTCCACAAGCAAATCATTCAAGCAGACAACTCAAACAATCACCCAAAATAAAAATAAAGGACAACAAAAACACTTAAACAAAAACAAGACATGCAATCACACAATATAAAGGACAAACAAGTGGCTCAAGTCACTCCCCATACACCACACTTAAAATATGCTATGTCCTCATGGCATAAAATAGGGAGTAGGAAAAACACTTACCCCTGGTTTGGCACACTATAATAGTAGATGACATTGGCCACCATTCGTCGCACCTAAGCCACAAAGTCAACCGACGTCTCGCCGCACACTTCCCAAGTTTCCTTCCCTTGAGAATAGCCATCATGTAGTAGCAAGCAAAGATCCCACACTGAATTGACCCAATAATTTGCTCATCCTGCAAATGGTTAGTTAAGAAAGAAGCAAAGTCTCCTGCACAATGGTTAGCTTGCAAACAATTTATTGAATAAAATAAATAAAAGAAAATAACATGAAATAAAACACAGCAATAAACATTGGGTTGCCTCCCAACCAGCGCTTTATTTAAAGTCTATAGCTAGACTTTGTCATACTAAACTCAACCAATGTATGAAAGGCTTTCATCCTTGCATTGTAAACTTCAGCAGTCTCATAGACCATAGCAATCGGATGAATGAACCGCGTGGGAGCCACTTGAACTCCCGATTCAATTGTTGATAAGGAGACACCTCCACAAACTTATGGTTCTCCTTCCTCTCATTCCATCGAGATGGTAACACAAATTCAACATACTCCACAATTGGAGTAGTCATGATGCACGCATGGTTACCTCCCTTGTCAAGCACTTCCTTCTCTTGTATAAGGGAAGATGATTCCAAAGCAAACATAGTAGGGGTGGGCTCATGTAGCTTGTCTTCATAAAGAGTACCTTGGTTTGATGTGCCTTCAGATATGAGAATTATAGCATCATCATCCAAGATTTGTTGCTGCATCCTTGGGTTGTCATTTATTGGTTTCTCATGTTCTTCTAACACCCCGAACAATTCAAGTCTTCCTCTTCTTCTTGGATGGAAAAATTGTCCTCATAAGCTCCAACCATGGGAAGAGTTGAAGTGGATACATCACATGGGCTATTAAATTGTGGTGGAGGGACAACCTCATCATAATGAACCATTGCCCTTGTATCCTCTTCTTGGTCTATAGCATCATTAATGGTTTGACCAGCTAGAATGCGAGCTTCATCTTCGAATCATTATTAGCGAGAAAACTCCCATTCTTGTGAGGCAGATGTCAAAGATTGATACATGGAAGTTGGAGTGATGGCTTTGCAATTCTCTTCGATCTTTATCTCGTGTCACCAAGGAAAGGAGTTAGATGAGACTCGGTAATCTGCATTTTGAACCATACTCATCAATAATTGCTCCATATTTTTTATGGTAGTCTCCAAACTTCCTACCCTTTCATTCAAATTCTCTCTTCTGGTTTCTTCATCTTCAACTTGGGGCTGCCACTCTTGTTGTTGATATGGACAATAATTGCCATAGAGTGGGGCTTCATAGTAAGCTTCATCTTGATATTGCCCAACCCATCTATTCTCGAATATCCATTGAAGAAACCATTAAACTCCTCAGGTGGTGGCTCTTGTGGATAGTAGTCACCCTCGGGTTGGGTGTAAGTTGGCCATACTTCTCTACCATCTCCATTAATACTCCCACCATAACAAAGAGGTTCCTGGTATGAATAACTGTTTATGGGAGAATCATAGACAGTGCAATCCCAAGCACTATATGAAAATTGATCTCGTCGTATGGCCTGGAACATAAACATTTTCGCTGCCATCATTGAATTCTCCTCATCTCTCCTTTGATTTTCCCACAAATATTTGTTGCCTTGGATCATCCTTTCCAAACATTCTTCCATGGTTAGCTCCTCCTCATCTCCAAACTGCCTCATCCATTGGAGTGTTGTTCAGGTTCGGATTAAAGGACACAAGTTCCCCTCATCGCATACACAACTAGCAATACCTCAAATACTTGATGTATGTTCCTGAAAAACAACAAGAACACACCCAAAGCTCGAACAATACAAAATAAACAAATAAAAACGCAAACAAAAATAACGAAATTAAAAGACAAAATAAAACACCAAGATCGAATTCAAACAATTTCACTCAATGTTGATTTTAAAAACTAGTCAACCGTTGAATCCCCAGGCAAGGCGCCAATTTGACAAACAAGATTTTTAGCCTCTCTAAAAGAGCTAGCTAATGTCGTTAAATCCCTCTTCAAAATAATAAATTCCCTAAGTTTGCACTAAAAGAATAGCAGCAAGAAAGGGGTCGAACCCACAGGGATTAGCCTAGTTTCCTAGTTCTCAAATCAAATCACCCAATTACTCTTGTTCTATAAAATGTCTTGGCAAAAAGTTTTCTTTTTTAAACTAAAGATCTAATTTTTATGTGGTTTTCTGAATAAACAAAGAAAGTAAACTGATTTTAGGATTAAGTTTCAAGGATTAAAAGCATCTAGGGTCACAATTTCACCTCCCTATGTTATCTCTACTGGTTCATGGTATTAGGGTTGTCTGATTGAAAACATGCTAAACATAAGCCAAGGACAACAAATGGTCATTGAGGTCCTTTTAAGAGTTGTATGCCAGAATGGTCATCAAAACACACAAACATGCAAAGCCAATAAATCATACTTGCAAAAGGATAATGATCACACCAATTACAAATAAGTTATGAATCTCAATCTGCCCCAGACTAGGGCTAAGAATACCAAGGTGTACATCCAAAGATAGAACTAAGAACAGATTCATAAAACATGCAAAACTTCAATCATCCAAACCCAAATATTCATAAACACAGCAAAACAACAAGGGGGCTACATTGCTCCCCTAGATTAAAAGACTACTCACGCATGATTACAAGCAAAACCATAGCAGAAAAGCTCAACATCTTCTTCTTGTCCATGCGCACAGCAAAGCTTCAAATCCAGGCTCCAAAATCCGCGACGGCTGCTGCGACGGCTGCTCTCCTAGGTCAAGGACAGCCTCCAAGTCGTGGAGCCTCTCTCTCTCTCTAAAACGTGTAGGGGGTTAGGCATGCATAGCAGAGGGCGTGGATCTTTGTATTTATAGAGGTTGGATGGGCCTTGAGGTGTGTAACCTAGCCCATCCATCAAAACGACGTAGTTTTGATAAGTAACACTCGAAACATTAAAAACTCTATCTTCCATCCACAATTTGGACTTGGGCCTTCAGGAACAAATGATCAGCATGGAAAAACGATTGGATCGGTCCAAAAATATCTCTGCACGCCAATTTGCACGTGATATGGTGAATTCACGTGCACCTCCAAATCAGCTCAAACTTCTCCCCAAGCTTCCTTGCATCATGTAGAGGCCTGAGAGGCAAAAATAGGCTTGCACGTGAATTGGGTGAATTCACGTTCAGCTCCAAATGCTCTGAAATTTCTGTGGTAGGTAGATGACATCATTCTAAGAAACTTTTGTTCTTGCACGCCAATTGTTTGAGGCCATCTACTATGTCAAAAGTGAGGTTCAAAACCTGCCAAAACAGCTTAAAAACGCATGTATTTGCAACTAGCATCTTCCTAGGGGTTAGAGCAAATATATATGATATATGAAGCAATAAGGCTCTAATCATGCTCTTAAACATCCTAAATAAACACTAGAATAATGGCATAAAATGCACGTTATCATTTACATATCAGCAAAAGAAGAAATTCCTGACTAAAGTCCGGAGGTACATTTGGGATGATCCATATCTCTATAAACAGTGTGCAGATCAGATAATCCGGCGATGTGTGTCTGAAGAAGAAGTGTCAAGTATTCTGCACCATTGTCATTCATCAGATTATGCAGGACACTTCGGAGTGCAAAAGATAGTGTCTAAAGTATTACAAAGTGGCTTTTATTGGCCAACAATGTTCAAAGGCACTTTTGAGTTTGTGAAGGTTTGTGATCGATGTCAAAGAATGGGAGGAATTAGTAGGCGACAAGAAATGCCTCAGACCGGTGTTCTTCCTGTTGAGATGTTTGATTTATGGGGGATTGATTTTATGGGACCATTTCCCCCATCTAATGGATTTTCTTATATACTTCTGGCAGTTGATTATTTGTCTAAATGGGTAGAAGTTGTACCTACCAGAACAAATGATGCACGGGTGGTTGTTAAGTTTCTGAGAAGAAATATTTTTACTCGATTTGGAACTCCATGTGCTATTATCAGTGATGAGGGAAGCCATTTCTGTAATCAACTATTTGCCAAATTATTACGAAGTATGGTGTCCAACATACAAGAGCCTTAGCTTATCATCCCCAAGCTAATGGTCAAGCGAAGTCTCTAACCGAGAGATTAAACAAATTTTAGAGAAGACTATGGAGGAAGCCGAAAGGATTGGTCGATAGATTGGATGAAGTACTCGGGCTTATGTAACAGCATTTAAGACACCTATTGGAATGTCACCTTATCGGTTGGTGTATGGTAAGGCATGTCATCTTGATAACGTGCATTTATGGCGTTATCCTAGACCTTATATAGGGTGTTTTAGAGTATGTTTTGTACCTATTTGCATGATATTTTACACATATTTGCTCTAACCCCTAGGAAGACCCTGTTTAGTGTATAGTGGTACTTTTTGAGTGTTTTGGCAGGTTTTGGAGCAACCTTTTCTCACACACCTTGGCTAGATCACTCCATACACTCAAGAGGAAGCTATAGGAAGAAGATGGAAACAAAATGAAGGCAAAATCAAGGTGCACATGAAAAGACTTTCTCACATGCATTCTCACGTGCAAGGATTTTATTGCATGGATGCCTTCTACAACTCAAGAGGAAGCTTTGGAGCAAATTTGAGTCGACTGGAGCCTGCACGTGAAAAGGGTCTTCTCACGTTCATTCTCGCGTGCAAGCATTTTTGAGCTCCAAATGATGTGTTTTGTTGTTTTAATCATTTTCCTCTAAAGAACTGGGTCAAATTTGGTGTAGTTTGAGTTTTATTGCGCCTAGAACGTTGAATAGTGTCACTAACCAAAACAACGTCATTTTGGCTACGACCATATTTATAATTAGGGCACACTTTTTGTAACCCTAATTTGGCCCACTAAATCCTATAAATAGGGGGCTTGGGAGGCATTGTAAATCATCTTGAGTGGGAGAATCTGATCTGAGTTCTGAAAAGAGCTATAGCCATTGCTAAAAGATCGGATTGTCCTTGGCAAGGAGTGATTTTGGGCAGCAAACGCCGGAGTCTTTGGAGGCTGGAGTCCTGGTTCATCTTGGGGTCTTCCTTTATTGTCCTGGTACTGTAATCATGTTCTTTCTTGAAATTGTTATTGCTTTTGTCATGATTATGGAGTAGTTTTGTTAGTCTAGGGGAGCAATGTAGCCCCCAATAAATTGTATTCAGTTTGGTTATGGTTGTTCAATAAAATAGAATTCAGTTCTTGTTTAATTCACTTGCTTGTATGGAAATGCCTAGTTTATGCATAATTAGGTAATCTTAGCCCTTGTCTAGGGTGGAACACTAGTGAATTAGATTTAATATTGCATGATGGACCAAGTCTGCAACTATTAGATTGTTTATCTACCTTGATCACTTTTATTCACATGGACCAAATGGGATAAAAGCCTTAAATCTATCTTAGCATGGACCAAATGTAAGATAGGCAGGAGATAATCAATATGAACATGAACTAGAATATAAATCAAGAACAAGAGCCATAACCAGACTATTACAATCGATTGGGTGGTAAACATTGTGACCCTAGATCCTTAATCACTGAAATTTCTATACCAATAGCTTGCCAACATTCTGATTTAATCACTTTTCGTTCAAACTATTTGTACAACAAAAATCAATTGTCCAGGACATAAAATCAATCGATTAGCTTAGTGCTTGCCGCTTAACAAGATTAGCTACCTCCCGTGGGTTCGACAACCGAGTCTTAATACTCCATTTTATTACTTGACCAAAGGCACTTGCTGCAAAAACCTTCGACATAATTTATCGGGTCACATCTTCTAAGTAGAATTGGAACACAAGTCTTATTGGGTCATGAGAAAATTCAATCTTGATCCAAAGGCTAGTGCAGAACTACGTTTACTACAGTTAAATGAACTTGATGAATTTCGAATGAATTCTTATGAAAGCTCAAAATTATACAAAGAAAAAGCTAAGCAATGGCATGATAAGAAAATTTCTCCAGCACATGTTCAGCCAGGACAACTAGTTCTATTGTTCAATTCATGGTTAAAGCTATTCCCTAGTAAGTTAAGATCTAAATAGGTTGGACCATACAAAGTAATTAAGGTTTATCCTTATGGTGCTTTAGAGTTGCAAACAAAGTCTGGAGACACGTTCAAAGTGACGGGTCAGCGAGTTAAACCTTATTATGGAGATGCTGAAATCAAGGTGGTGGAGCACCATGTGTTGTTTAAATCGTAATGAATTGAGATGGTCAAGCTATTGACCCTAAAGAAGCGCTCCATGGGAGGCAACCCATGATTTCTTAGAATTGTTTCTTTTTCTTCTCTTTTCTGTTCTTCAGGAATGAGTCTTAATGCTCCATTAAAGGTGTTAAATAGCTGCACGGTGCAGACATTCATCAACCGTGCACATCTAAATGGGAGTAATTAACGTTGACTAGCTGGTGGACAGGTGTATTATCTGCATGATTGAGGGAAGCACCAGCCGTGCACTAGTATTTTGACCTAAAAGTCCAAAGTTAATGTTATATGGGCCTTCTATAGTCGCACGGCCCATAACTTACCCAGTCGTGCCTTATTTATACCCCAGAGTCACTTTAACCTAGTTTTAACGCAAATTGCAGCCGCACGGTTGAGATACACATCAGCCATACAGCTATTCTTTGCTCTAGGATTGATCATACCCTGCGGTACTGCATATTCCAACTGCACTGTTGAGGGAAGCACCAGCCGTGCAGCTAATTATTGGTGATTTTCGACTCCAATCTGGTTTTTAAGGGGTTTTGTTCTACACGGTCCATCTCTACACTAGCCGTGTAGTTGTTTTAGGGTTTGCAAGGTTCATATTGTGCGATGTTTCCAACTATTCTCTCAGATTTGGGGATTGCGAGGATGGATAAGTTTGAAAAAAGGTTAACACGTCATCTTGATCCTATAGCTGATGATGATGTTTTTGCTGGGCATGTTCTTGACTGGAGAATGTTCAGATGCACAAGGTTTCCCTAGAGTCAAACTATAATCGATCAGATTCAACATACTGGACTTCAAAGGTTAGTAACAGACCCTTCCCCTCTGCTTATAAATGAAATTGTTTGTTTTTATAAAACAGCAGAGGTCATTCATGATGATGAGGAGACATCTATTGTGGGATATGTATATGGACCAGAGGTTCGGGTTTCTATTTCTATAATTTAACAAGTATTTAATTTACCTCCTGTGCATGATGCTTTCCCTGAAGAAGGTGTGCATAGCTTGGCTCGTTTATTGCACTATGCTGGGAAAGTTGGTGGTAAGAGAAGGCAGTATATAAAAACTGGTTTTCAGGGATATTATCGTTTTCTTGCTATTTTAATTGGTAAATGCTTGCTATCCCAAAGAAAAGGAAATGATGGAGTTCCGTTGGAACACATGCAATGTATGTACTGTCTAAAACGAAATATGCACGTGGATTGGGCTACAGCCATTTTCTTTCACTGGGTGAAGTATTTGGATCATAAGGGTTTTGGTAGGTACTTAAGTCAAATTATGTGATACCTACACCCTATGACTCTTGGAGTTCAAATTTGGCAGCCCTATCCTGAGCGTCTTATTTTAAGAGAATTCACGATTGATGGTTATGCTGCTGTTCGGATGTGGGGATTACATGCAAGAGATGATACCAGTAAAATGGCCACACCTCATGTGCCTAAATCTAAGCCCACACCTCACCATCAATCAGTTCATGTGGATTCTGTAGAGGCATATTTCCGACCTAAGGAAGATTTTCAGGTTTCAATTTATGCTCTTCGGTCTGCTTATGCCTATTCTTACTCTCAGTTGGATTTAGTGCATTCATTCTAGGGCCAGTTTGGCACTTCTTTGATTTCTAATTCAGAGGTTATACACTGGGGCTATGAACATGGTGATGTTACTCTTGCACAACGAAATGAGATGTTAGTTAGCCTTCATTCCTCTTATAACACTCAAGTTCCCGCGGTGATCCAATTTCTTCTCCACCACGACATGTTCCTCCTCTTGTCAAGAAACCGACTAGAGAGTATGTGGACTTCCAGTTTGCCAAAATAGAAAGAGAGTAGAGGGAATCTTCGAGCTTGTTAAAGAAAATTTTGGGAAAATTTCCGTTCCACAACAAATCAAGATCTGCTTCTCCACAAGTGAACTCGCCATGGCATTCACCATTACCTACACCAGCACCACCACCGGGTTCTCCTGTGAAGGTATCTTCAGAGAGTCCATTTCGTGTACCTAGGAAGAAAAGTGCTCAAGCTGCTTCCTTTTTGGACACTTCTTCTGGTGAGGACTATTATCATTCAGCTGGTCCATCATTTAAAGCAGCAGAGCCTTTTGTTTCATCTTATCAGATTTCATCTTTTTATCCTTCTTCTGCTGCCTGTTCTAAGTCATTATGGACATAGCCACCTACTAATCTTATTCCATATGTTACTCCACTTTGGGAATATAGACCTGAACGGTTAGCATTACCTTCCGAGCATATCCCAATGACTACACTTGAACGCCGACTCAACTTAAGCTTTCCATCGACCATAGAGGATCCAGTGTCAGTTCGTGCTTACTATGACTTTGTTACCAATACAGTCGAGATTCGACGGTCTACCAGTCAGCTAATGGCACTTGTACCAGAAGACCTTCGTCGTATTCGGAGCACTGCTTGGTTTGCCACTTCGGATATTGATCATTTTTCTAGTATTTTAAGAAGTGTCAGCCTTCAAGATCCTGGCCAGTATCCTAACGCAACCACCATGGACATAATGCCATTGGAGTTCAATGATTTTCCTACTAGTATGGATGATATGGGGGCACACCTTCGGGAGGAAGTTGGTTCTTTATGGCCCTGGTCTTTATTGACGTCTGTTCTATTTCCCCTATTCATTTGCCGTCATTTTGTGCTCCTTCACATGCACCTGACTGGCCAGTATGTGATGCTTTATGATTCCTATCACGGGCAAGGGTTTCCAACTCGTCGGCGTTCCTTGGCAAGTGGTTTTATTCGTCGTCTTCGCAGTTTGTTGGCGCGTGAGGGTATGCTATCCACTCACCTTGCTTTTTCTGTGACAAATGAGTTCCAAACACCTCAACAGCCAGACACTCATAGTTGTGGAGCATTTATATGTTATTTCATGATTGCTTTGCTTCAAGCTCATGTGGAGTGGCAATTCGGTTCCACCTCAGATGAGTTTGCTGCAGCTATGCGTGAGATGGTTGCTCGCGTCCTTTATTTCTCCAGCATGCCTTATTAGGCCTTTTGAGGTCCTATTTTTCTTCTCTCTCTTTCACTAAGGACAATGTGTAGTTTTAGTGTGGGGGAGCAATTTTTCCAGTATTATTTCTTTGTTTTCTTATTCTTTTTCTTTGCCTGCTTGTTTGTTTGCTTGTGGTTATTTGTTTGCTTTGTTCTGTGTGGCTTTGCTCTGTTAGTTTGATACTCGTTATCGGTGGCTTTTGCTTGTTTATGCCTGGGTACTTCTGGCTGCTTGCTTACGGGTATCCACTTACTTATCTTTGGAGTTGTGAGTTTACTACATTGCTATTAAGAGTTCCCTATCTTTTGATTGTGTGATTATTCCCTGCGGTGATGCGCTTATGTGAGTAACATGTGTTGCATTATGGTGATTGGGTTGTGGCATGATTGGATAGGCTAGAGTCAGCGACCACCTTGATGTGACCTTTGTTGATGTTTTATTCGTGTTTCTTTTCCTATTCATGGTTGGCGACGGAGTTCTTTAGGTCACATTAACCTATGTTATCTCTTGTGTGATTATTCCCTGTAGTGATATGCTTATGTGAGTAACATGTGTTGCATTATGGTGATTTGGTTGTGGCATGATTGGATAGGCTGGAGTCAGCGACCACCTTGATGTGACCTTTGTTCATGTTTTATTCGTGTTTGTTTTCCTATTCATGGTTGGCGACGGAGTTCTTTAGGTCACATTGACCTGTTTATGTCGTCTCTTGTTTTGTGGCATCCCCACTGTCTATGTGTGAGTTGTTGCGTTTGGAGCCCTTTTTGGTGCTTATTTCTGGTGTCTTTGTGTATTCTCCATAGTTATTGTGAGGCCATAAAGGCTGTTTTGCTATGTGGAGATATTTGATTATTCACAAAAAAAACTCAGAAAAAAAAAACACACACCAAGTTTTGAAAAAAAAAAAGATGTTATGCAATCCAGCTTGAAATTAGGTTTTGGCTATTCTCATCTTTTGGCCTGCTGTGTCGTGTCCATCTGCCTTGTTTGTTGACATGTGTATAGTTAGAGGGTGTGTTTTTGTATCTCTGTCTTTAATATTCTTTCAGCATCAACAGAGGACTCACCTCTCTTTGTGGTCTATGGCAAAGGTACTTTGGTGGTTTGTTGGCTGTATCACTATAATGAGGGACTAATTGTTTACTTGCGTAAGGTCTGAACTTAAAAGGAACTTGAGAGTGAGGGGTGTGAGATTACTATTTGAGTGAGGCATCACTATAATGAGGGACTAATTGTTTACTTGCGTAAGGTCTGAACTTAAAGGGAACTTTAGAGTGAGGGGTGTGAGTGTAAAGACTCGTATTTGGTTAGTTTTGAGAGATAGCCATTCTATGGGAATGTAACTATCTGGATGGTAGTGTAGTCGTCGATGTGAGCATTTTGACTGTACTTGGGCCCGATTTCGAGTCGGGGCCCCATTTGACCCGATTGTTGACTTTCTCGGGGTTTATTGGTTGACTTTGCATTTGAGCGGTCAATTGCGTGTGATAATATCAGTCTAGTGTTGTGGTCGTCATTTCGAGCGTTTTGACTGTAGTTTGACTCAATTTGGAGTTCGGGGCCTTAGAGGTCAATTTTTGTGTTGGGAGGTCAATTATTGACGGGGTCAATGGTTGACTAGGTCAGTTGACTGGTAGAAATATAAATAGTAGAAAAAAAAAAAGCTTTCACTTTACGTTATCACGTTTGTGCGTTTGTGTCACGCCCCAGATTTCCAACCTGAGGAAACCGGTACGTGACTCCCCTTTTACCCACACGGAGGGCAAAGGGGTTAGGGTGCAAACCCCGAATATAACATTTTAAACATCCACAACACATTCAAGAAAGTAATGTTCATAAAGCGATCCACAATCCAAACCAGTCTTTATTACAACAAAATCCTCTTTTCAATCCATCCCCACTGGGGTTACATCAATTCCTATAAAAATAACATAAATGGAAGACAATAAAGTAAATAAGATCTTCCACCTTGGGGTCCCACCTAACGCCTGTATGTTCCTGAAAGAAAACACAACATAGAGGGAGGGGTGAGCAACAACAGCTCAGTAGGGATCATGTCTCCCCAAGCCATCCCATGCTCCTAGCGTCTACATGAGGGTGTGTACAGGTGCAGTGTAGTGACAATAAAATATAAATAGGTTGTGTTCCACAATCACACGGCACACACATATCCACAGCTATACAAGCTTAGCCATATAGGCTAACATATCCACAACCTCTCAGGCTTAGCCACACGGGCTAACAGTTCCACAGCCTCTCAGGCTTAGCCACACGGGCTAACATATCCACGGCCATATAGGCTTAGCCACACGGGCTAACAGTTCCACGGCCATATAGGCTAGCCACACGGGCTAACATATCCACGGCCATACCAGCTTAGCCACACGGGCTATCAGTTCCAATCCCGGGCTTCCATGCCCACCGAGTTCCACAAACACAGCATACAAGGTCACACAGGCATTAAACCAAACACGTAGCATACACACTTTCACAGGCATAATACCAAACACTTAGTTCGCATAGCCAATCAGGCATAAAATCAAACACCTGGCATGCAGAGTCTCACAGGTATTTTACCCTAACGCTTGACATGCATACATTCACAAACCCACAAACCCAGCCACACAGGCATATTATCAAACACCTACTAGGCATATTCACACGGACATATTCACACGGGCATTTTATCGAACACTTAATATGCACTCACCATCCAACACCAAAAACATCCAAAACCTCATTGAAGGCCAACATTCATATAGGAGGTCACACCTATATGAATTTACATATAAATAGTATAACAATAACAACAAGCTCTATAAATCCTCTACACAGGGCCTAACCCCGAACGGATCAGGTGAGACAGAAACCCCTACCTTAAAGACGATCTTCCTTGCTCCTGCGCTAAACGTCGTCCTCCCCACGCAAGATGCTCCGGCAAGCAACCAAGAACTCCCCTTCCTTCTCTCTCTCTAGCTCTCTCTCTCTCTGTCTCGTCGCACAGTCGAAGAGAACCCTAAACCTAAAACAAGGAGTCTCCTCATCCTTATATAGACTTCCCATTATCAAAACGACATAGTTTTGATTAAGTGAAACCCAGGATCAAAACGACGTAGTTTTGATTACACAAGCTACCACCTTTCCGCATCCATACACACCAAAATACTCACTATTCCAACCTGGTCCTTTGGGAAAAGATGATTAGAATAACAAAACTAAGGTAACCATGCAAAAATATGCTTGCACGCCAATTTGAACGCCAATTCCCCAATTGGCGTGCAACTCCAAATGTACTCAAACTTTACCCCAAGCCTCCTTGCATCTTGTAGAGGCCTTGAGAAGCAAAAATATGCTTGCACGTGAAATGGGTGAATTCACGTGCAGCTCCAAATGCTCTGAAATTTCTGTGGTAGTAGAGGACCTCATTCTAAGAAACTTTTGTTCTTGCACGCCAATTGTTTGAGGCCATCTACCCTATCAAAAGTGAGCTCCAAGATCAGCCAAAACAGCCTTAAACCGCCTGTATACGCATAGCATCTTCCTAGGGCATAAAGGTACGTTATCACTTGTCACATGCACCTCCCAAAAGTCCCCTCTTGGGATCATCTCCTACCTCAAACTTGTGCACCAACATCCAAGGTGTTTGTGGTTAACTTCTTACACACGGGTCATTACATCCTCTCCCCCTTAAGACTTTTCGTCCTCAAAAAGAAATGACATACGAGGAAAACAAACACAAGCTACCCATTTGCCACACGGCGAGCCACAACACCCAAATGGGTCATACACCATGCATAGCACATAACGGCACATAACAAAGTACCACCATAATCCATAACCACACGCATCACAATAATGCATATAACACATATCCGCATGTCACAAATACACTTCTCAAAACACATCACAAATATGAACACATGTCTAAAAGACAAAACAAATACACCAAATCATACACAACTAATACAATAAAACACATCACTATCCCTTGGCCAACAGCCACCAACAGCCACCTCCCACGTTTAAGATTGTTCGTCCTCGAACAATGCTGGGTGTTGCTCACGCATCATGGACTCACATTCCATGTCTCCTCTCCGGGCAGACGTGTCGGCTTCTAAAAGACAACACGCCTTCCAAAACGCACATGCTGATGCACATCGCCCACAACCATTCACATACCCGCGATCGAAGATATCACACCATAACACACATGAAGGCACGTACCCACAGACCCAATACAACACAGCATGATAGGGAAACACATATTCGAATCTCACAAACAACCCTTGTTCTCCTCACCTAACACATGTCACAAGTATTCACATGTCACGACAGTATAAGACATATACGCCCATCACCAACACGTTTAACAAATCACATAGGTCACAAGAAGCAACTCACATCATAAACACCACCACAAGGAACAACTCACAAACAAAGCACGACTACACGTTTAACGTTCCACTACCCAGTCACCAACATCATACAAACTCATCCGCAGGGAGTGTCCTCACAACCTTCCCACCTTTGGACTTTTCGTCCCCGAAAAGAGAAATCAAGTAGTAACATCACGAGAAGATCAAAGCAACACATAACACCCATGAGCACAACAAGAACTAGGGCTTGGCCAATTAGCGTGCTGACAACAACTCATGTGAGCAAGTCTGACAACAGTGAGGTCGAGAAACCTCCCACAGAGTCGCTAAGACCCCAACAACCGAACAAGGCCAACACCATAAGCCTATGCATGAAGTATCCATTCGCTAGAATTCATATGATTGAACGAGAAGTCACTACATCGACATAGCAGGGTACTCGGCGTTAGATGCCTACTCGTGTCACAATAGGACCAACACTCCACAATGTGAAATACCTAACAATGACACCACTGAGATTTGATGTCAACGGACACCAACAATTTACAACGCAGCCACACTCCATATGTAGACCTTACCCCGACACAGAAACACAAAGAGGTCACAAGGAAACACGAACAAACAAGAGAAAAGCATTATGCAAACCACAATCACAGTCCCACACAGGGATATCACCACAAGAAGACTCGCATCACAAACCTGAAAACCACCTCACTCAAGCAAGGAACATTGAAACCCAACCAACGCCATTGGTGACGCAGAACGAAGTACAAGCCCGGACACAACAACACGAGAATGGAGTGTGCTCTCAACCACTCGGTCACAACCAACCTGGCGCCCAACGGAGTCCAAGGATGCACTAAAAACAAGAAATGCAGCACCACACACACAATCATGGTAAGACCGGAACCCACTATCGGGCTATCACTAGTCACCGACTTTGAGAATCGACCTCCTTGATCACGGTTAAATAGGGATCCACCAAGGTCCCACACAGCCTTCACAACCGAGGCTTATCGTACAGCCCAAGAGATAATGCCTTACCAAGTCGACAGACGCGCCACGCGATAGAATCCCTTGACGCCGAGTAGCTATGAACAACATAGTTCTCCCCACACTGAAAACTCTCCTATCTGCAACCTGACCACAATGGAATCCTCTATGTCACCACTCATAGGTCACAAGAAAATCCCTTGCCTCCAAGACACACTCCACCTCATGGCCCACCAACTCCGCTATAGCAACTATTACGTTCTATCTCAACACACCAACAAAACACTCAAATAGACCAAGAAATACTCAGGCTCTAGTCGCAGCTTAATATGGTCACTGCAATTCCTCCGGGTAGGCACAAGAAACGAGACATGCAAACTCCTCATTCGGGACATTCACGCAGCTCCCAAACACACCAACACTTTGATGGCGTGGACCATCTCACTTACCGCATAAAAACACACACGAAAGACTTTCAAGAAGAACCTATGTAGCATGAGGACCCCATGATAGCCGCAGGACACAAATCTCCCCCAAAGGGGTAGCACTAATACCCTTTACAAGCAAAACTCACATCTGACTCCATTCAGTGAATCATAACTCATCAATACTTTCACACTTTAACTTAGCATGTCATCACACGTGACAAGGAATAGCATCAACATTACACATAACACCCCTCTTCATCCCACACCGCACATAATATGCGCATGCATCACCTCCTACTCCGCTGCATATGTCTGCCACGAGACCCACACATAAGAACTTTGCTATACCCCTTTAACACATATGCAACACACACAACAAAACAAAGCAACCACAACACACGAAATAAACTACTGTGTAGAACACATGTAAGAGAGGACATACTAGCCCCCCACCTCCTCGCCTCTTTTAAGCCTATTACCCACAGGACATGGATTAGCGGAATGGTCCTACCACCAGGAGTACATCCTCAACCCCTCGGAAGATGTCTTCAAATTGTGAGGAAAAACCCAAACAAGGCCTGCCCAAATCTCACTTGCTTACCTCTTTTTACCAAACTAATGCACCGGGCATAACCCTCAAAACCCACTCATAGCCGCTAGTTCAATTCTAGAACACCGCACATTTCATACATGCACAAACTGGTTTCATAACATATCTGTTTTACCTTACTCGGTGTTTTCGACACACCATAAGCACGACACATGGCTACTGCTTGACCATCTGAGAACCCATAACACCTATATATTCACTAACAAGAACTAGCAATGACCACCCTAGCCAACAAGTCAATACCTCATGGACCCAAGGAGCGGCTATACTAGCTGTGTTTTCCTCCTTCAACCACAACACTTGGAAGGGTAACCATAGGAATATCCCTTTCATGTAGTATTCCAACACATACCTCTATCCGCATAAAAACACATTTCTATTACTCAAGGTTGCCAAGGAGGGGTCACACAACAACCCACAAGCCATCACCTCACACCTCAAGCTCTACTAGCTAGCCAGTCTAAATTTCCTCCCACTAAAGAAAAGGTTGCCTACAAGATTTGGTTACTTTGATTATCCACATGTGCCAAAATTGAATATCACTCACTTATAAAATCAACACCCATATTTTTATTAGTTACTCATTATTCTTCCAGCGTTATAAATATATATCTCCTAATAGGTCACCACCCACATCCATTTGAAATGCTAACTCAAACGGGACACGATAGGGTCCACCCAGCCTCACATAAACCAGTACGAGACTCAACCGACAACCCACCAAAGGGGCACGATACCACTAGTGAATTTCTGTCTTGCTCTTCCACTGGCCTCACTAGGTAGTTCTCCTGCCTCCAAATCGGGACTCGGCGTTGAGCTTTACCCCTAGCTCGCTGAGCCAGTCCCCTAGCATCACTTCCGGTCCCACTAAAACAGACTGTACAAAGATGTCCTGCTTTTCCACAGAGGTAACACCGGTACTGCTTCTTGGCACACTATCTGTTCCAGTGCCTCGGTTGTCCACAACAAGCGCAATCTTTTGAGAAACAGGACTTAAACGGGAGTGTGAGGGTTGACAGCTCTCGGCGTACCTCGCTCCTAATCAGTTGTCGCATCCCTCACCTCTGGAATAATCGAGCTCAAGACGCCAACCTCTGCCATGATTAGTCTATCACCTTCAGCCTGCAGCTCTCTCACTTGCCCAACCTGGGTCGCGGCCTCCTCTGTTACCTCAATAGTTGCACGGCTTATAGTGTCCAGAAACATTGGTTAAGCGAAAAGGTAGCGCTCCAGATTAACACTAAATGATCTCAACAATCGCGAGACCACTACCGACTAAGCAGCTTAAGATATAACACGCATTATTACCACACAAATTTACAAATTTACCAAACAAATTTCACAGACTATACAAATTTACACTCCATCGCATTGCTCATAACCTCGTTTATTGCACACCATACCAAACAAATCACATGCTCAATCATTCACAGAACACCAACATTATTACATATTTAATTTAATGTATTTATTTGTTTATTTATTTCTTTATTATTATTATTTTATTTTATTTTGTTAACAGTTCACAAGCCACAAGTTTCCAAGCACACAGTTTTAATTCCACAATTTCTTTTCCTTGCTTTCATGTTCAAATTACCACAAAAGATCGAGTTGCAGTATTAACACTCTATCACGTTATTCATGCTTTCCTACCACATATACAAACTTAATCACAGTTTTCACACAATCACACATCAACAACATATGCAACTAGTGCCCTAATGCCAATGTATGCAAATCCTACCTCAGGTCTAGCCTACCCCAAGTACACCGTAGAGGCTCAAAGAGGACCGTGTTGATCAGGCACGTCCCTCCAGGTTCCTCCAAAGGACTCAAGATAACCAGATCCGCCCACTACCCTAGGCCAACTAGACCATGCTCTGATACCATAATGTCACGCCCCGGATTTCCAACCTGAGGAAACCGGTACGTGACTCCCCTTTTACCCACATGGAGGGCAAAGGGGTTAGGGTGCAAACCCCGAATATAACATTTTAAACATCCACAACACATTCAAGAAAGTAATGTTCATAAAGCGATCCACAATCCAAACCAGTCTTTATTACAACAAAATCCTCTTTTCAATCCATCCCCACTGGGGTTACATCAATTCCCATAAAAATAACATAAATGGAAGACAATAAAGTAAATAAGCTCTTCCACCTTGGGGTCCCACCTAACGCCTGTATGTTCCTGAAAGAAAACACAACATAGAGGGAGGGGTGAGCAACCACAGCTCAGTAGGGATCATGTCTCCCCAAGCCATCCCATGCTCCTAGCGTCTACATGAGGGTGTGTACAGGTGCAGTGTAGTGACAATAAAATATAAATAGGTTGTGTTCCACAATCACACGGCACACACATATCCACAGCCATACAGGCTTAGCCATATAGGATAACATATCCACAGCCTCTCAAGCTTAGCCACACGGCCATCAGGTTCCACAGCCTCTCAGGCTTAGCCACACGGGCTAACATATCCACGGCCATATAGGCTTAGCCACACGGGCTAACAGTTCCACGGCCATATAGGCTTAGCCACACGGGCTAACATATCCACGGCCACTCAGGCTTAGCCACACGGGCTAATAGTTCCAGTCCCGGGCTTCCACAGCCACCGAGTTCCACAAACACAGCATACAAGGTCACACAGGCATTAAACCAAACACGTAGCATACACACTTTCACAGGCATAATACCAAACACTTAGTTCGCACAGCCAATCAGGCATAAAATCAAACACCTGGCATGCAGAGTCTCACAGGTATTTTACCCTAACGCTTGACATGCATACATTCACAAACCCACAAACCCAGCCACACAGGCATATTATCAAACACCTACTAGGCATATTCACACAGACATATTCACAGGCATTTTATCGAACACTTAATATGCACTCACCATCCAACACCAAAAACATCAAAAACCGCCATTGAAGGCCAACATTCATATAGGAGGTCACACCTATATGAATTTACATATAAATAGTATAACAATAACAACAGAAGCTCTATAAATCCTCTACACAGGGCCTAACCCCAGAATAGATCAGGTAAGACAGAACCCCTACCTTAAAGCAGATCTTCCTTGCTCCCGCGCTAAACGTCGTCCTCCCCACGCAAGATGCTCCGGCAGCAACCAGTAACTCCCCTTCCTTCTCTCTCTCTCTAGCTCTCTCTCTCTCTCTCTCTACGACGGCTGCAGCAGCTGAAGAGAACCCTAAACCTAAAACAACGAGTCTCCTCATCCTTATATAGACTTCCCACTATCAAAACGACGTAGTTTTGATTAAGTGAAACCCAGGATCAAAACGACGTAGTTTTGATTACACAAGCTACCACCTTTCCGCATCCATACACACCAAAATACTCACTATTCCAACCTGGTCCTTTGGGAAAAGATGATTAGAATAACAAAACTAAGGTAACCATGCAAAAATATGCCTGCACGCCAATTTGAACGCCAATTCCCCAATTGGCGTGCAGCTCCAAATGTACTCAAACTTTACCCCAAGCCTCCTTGCATCTTGTAGAGGCCTGAGAAGCAAAAATATGCTTGCACATGAAATGGGTGAATTCACGTGCAGCTCCAAATGCTCTGAAATTTCTGTGGTAGGTAGAGGACCTCATTCTAAGAAACTTTTGTTCTTACATGCCAATTGTTTGAGGCCATCTACCCTATCAAAAGTGAGCTCCAAGATCAGCCAAAACAGCTTAAAACCGCCTGTATACGCATAGCATCTTCCTAGGGCATAAAGGTACGTTATCACTTGTCACATGCACCTCCCAAAAGTCCCCTCTTGGGATCATCTCCTACCTCAAACTTGTGCACCAACATCCAAGGTGTTTGTGGTTAACTTCTTACACATGGGTCATTACAGTTTGTGAGAGAGAGCATGAGAGAGCTTGGAGGCCTTGGCAATTTGGGCAATTTGGGTTCGTGGAGCTCAAAGATTCACTTCAGGTAGGTGTCCTTGAACTTCTTATCTCTCTCTTGTTTTGGATCTGCACGAATTTATCATGATTTATGAAATTGAGCATGAACCCTAGAATTTGGGGAAAACCAATTTTGGGTTAGATCTAATGGTTTACCATAATATCTGTGGTTAAGAACTATTTTATACCATTGTGGATATATGTTTCTGTGATTTTGGGGTTGATTTACTATGTTTTTCATGAGGGTTGATAAGTCAATCATGGAAATCTGGGTTTAGATCTAGATTTCTGGAAATCTGGAATTTTATACGTGTTTTTGTTGTTGCTGCACGATTTAGAGGCGTTCTGGACGCGTTTTGAGGTAGATATCGTAGTTTGTTGCGAAACAGGAGTGTTAGTGAGCGTCTGGGAGTTTCTGGGCGCGTTTCAGACGAAGAACAGGTGAAAACGACGATGAACAGTACCCTGGGCGTGTTCCTGGGTCGAAATGACGAAGACCCGAAATTCTGGGTCAAAGGGTCGTAGTTTGTAGCCTCGTAGTTCGTAGCCTCGTAGTTCGTAGTTGTAAGGACCCGTACCTTGAGTTAGTCAGTTTTGCCTCCTGAGTAGAGTTTTTCTAGATTTTGACCTAGTAAATGGACTCCAATGAATTCACGTGCAAAAGGAAAGATGCTTAGAATGGTGTCCTCTATCTACCACAGAAGTTTCAGGCCAAATGGACATGTATGTGAGGTGCACGTGATATGGGTCCAATTCACGTGCAAGTGTGGTTGTCTTCTAAATGATGCAAGGAGGCTAGGGGTGAAGTTTGAGAGCATTTGGAGTGCATATGGAGTTGCACGTGAATTGGGGAATTCACGTGCAAATTGGCGTGCAGGCATATTTTTGCATGGTTCCCTTGGTTTTGACATTCTAAGGAACTTTCTCCAAAGGACCATGTTGAAATTCTGAGTATTTTGGCTTATATGGGTGCGGAAAGGTGCTAACTTGTGTGATCAAAACTACGTCGTTTTGATGCTTGGGATTCACTTAATCAAAACTACGTCGTTTTGATGTTGTGTTGTCTATATAAGGAGGAGAAGCTCTCTGGTTTAGGTTTAGGGTTCACTTAGCTGCTTGCGGCCGTCGTAGAGAGAGAGAGAGCTGAGAGAGAGAAGGAAGGGGAGTTGTTGGTTGTCGCTGGGAGCATCTTGCGTGGAGAGGACGGCGTTTAGCGTGGGAGCAAGGAAGATCTGTTGTAAGGTAGGGAATTCTGTTCTTCCTAAATCCTCCTCCGTCCTAGGGTCCTAGGCGAGAATATGAGTTATATCTGTTATATTATTTATATGTAAATTCATATAGGTGTGACCTCCTATATGAATGTTGGCCTTCAATGGCGATTTTGGTGTTTTGGTGTTTGGGTGATGCATGAAAAGTGTTTGATAAAATGCACCGTAGGACATGCCTGTTACATGTTTAATGAAATGCCCGTGTGAACTTAGCTGTGTATATGCCCATTAAGTGTTTGGTAATATGTCCTGGTGGACTGGACTTGTGGTTTATTGTATGTATGTATGCTGGATGTTTGCTCTATGGCCTGAATGGTTGGATTTGTGCGCTTGTGAACGGGTGCACACCAAGTGTTTGGTTGTATGCTTGAGTGACCATGTGTGTTGTGTGCTTGACTGTGGTATCTTGGCCTGAAGAGGCGGTTAAATCACTTGGCCTGAAGAGGCGGTTAAATCACTTGGCCTGAAGAGGCGGTTAAATAACTTGGCCTGAAGAGGCGGTTAAATCACTTGTGGTTAAAGTGTTAGCCTGTGTGGCAGTGGAAGATTGTAAATTGTTTATGTGGTTGTTATTATGTCTGTTGAAATTATTGTATCACGACACCGCACTTGTACACATGGCATGTAGATGCTAGGAACATGGGATGGGTTGGGGAGACATGATCCCTACCGAGCCGTGGTTGCTCACCCCTCCTACCGTGTTTGTTGGTTTTCCAGGGGACTTACAGGCGTTAGGTGGATACACCAAGGTGGAAGACCCTCTCCATTTTATTGTTCATTTCAGTAATGTACTTTTATGATTTATGTAACCCCAGGGAGGGGAATGTACTAAGGGATTGAACTGTAATCAGGGACTTGGTTGTTTTGTGAACCTTTGATGTTTTGGAATTAAATAAAGATGTGGCTTATTTGATTTATTGTAATTGTTAGACTTGCTTGTGTGGCATCCAGTAATCCAACCCCATTGCCCTCCGTGTGGGTGAATGGGGAGTCACGTACCGGTTTCCTCGGGTTGGAAATCCGGGGCGTGACAGTAGTTCGTAGTTCATAGCCTCATAGTTCATAGTTCGTAGCCGAAGGGTCAAAGTTCATTGCCTCATAGGTCGAAGGTCGTAGCCTCGCTTCGAGTCTTCGAGGCGCGCTGCAGTTCCGCATTCCCCAGCTACGAGTCGCCGTTCCGCAGCTACGAGTCGCAGGTTCTGAGGTACAAGTCGTAGCTCCTGCAGTGTAACTGGACACTTGATAGCACTGGACTGGACCTATTTACATTGCAACCTATACCCATCTACACATATACTTAAGTTACAACGTAAATAACGAAATACCCCCCATTTGGATTTAAAGAAAAATACTAGAAAAATTAATTCCCACTCTTTCAAAATGTGAAAATTGGGATTTAGTGTTAAATCTCAGAAAAACCCAAAAGTTCGTAGTGGTGACTTTTTGGAAAGTGGGGTTAGACATCTCAGAAAAATCCCAAAAAATCGGATTATCTTATTTATGATATGGGAACCCAATGCCGGGACTTTTGATTTCAAGAAAATAACTGCTATGGGTACTTCCTTCATAAATCAAGGATTGAGGATTTACTTGTGAAGACTGGGTACAGTTCTAAAGGAAATGTTGAGAATGACATGCCATACTAATGTTAGTATGTTGGTGTGAGGTATTGGGGCATGGACTCCGTGACTTGTTTGGGTTCTCAACGTGATGCACCGATGGTGCTATGTGGTTGATGTGGCAGGCATATGCACCGATGGCAGGCCTGTGTGGTGACTGTGGCCGGGCATATTGCGCTATGGATAGGCTAAGGCCTAAGTTGAGCCGTTGAGCTCGTGGAGCTAGGACTGAGTGCCCTGAGCTGGGATCCCATGGAGGATCGTGGACAAGTTGTCCTGTGTGAGCAGGCTGAGTCCTGATGTTTGTTTGCAGGCTGAGTCCTGATGATTGTGCACACTACATGGTGCACGAGTACACTGAGCATATAGTATAGACTTATATGTGTTGCATGATATGGAGTTTTGGGGTCACCTACTGAGCTTGTCGCTCACCCCTACTTGTTGTTTACCCCTTTTCAGGTGTGACTCGAGACTAGTGGAGGACTTTCTTCCAGGAGGACATGCCCACTACTCTGGTGTATGATACAGTACTGTATTCTGTATTTTATTGTGTGTTGTATCCCGGACATGGGTCCGTGGACAGTTGTATTTGCATACTGTTTGTGATGTAATGTCTGGTATGATCGTTGACTTATCATGTGCATGATGATGTATAGGAAAGTACAAGATTACCATTGATGTATGATCGTACAAGGTTACATATTTTAGATAACACCACGGGTGTAGTCTCTATTGGTGCTAGTCACCAACCCCTTGACCTTTCGGGTGCAGGCAAGGGGAAGTCATATTCCTGGTTTCGGGTTCCCTGGAATTCGGGGGCGTGACAAGTTGGTATCAGAGCATAGTCTAGTGGACCTAGGTTAGTGAGGGGTGGTTAATTGATTCCATGTGACTTGGAAAACTGTAGGGAGGGCACCTGATCAACGCAGTTCTTACATGTGTTCTAGGTTATTTTGGTGTTAGTTAGATCATCCTAGGAGCATACATAGAGATGGGGTGCATTTCTAGTGGTATGATTGTGTGCATATAGGGCACTAGATTGTCTTTGTTTGTGATATGATTGCATTTGGTGCCAGGATGGCACGTGGCCGTGAGAGCCAAGACTTGATTGTGGTGTACCTTGAGGGGTGACACGATGCTATATGCATGGTTGTGGACCTACGGGTCGTGTGGTGTACCCTGAGGGGGACACGATGCTATATGCATGGTTGTGGACCTACAGGTAGTGTGGTGAGAACCTACGAGTCGAATGTGCCTTTGATGGCTGTTTGTGCTAGCAGTGCTAGTGTTGATCGTTGTTGTTTGTTGTTGTGGCCAGTGTGATGGCACCACCGAGGAGAGCTGTCCGAGGCCAAGGCCCGGCAGAGGAGCCCACGATAGAGTCGGGGCAGCAGAGCCCGCAGCAGAGATCGTCAGCTCCCGTTATGGGACCTGATTTGGCTCAGGTGTTGATTCAGTTGCAGGAGGCCATGCAGGGTATGCAGGGCTCGATGAGGGATATGGCTAGAGAGGTGGATGAGCTGAAGATGCAACAACAGCCTAAGCAGCAGGAGGCGAGGGTGGTGCAGGATGTGCACCAGCAGGAGGTCGTGATAGAGCCAGCACGACGAGGGAGTGGACCTGGGCCGCACGTTTTTAAAACACGCACCCAGGACTTTTGAGGATGGTTCGCGGCCGAGGTAGCCGAGGACTGGATTAGATGGACAGAGGACATCTTTGAGATGATTGGGGTGCCAAGATGAGGAGCGGGTGCGAGTGGCGACGCACTATCTGTTGGGTATCCCACGCAGGTGGTGAGAATCCACGAGAGCCGTCCACTAGCACGACGAGTTGGAGAGAGTTTGTTGAGCGCTTCTTTGGGGAGTATTTTCCTAGCTCGATACTGTATGCCCGACGGAGAGAGTATTATAAGCTTCAGCAGGGTGGCCAGACGGTGGGTGAGTATGTGCAAGCCTTCACAGATTTAGGGCGGTTTGCTCTTGAGGCTTGGGAAAAGGAAGCCCATAAGACGCAGGATTTTATTCAGGGCTTGAGGCCATCTCTGAAAAGACAGCTGGAACCGATGCAGTTGACTAGCTACCGGGAGGCGGTCGACAAAGCACTCATTATTAAGCGAGGTCAGGATCATGCGAGAGCCCAGAGGCCGGGCGGTTCGGCAGGTCCAAGCAAGAAGAGGCAGAGTGGGGAGAGCAGTGTCGCTCAGCCTGAGAGGAGGCTGGTGCAGAGGGTTTCCAGCCAGGCAGTGGGATCCCTTAAGAGTTCAGCCAGAAGGAGGCCAGGTACCTATTGGATTTGTGGTTTGACCGGGCATGTCTCGAGAGACTGCCCAAGGAAAAAGATGACTTGTTTCCAATGCGGGAAAGTGGGGCATGGAGCTAGGGAATGTGTTACCCTTAGCTCAACCAGCAGTGTAGGCCCTCGTCCGAGAGAGCAGGGACAGAGGAGTGGGGCTCCGTCTCAGAGGTCAATGCCGCTGGCACAGAGCACATAGACGCGACCTGCGGTGCAGCAACCTCAGCAGGAGGCACAGGGTCATGTTGATCAGCGGGGCAAGGCCCCAATGGGCCAGGCTAGTGGCAGTGGACCACGAGGGAGGACTTTTGCCCTTACCAGCAGAGAGGCAGAGGTTCCACCAGTGGATGAGGCAGGAGCAAGGCCTTCAGTGGTGAGAGGTACCATCATCATTTCTCATACTATTTATTCAATTTTGATTGATACTGGTGCTACCCATTCTTTTATTTCGTATGCTACGATGGTTGGATTGGAGTTAGACTAGGAGACAGTTAGTCAGTCTCTGATGGTTGCTTCACCTTTGGGTGGAATTGTGATACTTGAGAGTATCTGTCGTGCTTGTCAGGTAACACTTGGGGATGTTAACCTAATGTGTGATTTGTATGTCATGGAGTTAGATGATTTTGATGTTATCCTGGGTATGGATTGGTTGGTCTCCGTGGAGGCCAAGATTGATTGTTTTCGACGGCATGTGACGTTTCTCACACCAGAGGGCACGCGGGGTGTCTTTGTGGGTGAGTGGACCGAGGAGGCATGCAGGTTGGGACCTTTGAGGCATGGGTGGGGTGATGTGACCCACCAGTTAGCCAACTTGACGTTGGTTAACAGGAGGAGAGAGGGGAAGGCTGTTTTGCCACTTATTGTAGATCAGTTCTCAGATGTGTTTCCTGAGGACTTGGTCAATTTGCCACCTGTGAGGGCGGTAGAGTTTTCAATTGAGTTGTTGCCAGGGACAACACCGATCAGGTTAGCGGCCTACAAGATGGCACCGACAGAGCTTAGAGAGCTCAAGAGACAGATAGATGACCTATTGGCACGAGGCTTTATCAGGCGGAGTAGCTCACCGTGGGGCTCTCCAGTGTTGTTCACCAAGAAGGCGGATGGTTCACTTCGGCTGTGTATAGACTACCGGTTTCGAACCAGGGATCGTGAAGAATAGGTATCCATTGCCGAGGATCAATGACCTATTCGATTAGTTTCGAGGTGCGAGATGGTTTTCCAAGATAGACTTGAGATCTGGATACCATCAGTTGAGAGTTAGGGAGGTAGATATCCCTAAGACCGCGTTCAGTTGTCGTTATGGGCATTATGAGTGGCTTGTGATGCCGTTTGGGCTCACGAATGCTCCAGCAGTGTTTATGAGATTGATGAACCAGGTGTTTGCTCCATATTTAGATATGTTCGTTGTGGTGTTCATCGACGATATTTTGGTCTATTCAGCGACCAAGAGGGAGCATGAGGAGCATTTGCAGGTTGTGTTGCAGACCTTGCGTGAGCATCGGTTATACGCGAAGTTCATGAAATGTGACTTCTGGTTGCAACAGGTGCACTTCTTGGGGCATGTGGTATCTTCGGAGGGTATCACAGTGGATCCTGAGAAGATTGAGGCAGTCATGTTGTGGAAGAGGCCCACGAATGTGTTTGAGATTCGTAGCTTCCTTGGTTTGGCAGGCTACTATCGGAGGTTCATGGAGGATTTTTCCAGGTTGGCAGCTCCTATGATGAACCTAACCAGGAAGGGAGTTCCTTTTGTTTGGTATGAGGCTTGTGAGGGTGCTTTCATGGAGTTGAAGGCACAATTGACCTTAGCCCCCATCTTGATTCTTCCACAGGAGGGTGTACCTTTCGAGGTGTATTGTGATACTTCCAGGGTGGGACTTGGTTGTGATTGCTTATCGATCTAGGCAGTTGAGACCACATGAGCAGAACTATCCCACTCATGATTTGGAGTTGGCTGCAGTGATCTTTGCACTTAAGAGCTGGCAGCATTATCTCCTTGGGGAGAAGTTTGTGGTGTATACGGACCACAAGAGCTTGTAGTATATCTTCTCTCAGCGAGACCTGAACCTTAGGAAGAGACGGTGGGTGGAGTACCTGCAGCAGTTTCAGTTTGACATGATGTACACCCTTGGGAAGGGTAATGTGGTGGCAGATACTCTGAGTAGGAAGAGCAGGGCCGTGGTGGCCCATTGTGCCATTAAGGAATGGGAGATGATGGGTCAGTTGGCAGTGATGAGGTTGCAGATGGTGACCAGCGAGGGGCGAGGGACCCTCAGTGTTGTTGTAGCAGTCCCAGAGATGCAGCACAGGATCATAGAGGATCGACTGGGGACGTTGATTGTGAGGTCATCTGCGACCGGATTCAGACTGGGCAGGCACCTTCGATTGGATCGAGGATGCAGAGCATGTCTTTGCGGTATAGGGGTAGATTGATAGTTCCCACTTCTCTTCAGGAGGAGGTTCTTCGGGAATTTCACCAGTCGAGGTTAGCTGTACATCCTGGTGGGACCAAGATGTACCATGCCGTGAGGAGGCAGTTTTGGTGGCCAGGCCTGAAGAAGGCCATTGCTGATTTTGTGAGGAGGTGTTTGACCTGTCAGCAGGTCAAGGCAGAGCACCTGAGATCAGCTGGTGAGTTGCAGTCATTGCCAGTGCCAGAGTGGAAATGGGACCACGTGACCATGGATTTTGTCACTGCACTTCCTCGTTCTAGGGGACATGACACGATATGGGTAGTTGTCGACCGGTTGACCAAATCGGCGCATTTTATTCCGATTCAAGAGACAGACCCAGTGAGGACTTTGGGACAGAGGTATATTGATGTTATTATGTGGTTGCATGGAGTCCTATTGTCTATTGTATCTGATCGGGATGCGAGGTTTACATCTCAGTTTTGGAGACAGTTACAGCGAGCTTTGGGTACCAGGGTGAACCTGAGTATAGCTTTTCATCCGCAGACAGACTATCAGTCGGAGCGGACGATTTAGACGCTCGAGGATATGTTGCGTGCCTGTGTCCTAGATTTTGGAGGTTGTTGAGAGACTCACCTTCCTTTGGTGGAGTTCTCTTACAACAACAGTTATCAGGCCACGATTGGGATGGCTCCGTATGAGGCGCTGTATGGGCGGCCTTGTAGATCACCCTTGTGTTGGGCACAGACGGGAGAGACAGTAGTTCTCGGTCCCGATATGGTTCGAGAAACCACAGAGATAGTGCAGTTGATTAGACAGCGTATGCCGACAAGACGAAGTAGCGGAAGTCCTACGCGGATCAGAGGCGTCGACCCTTGCAGTTTGAGGTGGGTGATCGTGTATTTTTACGAGTTTCACCGCGTCAAGGGCATCGGAGGTTTGTGCGTGGATCCAAACTTTCCCCTCGTTTTGTGGGGCCATTTGAGATTGTTGCCACCGTGGGCGCAGTGGCTTACCGATTAGCCTTGCCACCAGAGTTGGCGCGAGTACATGATGTGTTTCATGTGTCTCAGTTGAGGCGGTATCACCCTGATCCTTCTCATGTGTTGGACTATCGCGAGATAGACTTGGCTGATAATGGTGCCGTTGTTGAGATGTTGGCACAGATTTTGGACAAGCGGGACTAGGTCTAGCGAGGCAAGACGATCCCACTAGTTCGGGTGTTATGGCGACACCGAGGCATGGAGGAGCAGACTTGGGAGAAAGAGAGCTAGATGCGGATTCTTCATCTTGAGCTGTTTGAGGACGATCAGTCATGAGGTGGGGACGATGTGAGGACTTTCCCTGGGGTATGAGTTATGTTTTATGCATTTGTTTTGCATATGTTGTTTGTGATGTGGTTTAGCTCGTTGTTGTTGGATTTTGTCAACCCTTTTGGCTTGTTGCGAGTTGCATTGCACATGTGTGATCGGTGATCATGTTTTATGTATTGTTGTTGGGACATTGAGCTTGAATTTTGCTATGTCCTTTGGGTATGTGTTTTATTTTCGAGGACGAAAAGTCCTAAGGTGGGGAGGATGTAAAGACTCGTATTTGGGTAATTTTGAGAGATAGTCATTCTATGGGAATGTAACTATCTGAACGGTAGTGTAGTCGTCAATGTGAGCATTTTGACTATACGATTTCGAGTCGGGGCCCCATTTGACCCGATTGTTGACTTTCTCGGGGTTTATTGGTTGACTTTGCATTTGAGCATTCAATTGCATGTGATAATATCAGTCTAGTGTTGCGCTCTTCATTTCGAGCGTTTTGACTGTAGTTTGACTCAATTTGGAGTTCAAGGCCTTGGAGATCAATTTTTGTGTTGGGAGGTCAATTATTGACTGGGTCAATGGTTGACTAGGTCAGTTGACTGGCAGAAATATAAATAGCAGAAAAAAAAGAAGCTTTCACTTTACGTTATCACGTTTGTGCGTTTGAGAGAGAGAGCTTGAGAGAGCTTGGAGGCCTTGGCGATTTGGGGCGATTTGGGTTCGTGGAGCTCAAAGATTCACTTCAGGTAGGTGTCCTTGAACTTCTTATCTCTCTCTTGTTTTGGATCTGCACGAATTTATCATGATTTATGAAATTGAGCATGAACCATAGAATTTGGGGAAAACCAATTTTGGGTTAGATCTAATGGTTTAGCATGAGATCTGTGGTTAAGATCTGTTTTATATCATTATGGATATATGTCTCTATGATTTTGGGGTTGATTTACTTTGTTTTTCATGAGGGTTGATAAGTCAATCATGGAAATCTGGGTTTAGATCTAAATTTCTGGAAATTTGGAATTTTATACTTGTTTCCGTTGTTTCTGTGCGATTTAGAGGCGTTCTGGACGTGTTTTGAGGTAGATATCGTAGTTTGTTGCGAAACAGGAGTGTTAGTGGGCATCTGGGAGTTTCTGGGCGCGTTTCAGATGAAGAACAGGTGAAAACGATGATGAACAGTACCCTGGACGCGTTCCTGGGTCGGAATGACGAAGACCCGAAGTTCTGGGTGGAAGGGTCGTAGTTCGTAGCCTCGTAGTTCTTAGTTCGTAGTTCGTAGCCTCGTAGTTCATAGTTCGTAGCCGAAGGGTCGAAGTTCGTTGCCTCGTAGGTCGAAGGTCGTAGCCTCGCTTCGAGTCTTCGAGGCGCGCTGCAGTTCCGCATTCCGCAGCTACGAGTCGCCGTTCCGTAGCTATGAGTCGCAGGTTCTGAGCTACGAGTCGCAGCTCCTGCAGTGTAATTGGACACTTGATAGCACTGGACTGGACCTATTTACATTACAACCTATACCCATCTACACATCTACTTAAGTTACAATGTAAATAACGAAATACCCCCCATTTGGATTCAAAGAAAAACACTAGGAAAATTAATTCCCACTCTTCCAAAATGTGAAAATTGGGATTTAGTGTTAAATCTCAGAAAAACCCAAAAGTTCGTAGTGGTGACTTTTTGGAAAGTGGGGTTAGACATCTCAGAAAAATCCCAAAAAATCAGATTATCTTATTTATGATATGGGAACCCAATGCCGGGACTTTTGATTTCAAGAAAATAACTGTTATGGGTACTTCCTTCATAAATCAAGGATTGAGGATTTACTTGTGAAGACTAGCTATAGTTCTAAAGGAAATGTTGAGAATGACATGCCATACTAATGTTAGTATGTTGGTGTGAGGTATTGGGGCATGGACTTGTGACTTGTTTGGGTTCTCACTATGATGCACCGATGGTGCTATGTGGTTGACGTGGTAGGCATATGCACCGATGGCAAGCCTGTGTGGCGACTGTGGCCGGGCATATTGCGCTGTGGACAGGCTAAGGCCTGAGTTGAGCCGTTGAGCTCGTGGAGCTAGGGCTGAGTGCCCTGAGCTGGGATCCCATGGAGGATCATGGACAAGTTGTCCTGTGTGAGCAGGCTGAGTCCTAATGTTTGTTTGCAGGCTGAGTCCTAATGATTGTGCACACTACACGGTGCACGAGTACACTGAGCATATAGTATAGACTTATATGTGTTGCATGATGTGGAGTTTTGGGGTGACCTACTGAGCTTGTCGCTCACCCCTACTTGTTGTTTACCCCTTTTCAGGTGTGACCCGAGACTAGTGGAGGACTTTCTTCTAGGAGGACGTGCCCACTACTCTGATGTATGATATAGTACTGTATTCTGTATTTTATTGTGTGTTGTATCCCAGACATGGGTCCATGGACAGTTGTATTTGCATACTGTTTGTGATGTAATGTCTGTATGACTGTTTGACTTATCGTGTGCATGATGATGTATGGGAAAGTACAGGATTACCCTTGATGTATGACTGTATGGGGTTACATATTTGAGATAGCACCCGCGGTGTAGTCTCTATTGGTGCTAGTCACCAACCCCTTGACCTTTCGGGTGCGGGCAAGGGGAAGTCATGTTCCTGGTTCCGGGTTCCCTGGAATTCCGGGGCGTGACAGTGAGATTACTGTTTGAGTGAGACAGCCTTGCTACCTTTGAGTGCACTCCAAAGTTGTAGGTGTTTATTCTTTGGTGGGTAGCTGAGTGGTGCTTTTGGGTGAGGCCAAGTGAAATGCTTATGATAATTGCGTTATGGCTACAGTGTGGTGTCACCGATAACAGTGGTAGCTTACAGCCACAAGTGGATTTTATTTTATTTTATTTTATTTTATTTCTTGTTTTACTTGTGGAGGAATTCTTTGCATGAGTGCCCGGTTACTTGTTTTCTTTGTGTTTGCTCAGAGCGCGCAACATTCTAGTGTGGGCAAATTTGATGAGTGGATTTTATATAGACATTTATGGTATATTTGTTCTCTATTTTAGACATATTTTATATCTTTTTGTGACTCTTAGTGAATGAATTTATCTGCTTAGGTACTTTATTTTATTTTTGGCAGTGTGTTTTTGTTTTTGTTTTTCTTAGTTTCTATTTCAGCCTTTGTTTAGCTGGGCCATAGCGAAGAGGGAAGCTAACCTACTCACCTTGGGCTTTCTTAAAGGGTTGTGTGGAACTGGGCCAGGAGAGCATGTTAGTAATTCCAGAAGGGCGCAGCTTTGTCATTTGGAGAGGGAAACAAAAAGGACAAGTAGGGTTTTTTGCCGAAGGGGACGACGGCTGAAGAGAGGAGGGTCTAGAGGGAGGAAAACACACCGTAATCATTCTTACAATCTTATAAAACCCGTAATCATTATTACAGATCATTGGGGGCTACATTGCTCCCCTAGAAAAATAGTTTTACCCCGTAATCATTCTTACAATCTTATAAAACCCAAAATAAAACATAAAGACAGTACCAATAAAGAGGAAAAGAGAGATGATTAACAACTCCAACCCTTCTCCTTCTCTGCCAGAAACCCTAGTCGTTAAGCTCCAGATGCTGCTGTCTCCAAAACGTGTTCTAGAATGTATATCTTCTAAACGATGAGTTCTTGATACAAATCACCAAGGTGTGTGCTCCAATTCTAATGATCCTCTCCAAATTCCAAGTGGACCGGTCACAAGGGCAAAAACCAAACAAATTAAGGAAACATTACAAGTGCTAGTGCAAGAGTCTTGGACAAAGCAATTAACAATTGGATCAATGGAGGACAAACATGTTGAAAATGTCACTAACTACATAAGGGCTGCAAATGGAGATATTGAGCATGTTTTGGGCCGAGAGTCCAGCAATTGAAGAGCTTGGACCAAGAACTATGCATGGGAGGTCTCATTTGGGCCTAAAAATATACCTTTTTGGCTCTAAGTGTTTTTCTTATTTCATGGGATTTTATTTTATGAAAATAAGTGGTCAAATGTGGCATTTATGCTAATTAGGGAGTTACAATAGTATAGCACATGGTTTTAGGATACTAGTACATGGTATTGGACATTTTGATTCCTATAAATACCTTGAGACACTTCATTTGTAGCACTCAAGAATTGTCTTGGAAATAAAGTAGCATTTTTGCACTTTGTGAGAGAGTGGATCCTCTTAGGAATCTTCCTAGAACCACAAGACTTATCAAGGCTTGATCATCCTTGTGGCGTCATCCAACACTTCGGGTCCTTGATTTCTTTTTTCTTTGTGTTTAAGGGTTCAAGTGAATCATAGATCTTGGTTTAGCCTTCTTGGGGTGAGCATATCTTCAAATTGGTAGTGGGTTCGTGGGTTCAAACCCTTGGATTTTTACCATTTTGGTATCAGAGCTTCGGATCTAAACGCAGGTCATATCTTCTTGGTCTTTGATTTTTTTTTTGTTATAAAAATTGTTACTCTTCAAATTCTCTCTTTCCATCTCGGATCATCATTGTTTGAATCCGATTTTCTATGAGTTAAATTTGCTAATCTATCATGCTTTGAAATTTTTCTATAGCTCTTCATCATCTTCATCCTTTCCACACACCATTAATTTATCTTGTCCTTATATTACGACTTTAATTTTGTGGTCATTCAATAATTTCATTTCTATTGATCAGAAATTCTCATTATTCTTTGTGATTTATCTTAAGTTGGGGTTTTTATAAGATCTTTCACATTATTACGTTCTTGGAATTTTTTGTTTTGGGATTTGTCTTACAAGTTGGGTTCCTGAAGAGTTCTTTTCAACTTTACAAAAAAAAAAGAGCAAAAAAAAAATCTAGTGTTGTGTTGATTCTGCAAATTGTGAATGCTTTGATTCTAAATTGCTTGGTTCTTTAAGGCACCTCAAGGCGGATCCAAGAGTGGAAAAACAAAAAGGAGTGGCAAATAGCAACTGAAAAGCCAAATTTGAGTGAAACACGAGTGTAGAGTGACATCTTGAGAGAAACACGTGAGGAATTTGTGAGGTAAATTTGTTTTCTAACATCTTTTTGTAGATATAATGTCAAATATCGAGGACAAAGCTTCTGGTGGTAATCCATTGAATATAGATGACCACCTACGAACAATGCAACAACATTTTGCACGTATGAATGTTGTTTTTGGAGAAATAAGGGATAGGATGGATAGGCAAGATGAAAGAATTGCAAACCTACAAAATGGTCAACCAAATCCTAGAAGGCAAAATAAGCGAAGGGAAGCTTCCATGGAAGAATTTGAAAATGAGAATAATGAGGTTAGTGATGATGGGGAGGAAGATTTTGAATATGAAGTAGGGAGAAATAGGAATAGGCATAGAGGAGATAGGAGGCATGAGAGGGGATATGGCATAAATATTCCAAGGGATGGGAATAGAGTGGATGGAAACCTAGGGAGCATCAAAATGAAAATACCACCTTTCCAAGGTAGAAGTGATCCCGAAGCATATATGGAATGGGAGAAGAAGATGGAAATGATTTTTTGAGTGTCATAATTTTTTCGAGGGAAAAAAAGTAAAGTTAGCAGACCATTGAATTCACTAATTATGCCATTGTGTGGTGGGATAAATTGGGCATTAATAGGAGAAATAATGGTGCGGGGCCTATAACAACCTGGAGGGAAATGAAAACTCTAATGAGGAGGAGGTTTATTCCTCACCATTACTATAAGGAGCTTTATCAAAAATTGCAGACCCTTACACAAGGCTCTAGGGGTGTAGAAGAATACCATAAAGAGATGGAGCTAGCTATGATTAGAGCTAATGTACAAGAAGATAAAGAGGCTACGATGGCTCGTTTCCTAAATGGGCTTCACAAAGACATTGCTGACATAATGGAATTGCAACATTATGTGGAGCTGGAAGACATGGTGCATATGGCAATCAAAGTGGAAAGGCAACTCAAGCGTAAAGGTGCTTCAAAATTCTATTCCGGGGTCAACTTCTTCAACAAAACCTATGTGGAAGAAAGGAGAAAGATTTATCTAGAAGGACACAACTAAAAGCAAAGAAGAAGCTACATCAAAGAGAGGAGGTAAATATGATTCCCAAACTCCCAGAAATAGAGATATAAAATGCTTCAAGTGTTTGGGTACAGGTCATATAGCTTCCCAGTGTCCTAACAAGAGAGTTATGATTCTCAAAAATAATGAAGTTATAACCGATAGTGAAGGTGATAATGAATTTATGCCCTCACTTGGAGAAGGTAGTGATGATAGGGTTGAATATGCCGTGGAAGGAGACTGCCTTGTGGTTCGTAGAGCTTTGAATTCCCAAGTGAAGGAGAATGAGATGAATGAGCAACAGGAAAACATTTTCCATACCCGATGCCTCATTCACAACAAGGTATGCACTTTGATCATTGATGGAGGGAGTGTGACAAATGTTGCAAGTACTACGATGGTTAAGAAATTGAACTTGCCTACCACTCGACACCCTAAACCATACAAGCTACAATGGTTGAATGAGTGTGGGGAAATTAAAGTTGATAAGCAAGTCCTTGTCTCGTTTTCAATTGGTAAATATGAAGACTGCATATTGTGTGATGTTGTCCCTATGCATGCTACACATATGCTATTAGGAAGGCCATGGGAGTTTGATAGAAAAATTAAGAGGGATGGGTTTACAAATAGATACTCCTTTGTAATGAATAATAGGCCTGTGACCCTTGTACCTTTGACTCCAAAACAAGTGTATAAAGATCAACTCAGGATGAAAAAAGAGAGAGATGAAAACAAAATGAGAGAAAAAAAAAGAATGATATGGGAAGTGAGAAAAAAGAGGGAGAAACTTCCAAAAAGAGAGAGAGAGAGAAAGAAAGAAGTTCAAAAAAAGAAATAAAGAGAGAGACATTCCCATATGTCATCAAATACAAACAAGGTAAAGAGAATGTGGTTGCTGATGCCTTATTCAGAAGGTATACTCTTCTTTCTTCTCTTAATACTAGATTACTTGGCTTTGAATATATCAAGGACTTATATGCCAATGATATTGATTTTGCTGAATTTTTCCTTGCTTGCGAAAAGAAAGCATTTGATAAATTTTATAGAGTTGAAGGGTACTTGTTCAAAGAAAATAGATTGTGTGTACCTCAATGTTCATTACGTGAATTGCTAGTGAGAGAAGCACATAGGGGAGGCCTAATGGGACACTTTGGTGTGAAAAAGACATTAGATGTTTTGCATGAACATTTCTTTTGGCCTAAAATGAAGCAGGATGTGGAAAGAAGTTGTGTTAAATGCATATCTTGTAAAAAGGCTAAATCTAGAGTTTTGCCACATGGTTTGTATACTCCTTTACCTGTGCCTAATGAACCTTGGGTTGATATATCGATGGACTTTGTTTTAGGTTTGCCTAGGTCAAAAAGGGGAATGGATTCCATATTTGTGGTTGTTGATAGATTTTCTAAAATGGCACATTTCATTGCATGTCATAAAACTGATGATGCCACGTATATAGCTGATTTGTTCTTTAAAGAAATTGTGAGACTTCATGGTGTACCTCAAAGTATTGTTTCTGATCGGGACACAAAATTCTTGAGCCATTTTTGGCGTGTTTTGTGGGGGAAACTAGGAACTAAATTGTTATTTTCTACTGCTTGTCATCCACAAACTGATGGACAAACTAAAGTTGTCAACAGAACCTTATCTCAACTACTCCAAATTGTGATTCAAAAGAACTTGAAAAATTGGGAAGAATGTTTGGCATTCATTGAATTTGCGTATAATAGAAGTGTACATTCGTCTACTGAATATTCTCCTTTTGAAGTAGTGTATGGTTTTAATCCACTAACTCCTTTGGATTTATTACCACTACCTATTGATGAAAGAAAAAGTCTTGATGGAAAAAAGAAGGCTGAAATTGTGCAACAACTTCATCAGCGTGTGAAACAACAAATTGAAAAGAAAAATGAGCAATATGCATGCAAAGCCAACAAAGGACGACGGCTTGTTCTTTTTGAACTTGGAGACTGGGTATGGGTGCATATGAGAAAAGAAAGATTTCCAGCCCAAAGAAAATCAAAATTAGCTCCAAGAGGCGACGGTCCATTTCAAGTTCTCGAAAGAATAAATGATAATGCTTACAAGATTGACTTGCTAGGTGAGTATTCTGTTAGTGCTACTTTCAATGTTGTAGATTTATCACCTTTTGATGTAGGTGATGATTCGTGGACGAATCATTTTGAGGAGCGAGGGAATGATACAAATCACCAAGGTGTGTTCTCCAATTCTAATGATCCTCTCCAAATTCCAAGTGAACTGGTCACAAGGGCAAAAACCAAACAAATTAAGGAAGCATTACAAGTGCTAGTGCAAGAGTCTTGGACAAAGCAATTAGCAATTGGATCAATGGAGGACAAACATGTTGAAAACGTCACTAACTACATAAGGGCTGCAAATGGAGATATTGAGCATGTTTTGGGCCAAGAGTCCAGCAATTGAAGAGCTTGGACCAAGAACTACGCGTGGGAGGTCTCATTTGGGCCTAAAAATATACCTTTTTGGCTCTAAGTGTTTTTCTTATTTCATGGGATTTTATTTTACGAAAATAAGTGGTCAAATGTGGCATTTATGCTAATTAGGGAGTTACAATAGTATAGCACATGGTTTTAGGATACTAGTACACGGTATTGGACATTTTGATTCCTATAAATACCTTGAGACACTTCATTTGTAGCACTCAAGAATTGTCTTTGGAAATAAAGTAGCATTTTTGCACTTTGTGAGAGAGTGGATCCTCTTAGGAATCTTCCTAGAACCACAAGACTTATCAAGGCTTGATCATCCTTGTGGCGTCATCCAACACTTCGGGTCCTTGATTTCTTTTTTCTTTGTGTTCAAGGGTTCAAGTGGATCATAAATCTTGGTTTAGCCTTCTTGGGGTGAGCATATCTTCAAATTGGTAGTGGGTTCGTGGGTTCAAAACCCTTGGGTTCTTACCAGTTCTCCCTCCTTTTATAGGGATGCAGGTCATACATAAGGTGTGCCCTAAGTGCCAACTGTTGTCACTTACCAAAACGGCAAAGTTTTGGGTAAGTGTATCCATTCTTCCTTTCCACCTTAATAGAACTCAAACCAAGCAGAATTTGGACCAGGTTCTTTGGATAAAAATTATCATCATAACTGACCTAAATAAATTAATTCGATAGGTTTTGCAGCAAGTGCACTAGTCAAGTAATAAAGTGAAGTATTTAAACTTCGGTTGTCGAACCCACAGGGAGATAGCTGTTGCTGTCAAGACGTGAGCACTAAGCTAACAAGGTCTCTTTTTATGTCTGGATAATCGATTTTTGTTTTGATTGTAATCTAAGTCCTAGACATGCAAAATTACAGAACTGGAAGATTAACAAACTGTTGACGAAAACACTCAAGTTGAAGATAACAATGATGTTAAGGATCTAGGGTCACAACTTCACCACCCATTGGCCCATAATACTCTGGTTATGGTACTTGTTCTTAAATCCATCAATTAAATTCTATTTTCATATTGGTCATCACCCACCAATCCCACATTTGGTCCATGTTAAGAAAGGTTTAAGTTTTTATTCCATTTGGTCCATGGATATAAAGTGACAGAGAAAAACAACCAATCCGACAATTGCAGACTTGGTCCATCATGCAATCATCAAACCTAATTCACTAAAATCCACCCTAGACAAGGGCTGAGATAACCCAATCATGCATAAATTAGGCTTAACTTTCGAGCAATAGTGAACTAAATATGAATATAATATTTTCCAAATAAAACAAGCATAATCCATAACCAAAAGTTATTTCAAAGCATTGGGGGCTACATTGCTCCCCTAGATGGGAGAGTTTTACCCTATAATCATATTCCTAAAACAATAAAATGTATAAGAACACATGATTACATTACCAGAACAGAGAAAGAGAAAAGGTAGATGAACAACAGCCCCAGTCTTCTCCTCCTCTACGATAAACCCTCTTCTGATCACCAAGATCCCTACTCATCCATCGTCAAGCAATCGATCAATGTCCTCTGGAATCTAAATCCCCAAGCGTACCCTCTTTATTTTATAGGGTTGCAGGACCTGTTCAATATGTGCCCTAAAATGTTAGCTATTGTCGCTACCAAAATGACGTAGTTTTGGTAAGTGACAACCATTCTTCGTTCCAAGCTCAATAAAACTCAATACACACAGAATTTGAACTAGTTCCTTCAGGTAAAAATCATCAACAACATAAAACAAAGCCTCTAGTGTCAAAACATGCTTGCCCGTGACAATGCACGCGATATCCCATTGTCGCGGGCACCTCAGTTCAAGTTGAAAATTGCTCCAGAGCTTCTTCGAAGAATATAGAAGGCTTCCATGCACTAAACGCCCTGCCCGTGACAATGACCATTATCACATGCAACTTGAATTTGCCTTCTTTTGAGTCCATCTTCTTCCCAAAGCGTTGTTACGTGCAACTTGAATTTGCCTTCTTTTTGAGTCCATCTACTTCCAACTTCTGTTAAGGTGATCTAGCAAATGTGTGTGAGAAAACTCTCCCAAAATCCTGTCAAAACAACTAAAAAAACACACATATGGAACAAGCAGTGTCTTCATAAGGGGTTAGAGCAAATATCTACGAAATATGGGAAAATTAAGCTCTAGTCATGCTCTAAAATACCCTAAAAATGGCCTAGAATAACGGCATAAATGCACGTTATCAATAACAAAACCAAGGAAATGGTGCAAAAACATAAATGCACGTGACAAAGGTCATTGTCACGTGCAACCTCCAAATAGTCTATAATTTCTCCACAAGCTTTAAAACCCCATCTGGAAGGCTCCCACGCAAAAACACCTCTACAAGTGACAAAGGTATTGTCACGTGCATTGTCACGTGTAGCCTCCAAAGGCTTCCTCTTGAGTTCTTCTTTTGCCTAATGTCTCCTCATCCATATGTAAAGTTTTCTAGCTTATGTGTATGAGAAGAAACCTCATAAAAACCTGTCAAAACCGCTCAAAAAGCACAAATATGTCCAAAATAGTGTTTTCCTAAGGGTTAGAGTAAATATATGCAACTTACCATGCAAGTAAGCCTTAATCACACTCTAAAATACCCTAAAAATGGCCTAGACTAATGGCATAAATGCACATTATCACCTGTTCTTTACAACAAATTAAAACCGTCTCTAAATTTTTCAAGCAATTTTCAAAAGACGAACCGAATACTGAAAAGTCATCCATGAAAACTTTCATAATCTCTTCAACCAGCCCTTGAAAGATTGTCATCATACACCGCTGAAAAGTAACTGGTACATTACAAAGGCCAAAGGGCATCCTCTTAAATGCATACGTGCCAAAGGGGCATGTGAATGTGGTCTTCTCTTGGTCTTCTGGTGCAACAGATCTGATTGTATCCAGAATAACCATCAAGAAAGCAGTAGTAAGGATAACCAGCCAAATGATCTAGCATTTGATCAATGAAGGGCATAGGGAAGTGGTCTTTTCAGGTAGCTTTGTTCAATTTTCGATAATCGATACAGACACACCACCCTGGAACAGTCCGGAAAGGAATTAGCTCGTTTTTCTCATTTTTAATGACTGTCATGCCTCCCTTTTTAGGCACCACCTCCACTGGGCTCACCCACGAGCTGTTAGAGATAGCAAAGACGATACCAGCCTTCCTCCACTTGAGTATTTCTTTGCCCACCACCTCTTTCATTATAGGGTTAAGCCTGCATTGTTGTTTAATAGTCGGTGTGTAAGTTTCTTCCATTAAAATTTTATGCATACAAACCGTTGGACTAATCCCTCTAATATCGTCAATAGTCCATCCTAAAGCCTTCTTGTGACTTCAGAGTACCCGTAGCAGCTGTTGACTTTTTTCAAGAGATAATGATGCAACAACTATCACTGGGCACCAAGCTGTCTCATCCAAAAATTCATATTTTAAATGTTTAGGGAGTTGCTTCAATTCTAGAAGTGGTTCTCAAAGTTTTTGTTCACACAACTCATTTAAAGCTTCATGTTCTTCTTCTTGATCCACTTCAGAGAAATCCACTCGCTGTAACTCATGGTCAAGACTTTCAGTTATAATACACTCTTTAAAATAATCATCCACAAACTCAGCAATGTGATCAACCCAAAAACAACTTGAGTAGTCATTAGTTCTGCGCATAGACTTCTCCATTTTAAAAACAACCACATCTTCATCAACATGCAGTGTCAACTCTCCTGAACAAACATCGATTAACGCCCTTCCTGTTCTTAGGAATGGCCTCCCAAGTATTAATTAGACACCTCTATCTTCCTCCATATCCAGTACAACAAAATCAGCCGGGAAAATAAATTTGTTCACTTTAACTAGAACATCTTCAATAACACCTTCAGGTTTACCTACTGAACAATCGGCAAACTGTAATGAGATAGATGTAGGCTTCATACCTGTTAGGCCTAACCATCGATAGATAAACATAGGAATCAGATTTATACTTGCCCCTAAATCACAAAGGGCTTGCTCCAACTATGAGTTTCCAATGGTACAAGACAGAGTAAAGCTACCTGGATCTTTAAGCTTGGGAGGTAGCTTATGTTGTACTACTGCACTGATATCATTAGAAAGTGCCACAATCTCACAGTCTTCATAATGTCTCTTGTTTGAAAGCATGTCCTTTAAAAACTTTACATATTTGGGCATTTGCTCTAGTGCCTCCACAAAGGGGATGTTCACTTCAAGCTTCTTAAACATCTCCAAAAACTTGCAGAATTGAGCATCTAGCTTTTGCTTCCTTAGCCTTTGAGGATAAGGCATAGAAGGTTGATATGGTGCTGATTTGTCTAATTTAGGCTAACTTTTCTCAGCCTTAGCTTCTGCCTCTTTATGAACGCCCTCTGCTTGTTCTTCCTATATGATATTTGGTGGGCCTTCAATGGAAATTTCTTTATCTGCATTGGACTGAAGTTCTTTGCCACTCCTTAACGTCATAGCTTTATAATGCTCGTGAGGGTTCACTTCAGTGTTGCTGGGAAATCCCTTTGATGAAGGAGACACCGTAGTAGCAAGCTGCCCTATTTGCTTTTCAATGGTTTTCATCACTGCACCGAGCTCTTGCACTGAAGTAGTAAGAGATTCAATTCTTGTTTCTCCTCAGCTTATACGATCAGTTACTTGCTTTGCCAATTGATAGAAGAAGTTTTACATTTCTTTATCTTTAGCTTTTTCTTTATCTTCTTCCTTCTGTTGTGGCGGCTTTTGAAATCTTGGAGGTAGTTGTGGCTGAGAACTCTCACCATATTATGGAGCTCCATAGGCCAGAGCTTTGTTTTGCCTCTGCTATATGTATGGTTGCTGAAAATTTTGAGGTCCTCCTTGATTTGCATAGTTGTTTGTTGTAGAAGGATTTTGATATTGGTTCTGAAATTGCCTTTGATAACCTCCTCCTTTATTACCAACATATTAAGCCTCTTCAAGGGAATGAGCAGTTGAATTATTCTCAACAACATCCCTATGATCAGTCCGTCCCTCCATTTTCACAGCCATGACTGACATTTGCTCAGTCAATATGTTCATTTTCTTTGTAAGCTCTTCCAGTTGATTTGAATTGGACACTACTGCAACTAGTTTGACCTTAGTACGCTGTTCAATAGACCATTGGCAATTAGATATTGCCATTCTCTATAACAACTCAATAGCGACAGCGGGTTCCATCATCATAAAAGCTCCTCCAGCGGCAGCAGCTACTATATTTCTGACAGATGGTTGGAAGCCCATAAAGAATGACTCAGCCTGCAACCATTCAGGTCTTCCATGGTTAGGACACCTCCTAACCAAGTCTTTGAACCTCTTCCATGCTTCATAGAGAGATTCATCATGATTCTGGCTGAACTGACTGATCTGACTCCTCAGATGCATCACCCTCATTGGTGGAAAGTACTTTGATAAAAATTTCTCTACCATTTGATCCCATGTGGTGATACTTCAGCTGGTAGAGATTGGAACCAACCAAGAGTTCTATCCTTCAAACAAAACGGGAAGAGTCTTAACTTTATTGCATCATCAGTAACACCGTTGATTTTTATGGTATCACATATGTGGAGGAACCTCACTAGATAATTATATGGGTCATTTAGTGTTGAACCTCGAAAAACTTCTTGTCCAACCATTTGTAGGAATGCAGGCTTAAGCTCGAAATTGTTTGCTTGAACGGGTACTCATCGAATGCCTAAGTACTAATCAGAGAGGATAGGTATAGCATAGTCCATGAATGTACGTGGCTGGTGACCGCCTTGGCCATTATCATTCACCGGGCCAGCATCATTTCTAGCTATATTGTGTACATGGTCTTCTCTTGCCCTGTTGTCTGCCATAATTTCTTCACACAAAGTGTATGACCTTCAACTAATGCTCTATTAGCCCTTCACTGCTCACACAAAGTTTGTTCTATTTTAGGATCGTAAGGTAACAACACTCCTCAAGTATGACGCATACGGTGGAGAATTAAAAAAAATATTTGTTGTGTACCCCTAAATATCAACAAAAACAACACAAAACACATTGGGTAACACCGCACAAACTGCAATAGTATAATGAAAAATTCTTTCCAATGCTAAAATAACCATAACAAATAAAATGCAGAAAATAAAGATAATCAAATCACAACCTAGCTTTTCTTTTTCACCTAATGTCACCTAATTCCTAACACCATTACAAAATTCAATCCCCGATAACGGCATCAAAACTTGACCTAGAAATATTGTGTTGATAGGTTTTACACTAGTGCACTGGCCAAGTAATAAAGAGGATGTATTTTACACCCTGAATATCGAACCCACGAGGAATGAATTAACAATGATAGGTAATGATCACTAGGTTGAAAATCTCATATTATGTCTGATAAATAATTTGAATTTGAATTTTCTACTCACTAAGGAACCGTAAAAACACTTAACAGAAGTAAGATGTATAATATTTTTAGCAGTTTAGGTTCATAACTTCCCCACTCAATCCCACTTGCAATTCTAGTTCTTTCTATGTTAAAGTGATAACAATTCAAACCTTTTTTTTTACTACAGTTCTCAACTCCCATCAACTCTCCACTTGATCCATGTGAGAATCGATTTTAGATTTCTACACCATTTGGTCCATGTGTGCAAATTAATCAAAGGTTATTGACAAACTTAATAATGTTAGTTTGGTCCACTAAACATTATTAAATTAAAAATAGCAAATCCACCCCAGACTAGGGTTAAGATATCTAATTTCATGCATGAAAAATCAGATTCAACTTAAACACATGATGTTTCTCAAATAAGCAAAAACGGTTTGAAATGTTCAATACAGATTCGTAAACTAGATTACAAGGGTGAATAGGGGCTACATTGCTCCCCTAAACAAAAGAGTTTTACCCCATGTTCATGATTGAAATCACAATTGATACAATATTAAACATACTAATTTCTTTAAGGTAGGGAAAAAAGGTAGATATGTTAAAATCTTCAGTGATGATCCAATCTCCTCCAATCCCTTATTCCAATTTGTCTTTGTTCTTCTCCAAGCTATCTTTAGGTTTTCCAGAGCTAGGGTCGACTCTCTCTCCAATCGTCCTCTTTTTCTATTCCTAATCATCTTCTTAAATACCCTCACAGTACTTGACCTAATCATCTAGAAGCTAGCACTTATCAAAACGACGTAGTTTTGATAAGTAAACATGTTTTAACCTTCTCACCCTCATACAGAACAAAATACCCTTAATTTAAATATGGTCCTTTGGGAAAGAGTTATCAGCATAACAAATTGAAGGAGATGGTGCAAAAATATATCTGCACGTGATAAAGGTCATTGTCACGTGTAGCCTCCAAATGGTTTGGAATTTCTCCACAAGCTTTAGAACTTCATCTGGAAGGCTCTCATGCAAAAACACCTCTACACATGACAAAGGTCATTATCACGTGCAGCCTCAAAATGCTTCCTCTTAAGTTCTTCTTTTGCCTCATGCTTCCTCATCAATATACAAAGTGTACTAACTGATGTGTATGAGAAAAATCTCCCAAAAACCTATCAAAACCACTCAAAAAGCACAACTATGTCCAAAACAGTGTCTTCCTAAAGGTTAGAGCAAATATATGCAAATTACCATGCAAGTAAGCCTTAATCATACTCTAAAACACCCTAAAAATGGCCTAGAATAATGGCATAAATGCACGTTATCAACGAGTTTGCCGCGGCTATGCGTGAGATGGTAGCTCGTGTTTTGTATTTTTCCAGCATGTCTTATTAGGCCTTTTGGCTCAAGTTTTTCTTCTCTCTTTCACCGAGGACGGTGTGTAGTTTTAGGGTGGGGGAGCGGGTTTTCCAGTTTTCTTTCTTTCTTTATTTTTTTTTCTGTTTTGTTTGTTTGTGGCTATTTGTTTGCCCAGTCCTGTGTTGTTCTACTCTGTTCGCTATATACTCTCTATCGGCGGCTCTTGCTTGCTTTTGCCTAGATGTTTCTTTTGGCTGCTTGCTTATGGGTATTCGCTTATTTCTCTTTGGAGTTATGAGTTTAAATTGAAACTTAAAGTTCACCTTCTTTTTATTGTGTGATTATTTCCTGCGGTGATGAGCTTATGTTAGTAACATGTGTTGCATTATAGTGATTGGGTTGTGGCACGATTGGACAGGCTAGAGTCAGCGACCACCTTGATGTGACCTTTATTGATGTTTTTCTGTGTTTCTTTTCCTATTATTGGTTAGAGACGGAGTACCTAAGGTCACATTGATCTGTTTTTGTCATCTCTTGTTCTGTGTCATTCCCACTGTCTATGTGTGATTTGAAGCATTAGCACCATTTTGGTGCTTACCTATTGTGTCTTGGTATATTCTCCGGTGTTATTTTGAGGCTATTTGGAGTTATTGTGAGATCATCATTGGCTTGTGAATTCTTTTGGCTGTTGAAGTTGGGCTGTGGGTTCCCTGTTTCTTTATTTTGCCACCCTTGGAAAGTTGAAACAAAAAAAAACAAAACAAAAAAGGGAAAGAAAACAAAAACCAAAAAAAAAAAAGAAAAAACAACAGCAATAAATGAATAAAAAACAGACAGCAACGCTTGAAATAATGTTTTGGGTTCTTATTATCCTTTGTCCCGTTTCGCAGTGTTTGTCTGCCTTGTTCTTTGGCATGTGTATAGTTAGAGAGTGTGTTTCTGTGTTTATGTCTTCGATATCTTGTCAGCATCAATAAAGGACTCACCTCTCTTTGTGGTCTCTAGCAAAGGTGCTTTAGTGGTTTGGTGACTGCATCACTATAATGAGGGACTAATTGTCTACTTGCGTAAGGTCTGAGCTTTAAGGGAGCTTAAGAGTGAGGGGTATGAGCTTACTATTTGAGTGAGGCCGCCTTGCTTCCATTGAGTGCACTCCACAGATGTAGGTGTTTATTCTTAAGTCAGTAGCTGAGTGGTGCTCTTGGGTGAGGCCAAATGAAATGCTTATGATAATTGTGTTTAGGCTCCAGTGTGGTGTAGCCCTGTAATAGTGGTAACTGATAGCTACAAGTTGAGATTTTATTTTAGTTACAGTTTTTACTTGTTTATGGATTTTTTGCATGCATGCCTATCTATTTGTTTCCTTGTGTTTGCTCGGGGCGCGCAAAATCCTAGTGTGGGGGAATTTGATTAGTGCATTTTATATAGACATTTATGGTATATTTTTCCCTATTTTAGCCATATTTGATATCTTTTGTTTACCTATGTTGATTGTCTTTATCTACTTAGGTATTTTATTTTATTTTTGGGCAAAGTGTGTTTTTGGTTGTTTTTATAGTTTCTTTTTCAGGTTTTGTTTAGCTGGGCTATGGAGAAGAGGTAAACCCAACTTACTTACCTTGGGCTTTCTCCAAGGGTAGTGTGTTATTGGGCTAGTGGAGCAAGTCAGCCATTCTAGGAGGGCAACTTCATTAATTCTAAGGGGAAATGAAAAGGCAGAGTAGGGTTTCTAGCAGGGGACGGCTGGAAGAGAGACAAGGATCCTAAGGAGAGGAGAAAGAGCTGGAGATTAAAGATTTCTTAATTCCAATTCCAGGAGGGACATTGGAGACTTCTCTACCTCAACTCTGTATTTCATCCAGTATGTTTTTACATGTTAAGATTATTGATTTGAATATGATTCTAAGGTAAATCCTTTTCTTATGGGAGCAATGTAGCCCCCATTGTATTGTATGATGGTTTTGGCATGATTATGTGATAGAAACAATTCTTTGATGTTTAAATAATTCTCAGAATGTAATACTATTTGATTCATGCATGATCAGATTATCTTAGCCCTAGTTTGGGTGAAAACTATAATTATTTGATTCAATTGGCTTACGCACGGACCAAGTGTTTAGTCAATTGAAGGATTAATACCTCTGATTATCCCAATTCTCATGGACCAAATGGTTTTGGGAATCTTAAATTTTCTTATCATGGACCAAATATAAGGAAATGAGTGTTAATCAACATTATCACGAATTAAGAGAGAAGATGGAAACCATATGTCAAAATCAGAGTACAATGCGTGGGAGGTGAAATTGTTGCCCTAGGAACCTCCATTATTGAATTCTCTTGCAAGTTGTGACATAAATTGAAAACAAACAAAAAATAATATAAAAAATAGCAGTGCTCATTATTTGAAAGTTGCCAAACCTGAATCATTTTTCCAGGCATAACTAGCACTTGCCTACTTGGTGCTTTTCTGTTTAATACCGATTTACAGAAATTCCCTGAGGTTCGACACACTGGAGTTTTAAATCACTTCACTTATCTATGAGATTAAATCATCAGAAAAAAAAATCAGACATCAATCACATATCTTGGTGGTGAGTTTTGTGGTAATGTCATCACATATCTTGGTTTGCTCCTCTAGCTTGAGCTTCAGGTCGATAATTCCTTGCATAACTTCTTTGACTCCTCCAGCACCTTATCCTTCTCTCCTATGACTTCTCCGAGCTCTCCCTTGGCTTGCTTGATCCTGCTTTCTCTCTTGCGGATCTCCTCTGTTGCAAGCTTGAGCTCCTCTTCCAGATCTACTTCTTCTTCTACTATTGCATTTTCCTCTTATGAGGCAATGCTGTCATTGTCTACCTCAATCTTAGCAACAAAGGCATAATCTGATGAGCATTCATCCTCATCATTAGATTCAGAAATTCGGTTCACGTAATTCTTGTGCGAGCCTTTCTTCTTCTTTGAAGCTACTAGTCTCCTTGTGGAAGTGCTTCGTCTAGATGATGGTTTCTTCCACTTTGTGTCCCCGGCATCTGAGGCTTCATCATTCGAATTATTAGCTTTCACCTTGCATCATGATGCAAAGTGCCCCCACTTTTCACATTTTAAGCATCTAAGTGCCCCCTCCTTTCCTTTTTCCTCCAGCTTGCTTTCCGACTCCACCTCTTTTAAACTTTTTGGTGAAGTAGGCTACCACCTCATCTTCACCATCTTCACTGTCACTGTCCTGTTGATCTTTTGAGGACTCAGCTTCTTTCTTTATTTTAAATTTTTTTCATAGCCTTAAAAGTTACTTCCTTTGTCTGCTTTGTCGTAGGCGTGGATGTTGATGGCTCTTCATAAGAGTATAACTTCATTTCAAATGCAATCAAACTACACTCTAACTCCTATAATGTTATTGTCTCTAGGTCTCGGCTATTTTTCAGAACTTCTACCCTTGGAATGAATCTTTTGGGTAGAACTCGCAACACCTTTTTTACAATTGTAAAGTTCTTCTTATTCTCGTCATGACTCCTCGTGTTATTGAAAATCTCAGTTAACCGTACAAAGAACTCTTGTATACTCTCATGCTCCTCCATTTTAAGAGCTTCATATTTTTTAGTATACACCTCTCATGTTCAGTTATTTGCACCTCTTGACCCAACCACTCCTTTGCCAAACTCACTATTTGTCCATTGAATATATAAGAAATGAAGACAAATGAACTCACTGTTATCTTGCTCTCATCTTCTTCTCTCTGTATGTGCGATCGAACTACTCTACATCTCTTATATCTCTTAAGATACTTTGCGTGTATTCCGAAAATATTATGACGTATACCGAAGTATGGCATACGCTTTTCTTATATAGGACAGATGTAATGTAGAAAACCTTCTGCTAAGTTAGACATGTTTCACCTTCTAATCTTCATCGTTGAAATATATTACTCTAGCCTAGGATAACATCCATGTGTTTATTCTAATACTTAACATGTCCAGACACATTGTTAGAATAACTTACTTAAACGGAGACCTTAACTGCATTTTAATCCTTCAATTAGCCATAGCCTCGAAGATAACTGCTTCGTAGACTCACAAATGCTTCATATTGTACATATGCTATGATCTTTGAGTCTGCGCCTTTAAACCTTCTAGTCACAAACTTTGGACCTTTGAGTTGGATCAACTCTAGTTTAGAGCTAGTGAGACTCTGATTTTTGGGTTAAACCTTCGAGTCTTCGGGTCTCCCTCTTCGAGCCAGCGACAATCGCATTCTAACTTGGCTAATCATTGGTTCACATCAACGAGTCTCCAAATCTTTGTCCCTTCGAGCTTCGACTCTGTGACACCGCCACTCTACACCCAATGGGTCTTTGAGTCTGCGAGTCTTTGAATCTCCAAGATGCTGCTCTTCATCCGATTGCACTTTGGCCTTTTGAATCTTCGATCCTATGGATCTTCAAGTTTGTGATTCTGTGGATCTTTGAGTCTATGGCCCTATGGATTTTTGGGTCTATGACCCTGTGGATCTTCAAGTCAATGACCTTATGGATCTTCGAATCTTCAGATCTTCGACCCTAACCAGATTGAAGTAGTACATAGTTAGACTCCCTCTACGAGATCACTCTACAAAGTTATTGTCACACCCCCAAATTCCAGGATACCCGAAACCAGGAACATGACTTCCCCTTGCCCGCACCCGAAAGGTCAAGGGGTAGGTGACTAGCACCAATAGAGACTACACCGCGGGTGTTGTCTCAAATATGAAATCCTGTACAGTCATACATCAAGGGTAATCCTATATTTTCCCATACATCAACATGCATAGAATATGTCAAACAGACATACAAACATCATATGACAAACAGTATGTGTTGGACCCCATTTTGTTCGGGTTGGACATACGAATCCCATTTTATATATACCTTTTTGCTCATGCCATATACCTTGTTGAATAGGTCCTTAAAGATTTCCCAAGACTAAGGAATGGTTTGGCGTTGATGTTAACCCCAATCGGCACAAGATGGATACATTGACACAAATAGTGAAGCCCAAAATTGATGACCTTTGTTACAAGCTTCTGAAGTGCCCCAAGACCAACGCCGGGTGATAGAGGATGAAATTTGGAGACTAACGCACTTGACCGAGCTCGATTCTGATTTAAAACAAAGAAGTTATGGCAAACAATTTTCGTTGGAAAAAGTCAAACTTGCCGAAAGACGGTCCCTAGTCAAGTGGCCCGAAAATGTGCTTATGTGAAATAGTCCAAAATGTTTATTTAGACAAATACAGGTCTTCCCAAACAATCCCCAAAAGGTCGTCCATTTTAGCATTTTAGGTGGGGGTAAAAGGGTAATTAAAAGTTTTTTAAAAAGGCAAATAAAAACAACCAAATCTTTTTAAAAAAAAGGTGAAAAGAACATATTGCAATTTTTAGGACTTCAATTTCCAAAAACAAAAAAATAATAATAAAACCTTAGGATTTCATTTCTACTTCGAATAAAAAGCAAATAAAAACTTTTAAGATTTCCTTTAAAAATTTAGGGTAAATCAATTTTTAACCATAACTTCAACAAATAACTTAGCTAAATAAAAACATAGACTTTTTAAGAAAATTATAGTGCCTCGACCCAATCACAATAGTAAAAATAAATAGAAAACCTCCTCTTTCAGAAATAGATACCGAAAGGGCGCTGTAAGGGTGCTAATCCTTCCCTACACGTAACTAACTCTCGAACCTTTCTCTAATAACGCAGACCACACTTTAAACTATTCAAAGTAGAGGGTATCTAACTGTACCCCCAAAATAGTTAGTGGCAACTCTAAATTTCTCACCATTGGTTTAGTTTAAGCCCACCCCAAACGGGCTTAAACGAAAACCAGTGATGATAGTATGTAATACAAATGTCCACGAACCCATGTTCGGGATACAATACAGAAGCCATAGAATACAACTACCATACATCAGAGTAGTGGGCACGTCCTTTTGAAAAAAAGTCCTTCACTAGTCTCAGGTCATACCTAAAAAGGGTAAATAACAAGTAAGGGTGAGCGACAAGCTCAGTAAGTGACCCTAATACTCCACATCATGCAAACATACAAGTCTATATTATATGCTCAGTGTACTCGTGCACCGTGTAGTGTGCACAATCATCAGGACTCAGCCTGCAAACAAACATCAGGACCCAACCTGCCCACACAGGACAGCTTGTCCACGATCCTCCACGGGATCGCAGCTTAGGGCACTTAGCCCTAGCTCCACGAGCTCAATGGCTCAACACGATCCTCAACAGGATCTCAACTTAGGGCACTCAGCCCTAGCTCAACGGCTCAACCTGGCCTTAGCCTGTCACGTTAACCACATAGTATCACCTATGCCTCACGGTGAGAACACAAACAAGTCATGGAGTCCAAGCCCCAAATCCTCAAACCAACATACCAACACCAGTATGACATTAAGGTTCACAACATTCCCCTTATAATTAAGGCCAGTCTTCACAAATCGATCCTCATGCCTTAACCAAGGAAGAAGATGCTCATAGCAATTGTTTTCTTGCAATAAAAAGTCCCAGCATTGGGTCCCCATATCATAACTAAGATAATCTGATTTTTGGGAATTTTTCTGAGATGTCTAACCCCACTTTCCAAAAAGTCACCTCTACGAAAAATTGGATTTTTCTAAGATTTTACACTAAATCCCAATTTTCACATTTTAAAGGAGTGGAAATATAATTTTCTAGTATTTTTCTTTGAATTTGAAAGAGGGGTATTTCGCTATTTATATTGTAACTTAAGTATAATACTTGACTTGAAGATTATGATGTAAATGGTCCAGTGGTCTAGTCCAGTGCAGTCGCACTGGTGAAGCTGCGGAACGATGCTGCGGAATTGCAGAGCAAAGCTGCGGAACAAAGCTGCGAAACAAAGCTGTGGAATGAAGCTGCGGAATTGCGGAGCAAAGCTACGGACTGCGAAGCTGCTGACTACCCAGCTACTGACTACACAGCTACTAACTACGAAGATGCTGACTACGAACTTCGACCCTAAAGTTAGCCCAAGGTATTATTCATTGTTATTTTTGCATGTTCTTTTTCTGGAATCAACCTAGTGACCCCCAGACACTCACAAACACACGTTTTACTCAACAGACTACAAAATTACATATCCAAACTGATATAAATCAGTTCTTAACCACATATCTTATGCTAAACCATTAGATCTAACCCAAACTTAGATTTTCCCCAAAACCTAGGATTCATACTCAATTTCATAAATCATGACCAATTCATGCATATTCAAAGGCAGGATCGAATTAAGAGGTTCAAAGACACCTACCTGGAGTGATTCTTTGAGCTCTATGAACCCAAATCGCCTCAAATCGCCAAGATTTTAAGCTTCCAAGTTCTCTCTCTCTCACTCTCAAACACACCAACGTGATAGCATAAAGTGAAAAGATCTTTCTTTTCATTCTATTTATATTTCTACCTATCATTGACCAATAATTGACTTTGTCAATAATTGACCTCCCAAAATAATAATTGACCTCCAAGGCCATGAACTCCAAATTGAGTCAAATTACTGTCAAAACGCTCAAAATGACGAGCACAACACTAGACAAATATTATCACCCTCAAATGACCACGCAAACACGAAGTCAACCCATAAACCCCGAGAAAGTCAACAATCGGGCTACTCGGGGCTCCAACTCGGAATCGGGCCTAAGTACTGTCAAAATGCTCACATCGACGATAGTGCTACCGTCCAGATAGTTGCATTCCCATAGAATAGATATCTCTCAATCCTACCCAAATACGAGTCTTTACAATTATCCAACCAAGTATAACATACTGCTACCCGCTTCTTAATACAAATGTTGACAATAATGACAACCCAAAAGGACTGTGGGAACAACAGGTCTTTTTGGGATAGCTTGAAAAAACTCGTATTCGCCTACATAGACGTTTCAGAGTATTTCACATAAACACATTTTTGGGTAGTTTGACCATGGGCATTGACTGTCTTTTGGCAAGTTCTATTTTTTCTGATCAAAACTATTTTAGCCATAACTTTTTCATTTTAAGTCGAATTTGAGCACGGTCAAGTGTGTTAATCTCCAAATTTCATCCTCTATCACCTGGTGTTAGCCTTAGGACACTTCAGGGGCTGGTAGCAGAGGTTCTCAATTTGGAGTCTCCCTATTCGTGTCATAATCTATCCATCTTGTGTAAAATGGGGTCTAACACAAACTCTAAACCTAGGATTGACTCCTTGGTGATAGTGGTTTTTTATTAACATGTTCAACAAGATATATGGAATGGGCAAACATATATAAAACCTACATTGAGCAAGTATGTCCAACCCAGACAAAAATGGGATCCAACATTACTAATATATGACTTTTCCTCTCACGCCTTGGATTTCTGACCCACAGAAACCGGCTAGTGAATCCTTATGCCCGCACCTGAAGGGACAAGGGGTTGGTGATAACACCGAGAAAGGGACCTTGGCACGGGAGTCATTCCTAATCCATCGACACAAATAATACACGAATACAAAAATCTCATTTCAATCCACAGTACAGACACATATACATGTTCTTTCACCCATGGGGTTACAATTACAATTTTTACAATCCAACAAAACAACTACACACAAGGTCTTCACCTCTAGTGAACGTCTTAGTTACTATTAGCACCTGAAACAAACAAAGACAAACACAACAGGAGGGGTGAGCAACCATAGCTCAATAAGGATCATGTGACCTATCCCAACTCATAAAACTAATGGAGGCATGAGCTCGTGTAATGCTACATAAACATCCACAATCATGTACATATATTAAACCATAAAGAAAGTCTCCTAGGTAATCCCAAACATTGCCCCCTAACTTGATATTGCCTTTCAGGCACAGTATAGCCTATCAGGCCTTGTATTACCTCTCAGGTACAATAGTACCTCTCAGGCCCCGAACAAATCCCGCCTCCCAGGCCCTTAATAGTAGCCTCCCAGGCTTATCTGGGTAGCCTCACAGACCCACATGACCACTAGAGTTCACAACACCCCCCTCTGAAATGTAAATGGTCCTGTTGTACCTAACCTAAAGCTGCAGAACTACTAACCTGTCATATTAATTTAATTCAAATTTAGTTTTAAATTTATTAATAGGTTGATTTAAGACTAAATGATCCAAACGAATATTATTTGATCGATAAATGAATTAATATTTAAACTAATAATATCATTTGCATGATTTACTATTTTTAACTCAAATATAAAATACATACTATTAAAAGTAAAACTCACTTTCACCAATCACCATGGATGTCTCATATCATAAATGAAATAATTTTTATATGAATATTAATTATATTCAAAGTTAACTTTGAAATTATTAATAAGTTGATTTAAGACTAAATAATCTAATCAAATAGTATTTGATTAAATAATTATGATATTACTTATGTTGTACGTAATATATTAATTCATACTAATATACTATATAATTATATCAATTACTTATATTTTATATTAAAATATTACTAATACTTTTAAATATTATTTTATTAAAATATAAGTATATATACTTTGTAAGTGATACTATTTTTAAAATAAAATATTTACTTATTATTATTATTATTATTATTATTATTATTATTATTATTATTATTATTAAGTAATACACTAGTCCAACAAGTCATGTTTCTTAAATTTATTTCCCTTAATGTAATTAAAATGATCAATAATATAATTATTTTTGTATAAGATTAATTATTAAGTGTGAGTGTATATATATATACATATACACTCTTATAATTATAACTAATGCTATTAGTTAATTATATAATATTGACTATTTTGATATACTAAAGAATACATGGTGAAAGTGAGTTTTCACTTTTGATAATATGTATTTTATATTTGGGTTAAAAGTAATATACCATATAAATAATATCACTAGTTCAAATATTAATGAATTTATCAATCAAATAATACTTGATTAGATCATTTAGTTTAAAATCAACCTATTAATAGATTCAAAATCAAATTTGAATCAAATTAATATGAGTACCCATAATTTATTTCATGTGTGATATGAGTCATGCACGATGAGAGTAAGTTTTGAGTTTTTAACATTTGAGTATGTATTTCATAGTTGAATTAAAAGTAGTAAATCATGTAAATGATATTATTAGTTTAAATATTAATATATTTCTAATCAAATAATATTTGATTGCATCACCTAATCGTAAATCATAAAATCAACCTATTAATAAATTTAAAACTACATTTAAATATAATTGGCTTGTATTTTATATTAAAATAGTAATAGTATATTTACTTTTTATTATAATATAAATATACATAATTTGTAATTAGTGCTATTTTTAAAATAAATCACACACTTTTTATTAATAATATTATTATCATTAATAATAATATTAATAACAATAACAATATTATTATTATTTATATTATTATTAGTGATATATGTTATATTGTGAGAATTTATATTAATTATATAAGCATATATAACAAAAACACATTCGACCAAAAATTTAACAGACATACTGGTTAGAGGATTGATCTTAAGTGTAGTTTCCAAAGTGTGTTTAGAGAGGGGGTGAATAGACTCTTTTTGCGGAAGCTTGTGACTGCTAGCTGGTGTAAATTAACAAGTGATAACTATGCTAGGATATTAATAGAGAAGATGACAATAAAATGTATGAGTGTTTATGGACTATTGAATATATCCGAGATGAGAGTAAATGCTCTAAATGAGACAAATATCAGATTTGGAATGAATATTCCTATGGATGTCAATATGAAATGATTGACACCATTTAGAATATTCTAAGATAGATGTTGATTATGGATGAACAACGTAGAGAAGAAATAGGATGGCTGTGCTCGATCTAGTTTGAACAAGAAGAGTGTGATTAATCGTTATAGGATTGTTTCTATTCTTAGTTCGTTACGGCACACAACACTTGGAAGAATTCTCTCACTTTCTCTCTCTAGCGTTAGAACTTTTGTCTGTGCTCTGCAAAAGTTATTTCTTTAATGAATACCAGAATGTTATATCTTGTGTTTGTTGGATCAAACCCAGAATTTGGATAATGCTGATCAAGCCTTATGTAATTTGATCTGAGATCTTTTGTGTTTATTTGATCATTGCAGAAGATATGTTACTAATCCAGAAATGCACTCGTGAGAGCAAAGCTAAGGACAGGATACATAATCCTGATCCGGACAAGAGTGAGTGTCGTCAAACACTTGGTAAATAACCAAGTAACAAATACATACGGAATAAGGAACATTCGTACGGACTAAGAACTTAAAGGATAAGTGCGGAGTAAGGAAACCAGATGCGGAGTAAGGAATCCGGATTTATTACTCGCCCGGAGTAAGGAACTTACATACGGAGTAAGGAACTTACATACGGAGTAAGGAAATTACATACGGAGTAAGGAACTTACATGCGGAATAAGAAAGCGCTGACACGGAATAAGTTATCAGACTTTTCAAGACTCGCCCGGAGTAAGGAACTTACATACGGAGTAAGGAACTTACATACGGAGTAAGGAACTTACATACGGAGTAAGGAACTTACATACGGAGTAAGGAATTTACATACGGAGTAAGGAACTTACATGCGGAGTAAGGAAGCGCTGACACGGACTAAGGATTCCAGTACTAAATAGATATGGAGTAAGCAACCACTGACACGGAGTAAGGTTCCGAGCTTCATTACCTACGGAGTAAGGAAAATTACACCAGACCAAGAAGACACTGCTTCAATTAAACCGCATTTAAAGTTATCAGCTCATGGTGTCCCGATGTAAAACAAATTTATTGAGAACCTGAAGAATCTTACACGTGGATCATCCGGATATGTGGACACAACCTTAATTGTATATGGGAACTCACAAAGACACTTATACTCTTCAAATCCAAGATCTTGAGCTCCACAATCCGCAGTAGTCAAGGCAGAGAGATTACCGAGGGATAGTTAGTGCTGAACGCATTCCGGAACTACAAGTTCCAAGGTTGTCTCTTAGGAATGTTTTTGTATAAATATTCATACTTGTATGTTATCAAATAGATGAGAGGTTTTTCCAGATAGAAGTTGGCTAGTGTGTGAGTTCATTTGTAAACAGAGTGTAAGAGAGTCTTGCTTCTATTTTGTTGTATTCATCTCGTGATAATAAAACAAAATACTTCCACTATCTGGTTATCTTCCGCAGTGATTCTATCATAGATAAGTGTTTGTGTCTTGAGAGAAAGGGAAGAGTTTGAGTAAGAGCCTATTCACCCCCCCCCCCCTTTAGGCTCCAAGGGACCATCAAGTGGTATCAGAGCAAGTTCTACTTTGTTCTAAGTAGAGATCCCACTCTTTCAATCTCAGAAATGGCCGAAGAAAGCAGTATGCTATTCAACACTCGCCTTAACTCCGGAGGTGCACAGGAGCCCATCCCGAATCGAAGCAGGAGTGAAAATGTCGACCCACCTCAACCTGCTGCTACCGCCGCTTCTCAACCACGGAGTTCTGGTTTTACTTTAACGAAACCGCCTAAATTCACACCTGAGCTTTTCTCCCAGTGGAAAGCTCGCATGAAGATGTTTATGGTATGCCATGATCATCTTATGTGGCCATGTCTTCATCAGGAGATTCCAATTCCGATGACTATCGGAGAACATGGAGTTAGGAGGCCAAAGACAGATGCTGAACTCACCAACGATGAAAGAGCCTGGCAGTGCGCTAGTGAAAAGGCTCTGGCTTATGTTACATCGTCTTTGGATTCCGAGGCTTTCACAGACGTCCAGGGCTGCACGACAGCAAAAGTCGTGCGGGACAAACCGACAATCCTCTATGAGGGGAGTCGGTCCCGGATACGGAATGTGATCTGCACTCTTGACGGAACTTTGAAAGTTTTAATCATAAACCGGGCGAATCACTTGAAAGCATCTATCGGAGATTCGGCAAGCTCATTCTTGAATTGAAGACTGTCAATGAGCACTATTCTCAATCCCAGATCAATGACAAGTTCTTTCTCTCCTTGCCGGATCGCTACTACTCCAAACAACTCCAGATGCAATCGACAAAAAGCGCAGTATGTTCCCCTTGAAGAACCGTATGGAGAGTCAGGACTCACGAAGTCAGGTTTAAGTACTCGACGGGGATGAGAAAATAGCTCGGAAAGAAAAGGGGGTAGCTCTCAAAGCTGAGAATGTCTAAACATACTGAGGAATGATGATACGGACGTATCCGACAATTCTGATTCTGACGAGGAGGAGGAGATAGCCCTTCTTGTCAAATCCTTTGAGCGATTCCTACGGAAAAGCAAAAAAGGGTTCAGAAGACGCTCATCGTTCCAAAGGAAGGAGCGACCGGAGTCCAGTTCCCAGGAATGTTTCAACTGTGGGAAAACCGGTCACTGGGCCAAGGAATGCAGGTCCAAAACAAAAGTGGCCGAGAAAAGTGACAAGGTAACTCCTCGCCGCTCCACCTCAGATAACAGCAAGAGCAAGAGGAAGGCGCTCGTGACAAAATACATGAGTGGCTTGGAAGAAGAGGAGGAATCCTCGGATGATGAGCCGACTACTAAGTCAAACGTCTGCCTCATGGCAAATACTGAGGTACCTTCTATCTCTGAGCTCCTGAGTAAATTAGAATCTCTTACTACTGCATGTGATTATGAAAAGAATGAGAGACTAATAATTACTCAAATGTACAAAGATATGGAAAGTCAGAATAAATGTCTTGAATTTACTATTAATAGACTCGAAAAGGACATCACTGACTTCAGAGGAAAAGAAGCTTGGTATTATGATCTAAGAGCTGAAAATCATTTGTTCAATACCAATCTCTCAGGCCTAAAAGTTATAGTAAAAAGACTCGAAAATGAACTGGAACAGGAAAAGGAAATAAATCGTAAGTGGCTAAAATCCGGGGAAATAACCTCTACCTTTAGGACTGATCCTGACGACATCCGAGTCAAACCTGGCCTAGGTTCCGAACCATCAACTTCCATAGCTCAAGCTACTGAGTGTCCTCCGGATTTCACTCCTAAACTAACCAACTTATATCCTGTTAGCACATCTAAACCGTTGGATGGTTTCATTTCAGGTGGCACCATAGTTTATGTTTGTGAGCGCAGGAGGCCGCATCGCACTTCCCGAACCAGTAGCACCCGTAACTAAAGATGAAGGGAAGGCAGCTGCAGTTAAAGCCAAACTGTAGCACCAAAAAAGAAAGACAAGGCTAAGGTTGACGCATTTAAGGCCAAGAGCGCGTCACCCAAACGCAATGGATTAGGCCACAGGGAACAGAGTAGAAAATCTGTAAAATCTAAGAGACCTGTATCCCCTGTTTGTACTTCACATTATAGTGTCTATTCCATCTGTAGGGAAATGGGTCATTATCACTATGAATGTTAGAGTCTATCTGATAGCTGGCTTTGTAATCAATTTCAATCCAATAAAGATCAGTTTTATAAAAGGGGTTCTTCGAGCAAAACAAAATCTAAATCTAAAAGGAGTGTCTCTCCCAAGAAAACCCAAATAAAAGAAGTAGCTGAAACTAACAAGTTAATGTCAACTTGGAAAGCTAAGAGTCCTAGCAAAATCAAACCCGTAAATGTTGACAATACTGCTGCTCTCTCTAACCGCCCGAAACAAGTTTGGGCACCAAAAGTGTAAACTGTTGTCTTTCAGGAGCATCTCTGGAATGCATTGCCGGATCACTTGAAGTTAAAGATCAATAAAAGCAAGCGGATCCTTGATAGTGGATGCTCCGGACATATGACGGGTGATTAGACTCTGCTTATAGAAGTTAATGATAAACAAGGTCCATCCGTTTCATATGGCGACAACAGCAAAGGTAAGACTGTCGGGTATGGCACTTTAACTAACGGCTGTGTATCAATCACTAAAGTTGCACTAGTCGAAGGTTTAAAGCATAATTTGCTAAGTGTCGGTAATCTATGTGACAAAGGATTTACTGTTTCCTTTTTTGTCCAACACCTGATAAGAAGAGAAAACTTATCCTGGAGATGTTAAGTTATCCGGATCAAGAGATGGGGACATATACTCAGTGGTCTTAAGAAATAATTCTTCTGACCCTGTATGCTTCCTCACGAAAGCATCAGATGAAGATAGTTGGCTATGGCACAAGCGATGCGCACATTTAAACTTTAAGACTTTGTCTAAATTAGCGTCACTTGATCTTGTCACTGGTCTACCCAAACTCAAGTTCTCCAGAGACTCTCTCTGTCGAGAATGCCAACTTGGTAAACAGACCAAACACAGCTTTAAGAGCAAATCAGTTAACTCAATAACTGCTCCTCTACAACTTCTTCATATGGACCTCTGTGGTCCTATATCTGTTCAATCACTAGCTGGTGCGAGATATACCCTTGTGGTTATCGATGATTTCACCAAATACACATGGGTGATGTTCCTAAAATCAAAGGATCAAACTTTTGAGCATCTTGTAGATCTCTTCAACTGGATAAGCAACTCACAAGGACTGAGCATTAAATGCATCAGGAGTGATCATGGTACAGATTTTTCAGAAATGAGATCATATTGTTCTGAACAGGGCATACAGCATGACTTCTCTGCTCCCAGAACCCCACAACAAAATGGGGTAGCTGAGCGCAAGAATCGTACTTTAGTTGAAGCTGGTATATCCATGTTAGCAGGGGCAACGCTTCCTCTCAGTCTATGGGCTGAAGCTGTGTCCACTGCCTGCTATGTTTAGAACAGAACTCTAAAAGTCGGTTCTTCAAATTCCAATATGCAGGTCATGGACAGCAACGTCGATTACTCAAAGTTTATGAATAGTCCTGTTACATATCCTGACCAACCATGTGGCATCAGCAAAACACAACGAAACTTTATGGATGATGCTACGGATGACTCTGACTCTGGACTACCATTTAGCTCCGGACATACTCCTACGGATACACAAAATTCTGGAGCACCTTCAAGTCCGTCCGGACTAGTTAACACTGGAAGAAACAGTGTTGAAGAACCAACTAGTTCATCCGTACCTCTCAATACGGAAACATCTAGTCCGGACGAAGCTCAACCAGTCGATACAATCGAACCACCCAACTGGAAGAGCTTCAAATTGTTCAAGATCAACCAACACATGCACAGAATTATAGATGGACCCGAAACCATCCCTCAGATTAAGTGATTGGTGATCCTACTGTTGGTGTAAGAACAAGAGCAGCCACCTCCAACATGAGTCTTTACTCATGCTTTCTATCTCAAATAGAACCAAAGGTGGTAGATGAAGCTCTTCAAGATTCGAATTGGATAGAAGCCATGCAAGAAGAGCTGAATCAATTCAAGAGAAATAATGTGTGGACCTTAGTACCAAGGCCTAAGTCTTAGCAAGTCATTGGCGTTAAATGGGTGTTCCGGAACAAGCTTGATACGGATGGAATAGTAATCCGGAACAAAGCCGACCGGTAGCCAAAGGATATCGTCAAGAAGAAGGAATAGATTATGATGAAACCTTTGCTCCGGTCGCAAGACTTGAGGCAATCCGAATGTTTCGGCGTATGCATCATATGAAAACTTCATAGTTTATCAAATGGACGTCAAGAGCGCATTCCTGAATGGAGACCTTCAAGAGGAGGTGTATGTTGAACAACCTCCGGCTCATTGAACCTAAGGCAGGACATCTTGTCTACAAACTTGTGAAAGCTCTATATGGTTTGAAGCAAGCTCCAAGAGCCTGGTACGACACACCGTCGAATTCCTACTTGATCATAACTTCCAAAAAGGGAAGATAGACACCACCCTATTTCTACGAAAAGAGAAAGGACACACTCGATCGTACAAATATACGTGGATGATATCATTTTCGGATCAACGAATCCGAAGCTTTGTGAAGAGTTTGCTAAGTTGATGACAGGCAAGTTTGAAATGAGCATGATGGGAGAACTGTCCTACTTCCTTGGAATAGAAGTCAAACAATTAAAGGAAGGAATCTTCATTAATCAAGCTAAGTACACTCACGATCTTATTAAGAAGTTTGGTATGGAAGGTTCATCTCCCGTCAAAACTCCCATGCCTGTCAGTGCCAAGTTAGATCCGGATGTGGATGGCATATCAGTAAATGTGACTGACTATAGAGGGATGATCGGATCCTTGCTGTATCTTACAGCAAGTCGCCCAGACATTATGTTTGCAACTTGCATCACGTGCACGATACCAGGCGAATCCCAAAGAGTCACATATGCTTCATGTTAAACGGATATTAAGGTATCTCAAGGGAACGATGAATTTGGGACTCTGGTACCCAAAGGAGTCCAACTTCACCTTATCCGGGTACTCGATGCCGACCCATTTGGATGTCGCATCGACAGGAAAAGCACAAGCGGTACGTGTCAGTTTCTAGGAAATAGATTGATCTCATGGTTCAAGAAGAAGCGGAATTCGTATCAACCTCTACCGCAGAGGCGGAATATATAGCTTGGAAGTTCTTGCGCACAGCTACTTTGGATGCAAAGTCAACTTACTGACTACGGATTCGACATGTCCTCTATTCCACTTTATTGTGACAACACTAGTGCAATTGCCATCAGCAACAATCCTGTCATGCATCCTAAGACGAAGCACATTGAGATCAGGTATCACTTCATACGCGATCATGTTGTCAAAAAGCATATTTCACTAGAACATGTTGCCACTGAAGATCAATTAGCAGACATACTTACAAAGCCCCTACCTGATGCGAGGTTTTCTGAACTACTCTTCCGATTAGGTATGCTCGACTTCTGTTGGATCAAACCCAGAATTTGGATAATGCTGATAAAGCCTTATGTAATTTGATCTGAGATCTTTTGTGTTTATTTGATCATTGCAGAAGGTATGTCACTAATCCAAAGATGCACTCGTGAGAGCAAAGCTAAGGACAGGATACATAATCCTGATCCGGACAAGAGTTAGTGTCGTCAAACACTTGGTAAATAACCAAGTAACAAATACATACGGAATAAGGAACAATCCTACGGACTAAGAACTTAAAGGATAAGTGCGGAGTAAGGAAAATACATACGGAGTAAGGAAAATAAGTGCGGAGTAAGGAAAATAGATGCGGAGTAAAGAAACCAGATGCGGAGTAAGGAATCCGGACTTATTACTCGCCCGGAGTAAGGAACTTACATACGGAGTAAAGAACTTACATGCGGAGTAAGGAACTTACATACGGAGTAAGGAACTTACATGCGGAGTAAGGAACCTACATGCGGAGTAAGGAACTTACATGCGGAGTAAGGAAGCGCTGACACGGACTAAGGATTCCAAGATCGAATAGATACGGAGTAAGCAACCACCGACACGGAGTAAGGTTCCGAGCTTCATTAACTACGGAGTAAGGAAAATTACACCGGACCAAGAAGACACTGCTCCAACAAAACCGCATTTAAAGTTATCGGCTCGTCTTGTCCCGATGTAAGACGAATGCATTTAGAACAAGAAGAATCTTACACGTGGATCATCCGGATATGTGGACACAACCTTAATTGTATCTCGGAACTCACAAAGACACTTATACTCTTCAAATCCAAGATCTTGAGCTCCACAATCCGCAGCAGTCAAGGCAGACAGATTACCGAGGGATAGTTAGTGCGGAACGCATTCCGGAACTTCAAGTTCCAAGGTTGTCTCTTAGGAATGTTTTGTATAAATATTCATACTTATACTTCATGTAAAGGTGTGCTTAGGAGGGCAAAAATAGAAAAGGAACTTGGCTAGTGTGTGAGTTCATTGTTATAAACAGAGTGTAAGAGAGTGTTTGCTTCTATTTTGTTGTAATCACCTTGTGATAATAAAACAAAATACTTCCACTATCTGGTTATCTTCCGCAGTGATTCTATCACTTAAACTAGATAAGTCTTTGTGTCTTGAGAGAAAAGAAAGAGTTCGAATAAGAGCCTATTCACCCCCCCCCCCTTTAGGCTCCAAGGGACCATCAACTTCTCTGCATAGCTTCACATTTGAATTACCCAATAGTATATTTACTCTCAGACCATGCATTGTATGTTTACTGAAAGTAGTAGAAACTTACTGACTGCATTGCTGATCATACTTACTGTCTAACGGTTTCATGTTTCTGATATTAATCTCAACCTCATAGTGGGAGGATGCTTGCGTTTCCCGACTGAAGTCGTTTAAAGCTAACATAATTACAGTTTATATGATTTACCTCTTTCGGGTTCATGATCTTAACTTCCATTAATCACCACATGACAAAAGCATGTTCATTTAGATTACTCTATTAACATGCATAGTTGAAGAAGTGAAATGGGCTAGCTTGACTGCCTGGTGGATGAATACTCAATCGTGATCTAATCGGCTTTCGAAGTATAGTTTTCTAATAAGATAGACAGTCTTTGAACTTCTACAAATCGAACGGTCAACCAAGAGGATTGCACAATCTACGGGGAGAAAATACTTTATCTATTATTCAGTAATACCCCCGTATATGTCTCATGACCTCTTTCCTGACTGTCTATCTGAGGGGGAGCTTTTCATTGAGAGGATTAAATGATCTACAGGGGAGCAGCAATGAACCCCTAATATGTCTCGGATTCTCCCTCCTCTAAACTTTTACTTCCGGATCTGACTGGACATGCTGTTTTGAATCAGAAAAGTGGCATGTTTGGATGTATTTTCCTTCTTTAACCATGCATTTTAATCGACTAATCATCTGCCTTCTTTTGACATGTGTTCGCTCTATCATTGTTCACTCATGAATCCTAATATGGCCAAATCATATGCTCTTTAATTAATCTTAGCTACGTTGTTCGACAAGACGGTTTCCTTATGTTGACCTATATGAACCTGTGTATTGCTATCTGACATATGGCCTGATTCAGTAATATTGATCACTTTCACGTTGCATACGTCTACTACATTCTTAGCCATGCATGAGTTCTGTTTCTCATTGGTTCGGATTATGTTATTTCTCACTGATTATCATCTCTAATCCGTACTAATCCTTGCCTGTTAAGCTTCTGTATTTTCAGTATATCTTTATTTAGCTACAGGTTCAGATTTTCTTTGCAACCGTATCGATAAATCCAGTCCATAGTCTCGGATTTGAAGTGTTGTGGTACTTCTCTTCTCTTCGACTTTTTGACTGCAAAGGAATCTACTCTACTCTCTCACCAAACTCTGTTTACGACGGACAAGTTCTATTATTCATCCGGATACTCTTTCATGAATATTATTTACTCCGGATGAGTGTCGGCTCTTTCCTCCGGACTCCTGACATTGTTCAATTGTGACAATCCACGTATACTCATATGTCGCATGCTTTTGAGGAGGAATAATGATGATTCATTAAATGCAAATCTCGGGTTGCACACACACTACTCTGGATGGCAACCAGTTGTAATCTCTACTTGGTCATGCGGTCTCCACGACATCGTTTTATTCGGAGACGCCTCGATATCCAGACTTATGACATCAGATGTCGCGCGGGTCCCTATCTCTCTCGCACATTTCTAGACCCAGTGACCTTTGCGGACTCGGTCCTATATGTTCCGATCATTCTGCTAAGCACGAGTATTGCTCATTTCAAATCCCTAAACCTCTCGTTGCTCCTTCCACTGCCAAGACCTCACCTTTCCTCTTATCCTTCCCATCCAATCTGCAATGGCACCCAGAATCTCTCTTTCCGGCGTTAATCCTGGCCATCTAGTTGATTGGAATGCTGTTTCGATCCTCCGGATTGGTTTTTCCAGCTTCGCCCTCTTCTTGAAGCCTCGCACATACTCACTGGTCTCCAATCCCGTCGATCTTCTTATCGATGACATTCTTGAGTATTACCAACGGATTCGCTGCACCACCGATTCCATAACCTCTTATGTCCGCGGTGAATCCATCATCATCACTCCGACTGTTCTCCGCACTGCTCTCCACCTACCTCTTGGTGAACCACAGCGCCCGGATGCCGATCCAATGGCGGCTTCTATGGGTTGCATGAACAAAGGGAAGGAATACAAGGTGAAATCCTTCCATGGTCGCTATCGATGTATGGCGACTATTCTAAGTCGATGCCTACTGGCTCACACATCCGCCCTGGACTCTGTTCCGTACGACCTTCTCCTGGCCATGTACGGCGTTTTTGAAGGTCTTCCGATGGATTGGGGGATGTTCTTATTTCGGTTGCTACAGAATGGTCCCAAAAACCATTCCTTCGGGCGCATCCTCAGCATTGTCTTCCGGCATCTACATCCAGATCATTTCGCCCGATTTGACGCTGTCTCGTTTCCCTCGGCTTACTATCTCCGTTACCTTACGCCGGACGGGAACATGACCGCTCGCCGACCCACTGTAGCTCTCCGCATACTCCCTGCCTCGGAACAACAAGGCAGCTCTGTTGGTGACCCCTCTGACAGCCAAGCCCACGAGGTCAGTTCTGCACACCGATCCTCCTGGATTCGGTCCGTTGCTGCGCCCTCCCACTCACGGGCCTCCCAGCCAAGCGTCCGTGCTGACCCGTCCGAGGTTGCGGGGCCCTCTCGGCCACAGATGCGTCTAAAGCTGTTTCCCCAGCCCCCTCTGCCGCTAATGTCCCCACTCCCTCCACATCCGCTATAGCTGCTGCGGTTGATAACGCTGTTGCTGTCGCCACCGCTGATGTCCCGGCTGCTTCTCCGGAAGCCCCTTTGCCTCCCCTACCTCAACCCCGAGATTACCTTGATCATCTCTCCGCCGACACCTTAACGGACCTCTGGCTCCGTTTCAGCCTAGCCCACACCTCCTCCATTCCTGACACCGATCTCTGGGTGTTTTACACACGCAATACCCAATCCCCGGAGACCATGATCATCTGGAACCTGGACCAAGACTTTCTTACGCCGGCTGCCATTCCCGATGTGCCGTTCCCCACACCCTCCGGCCCAGTCCCTGCTGCACGGAGTCCTTCCCTTGCTAAGGCTGGACCTTCTTCTCCTGCCGCCGCGATTCCCATGGTTGACTTATCTGGTCAAAGCGGGTCCCTTGCTTCGGATGCCTCCAATGCTCAGGATACCTCCGATGCTCCGGATGCCTCTGATGCTCCGGATGCTCCTGCTGCTGCTGATACTCCTGCGGACTCCTCTGCCCAACGCACTCCTGCTCCTGTTCATGCGGGGGAGTCCTCCAAAGCTCCGGAGTTAGTCCTTGGGCGTGCCTCTTTAGGCACGGTCCACTCCGACGCTGTGCTTTCCGCCCAGCTGGACCGACACGCCCAAGCTCAAAGCGCCCAAATTTCCGCCATCGCTGCCAAAGTTGATGCCCTCGGCGCCCAACTCCTCTCCGCTCTCACTGACTCCTCCACTTCCATGGAGCAGAAAATGGATCCTGTCGCCACCTCCGTCCATTCACTGTCTACTTCCTTCGCGGATCTGGCGCATACGATGGCTCGTCCTCCTGTTGCTTCCGGCGATCCGCCAAACCGGGGGGGAGAGTGTCATCTGATCCGTCTACTCCTTCTGCCCCACAACCATCTACTCGGACTGAGAAGCGGCCTGCCACTTCAGTGCTTCAGGGAGTTCAAATTCCCAAACGAAGCCGCTTCTCTCAACCAAGCTCCTCTACTGCACCTCCAGCTCCTCCTCCCTTCTCCTCATCCGCAGCTGATACCTTCCTCCCCTCCTATGCAGAGTTTGACCCGTCTGATGCGGATGGAAGCTTGCGCAAGGCAATGAAAGCCTATCTTGCGTCTTCATCGAGAGAAGATGTCTTTTTGAAATGTACCCTTTCTCTCCGGCCGACATTCAGACTCTTTGTTCGGAGAAAGGACTCTTTACTACAGAAGACATTGACAACTTCTCGAGAGCTGCTAAAATGGAGATGAGGCTGTTTCCATCTCTCTACGAAGATGGGCACTTGTTCGACGTTCTGCCATGTTGGAATGAGGGCTATCTTCCCAGTGTGGAGCTAATTCAGTCTTTCATTGACGGAACTGCTGAGGATAGCAAGCCATGGAAAACTCTCTCAACCATCCTCATTCCGTACCGGATCATGTCGCCACACTTCATGATGGCTGTCTTTATAATTCAGTCCAAGCAAATGATTCTCATTGATTCTCATCAGATTGTGGAGCACTTCGTTAGGAAGAATCAATGGGAACCGCTGTGTCTCGGTGCCGACCGAGCCGTGAAGAAAGCCGGATTATATGAAGAGTTGGGCATCACACCCCTGCGTCCGACTGAGAAACTCAAGGCGACATTCCGGGGCAAGAAGCAAGTGCCACAACAGCCGGATGGAGATAGCTGCGGAGCCTTTGTCTGTCACTTCAAGTCATTCTTAATTATGGACAAACATTGGAGCCAACACTCCACCTTTACGATGAAGCAGACAATGGAGCTAAGAGAGAAGGCAGCAACTATGATCTTCAAGTATAGTAAGCCTTATGTACCTTAGTGAAAAACTTGTATTAAGGCTGAATTGTATTTAGTTGTTGATTAATGAAATTGGTTGTGTTGCATATTCTGTATGTTATTCTTTTGCATTGCTTACCAGATCAGATTACAAAGGGTTTGGGCATATCCATAATTGGGGGAGATTGTTGGATCAAACCCAGAATTTGGATAATGCTGATCAAGCCTTATGTAATTTGATCTGAGATCTTTTGTGTTTATTTGATCATTGCAGAAGATATGTTACTAATCCAGAAATGCACTCGTGAGAGCAAAGCTAAGGACAGGATACATAATCCTGATCCGGACAAGAGTGAGTGTCGTCAAACACTTGGTAAATGACCAAGTAACAAATACATACGGAATAAGGAACATTCGTACGGACTAAGAACTTAAAGGATAAGTGCGGAGTGAGGAAACCAGATGCGGAGTAAGGAATCCGAATTTATTACTCGCCCGGAGTAAGGAACTTACATACGGAGTAAGGAAATTACATACGGAGTAAGGAAATTACATGCGGAATAAGAAAGCGCTAACACGGAATAAGTTATCAGACTTTTCAAGACTCGCCCGGAGTAAGGAACTTACATACGGAGTAAGGAATTTACATACGGAGTAAGGAACTTACATGCGGAGTAAGGAAGCGCTGACACGGACTAAGGATTCCAGTACTAAATAGATACGGAGTAAGCAACCACTGACACGGAGTAAGGTTCCGAGCTTTATTACCTACGGAGTAAGGAAAATTACACCGGACCAAGAAGACACTGCTTCAATTAAACTGCATTTAAAGTTATCAGCTCGTGGTGTCCCGATGTAAGACAAATTTATTGAGAACCTGAAGAGTCTTACACGTGGATCATCCGGATATGTGGACACAACCTTAATTGTATATGGGAACTCACAAAGACACTTATACTCTTCAAATCCAAGATCTTGAGCTCCACAATCCGCAGTAGTCAAGGCAGAGAGATTACCGAGGGATAGTTAATGCTGAACGCATTCCGGAACTACAAGTTCCAAGGTTGTCTCTTAGGAATGTTTTTGTATAAATATTCATACTTGTATGTTATCAAATAGATGAGAGGGTTTTCCAGATAGAAGTTGGCTAGTGTGTAAGTTCATTTGTAAACAGAGTGTAAGAGAGTCTTGCTTCTATTTTGTTGTATTCATCTCGTGATAATAAAACAAAATACTTCCACTATCTGGTTATCTTCCGCAGTGATTCTATCACTTAAACTAGATAAGTGTTTGTGTCTTGAGAGAAAGGAAAGAGTTTGAGTAAGAGCCTATTCACCCCCCCCCCTTTAGGCTCCAAGGGACCATCAGTGTTCTATGTTCCTCACTTTCCGTGAGAGTTTGACATATATTATTGTTAATGCATGTGAGAGATTAGTTTAAGGTTACAGTGCATGTGCACTAAGCTGTCCATCCAACAATTTGACTTCCTGCTACTCAATTTGTGGGAGTACAAAGGATAAGTTGATTTGCTTTGATTCTGCAGATCTTATTGCCCATACTGCATATGCATGGTCATACTAGTACAGACGATCTTCGCCATCCATCTATTGATGGTAGTTGGTAGTCATTAATGCGACAATAAATGTGCGTGACTATTTAAGACGGCGCAAGCAAACTACACCAACCCTAGCAGATGATATCGCTAAGTATGGATGTTGTGTTGTAAGTTTGCCTCGAAAGTGACTGCCTCAAAGGTATGGTGGCTCGAAGATTCGGGTCGAGCCTGTGTTGGTGTACAATGACGTCTCTGGCATTGACAACATTAGATCCTACAAGTCTATAACTCTGGTTATCTTCAAGTCTTTGTTCATAGCATATTTCAGGTTATGAAGAATTCACCCTGTGATTTGGTCTTTGACTCTGCGAGTCTGCAACTCTATGAGTCTGCGACTCTCTGCTTTGCCACTTGGTGGTTTCTTGAAGTGTACTTAACCATTAATAGCTATGAGTCGTCGACTCTATATCTTCGAGTCTCCGATGGTGGCAGATTACAGGTTGGCCTAAGTCATGTGATTCACTCTTTCTTAAGTGAGTCTTCGACTCATCAAGTCTACGACCCTTTGCTACGACTCTTCAAATAACACTAGAGAAGAGTGTCATTAGCCAATGCATGTTGTCTTAGCTGTGAGTCTTCGACTCTATTTCTTCGAGTTGCTCAATTTGCTTCGGATGACTATGAACATATGGTAAATCTTCGACCTTGCAAGTATTCGACTCTCTGTGTCAATACTTAGCATGTCGACGTTAGGTTGTTGCAAACTGAGTTTCTGTGTCTTCGAGTCATTAACTCTACGGCTCTGACTCTTTAGCTACGACTCTTGCCTATCAAATCTATGAGTCTTGTTCTTATTTATGGGCTAACAATTTCTTCAAGTTCTTCGAGTCATTGACTCTACGGCTCTGACTCTTTAGCTACAACTCTTGCCTATCAAATCTATGAGTCTTGTTCTTATTTATGGGCTGACAATTTCTTCAAATTAACTATCTTCAACTCTTCGACTCTCTGAGTCTATGACTCTTAGAGCCTTTGCGTCTCAGTTACAAATTCATTTGTCAGTTCAGGTAGCTCAATGGCCTACCTCTTCGACGTTCAACCTTCGAGTCTACAAGTCTCCTAAAGTTTGGTAGTTGACAGTTTTTACGTGTGACTTCAACTCTTCGACCCTTCAAGTCTTTGAGTCTCTATGTTAATTTATGTTTTGTCAATTGTTAAGGCATTTTGGGGACTCTTTAGTTTTACATTCTTGGTGTCTTCGAGTCATTTGTTATTTTATCACTTTCCAACTGTGACTCTTCGACTCTTTGAGTTTACAAATCACTTGCGTGCAGTGAGAGTTTTTCCTTCTTCGAACTTCGACTCTTCGACCCTTGTACCTTCGAATCTATAAGTCTCCAGACTTAAGGATATTTCTCGCAACTTCACCAAATCATATGATTCCCAACACTAAGTTCAAATTTTTCCGTCAGCATATTTTGCTAGGATTATTTTTCCAGGGGCACGCGATGTCATACCTCGAATTTTTGACCCACAGAAATCAATTAGTGAATCCTCATGCCCACACCCGAAATGACAAGGGGTTGGTGATAACTCCGAAAAAGGAACCATAGCACGGGTGTCGTCCCTAATCCATACCACACATATAGCACACAAATACAAAAATCTCATTTCAACCCATAGTATAAACACACATACATACATATTCTTTCCCCCACAGGGTTACATCATAGTTTCTACAATTCAATAAAACAAACTAATACACACAAGGTCTTCATCTATGGTGAACCTCCTAACTTCTGTAAACACCTGAAACAAAAAAAAAACACAATAGGAGGGGTGAGCAACCACAGTTCAGTAGGGATCATGTCTCCCTAACCCATCCCAACTTATAAACTAGTGTAGGCATGTGCTCGTGTAATACTACATATACATCACCCACTAAATCATGTACTTACACATTAAAATACAAAGAAAAGCCTCCCAGGTAATCCCAAACATTGCCTCTCAGGCCCCATGTTGCCTCTCAGGCACAGTATTGCCCCTCGAGCACAGCATTGCCTCTCAAGCATAGTATTGCCTCTTAAACACAATAGCCTCTTAGGTTTTGAACAAATCTCGTCTCCTAGGCCCTCAACAGTAGCCTCCCAGGCTTATCAAGGTAGCCTCGTAGGCTCACATGACCACTAGGGTTCACAACACTTTCTCTGTAACAGAGATCAGTCTTCACAAATCTATCATTGTGTCTTGACCAAGAGAGAGGATGTTCGTAGAAGTTGTTTTCTTGAAATAAAAAGTCTCAACATTAGTTCCCCATATCATAACTAAGACAACTTAATTTTTGGGGATTTTTCTGAGAGGATTAACCCACTTCCCACATAGCCACTTCAAACCAAAATTGGATTTTTTAGGGATTTAGTGCTAATTTCTATTTTTCACATTTTACAGGAGTGAGAATTTGAATTTTTTATATTTTTTTAATCCAAATGGAGGGTATTTCCTTATTTACATTGTAACTTAAGTATAATACTTAGGCATAAAGGTTTACAATGTAAACAGTCCAGTCCAATGAAACTGTATCTCGAATCTCTTTTCACTGGGTTTTGAAACTGTATTTTGAATCTCTCTTCGAAACTACATTCGAAACTATCTTCGAAACTACATTTGAAAAACACATTCGAATCACACATTCGAACCTTCCTTCAAACATATAAAATACACATTTGAAACTCGAAACTACACATTTGAAACCTCTAGTTCCAGAGTCTATCCCATCGACTGTTTACTGCCTTGAGGTTCCCTCGAGTCCTCAACCTCATCATTCATTAAGGTTACTGTTAATCATCATTTTAGCCTGTTTCTCGTTTGGATTCAACCTAGCAACCCCTAATCCCTCCGAAGCCTCATAAAAATCATACCTAATACTACATATTTGGTTTTAATCACATATTATGTAATTATGCACTCAAGTTACAAGATTCAACCCAAAAATGGGTTTCCCCAAAAACTTAGGGTTCTTGATCCAAATCCCACGAATTTGGAGTTAATTCCCATGTCTTAGATACTCTAGCAAGCATAATCGACATATGAGCGAATAATGAATCCTTACATCGAATTTGGGCGATTTGAGTCCGGATCGTCCAATTCCTTTTGCAAGCTCTTGGTTCCTCCTCAATCGTTCTCTCTTTCTCTCTCTTCATGTACAAGCACACACACCACAACAAAAATGAAGGTTTCTCCCCTATTTTCTCTATTTATACTTCATTTTATTTCTTAAAATATCAAAATTACTCTTACATGGCCCGAATTCCAATTGGACTCTAAATCGAGCCCAATTATAGTCAAAACGCTCTGTTTGACGAGCACAATCCTGTCTAGATATTTTTATCACCCAATATGCATTCCATCACATGGCTATCTCCCAAAATGTCAAACAAGGGTCATTACATGCAAGGCGGGGCTAGGTGAGGCGTTGACTAGTTAAGGTGTAAACAAATTGGGGACGGGGAATACTTGTGAGGCAAGAATTTATTTCGGGGCGGGACATGCTTGCCCCATTCCCGCCCTGTACTTTGGCAGGACAAGAATTTTTTGCCCCGTACACGTCCCATGCCCTGAAAAATTCAAAAAAAAAACTCCGGCCAATTTGAGGTAGATTCCCACTGGAGCAGGGAAAATTGCCGTGTTTAATTGATGCAATTATAAATTATGGGAGGTGTTTTCAGGTTTTTATTAATTTTTTGTAGTCATGGGTTGTAATTTGTTATAGACTTTATTACCTCTTTTTCAATAATTTTTTACTTATGTAATAGAAAAAAAAAATAAGATGTATAATTTTTTTAAATGTCAAAATACAAAAGAAATTTATCTTAGGATTTCATTAAGGTCACCCAAATCTCAAAACTGGCCCTACCTAGAACCCTTGTTATGGTGGACTCCTCATATCCCCACTTTCTATTTTGGGAGTAAAACCTCATTAGTAATCCACATAAACTATTTTTGGAAACAAAACTTGACCAAAGTTTTCTACAACAAATTTCAACGTTATCCGTGTAAGAATAGTAGCCGTTAACGACTACCATAACCTTTGTTTTTTAGCTTTATTGTATATATTTCGTGTATGCCAAATAGATGAAAACTACATTTTACATATTTTTCATACTCTTATGGTTTTTCACCTATTTTTGTTCTATACCAAATAGAGCACTAGCATCTTGGCAACAATTTGACTACAAGATGTAATTACTTTATAAATTTAGTAATTTTTATTTTAAAAAATGCTTTTACTACTTCTAAGATTTTATTTGAATAACATATTATATTATTATATATTATGGTGAAGTCTACGCATGCAACATTGAAACTGCATTTTGGGTGCCATGCTTCTATTTTTATATAACAACTTTCAAAAAAGTAAAAAAAATATTGAAAATTTAATTTTAAAAAAAGTTAAACTACATACATGATACACACACACACACACACACACACACACACACACATATATATATATATATAGAGAGAGAGAGAGAGTTATGGCATAAAGTTAAGATGTCACATATTTCATTGGCCTAAATTATGAGCGTTGCTATGTACAACCGGCATTGCAATATCTTTGCATCCTCAACTGACGTAAAATAAGTCACATCATCATTTTTTGCCACGCTTCGGAGCGCTCCTAGATCATTGCTCGAGCCTTAATCTTGAGCAGACATCGATCAAAGTTTGAGCAGGGGCTCGAACACGTATGCTGCAAACATTGCTCGAGACTTGCTCGAGCATCAAGCAAGTCTCGAGCTCACATCGAATAGACATTGAGCAAGCATTGAGTAGATATTGAGCAAGCCTAGAGTAAACATCGATAATCTCTAATAAGGTTAGATCTATGGGTTTCTGAGTTCTATCAACTGTAATATCCAACGAAAACTTTAAACGGCCATAACTTTACGCACAGTAGTCCTATTTGGGCCCTTTTTTATTTGTAGATATCAATGAGAGCTATTACTTCCAAACTTTTGCAGAGGGTTTGTCGATATCTAATTTAAAAAAATATCCTTTTTTGCCTCTAAATCTAAATTTTATATCATATTTTTATTTTCTTTTATTTAGATGTACTTATTCCTTTCTATTCCCTTTGCATATGATACACTATGCGTTAAGTTTTTAACTAATTTTATTGATATGACAAAATCATTTTTTATGTTATGGCTATATTGCACTTCGAAAGCCCCTCAATGTTGTATTTGCTTGCCACATCACATGGCCTGCTGTCACTGTCCTCTGAGCTCTTCGCTTCTCTCCTCCTCCCACCTCCCCTGCCGGCCACAAATTCGAATCGCCCAAAGCCATTCCTCCGAAACCCCACCCATTTCCTGCAATTTCGAAGTTCCCGAGCGCGGCGGCGGGGATGACCGGAAGAAGAAATCGAACCTCTGTTTGCTCGAACTCTCCGTAACCCTCACCGTCGTCTCCTCCTCCCTTCCGCGGCAGTCCCTGGCAGCTGCCCCTAAAGTCGCAAAGAAAAGGGCGGCTTCTAAGAAGCCCAGCGCGAAAAAGCACAAGCCCGAAGCTGCTTTGTCTCCTCAGGAGCTGAAACTATGGTCCCAGGGCCTGCCTCTGGTTTCGGATCGCGTTCCGTACACGGAGGTGTTGGAGCTGAAGCGAGAGGGGAGGCTGAAGCACCTGATTAAGCCGTCCACCGCCGCACTGAAGAAGAAGCCCGAACTTGTTATTGTCGTCTTGGATGATTTGAGGGCTTTGAGGACTGTATTGCCTTCAGTGGAGAGGGACGAGAAGTTTTGGGCTTCGTGGGAGGAGTTGGGAGTCAGTTCGGTATGCGTGAACGCCTATAGTCCGCCGATGAAGGGACCCGAGCTGCCTTCCCCGTACTTGGGTTTTTTTTTCCGCGGTGCTCGAGTATGGGCTGTCATCGACTAAGCCGAAGCCGGTGTCCAAGCAGGCATTGGAAGTTAAGAAGCTGAGGGAGGAGCTGAAGAGGGAGAAGGAGGAGGAGTTGAGGAGGTCGAGGGAGGAGGCTGAAATGGTGGAGAAGGCGATAAGGAATGAGAAGAAGATGGAGGCGAGGAACAGGAGGATAGAGCAAAGGAAGAAGCGGCAGGAACAGTCGCGGCGCGAGGACTACCAGGAAATGGCCAACTTTTGGGTCGACCTATCCATGGATCAAAATGTGTCAACTGCGCTTGGAGTGTTGTTTTTCTACATATTTTATAGGACAGTTGTGTATAACTATAAGATTCAGAAGAAGGATTACGAGGACCGGCTGAAGATTGAGAAGGCTGAAGCGGAAGAAAGGAAGAAAATGAGGGACCTAGAGAGGGAACTGGAGGGCATTGAGGCAGGAGATGCTGAGATTGAGGCTGTAGAAGGGGAGGATAATCTATACCAGAAGTTGACTAAGCAATTTATGAAGTCTGGGGCTCAGGTTCGCCGCGCAGGCAGAATAAAACTTCCAGAGTACTTGGAAAGGGATGTTGATGTGAAGTTCTCTGATGTTGCCGGCCTTGGGAAAATAAGGCTTGAACTTGAGGAGATTGTGAAATTTTTTACACATGGGGAAATGTATCGTCGAAGAGGAGTGAAAATACCAGGTATAAGTTTCAAAAAATCCTCTAAAGAAATATGTTCAATAGTCAATTCGGTTTTGAATGAGTTGCGCACACACCCTAGTACATGTTCCTCAAGGCTGAGGACATCCTTGAAGAGCTGAGGACTTTTTTTATCGGCTGTCTTGTATTTTTATTAAGTTTTTTTTTAAATGTTTGGCATGATTAATTTTTTTAATGGGCTGTCTATATTGATCCTAACCAGAGTTAATTGAATTTTGAATTTAGCATGAAGATGAAATCCAAAATCGTTGTGTGAAATGCATGCTGGTTTCATTCATCCACTACGAGATAAATAATTCCATGAGCTTTGGCTTTTGTTGCTGACATTAACACATCCCTTTTCAATTTTCTGGATCAATGTCATAGAACATCTTCTTTAGTTTTATATAGGATGTAAAGTTTTCTTATTTCATTCTTATTGAAGGGAATGGCATAATTGTGGGACTTGAAACAACATATTTACCTTTAGATATTACTTCATTGTTTTTTTTAAATGTGGCTTTATAGAGTCCCAAATTTTATCAAGTGATGATTTATGGGGTTTGGGGCAGTGACTCTATAACACGAATAATTCTTTTTTCGACATTTTTAGTAATGCAACTTGACACAGATTGTTCTTTCTTGATTTTTTTTGCGCTTGTTCATCTTATACTATCTTGGAAATAAACTATGAAAAGTCTGAGTTGAAAGTTGAAAGTTGAAAGTTTTAGTTCAAAATTTTGCAGGCTTTATTTATAATTTAGAAACAAAAGAGGTAGTGCTTTTGTTGTACGTATCAGCCACTTATTTTGTTGGCCCCATTACACCCCCCCTTCCCTTTATATTTTTTAAAAACTGATATAACTTGACTGGTTTTTCTTCTGGCGGTGTCAAATTCAGTTTGTTTGTGCTATTTATATCACGATTAAAAGTACTGTGGATTCTTCATTTATTATTTTTTGTCTGTTGATAGCCATCTGCTATAATTTTTAGTTTGTATGTTTTAATGTGCGTTGCTTGACTTTGTTTAAGATTTTTCTTTTCATATATGTTAATAAGGCGGCATACTGCTTTGCGGTCCACCTGGAGTGGGGAAGACTTTACTGGCAAAGGCTGTGGCAGGTGAAGCAGGAGTGAACTTCTTCTCCATTTCTGCTTCGCAGTTCGTTGAAATATATGTTGGTGTTGGTGCTTCCCGTGTTAGATCACTCTATCAAGAGGCAAAGGAAAATGTCAGTGTTACTTTAAGCAACACCATCTTTCCCCTTCTGTTAACTGCTGACATTTTTATATTCATGTCTACATTGTTGCTGGAGGGACGATAGATTTGTTTCAATGGATTGCAATTTCACATTATTCTTAGTATGTTTTGGATGTAGGTGCATGAGTATAATATGTCATCATTGTTTTTTTTTTCCCGGTACTTGAAGGCTCCATCAGTTGTCTTTATTGATGAACTGGATGCTGTTGGAAGAGAGCGTGGTTTGATTAAGGGTTCTGGTGGACAGGAGCGTGATGCTACCCTTAATCAGGTTGGTCTGGATACATGAGTTAATTTTATATAGTTTCTGGTTGGCCTTTTCTTTGTGGATATGGATTTTAAATGTGATATATATCAGCTGCTTGTATGTTTGGATGGGTTTGAAGGAAGGGGTAATGTGATCACTATTGCTTCTACAAATAGACCAGACATCTTAGATCCTGCGCTTGTGCGTCCGGGAAGATTTGATCGAAAAATTAATATCCCTAAGCCCGGCCTCATAGGTCGCATTGAAATTCTTCAGGTATTGACGTATTGTATAATGGCTTTTAGCATTATAATACAAATTTTTCTTAGTCCATATATAGGGTAGCTCAAGCATTTTATTGTGAGTTTTCCTTTGAATCCAACTAGTCCATTATTTTGGTTATTTTGGCTATAGGTTCATGCTCGTAAGAAGCCAATGGCTGAGGATGTGGACTATATGGCTGTTGCTAGCATGACTCATGGAATGGTTGGTGCGGAGCTAGCCAACATAGTTGAAGTTGCTGCTATTAATATGATGCGTGATCAAAGGATGGAGGTATTGATCATTCTTAATTCTTCTTCTGCTTACTTTCTTAACATATGTCATTACCCTGATATTAGATGGGCCCTAGTGCCTGCTAATAACACTCCTAACCAAGTTATGTGTAAATATCATGTATAACCTACTTACTACACATGTATCCAGCTGTATCTTGAATGAGTATAATTACGAAGATATCAATATGTTGACCCTTGTCATCACTTTTAGTAAAAAACACCGAAAGATGAAATTTTGCTCTCAAACAAAGTGAAAATCTGCATCATGTGTCGAAAATATGGATTTGACAGCACAACTATACGGGAGTGAAATTGGGCTTTCTAGTATATCATGCAGTCACATCACCTCACATGCTAGGGCTTTTGGGTAGGGGTGGCAATTTGTCCCGTCCCCGCGGGGATCCGACCCGCCCTGCCCCGAATGGGGTTATTTTTTTAAAATTTATTGGGGCATGGGGCGGGGGCGAGGCGAATATATTTTGTCCAGCTAGAGTACGGGGTGGGGACGGGGCAAGCATCCCTTGCCCTGTGTATCGGCCCCACCGTGGGATAAATTCCCACCCCGTGGGTATTCCCCGTCACAACCTAGCTCTTGGCCACGCTCGCGCGCCCTAGCCAAACCCCACCCGGGACCGCGCCCAGCTAGACCCTGCCCTCGGCCACGCCCTCGTGCCCCAGCTAGCCCATGCGCCCATCTAGACCCCACGCGCCCCAGCCAACCCGCTCGAAAATTTAGCAAAATATAATACTTCTACTTGAGTTTTGAACCCAGGACCTATCCCTTGCATGTGTAGTCACAAACCATTAAGCTAACTCTACTTTGTTATTTAAACTTTGTAAATTATATATATACTTATCATCACATATAAATAATAGTAAAATCATAATAATGATTTTAATAATATTAATAAATAGTACATATTTTATTTTAAAAAAAGTAATTACAAAGTATACATATATTTATATTATAATAAAAACTAAATATACTATTATTATTTTAATATAAAATACAAATTAATTAGATTCAAATTTAGTTTTAGATTTATTAATAAGTTGGTTTATGATTAGGTCAAAAAACTCAAAACTAATATATTAATATTTAAATTACTAATATTATTTATGTATTTTATTACTTTTAATTCAAATATGAAATACATACTATTAAATGTCAAAAAACTCAAAACTTAATCTCATCGTGGATGACTCATATCACACATAAAATAAATTAGGGATATTAGTCATATTAATTTGATTGAAATTTAGTTTTTAAAATTACTAATATGTTGATTTAAAACTAAATAATCAAATTGAGTATTATTTGATTGATAAATAATATTTATATATGAGCTTATAATATCATTTACATGATTTATTACTTAAACTTTTAACTTAAATATGAAATACATACTATTAAAGGTCAAAACTCACTCTCATTATGTATTTTTTAGTATATCAAATTTGTTAGTATTGTTTAATTAACTAATAACATTAGTTATAATTATAATAGTGTATATATACATATATATACATTTACACTCAATAACTAGTATTATACAAAAATAATCATATTATTGTATTATTTATAATAAAAATAAGTTTTAATTACATTAAAAAAAATAAGTTTGAGAAACATGACTTTTCATAATATTATATTACTTATAACAAAAATAATATGATAACTATGTTATATAATTATATTAATTAGGTTTTTTCTAATGTATTATCATTTATTACCAATGATAATTGTATTATTTAAATTATTACTACTCGATATGCAAGTTATTACTTATTAATTATAATTTATAAATACATATATATATTCAGTGATAATTATATAACTATATATATATATATATCATATATAACATAAGAGTAGAAAAGAGATAGGAATAAATGATATTCTTTGATAATCATATTGAAGATTACAACCACATTATATACAACTTACCCATAGCTTAATTTAGGTATAAAATCTAAGAATAACAACAATGCTAATTACACCAATTAAATATTCTAATCTAATTACATAATCAATCAAATCTTAATCAAATATTCTCTAAATATTTTATAACTCATGCTAACCCATTCTAATTTTTCTCTTCAAGTTGGTGTATAGATATCGCACATGCCCAACTTGGACAAAAATGGGTGGAATGAAAGAAACTTCATGCGTCATGATATTAGCAAGTTGATCCGCGCGCTTAATATGGGAAACCTCTATCCGTCCAGAATTAAGATTGTCTTTGATGTAATTATGGTCAAACTCAATGTGTTTCGTCCAATCATGCTGGACTGAATTATTAGCAATTTCAATAGCCGCAGTATTATCACAAAAGAGTTTCATGGGCTTCTTGGGTTCATAACCGAGATTACGTAGAAGAATACGTAACCATGTAAGCTCTTTAGTGGCATGATGAAGGGCTCGATATTTTGCTTCGGCACTGGATAATGAAATCACATTTTGTTTTTTGCTTCTCCAAGTCACCAAATTACCACCAATATACGACACGTATCCAGAAGTAGACTTTCTGTCAAATTTAGACCCAGCAAAGTCTGAATTGGTATAACTCATAATGTCAAGGTGTCCATGCTTAAAAAAGAGAATACCTTTTCCTGGAGAAGACTTCAAATAGGCAAGAATATGGTTCACAGCGTCCATGTATCTATCACTCAGATTAGGCATGAATTGACTAATAGCACTGACCGCATACGGAATGTCAGGTCTAGTATGAGTCAAATAGATCAATTTTCCTATAACTTTTGATATATCTCATTATTTGTTGGAACTTAATCAGTATAGATGGATAGATCATGATTCACCTCAATAGGAATGTTAGCCAGTGCACAAGTCGAATTCCCAGTCTCAGCAAAGAGGTCCAAAACATATTTCTGTTGAGATAGAAAGATTCCTTACCTGGAACGAGATATTTCAATTCCAAGGAAGTACTTCAAGGCTCCCAAATCTTTCATCTTAAATTCTGTTGTTAAATAACAACGAAGTTTCTCTATCTCTGTCAGATTATTGCCTGTAACAATTATATCATTGACATAAACGAGAAGCAAAGTAATATCATTACCACTCTGTTTATAGAAAAGAGTATGGTCAGCCAAAGCTTGTTTGAAACCATATGCCTGCATTGAGTGACTTAATTGACCAAACCAGGCTTTAGGGGATTGCTGCAAACCATATAATGCCTTTTTTAACTTGCATACCTTTACTTCTGTTGGTGTAAAACCAAGAAGAGGATCCATATATCTCTTCCATCAAATCACCATGGAGAAAGACATTATTAACATCAAATTGACGTAATGACCACAGGAGCTGCAAGAGAAATAATAACTCTGACTGTACTTATTTTAGCCACAGGAGCAAAGGTATCTTGATAGTCTATGTCATATGTTTGAGTGTATCCTTTGGCAACCAATCTAGCGTTGTATCTTTCAACCATCCCGTTTGACTTATACTTCACTGTAAGCACCCATTTGTATCCTACTGTCTTCTTACCTCGGGGTAACTCAACCATTTCTGAAGTGAAGTTCTTCTCAAGGGCATTCATTTCCTTTACAATAGCAGACTTTCATTTTGGGTCAGCAAGCAAGAGCTTCCTCAAAGTGATTAGGAATAGGCACAGAAGATAATTGAAGAGCAAAAAACATGTGAGATTTGGACAAACGGTGATAAGAAATAAATTTAGAAATAGGGTAGACAACATTTGAGGAGGATTTGGAAAAACCAAATCTATCAGGCTCCCTTCGATCACGTAAAGGATATCTTCGATTCACTGCATTGTTTAAGGAAATCAAGGTATTAGTAGAATCAGAATCAATAGGAGATGTGATAATTACCTCATTGGAAAGTTAGTCAATTGCCGAAGAATCATCTGTTAGCATGGTAGTGAGAGGAGGATCGGAGTTGAGAGTGACATTTTTCGTTGTATAATACTTGTTAAGCACTGGTCTTTTACTCTTTCCGATATCGGTAGGTGGAACGGACTCTCCCTCACTGGGGTTAGCGGGAGCAGGAGCAAACTCCCCCTGATTGGGATTAATAGGAGCAGTAATGGGAAACTCCCCTGTGTTGGATTATCCTTACGTTGCCCTGAAATCCATACCATTTTTTCATCCATCCGTAATTATTTTTCTTCCTTACTACGAACCCCCCGGAAGAGGAACAAAGAAAATATGGCCAGAAAAATAAGACACGTGTTTATAGAATTGAACATTCATAAACACATAGTATTTGTCCGTAGGAGGATGAAAACACCGATAGCCTTTCTGAGAATTAGAGTAGCCTAAAAAGACACATTTAAGAGCATGAGGGTCAAGTTTATCCCGATGGAGTTTGTGCATGTGAACATAGCACACATAACCAAAGACTTTAGGATAGATGTTAAGAGTTGAAGGAATGTGATGGAATCGGGATAACATTGTCAAAGGGGTTTGATACTCAATGATATGAGAAGGTATGTGATTAATAAAGTACACTGCGGTCATAACACCATCAGCCCAAAAACACTTAGGAACGTGCATAGTAAAACACAAAGCCCGAGCCACCTCAAGGAAGTGATGATTTTTATGCTCCGCTATGCCGTTTTGTTGTGGTGTGTGAACACATGTAGTGCGGTGAAGGATACCATGTGTTTGAAAGAAAATAGCGAGAGATTGATTCACAAATTTGCGACTATTATCAGAATGAAATACCTGAATAGCAGAGCGAAATTGGGTAAGTATCATTTGATAAAACTGAGGTATGATATTGATAACATCATTTTTGGATTTCAGCAAGTATATCCAACTGACTTGAGTGCAATAATCAATAAAGGACACAAAGTATTTATGACCTGAAATAGGAGTAGAGAATGGTCCCAGACATCAGTATGAATGCATGAAAAAGGAAGACTTTTATTGAAATTAATTTTAAAAGGAACATGATGATGTTTAACATAAATGCATTGTTCATATGTCAAACTAGAAAAATAAGTGGGGAAATAAGTGCTCCAAGTATGGAAAAGAAGAGTGTCCTAGACGATAATGCCATAAAAGTATCTTTTCCTTTAGAGATGTGGCATTCCCTCCTTGAGATAACTTGACTAGATTCGGTGGTTAAAACTTTTGCCTTCTCCTAATAGTACAATTCTCCTCTCTCTCTCTACCATTGCCAATCGTTATCTTCGTGAGATTGTCCTGAAACACACAATGAGTAGGATAAAAGTCACAGAATAATTTAGATGTTTGGTAATTTGGCTAATAGAGAGCAGGTTATTAGAGAGAGTAGGGGCAAGCAAAACTGAAGACATGGAAAGAGTAGGTGAAAGAGAGACATTTTCAGCCCCAATCATGGATATAGGTGTCCCGTTAGCAACCTGGACAGATTTAATAGATGAGGAAACAAGAGAAGTAATTAGAGAGGCATTACTAGTCATATGATCGCTTCTGAATCAATAACCCAAGTGTTGCTAGTAGAGGAAAGTAATGCCATATTAGAATCACCTTCGGGGAGAGAGTTCATGCGATGTAGACGAGTAGAAACCCCCAGAAATAACCATAGCGGATGATTTTTTGTTGTTCTTTCGCTCAGCTTGTTTGAGCTTATACCATTCTAGGTAACCATGTTTCTTCTAACAAGTATCAACCACATGTGTGGTACTATTGCAATGAGTACAGCGACGAGTGGGAGGACCAATCGAGGAAGTTGACCGAGGGTTGCTTTTGGGGATAGCAAGTGCAAAGCTTTCGGAGCGATCCTCAGTACCCATTTTTAGTTGTCTCTGTACCTCATGGTGCACCAAGGAATATGCTTCTTCTAAGGAAGGTAGTGGTGCTGTTGCAAGGACACGACTACTAACTTGATCCAAGCTATGGTCAAGACCTGCAAGAAACACATAAACTCGATCCTCAGCAATACGTCTCCTGTATTTTTCAGAATCAGAAGAACACTCCATATCATTTGGTTGCCGATAATCTAACTCCATAAAAACAGAGTTTAGCTCATTATAATATTCTGTTAGTGAACGGCCTTCTTGATGCAGTTAAAAAGACTTTTTCATTAGTTCGTAGACTTGAGAAGAGTCAAAGGTGTCGAGGTAACTCCGCTTTATGGCATCCCACACTTTCTGAGCTATTCCACACTTTATAAAGTGTGACATTAAATGAGGAGTCATGGAATTGATAAGCCATGATTTAACAAATGCATCCTTAGCTTCCTTTATCATAATCGGGATGACTAGTAGGAGTCATCTCCCTTTTGGTGATATATCTCTTTTTCTTCCTTCCTGCAATATGTATCTCCAAAACTTTGGACCATATGCAATGATTAGTACCATCTAGTTTTAAATAAATTGGTACAGCAGTTTCTTGAACAGTAATAGGCTGGAACCTATTCTTGCCAATCACAGATTCTTTATGCTCACTCATCCTTCCTTAAAACAACGTGAATAAGGAGGCAGTACGTGAAAAACAGAACCGTGAGAACCGTGTGGTAGAGCTGATGATGGCAGCGGCATCACCGGCGACGACAGCGGTGGCGACAACGGTGATGGATGTAGGGCTGGTAACATCAATGGCGATGGATCCCAGTGTGAAGATTATGTTGTTGAGGATCCGATCGTGGCTAGTAGTAGTGGCGACAACGACGACAACGATGTTGTCGACAGTGGCGGTTGGAGGGTGGCGGCGTCGGTGGCGGCAACAGTCGTGGGATAGGTAGCGACAGTTGAAAGGAAGGTGTAACTTCACAGCGTGAAGCTATGTTGTTGCGTGGCTGTTGACGGTAATGGAGGCAATCGGCGACGACGGCTGCGGTCGAAGGTGTCTGCGGCAGCGGCGTGGTCGGAGGCGTCGGCGACGGCGGCGGCAACAACAACAGCAATGACGTCCAGAGGCTATGGGAAGTCCTTTTTGACGCAGAGAGGATAGATTAATCGTTTAAAACAAATCGGCGATTGAATACCAAGTAGAAAACAAGTCGGAGGCGGCGGCGCAGTCGGAGGAGCTCCTCTAGGGAACTGATGTCAGGGAGTTTGTTGATAATTATATATGTCATAGATGATTATTGTTATTATATTTACATAATTAGTGTATATACTTAAATGTGACATATAAATAATATTAGTAACAATTAAGGTTCAAAAATACGGAATACAATATGGTACGAATTTGATATCGTACGCTGAGATGAGCACCTTAGTACGGTTGAGGTGGGCACCTTAACCGATTCGAATTTCCTTTTTAAAATATACAAAATATATAAAATAAAATAAAATTTATATAAATTTAGTTTTAAATTAATAAAATCAAACTACTCATACTCTTTCTTTTTATTCAACTTTATTTAATTTTTATATTTCCATTATATGGCAATGAATTATATTTATAACATAATTAAAATTTAAAATAAAGTTAGTTATATATACCTTATATAAAATTTATAAAATTTGAAATTAGTTATATAAACTTTGAAATAAAATTTAAGTTTAAAATTGAAGATTTATAATAAAATTTAATTATAAATTTATTTGAAATTTGAAATAAGTATAAATTATGAAATATAAATCACGTTACTTACCTCTCAGTCACCTCAGATGACGATGGGAGCTTACGAGGATGCTGGGACAATGACGAGCCTGGGGAGACGATGATGACCGGATGATGACAACACTGGGGAGACGACGATGGACAAGCGACCTAGATGCACAACGCCGGACAATGATCCATGACGGACGATGATGATGGATGATGATCGATGACGGGCAACGACACTGGGATGACGACATTGCTACTTAGACCATTCAATGATGATGAACAGTCTGCATTTTTTTGTTTAAGATTGTTCTATGTCACGGGTGCCTCGTCTTGAATATGAGTTGAGGTGGCGAAACGGGCTGCATTCTGCCTCGCCCGTACGAGGCAGATGTCAGTAGAGGCGGGCTTCAATGCACCGCCTCCACGCAAGTTGGCAAGTCAGTGCCGTAAGCCCGTATTTTTGAACATTGGTAGCAATAATAATAATAAGTAAATGTTTTTCTTTAAAAAGAATATCAATTACAAAATATATATATTTATATTTTCATAAAAATAACATTAAAAAGTAAAAATAATATTTTAATATAAAATACAAGCATATAAAATACAAGTGATGTAATTATATGGTATATTAGTATGACATAAGTAATCTTATAATTATTAGATCAAATAATATTTAATTAGATTATTTAGTATTAAATCAACATATTAAAATTTTTCAAAACTAAATTTGCATCTAATTAATGTTTAAGTACAAATTATTTTATTTATGATATGAGTTATGTATTGTAAGAGTGACTTTACCTTTTGATAATATGTATTTCATATTTAAGTTAAAAGTAATAAAATATATAACGATATTATTAGTTTAAATATTAATATTATTAGCCTGGGCGCTCACGGGCCATGTGGGGGGGAGGGGGGGGGTGTCTAGGCCTGGCGTGTGGGCGGGCCTGGGGCTTGTGCGCCCTGGGGCTGGGCGTGGTGGGCCGGGCTGAGCCGGACTGTCTTGGGCGACTTGTGACTATAGCGGGGCGGGGATTCCCGACCTTGTCTCGTGCTCCGACGGGCGGGGATTCCCGGCCTTGTCTCGTGCCCTGACCAGGCGGGGATGTGGCGAAAATTTAATTTCCCGCTGGGACACGGGGTGGGAATGGGGCATATTCCCATTACCAGGGATGGGGACAGGGCAACCCAAAACCCAAACCGCCCCACCCCATTGCCATCTCTATTTTTGGGGCAACACTATGTCCAGAGGTAAACACTATGTGATGGATTCCTCAACTATACATATTTTGGTTTTGTTTCTTACAATGATTTTTGAATGATTTGAGGATTTTATTGCGAAAGATTGTTTTAGACTTTTTTACTTATAAAAAAAAACACAAAAAAAATATTGTTTTAGACTTTCGTGATATACTTGTTTTTTTGCGTGTATGCACAGTCAGATTGTGATTTACCTTTGTTAACAATGGTATTAAAGAAATATTACATACATATTGAGAGCATAAGGAATACATTTTATGGAGTATTACGTGACTATACTACCCTCATTCTCCAATACTCTCCCTCAAGTTAGAGCGTATATGTTAGATAGCTTTAACTTATTACAAAGATAACTCATATGATTCCCCCTTAAAGATTTAGTAGAGATACTAGCGAGTTGGTTTTCAGTTTGGGTTTGTACAAGCTCAATTATTTTATTTTGTCTTGACAATCAACTTCAATATGTTTTATTCTTTCGTGAAACATTGGATTGGAAGCAATGTGAATAGTAAATTGACTATCACATTATAATACGGAGGGGTATTGAGAAGGTAAGCCAATTTCTGACAGCAACATTTCCAGCCATATCAGTTGACTTGCTATATAGCCCTATACTTAGCTTAAGCACTAGACTTCAACATCACATGTTGTTTTTTACTCTTCCATGTTATAAGATTTTCACCCAAAAACACACAGTGATCGGTAATAGATATTTAATTAATTGGATATTCTGCCCAATCCGCATCAAAATAACCTTATATGTTAAGATTACCCTAATTAGAAAATAAAAGATTGCGTCTAGGTGTGCCTTTCAAGTACCTCACAATCCGTAAGACTACAGTCTAGTGGGTAGTATGAGGAGCACTCATAAACTGACTTTCTGTGCTCATTGCAAAGGAAATATATGGTTTGATGACTGTCAAATAATTAAGCTTTCCAACTAGCATTCGATATTGAGTAGAATTTTGAAGTAACTATGTTCCAAATCTAATATGACATTCTGATTCATAGGAGAATCAACAAGTTTTGCCGCTAAGTACCCAATCTCATTAAGTATATCAAGCACATATTTTCGCTATGACAGAGAGATTGGCCGACCAAAATAGGCTACTTCGATGCCAAGAAATAACGTAAGCAGCCCAGGTCCATGGTGCAAAACTCGGATTGCAGAAAATGCTTCAACCTTGTTACTACCAGTAATAATAATATCATCAACATAGACAATCAAGAGGATACAACCTGCAGAAGAGGAGCTGAATACAAAATAATCAACACCACATTAGTGGATGCCATATCGAAGGAGACTAGGAGAGTATCGCTAAACTTGCCAAACTAAGCATGAAAATACTGTTTCAACGCATAGAGAGCTTTGCGAAAACAACTTACAATGTTCTCCCTCCAAGAAAAGCATTTTTGATATCAAGTTGGTGAAGAGTTTACCCATAATGAATAGCTAAGGAAATGAACACCTAGATAGAGGGAATCTTAGCAACAAAAGATGTGTCATGAAAATCAACACCATAAGTTTGAGCGTAACCCTTCGCCACTAGGAGAGCCTTCAATCGTTCATGGGAACCATTAGGATAGACTTTCACGCTAAAGACCTATTGACACCCAATGACATGTATATTAGCAGGTAACTGGGTGAGATCCCATGTGACATTAGCACGAAAAGTCTGTATCTTATCGTTCATAGCTTGGTGCCAACAGTATGATCAAGAGCTTCAGCAACATTGTGAGGGATGACTGGAGACGAAACATAGAAAACAAAAGCAGAAAAACAAGGTGATAACTTGGTTGACAAAGCGAGACATAGGTTATCGAGAGCGGATGTGACTAGTACAAGAAACAAAATAGTCAAGAAGGCGACCAATATAAAAATGAGTACCTTTATGTTGAGCAATAGGAAGGTAATGGTCTATAGTTGGATTAGAAGACGAGGCGTCGATTGATGTGGGAGGAACTTCAAGAGTTAGAGGCCTAGTGAATCGGTCAAAAGATAGGAGACTCGGATCGATTGAATCTGATTCAGGAGAGGAGACAACTAGAGGAATGGGGAATAGAATAACTGGCAGAGCAGGTTGGCTATGTGAGGAAGAAGCATAATAGTACTCATCTTCATGAAAAGTAACATCAACCGAGACATAAATGCTACCAATCGTGTGGTCGTAGCATCGATATCCTTTTTGAGTGCGAGAATAGCCAACAAAAATACACTTAATAGAACGGGGATCCAACTTATCACAATCAGGTTCAAGACATTGCATAAAACAAACACAAGCAAAGACACGAAGTGGGAGAGGAAAAAAAGAAACAATACGATGAAGAATGGAATAGGGAATGTGTCCACGAAGGATAGATGAGGGAATACAGTTAATCAAATAACAACTTGTAAGAACTATAAAACTTCACAAAGATTTAGGAAGTCGCCATATGCAAAAAAAAAAACATCGGGCAACATTAAGTAAATGATGATTTTTTCATTCGACACTTTTGTTTTGTTGAGGAGTGTATGAATAAGAAGTTTGATTTACAATATCATAAGTAGGGCTGTAAAAGAATTGACTCGAGCCAAGTAGTAAACGAATCGAACTAAATACGAGGCTTAAACTATATTGTTTGCGAATTGTTCACAATGTTATTATGTTGTTTATGAACTGTTTACGAACGTTTATGAACAAGTATTTACGAACTTGTTCATGAACGTTTATGAAAACGATTACAAAATCCTAAAAACCTACAAAAAAATTCACACTGTATACTTATCTCCAAAAATATAATTAATTAATTGTTAGGTTGTGTTATTATTATTTAATATGTTTAAATGATTACTATATGTAATTCATGAAAATATAATAATAATAATAATAAATAAAACATATATTTTTATTTAATAATAATATAAAAGTATATATTTATTAAAATATATTAATAAAAATAAATTTATATTTAATAAAATTATTTTTATATATATTAATTGATATGTCAATCTTCTATTCATAAATAATTTTTACGAACATGAATAATATTTATAAATTGTTCGTGAATACTTGATTATGAACATGTTCACAAGTATAACAATAGCATTTGCGAATGATATTATTCATTAACGGACGAATATAAACGAACTTTTATCGAGCTGAAAGCGAGTTTATTCATAAACGTTTGATTTCATTTATAATCTTATATGGGAGACAAGAAAGGTCTAAAACCCAGAAAAAGTCCTCAAATATTCCTTGGCATTATCAAATTGCAAGCATTTAATAGAGATTTGAAATTGATTTTCAATTTCATAATAGAATGGCTAAAAACAAAAGAGAACTTCAGTCTGATTTTTCATTACATATAATTAAGTCATGTGAGAATAATTATCCACGAATGTGATAAATACTTTAAACCAAAAAAAGCTGAGATAGGATAGGGATTCCATACATCAGAGTAAACTAATTTAAAGGGTTTAGTCACTTGTTTTATTTGACATAAAGAAAAGGAGACACGATAATGTTTACTTAACTCACATGTTTCACACGGAAAAGACTCAACAGTTGTAGCAAAGGGCGACATAGACTAGAGTTTATTGAGAGAAGCTGTCCTAAGTGACAGTGCAACCAGAAGTAATTAGAGGTTTGGGCAACTATAGCGGCAACAAAATGAATAGTGTTATCAAAGTAATAAAGATCATTAGTTTCAGTTCTCCTACCAATTGAATAAAGACCATTAGCTGTAGTTCTCCCATCAATTGTTCGTCCGTTCAGTCTTCATATCCTAGAAAATACAACTAGAAGATGAAAAAGTTATAAAACAATTGAGAAACTTAGTCAAAGAGCTAACGGATAATAAGTTATATGGTGAGTGAGGTAAATGTAGAACGGTTAGAAGGGGAAGAGATGGGCTTAAGTGTGCAGTTTCAATTCTAGTGATAGAGGTTTGAGAACTATCATAAGGTAATATGATGAGATGATGTGGGAGCCATAGATTGAGAAGACGATAAGAGTTTAGAATTACTAGTTACGCGATGAGTTGCTCTAGAGTCTATGACCTAGGTATTAGGCTTGGAAGTAAGCAAACAAGAAGGACTAATTGATGGTTGAAATGCCAAAGTAGCAATAGTTGCTGAAGATGAAGCTATTCGGGTAGAACTAACCAAGGGCTCATAATTAGCACAGAATAAGATAACCGGTTCAAGGGAATTGCGTACGGACATAGCATAGCTCTCTAAAGTAGAGAGTGATTGGTCAATGCTAACATATGTTGCATGTGCCGTCATAATGCAATGCAACAAAAATAGGCCAAGGCAGGAATATATATATTGCAGTCACTAGTTCAATCACCAACCTACTAATCACATAGAATCATGTATTAATAGTCACACAGGGAGCCCATAGTGCATGTATATATATGAAAAACTTACATATATACACAGTCATGGGTTACGATCAGTTAAAGCAAGAAAAACCTGTAGCATTGAATTGAATCGTCCAACGATGCCTTTCATTTCATAACACTGTTGTTGTTCGTTTGCGTTTGTCACTGTAGGGCATTTGATGAACGAGAACACAATCCATAGAGGTGCATCGGGACTGCACTTGGGATTGCAGTAGGGTTGCGTCTACGGAAGAGGAGACATAGAGAAATGCGTCACTACAGCGTCCGTTGTCAGGGATTGTTGTTGCAAAGGGGGATCATTGTTGTCATTGCATTGCAGAGAGATCGCTGTGTAAAGGTTGTCGTTGTCACAGACCTGGACCTCCATTGTGTCCTCCGTCGTTGTGTCTATTGTCATCGTGTCCTCCGTCACGGCAGGGACGTGCGTTTCAGAGAGGTAGTTGCATTTAGATTTGTCGCGTCTGCGTTTGTTGTCTGGTGTGGTTGTCATATTAGGGGATTGTGTCAAGGTCGTCGCGTCCTCTCGAAACATTTGCTAGAAGGTTGTGGATCACGTTGTGGATTGTGACGTCCCTCTAACCATGAGCTCTAATACCATGTTAACAATGGTATTAAAGAAATATTATGTACATGAGAGCATAAGTGTCATCATCGAATTTCGTCTGGGGGGAAACTGGCTTTTGGGGATGCGGTTCTCTCACCCTTCACCCGAATGGTGATGAAAAAAGAAACAGAGTCGTCACCAACTGTTTTTGGGGTGCAGTTGGTCACCTAAAATGATCTATATCGTTAGAGCTGGGTCCGGGAATTAATTGCGTGTGGGGAAGGGCTAGCATCCCCACAACGCCCTTTCGGCACCTATCTGAGGAATTTAAAGGTTTCTAACTTATTTTAAAAATTTGCTTAAAATTGATAGTCTAAAAATGATGTTGAATTCGCATATAGCTTAGAGGTTTACTCTTTTTATTTTTCTAAGTCATTTGTTCAAGTGAGGTTTAAGTCGAATTTGTCCTAAGCATCTAAAGGGAATCATAACAATTTGATTTTTTTCATTTTTATTTCTACACTCTTTGTTGAAGTTGAAAATTAAACTCAATTTATTGCTAAATCTCGAAAGGGGATACTATGGTTTATTCTAAGTTAAAATTTAAAACTTAAATCTAATAAAAAGCCAAAGTTGAATTAATTTAAAACACATGCTAATAATGACACTAAGGGTAAAGATCAATAAGAAATGGTGAAAAGCGCATGAAAAAGCCTAAGTGTTGGAAGAGTTTTAAGTTATATGCTAGTGTTAAACTAAATATGCAATGAGCAAAGGTAAAAAAAAGCCCTAAGAAAAAAAAAAAAAAAAAGGTTTGTTTTTTATAAAAAAATATTAAAAAAAAAAAATTTAAAAAAAAAAAGATATTTTTTTTTTTTTTTTTTTTTTTTAAGAAAACAATTTTTTTCTTTTTTCTTTTTTGTTTTTTTTTTCTCTTTTTAGTTTCGGAATTTTTTTTTTCCTTAGCAAGCGTATTTTATTTAGGGAAAGGTATTTTTTTATAAAATATTTTGTCTTTTTATTAGAAAATGGTTTAAAAAAAACATAAATAACTAAAAACAAACACAAGTGTTGTGTCTGATAGTGTGCCATCCACGAAGTAAATGCAAACTCATTTTTTTTTTTTACTTTCTTTTCCTTTTTCATTTGCTTTTCTCTTTCACTATTTGTTCTGCTTACAGGTTACAACAACGCGGGTCAGGAGGCCCATGATTACAAAATCTCCAATGGCCCATACTAACATTAACCTAAGGTCAAATCCAATGAATATACAGAGAAAATACAGAAACCACAAAATAAAAAAAGGAATGAATAAAAAGAAAGGGAGGCTGAAGCATAAAGCAAGAGCTTGTGTGCTTGAAGTAAGAACAAAACACAAAATGCAAGTTAATACTCAAGGAGTTGCTGGGGGTTTCGTAAAACGGTTGATTTGGGACATAAAAGGGAGAAGCAGGCAGAAAATGGACATGAGAGACATGAAAAACACCTTAAAGTTGAAGAAGTAAAATGCTTGAAATTAGGTCGAGACTCAGAAAGAAAAGAAAAAAAATCAAGACGAGAAGGAACTCAAACCCACATAGCAAACGACAAACAAAACCAAATAGCAAACGACAAACAAAACCAAATAGCAAATAACAAACAAACAGAAAACCAAAGCATCAAACAGAAAACGATCTAATAACAAATAGCAAATAGCCAATAGCATGATTCATTTATTGAAAACCAAATAGCAAATTGCAAAGGTAGAAAACGATTTGGAGGATAGACTAGGGTTGGTTAAACATTAAACAAACAGAAAAGATAAAGACTCGTTGAAGACTACTCATTCATTTGTAAAGACTGCCCTAGGCGTAGGAAAAAATAGATTAGTGAAAGACCATGTGACGGTGATTGGGAAGAACCAAAAACCAAACCCAGTGAGCTAATATTCAAGCATACCAGAGAACAGAAAGGATAACCAGAACAAAATGCGTGATGCAGCAAGTAAACAGCCAACAACAACAAATTACAGCCAGTAACAGCGTCAACCAAAACAGGCAAACAAATTAATAATGAAAAATAGGGAAAGGGGAAAAACCAAAGACAGACCAAAACTATGTCTTCAAGCTCCCTTCTTCAGGTCCACAAATCGGGATGTCTTCAACGTACACTGGCTGGCCAACAGGTTTCACCAGGACAGCCTTGAAGTTCTACCTCACACCTTCCTGGAACGACAGTTGGCCACTGCGACCTCTGCGATGCCTCCTTCTATTCTCTTTCTTCAGCTGTTGGGAGTTTGGTGGTGGTGGTGGCTGACAGGGCTTGGAGCTGTTGGCGCCGGGTTAGTATGGTGGCGTTGTGGAGGGCTGGGATTGATGTAGGGTGAGGCGACGATAGCTCTGGGTGTTTTCAAATTTGGGGGTTGGAGGAGACGAACTACGGCTGTTCTTTGTTGATGGAGGTTGGGTGTTCATTGGATTTGGATTTTGGGTAGAACGACGGTGTCCTGTAGAGATTCCGGCCACCGAGGGAACTCTCGGTAGTGGGAGGAAGTGAGAAAAGTGGAGATTGTAGCTAGGTTTGTATATTGCCAATTCTAAGAGCTCCCCTTTGATTTCGTGGTGAATATAAGTTTACATAGGGAGGAGATGGCGAGGTTTTCGGGTTTGATTGGGGCGGCGAGGAAGCATGGGAAGGTGTGGGAAGGCGTGGCTGGTCCTCTGTGCTGTGGCCGGGCGTGGGCAGAGTATGGCTGCAATGGTAGGAGGGATAATTGGTTTTGGAAAGGCAAGGGAAGATGGGAAGGAGAAAGAGAAAGGAATCCATGCCTAAGACTCACCTCTGTGCCTGGTGTCACGGACTGAGGCTTATCCTAGCACACTTAGGCTATTTTGGGGTATTTCTCCATTGTAAAGTGTTGTACTTAGCTTATAGAGTAAGTTGTAGAGATTTTAGATTTCGATTATATATGATGTCTCCTAGTGACAGCCAGAAAAGTGTTAACATCTATATGTAGGGGAGTGATGTTGTAAAGTTTTCAAGCAATCAATACAATCGTTTGTTGCCTTCGTTCAATCGTTTTTCCGCTAAACGCTTGCCTACACAAATGCTTTACAACGGATCGATGGATTCCGATCCAAATGCGACGAGTTAGGCTGACCTAGCATTCCTTCGTACGGGTGGGAACTAGGTGCCGCACGGGTTAAGCTGCTATAAAGGCTGACCCCGTGATAAGTGGTATCAGAGCACGGTTGGTGCTAAAGTTTGGTGGAACAATCAAAATTTCGAGACGGTGCAAGGACTATGGAGCAATATTTCGATGCCTTAAACATTGTGGACGAGGCAAAGAAGGTGAAGACCGTCCTGCTATAATTAGTTGATTCGGCTATGGTGTGGTGGAGGCGACGATATGCCGACAAGGAGTGTGGCTTATGTATTATCGACAATTGGGCGAATTTCAAGTGGGAGATCAAGGCCCAATTCTATCCCCAAAACGCGGAGGACGAGTCCCGGGCGAAACTTCGGCGCCTTACCCACAAATGCACGGTGCGGGAGTACGTCCGCGAGTTTTCAGAGCTCATCTTGGAGATCTCAGACATGTCCGCGAAGGATTCATTATTTTCCTTCATGGACGGATTGCAACAATGGGCGAGCTGTGCCGAGCGGAGGAATGTACAGGACCTGGCGTCGGCCATGGCGGTGGCCGAATCACTCATCGAATACAAGAAGCCGGAGAAGGCCACCAGCTCTTCATCGACTTCGAAGGCGAACAGGTTCCACAAGAAGAAGCGTGGGGGAGACAACCGAAGTGAAGGAAAAGGGAGACCCTTCCAACCATTTAAGGACTTTCGCCCAAAACATTTCGCAAATAGTTCCAAGGATGGGGAGAAGCCAAAGATCTCCTGTTTCCTTTGCGAAGGCCCTCACAAGGCGTTTGAGTGCCCGAAGCGCTCCAAGTTCTCGGCGATGATCAATGAAGACGAAGGGAGGGATGCGAGGGATCCACGACTTGGTTCCTTGCAACTCCTCAATGCAATCAAGGCGAAGGTGGAGGTGCCACCATCCGGAAGACAGAAGGGGCGCATGTACGTGCTCGCTAAGGCCAACAACCTTGAAACTAAGGCCTTGGTGGACACGGGTGCGACCAACAACTTCATCAAGATCGAAGAAGCTCGTAGACTGGGGATAGTCTACAAGGAAGAGAAGGGCTGGCTGAAGGCGGTGAACTCCAGTGCCAGTCCAATCCATGGCGTGGCTCGAGGTGTCGAGCTAAGTATTGACGAGTGGAGAGGCAAGGTGAATTTCTCCGTGGTGTCGATGGACGACTATCCCATGGTGTTGGGAATGGAGTTCGTTGATCAAGTGTGGGCAATTCCAATTCCTAGCACCAACACAATGTGCATCATGGATGAGGGGAAAACGTGCATGGTGAAGGTAATGCGGGAGGAAGAGCTCAAGGCGAGGTCTCTTTTGGTGCTCCAACTGTCTAAAGGAGTTAGGCGACAGGAGCCAACCTTCATTGCTATGGTGAAGGAAGAATGCCCAAGTGTTGGGGAGGAGCCCCCAACCGAAGTGAAGACGGTCCTTGAAGAGTTTGGGAACGTTATGCCACCCGAACTCCCCAAACAACTTCCGCCGAAGCGAGAGGTGGACCATAGGATCGAGCTAGAAGCCGGTGCAAGGCCTATTGCTGCGGTGCCCTATTGAATGACACCACCGGAGTTGGAGGAACTTCGGAAGCAATTGAAAGACTTGTTGGAGGCCGGGTTCATTCGGCTATCTAAAGCGCCATTTGGAGCACCGGTGTTGTTTCAAAAGAAACACGATGGGTCGATGCGGCTATGCATTGACTATAGGGCGCTCAACAAGATCACTATGAAGAACAGCTACCCCATCCCACTCATATCCGACCTATTTGATCAACTTGATGCTGCGAGATGGTTCTCAAAGCTAGACTTGCGGTCGGGATATTGGCAAGTGCGGATAGCCGAAGATGATGAGACAAAGACGGCGTGCGTCACAAGATACGGCTCTTATGAGTTCTTGGTGATGCCCTTTGGCCTCGCACACGCTCGTGCGACATTCTGTACGTTGATAAATCGGATCTTCCAACCATACTTGGATAGATTCGTCGTAGTGTACCTTGATGACATTGTCGTCTATAGCAAAACATTAGAGGAACACAAGGCACACTTACGGCGGGTTTTCCAAATCTTAAGGGAGAACCAACTCTTTGTGAAGAAGGAGAAATGTGACTTTGCGAAGAAGGAGGTGCCCTTCTTGGGTCACATCATTGGCGGCGGCAAACATGGACAATAAGAAAGTGTTAGCCATCAAGGAATGGGAGACGCCTAAGAAAGTCACGGAGATGCGTTCCTTCCTTGGCTTGGTTAACTACTATAGAAAATTCATCCGCGGCTATTCCCACATTGCTGCACCCTTGACGGAACTATTAAAGAAGAACAAGACTTGGGTGTGGGATGATGCTTGCCGATAGGCATTTGAGAAGTTGAAGCAAGCGGTGACAAACGGATCGGTGATGGCCCTGCCGGACCATATGAAACCTTATGAAGTTCACACCGATGCTTCAGACTTTGCTATCAGTGGACTTCTTATGCAGGAGGGGCATCCTGTAGCATATGAAAGCCGAAAACTCAATGCCACCGAACGGAGGTAGCGGTGCATGAAAAGGAGATGACGGCAGTTATGCATTGCCTTCGGGTGTGGAGGCATTACTTGCTAGGGTCCAAGTTCGTAGTGAAGACAAGGCAACATTGCTACGAGTTATTTTCTAACTCAAAGGAACTTAACTCCGAAGCAAGCACGGTGGCAAGGACTCCTAGCGGAATTCGACTTTGTGCTCGAGTACAAACCGAGCACAAATAATGTGGTGGCCGATGCACTAAGTCGGAAGGCGGAACTTGCAGCTATTAGCCAACCACAATTCCCCCTGGTGGACAAACTGAAGGAAGGAATGGAGCACGATCCATTAGCCAAGTCCTTGGTGGAATGCGTCAAAGCTTGGAAGATGCGCCGATTTTGGCTAAGGGATGACTTGCTCCATACTCGAGGGGAACGGGTGTACGTTCCCAAATGGGGAAGTTTGAGGAGAGACATCCTCAAAGAATGTCACGACTCGCGGTGGGCTGGCCATCCCGGAGTCGATCGTACCTTGGCGTTGGTGGAACGGAGCTACTACTGGCCTCAACTTTACGAGGACGTCCAAGTGTATGTGAGGACTTGTCTTATGTGCCAACAAGACAAGATAGAGAATCGGCAATCGGCGGGATTATTAGAACCTTTGCCTACTCCGTAAAGACTTTGGGAAAGTGTTTCGATGGACTTCATTGTTTGTCTCCCAAGATCCGAAGGATGCGGTACGATTATTGTGGTAGTTGACCGATTGTATGGAGTTTTCATTTCAGCTCCGAAGGACTGCACGGCAGACGACACGGCCCGACTATTCTTCAAGTACGTGGTGAAGTACTGGGGCATTCCAAAGACAATCGTGAGCGATCGGGACTCACGATTCACTGGGCGGTTTTGGACCGAGTTGTTTCGGATAATGGGTTCGGACTTAAACTTTTCAACAAGTTTCCACCCACAAACAGACGGACAAATTGAACATGTCAATGGCTTCTCGGAGGCGTATTTGAGGACACTACGTGAGTGCCAACCAAAGAGATTGGGCCAAGCCGCTGGACATAGCCCAATTCTCATATAACTTGCGGAAGAGCGAGTCCACGAATGAGAGCCCGTTCGAACTCGCAATCGGGCAAGAACTATTGACGCTACTTCCATCACTCGGGGTACACCGGAAAGAGTCCCGCGGCATTCAAGTTTGCAAAAGGATGACATGAACAAACGTATTTGGCCAGGGCATACTTGCACAAAGCGGCGAAGAAGATGAAGAAGTGGGCGGATCAACAAAGGAGGCCCTTAGAATTTCAGGAAGGAGACATGGTAATGCTCAAACTCCTTCCGTGCCAAACCAAAGCACTTAGACAATTGCATAAGGGTTTGGTGCGCCGTTATGAGAGGCCTTTCAAAGTACTTAAAAGAGTTGGGAAGGTCTCATACAAACTGGACCTCCCGACTAACTTACAAAGGCATCCGGTGTTCCACGTTAGTTTGCTCAAGCCTTATCACGAAGACTTGGAAGATACGAGCGGATAACGGGCGGTGCGGACATTAACAGCATCAACAGGCAAGACCTACGATAAAGAGATAGAGAAAATTCATTCTCGTAGAGTCGTGCCAAGAAGAGGCGTAGATCCAAGCCGGGTGGAGTACTACGTCCAATGGAAGAACAAGCCGGTTGAAGAGGCAAACTGGGAGAAGGAAGAGGATCTGGGGCAATTCTCCAAGAAGATTGAAGAGTACTGTGAATGAGTCGAACGCTACATTAGGCAGTTTGACGAGCTCGAGGAAGCCGAAGACACAACGAGGACGCTGCGAAATCGGGTGGGGGAGAATGTCACGGACCGAGGCTTATCCTAGCACACTTAGGCTATTTTTGAGTATTTTCTCATTGTAAAGTGTTGTACTTAGCTTATAGAGTAAGTTGTAGAGATTTTAGATTTTGATCATATATAATGTCTCCTGGTGACATAGCCAGAAAAGTGTTAACATCTATATGTAGGGGAGTGATGTTGTAAAGCTTTCAAGCAATCAATACAATCGTTTGTTGCCTTCGTTCAATTGTTTTTCCTCTAAACACTTCCCTATACAAATGCTTTACAACGGATCGATGGGTTCCGATCCAAATGCGACGAGTTGGGCTGACCTAGCATTCCTTCGTACGGGTGGGAAGTAGGTGCCGCATGGGTTAAGCTGCTATAAAGGCTGACCCCGTGACACTGGGGAAGAAGAAGGGACAGTCGATCCGTCGACCCTGTTGCGCTGCGTGAAAGAGATGAGATGGGGAGAGAATGTGAAGAGATGATAAGGGTAATTATGTGGCTGTCATTTATCTTTGCTTTTATTTATTTATTTTGCTTTTTGTATTTTGTTTTTATTTTTGTTTTGTTTTAATTGTTTTATTTTTAGCAAATCAGAAGGTGATATGTGGGTGAGAGATGGCCAAAAAAGAGAAAAGAAAAAGGAAAGTTAATTTATTTTGGGATTTTTAACTGATGTCTTTGTGATCGGTAAGGCTATCCGAATTTTTAAAAAATCTCTAAAAAAATTATTTTTGGACTCGAAGTGTCATGACGAGCGTCCTCGTGTCATTTTTATTTTAAAATGATTTTGTTTTTATGTCAGACCCATATTGTACGTCTCGAAACTGCTTTATTGCCGAAAAATATATATATTTGATTTTATTTAAAAATACTTTGAAGGCAAATATATACAATATATATATCAAAATTCTTAGAATGATGAGTAGAATAGGAAAATGATGTTCGTGACTTGTTCTAGTGAGCCGTTCGAAAGGTCAAGTATTGTTTGACCACTATTAGCAATTCGAATGCTGTTTTGACTATAACGTTTTCGTTTGATCTCAGAATCGCGCGCGGTCGAAGTTGTTGATCCTCAAATTTGATTTTCTATTGCTTGAGATTGGTTTTTTGGCGTTTAAAAACTTTTCTGAATAAATCGTTGAAATTGGGCATTTTCAGGTTAGCGGTCACGACTCTGTCGTCCTATAAAATTCTGCGACAAACGGGGGTGATATTATAAAAGTCAAATTTGATAAAGCATGTCCAATCCCGACAAAATGGGTCTAACAATAAGAAATACATTTTTATAGAGTATTACATAAATGACTAAACTACCCTCACTCTCCAACAGCCTTTATGTAGATTAGATATGTGACTTGGGTATGTATATCCAACTAAACTAGTTCTCAATATATTAGAATAAAATAATTTCAAATCAACAATACCTTTTAGGAATCGGAGAATGTGTATAACTCTATTTCAATGTATAGTTGTATTTTCACAAGGAGATTTATAGGAAAATCTAAGTGCAATTTGCAAGATATGTCAATGAATTAATTGCACTAAGATATGGTGCTTTTGAATCAAGGACCTTTTCCAATTTTTAGGAGAACAAAATCAAAATGTATCCTTTATCACATCAAGTGATTTAACAACCATCAATGATGCCAATATATGCTTTATCCATGTAAAAAAGCAATAAAACTTTTCTATATATGTGGATTGATGAATTGATAATCCTTCTTGAAAATGTTCAATTCGCAATTCAAGATAAAATTTGTCTTTTTTCAAATCTTTCATTTCAACCTCATTTTTTAAATAATCATTGGTTTTGTTGAGCTCTTTGGGAGTCTCAATAAGATAAATTCTGACATAAACTGTTATGATTGTAAATCCAATATTTATTTTCTTAATGAAAAACACAAGGACACAATTTTTTAATCCCTTTTCAACAAATATTTGTTAAGGTGATTTTATCAGATAGATCATTTGAATCCATATAATGCGATTTAATTGAAAACATGACTCTCATGCATGTATTACTTGTTCTTGGTACTTTAATTCTTTTAAGGACTTACATATATGTCATATCAAGTATACAATCACAATAATTTTTTTTATAAGTTCATTTTATTAGGAAAAAAATTACATGTAAGGAGTGCATGAAAAGCGAGAATACGAGAACAGGCTTAATAGGAGCCATCAAGAACAACACAAAGCAACTCACTCATGGGGTTAACGCAAGGACCCTCGTAAGAGCCAGACCATCCGTTTACTTTAATCTAGAAGTCCGAGAAAGTCCGATATCATAATTAATTGAAGAGGACTCTCGCATACCTTTAGACCCTGTGCTCCCGAACAACTAAGAAGACATGGAAGTATCCTTCTGAACTTGATCTGTAGCTTTGATATGCTGCAACAAATAAAAGGTAGCGAGTTCAAATCTCTCGTAACTCGCCCCTAACACCGTTCCAATGGTTGTATTCGTAACCACTCCTGCTTTGACTCTGCCTTTGCCGCGCAATCTGAGACACACTCACAAGAACAAGGCTCTCCATAAAGAGCATTAACAAGTGGACTAGTGGCTACCAAAGGTTGAACAACCTAGACACTCAGATTCTCCCCAGGCAATGCCACCATCGCACTTGCAAATTGAGAGTAAGGAGAGGAAGAAGTAAAAAAATTATCATCAATGTTCATCTCATCACGATCCTAAAGGGAGGCAGTAGAACCCTCCATGGTGAAGCCAATGTGCGTTGGAGCCAATGCACCAGTCTCTGTCAAAACACTGTAGGAGGAATGGGGGTGGGCAGCCTCATTGCCCATGAGGAGTTGCTGCCCGCAACAAGGGAATGGCGAGGTGTGCCCAACCAAGAGAGATTAGGCTACCAGCTGGTGAAGGCCACCACCCCGGCCCAAGAAATGGACCGGCAAGGAGCAACAATGGCTGAAAATGGAGAGGCCATAGGGGGAAAGCCTATTTTGCAATGCAGCAAGGTCGTTGGAGGCTGAAGCTGGCACGGGAGGGAGGGAGGCCAACCAGGAAGAGGAACCCAATAGGGTAGCCGACGACAACGGTGATAAGGTGGGGGGGAGATGGCAAACAGCTGGTGGAGAGGAGGGGCGGCGAATTAGGGTTAGAGAAGGGAGAAGGGAGAATGGGAGATGGTGGGGTGAGTGATGGGCTGGGTTGTGGTTGGGGTGGGCCAGAAGGGGTGATCAAAGGGGGGGTTGGCTCGGGTGGGAGAAAAGAGAGGGGTGTGGACTGGAATGAGGGAAGTGGGCTCGGGGAAGGGTAGCGGGCTCGGGTGGTGTAGAAGAAGAGGAAATGGGCTGGGGTGAGGGCGGGGGGGGGGAGCGTGGACTTGTTAAGTGGGCCGGGATGGGGCTGGCCCACTAGGTGAGCTGGCTGGTTGGCTCGGTAGTGGGCCAATGGGGGATGTGGGTTGGGTGGGGGAGGAGGGGAAGCAGAGAAGGGTTAGGGGATAGAGGGGGGGGGGCAGCGGGCGGACTCTTGAGGTCGATTTGGGCAGTGGGTGGGGTGTTGCGGTCACGTAGTGCAAGTGGAGTCGACAAGGAAATGGTATAGCGGGGCCCATTGAGGCAAGGCACCAAGCGAGGGAGCCTGCATCAACAAGAGGCTTGGAAGTTGGGGGGCAGGGCATCCCGAGGTTGGAACATCGTCTAGCCTGATGACGATGGCATCTCCGGAAGAGACCGGTCCTGAGGTAGTTCTGGCAGAGAGGTGGATCTGGCCATGGGGAACACCTTAGTACATCAGTGCCTCTGCGACAAAGGGGCAGGAGTTGCTGATCCATCCGGGACCAAGGCAGGGACCTGGACAGGAGTAATCTGACCCAGACGGCCAAAAAACATCGCCGACAATATGTGGTAGGAATTTGTTTTCAAAAAGCTGTCCGATGAACCAATCCAAACTGAGAAGGGAGGTGACGACCATAAATTTAATTCCACACAAAAAGGGCTTTGCTGGGGCGGGCAAGAGTAGTGGTAGACAAATCCATAGCCAGAAGTTTGCCAAAAGATGAAGCAATCGGCCTAAGCAAATCCGGATGAAAGAATTGTAAGGAAGATGAAGGAGGCTGATTCAAATAGGAGTTAAAAATTCCCCAGTCATGAGATCATCCCCGGTCACCCAATGAAATATCCGGTAAGGACAAGAGAGAATGAAGCATGATGGTTTTGACAAGAGGCGGAACAAATCCGTTTCCGAATCAAAATGAATCATGAGGGATTTCGAATCTAGTAAACCGACCACAAAATCGTCAGAAAAATGTTCATCATCAAAATATTGGTGAAGGTTGAGTAGCGCCATCTGGTTGGAAAAAAACTTCAAAATAGTTGTGAATTGAAAATCATAGGCAAATTGAGCGAGATCTTGCTCGGAAAAAATAATGGCCGAAATGCCATTTTTCACGTCAAATGTAGGTGAGGAAGAGAATCGTTGGAATGAGACCTTCTTGGCGGATGCATATGCCTTCACGTTGAAAGGGCAAAAAAGAGACCAGGAGGAGGGGCCTTTGGTAAAGGCGCCTCCGGAAGAAGGCGCTATCACGACGGCTGCTGGAGGCACGATGGCCATCGGAGGACCACCAAAGGGTCGCCAGAAAGAGTGTAGAGAGAAGGAGGAGCTTCTCTCTCTAAATAAGAAAATTACCCAAGTTCATCTTTGCTGAGCCTATCACCTCTCTTACAATCACAACATCTATAAGTTGCATATCAAACTTTTGTGATGCAATCAAGCTAATCAAGAATCTTAAAGTAATGGTGCCCACTATGGGGTAATCCTTTTTTGTACTTTGAGAGAAACCTTAAGCTACTAATTAGTCTTTGTACCTTCTAATTCATTATTCTCATACTCATTTTTCTTTTATATAAAGACCCATACAAGGATTACATTTTTAGGTATTGGAACTATTGGTCCAAGCACTTATGACCTCTTTTCATTTTTAGGATTACATTTTTAGGTGTTTCCCTAGGGAATCCAATTTTGCTTGTATGAACTCTTTTCATTTTGGCAATAATCTCAATTTTGACTGTCCTTCATTAACTATGATTTAGGATTCTCATTTTGCGTAATATTGATAGCCACATTAAAGACAAAAATAGTCCACAATAATATAATTTCATTCCCATACTTTATGGGATAATAGATGGTTTATTGAAATCTTATTGTTTTCCAAATCTTGTAGTTCTTCAGGAACCATATTTTAAAAAACTCGTGGTTCTTTAGGAACTGTGTTTTTTATTATTTGATTGATCAATTTTTTTTTGAAATTTTTTGTTGGTTTTCTCTTGTACTTTTCTTTTTTGAGTGCAAAGTCCTTTAAGCTAACTGATCGGTCATGTTTTTGACATATAGTAGGTTCATTAGCAACAACAAATTGGCAATAAGAACATCAAATTTTGCTATAATATTTCCTGCTTGAATGCATGATTTTTTGGCTTTTTTTTATCAACAAATACATTAGTTTATTAGTCTACAATTATTTGCAAATGAATAATTTTTTGGAATCTCTTGTTCACATTAATTACTTTTGTAACAAAGTTGTATCTTTCCATTAAATTGATTACCTAGATATACAAATTTTGGCTTTAACCATGAGTATATACCTAGGGTCTATTTTTCTTATTTTCAACAAACTAAGATATACCAAAATAGAGAAAAGTATAACAACCGCTACCTACTAATCATGGCTCTATCTAATGTAACCTTTGAACCTCTCGAATCTTATTGATTAACTGGTTTTATCAAAAGGTCTTTTTTTGATTATAGTTTGTTGATTATGTTGATTTTGATACATTGAAGAGGTCAATTAATAAGCAAAAGTAAAGTGTATGAAAAATAAAAAAGACACAATATGCATGGTTTGGCCAATGCGATTTACTTTATGATGATGAGGTTGTAACCTACATCATGTCCAATTTACTTTTTTAAATATTCAATCTACCATTTTCATTACATTTCCATTACAATGGATTAACGTTTTTTTAATTACAATTTACAAGTATCAATACTAAGAACTCTAACTGTGAAAGTTCTTCTAACTTGGTCTGCCTCTTTATAATTTCCTGTTTAAATTAATTTGTAATCCATCTTCAAGAACTTTCAATAATACTTGAAGTATTCTGGATTTTGTTTGTCATTGAAAAATACGCAAGGAATAAGTATCTTAGTCAGTCTCGTGTTTGTGCTCCCTCTCAAATTCAAACACAGAATCATAGAAAACGAACTCAACTCTATGCCTTCCATGGAAGACCTTAATGGACTTACATAGGTTTGCATCGTATTATACTTGCGTGTTGCTAGGGCTTTGAATCAAGTTTGCTTTGATTCACTGTCAAATTCATTGCAAATTGTATAGATGTTTGCCACATCGATAAGTGCATAATACACCCTTTTGAACCTTAAACATTGGAACTTGACTCTTCAGATCTTTGATTCAAGACACCTCACAGACAAGCCTTCGAGTATTAGATTCAAGACTTAATGTCTCAAAATATCTTTGATCTTTCTAGAGACACAATTGCTTCAGAACACTAATTCAAGACTTGATTCAAAACATTGTTTTTCTATCTTGAAACTATAACGTCTCGATACTCTTCTATCTCAAAGTTTTTCGGAACTGCCTTGTTTTGAAACTCTTTGGAGCTACCTGTTTTCAAAGACTAGCTAAGGCATCTATGTATAGTCAGATTCCTTTTACGACTCTACACGGTTATTCTTTTACACAGAATCTCAACTCTGAACTATTACGTGCTGCATTTGATTGACAACAATTATAACACCTTGCTCTCAATGGGAACACCTATCCTGTTTTTTATTTGGTGTCTTTGTTTGTGAAATAACAAAACCAAAATGGCATCGTGCTATGATTGAAGAGGACCACATTTGCATTAGGTGCCACGGAGGGTGGCAAATATGACTTTATGACATTTACTATAGCAACATGCTACATATTTGGGTGAAGCACCGCTATTGCACACTTGACCCATAGAAGAGAGAAGAAACCTAGCACATGGAAAAGTAATTGTGCTGATAACTTGTTGTGACAGAAAAAAGGAGAGAGCTAAGAATGAATTTTATTTTGAACTTTGGTTTTATGTATTATATTGATAATAGAAGCCTTATATTCATAAGCTTATCAGGTTATTTGTGTCATTTACTACGTAGCTAAAAGTAGCAAATATTCACTGAATATATAATTTTTTTTTAAAACAATTTATGTGTTTTTAGAAAAAAAAATATCATGATGGTAAAATCATTAAAATTATATTAATATTAATTAGGTAAATTATTTTAAAAAAAATTAAAAGTACAAGGCATCGGACACAAAATTGAGGTCACCTTATAGATTCTTTTATATATAGGGAGATATAATTTCATAATATTTTTTTTATCACTTTTTTGTTATTTATCTAGTGACTTTTTATATAACAACTTATTATAATATATACATTTTTTTTTTACTTTTTTAATGATGTGGGTACTTTTTAAATATCTATATTCTTTATTTTATACACAACATTTTCTAATAATATAATTTTATTATTTTCAATTAGTTTATAAATTTATTTTTGTTAAATTAATCTAGTAATATATTGTATTATATTTTTTATTAACATATATAATACTTTTATTAACATATATAATATTTTTATTAATTTTTTTGAGTTATTTTAAGAATGTATTGTTATTAATTTTAATTAGTTGATTATTTATTTATTTTTTATCATATTAAAATTTTTGATTAGAGTATTTTAGGAAATTAAAATGTGCATGTACAGAATTCCTCTTTTTATATAGTAAGATATATATATATATATATACATAAATTATATAACGTTTGGTGTCTAACACCATAGATGACTGATTCATCCCTTTGTTTGAGTGCCTTAGCCACATGCCTTAGTGAAAAATTGAGTTACATATGATTAAAGATATGCGTCAGTGCCAATTGAAATTGGGCCAGCTTCTCCAACCTTTTCTCGTCATTTTGACCATTGCACTTTTATGAGCAACAATGTTTTGTCTTTCTGCAGGTTACAACTGATGACATGATACAGGCTGCAGAAATGGAAGAAAGAGGAATGCTTGATAAACGAGAGAGGAGCCCTGAAATGTGGAAGCAAGTAGCCATGAATGAAGCAGCCATGGCTGTAGTAGCTGTGAACTTCCCTGAATTTAGGAACATTGAGTTTGTATGGCCTCCTAGCTCAAGTTTACTTTTCTTGTCTCTACTAGCCTGTGAAATTATGTTCCAGTGCAATGAAATGCTCCAATAATCTAGAAGAAACTGAATACTTATTGCATGGCATAAATAACAATTTCAGAAGGAAATTGTACAATTTTAAATCTTTGAGAAGGAAACATAAATAATTCAAATGATTTGAATGATTTTTTTATGAAAAATGTTAGCATCCATAAACTTTTATTATCATTTGATAAAAACATCATGCATACATTATTCGCTAAGACTGAAGTTGTGCCTTTTGTATTTAATGCATCCTTCAGTAATTATCAGACTAAATAGAAATTGTCTGAAAACTGTTTATTTATCATATAAGTAGTTTCCTAAACCTTTTTCGAAGTATTGGTTATTCTTTGTTTCAAGCTGCTCATTTTTATGATACATGCTGGTCATTTTCCTGAGACATTCCTATTACGTAGAGTATATTCATGAATTTAAATAAATCTAATTACATTTATTGGACTTGAGCAGGTCACTATTGCACCTAGAGCTGGCAGGGAGTTGGGTTATGTTCGGATGAAAATGGATAACATCAAGTTCAAGGAGGGAATGCTTTCGTATGCATTTCAAATCCTTCATTCGTGGGCTGATAATAGTGGCCTTGGCCTCCTTTTAATAAAAAATAAAAGAAATAAAACAATGATGAATAATGTAGAAGATTTTGCACCGGATATATTAGTAGAATTATTATTATGATTGGATGATGAAGCAATGTCAGTCCAAAGAAAAGGATTTAGTCTGTTTCTACTGTCTTGTGGCTATTCTCACTGCACTTCATCTACCATCGTCGTGTTCTTTTCCAACTATTTCTTTACATTCTTTACTTTACATTTTTATGCAGTAGGAAATCCCTTCTCGATTATATAACTGTTCAGCTAGGACCACGTGCAGCTGATGAAATTTGGCAGGTGAAGATCAGGTAATAAATCCATTGATACCATTCATTCATACTCGGTCCATACTAAATAGAAAAATTGTTATTATATACAATGAATAGTTAAATCCCTCATGTCTATCCAGTACAAGATGGTGTTGTATAATTATTGTAACTGAACATTAGCTAAGTTGGTATGTCAGACAGTTCCATTATAGAGGTCTGGGAATCAAATCACTGCAGTGCTGGAGTATTTAGTTGTATTCTCCCATTTCTCATTCCCGGGTCTTTAGCCTACTTTGTACCCAAAAAAGGATAAAGGGATTTCTGAATGTACTTTCTCATTTTTACATGCGTATTCTGGATTCTTCTGACGACTTGCCTTATTTCTTGAACAAATACACTAGGCAACAACTCATTTAACTCTTCTCCTCAAGTTAACACATAAATATCAAATATGTTCAACTTGGACAAGGATGCATAGAAAGGAACACCAGAACAACATGTGGCATTATATGAAAGTTGATCCCCTCTCTAAACATATAAAATTTTCATTAAACCAGAATTTAGATTATTTTTGATGTAATTTTGTCGGGTTTAACATTTTTGATTTGATAATATTATCTTGAATTATTAGGCATTTCAATGGCAATTGTGTTATAAAAAAATCATTGGCTTCTAAGGGTATCACAAAAAGAATATGTCATCAGTAAGCTTTTGTAGTAGTATGATGAAGAGTCCAATGTTTAGCTTTTACATTAGACATGAAAATTACATTTTATTTTTATTTCTCTAAGTTATCAAATTATCACTAACAAATGACATATTCAAAGTAGACTTTCATCCACTTGGATCTAGCGAAATCTAGTCGGTATATTTCATAATGTCGAGTGTCCATGCTTAAAAACATAAGGCCTTTACTTGAAAAAGACTTTCAATGTGCTAGAATATAGTTCGTAGTACTCGTGTGTCGATCACTCAGATTATGCATGAATTGATTCATACCACTAAGCCCGTATGAAATGTCGATCTAGTGTGAGTTAGTGTGAGTCGGTATATCTCATAATGTGATAAAGACCTTGCGCTAATACTTGTACCTGACCCTATACAAATTACACTGCTCGTCTTGCTCGTGGGCGTGCTCGTATTGAATTGTTGTACGTGACGTGTCCATGTGCACATATCGTAGACTTTTCTTATCGTATTAGAAGTCTTTTCTTTTTATTATTTTATTTTATTCAATTCATATTAGGATATTTTGGTATTTTACTTTAGTTTCAATTGTATTAAGTTTTTAATTCCTATTTACTAACTTGCCTATAAATAAATCTTGTATTTGGACACATTCAGATATCAAATTAGGCTTTTATTAATTATGAACTCTCTTATTCGAGGTTTATTTTTATTTTGGCTTTTTCAGTTTAATGGTTGAATCGCTTGAGTTAGGGTTTGGGTAAATTCTGTTATCTATCTCTAGGTTGTTATTGGATCCTAATCAAGGTCCTCAACAATTTGGTGCTTTCATTGAGAGATCATCATCAAGATTTCTCATTGAGTTATCGTTCTTCTTTCGCGTTTTTCATTAAGAATGATGGAGGAGGCGATCAAGAAAAACAAACAGCAGTTCGAAGCCTTACCAGTATTTTTGTTGCTGCGGAGCTTTCGGAAGCTATGACAAAGATAGTTGTTTCAAGATAGGATTAATCAAAAAATTGATTAATTATCCGCACACAAGAAAAAAGATCCTATAGGAGACAGACGAACTCAAGGCAACGACCGTGGGTCACGACAAATTTTGCAAGAGGTTGAAGATACTTCTAGGGTTGAAGACGAACCTTGTTATCAGAGCTCACTTGGATCACGTTGTGAGGCTAAGTTCTTATCTGGTGACTTGTTTAAATGGATTGGTGAACTAAACGTAAATTTTTAAAGTTCCTGATTCCTCTGACTTTCTTTGCTCGACCCACCATGGTGGGTGATGCCCAAGCCAAAGTCAACAAGGCTGTCACCATCAAAAACTCTACGACAATGTGATCCTTGTCCTCGACGATGTGGTTAGGTAGTGCACTCGTGCAAGGGGCACCCGGTTCATGATCGTTCCCAACAACCTTACATTCATAATTGAGCCGATCAATGTCCAACCCCCCAAGCCACAACTGCTTTGTCACTCTTTACCATCCCTATTTGCAAAAGTATTCCACACTAGAGATGTGGGTAGAATTCACAATAGATTCGAGATTCGCTCCGTTTTGTTTTGTAACGCCTAGTTAGTAAATTTGTGAGACGGAGATCCACACAAGGAAGGAAGTCGGGAAATTTATAAAGGATTATGAGTTTAGGATTAATGGGGCGCTCTACTTTGGATGTGAATAGTTTTCCAAATTTTTCTTTGAGGACAAGGGAAGTTTTGAAGGGTGGGGGAATGATAAAGACAACGCTAATACTGCGACCACTCTATACGAATTAACTGCCCGTGTAGTTTCAGTGGTGTGCTCGTATTGGGTTGTTATACGTGATGTGGCCATGTGCACGTATAGTATTGCACAAGACATCTTCTACCCCTATGGCTCTTATTATATTTATTTTTCTTATCGTATTAGAAATCTTTCCTTCTTATTATTTTTTTTTAATTAATTCATATTAGGATATTTTAGTATTTTATTTTAGTTTTCTAATTGTATTTGGTTTTCAATTTCTAGTTACTAGCTTGCCTATAAATAAATCTTGTATTTGAAAATATTCAGATATTGAATTTGACTTTTATCAATTATAAACTCTCATATTCAATGTTTATTCTTATTTCGACTTTTTCCAATTTAATACTTGAATTGCTTGGGCTAGGGTTTGGGTAAAATTTCTTTATTAATTTCTAGATTGTTATTGGATCCTAATCAAGGTCTTCAACAATGTTTGAGTGTCCATGCCTAAAAAACATAATGCCTTTACTTGAAAAAGACTTTTATTGTGCTTGAATATAGTTCATAGTACCTATGTGTCAATCATTCGGATTATGCATGAATTGATTGATGCCACTAATTGCATATGAAATATTAGATTTAGTGTGAGTTAGTGTGGTCCAGCGCTCGCCCTAGCACTTAAACGCATGAAGAGTGCCGTACTAAGGATGCCCGTCTCAAGGTGCAGCACCTTCGGTGAAGCGCGTGCCTTGTCGTGCTTCATGTGCCTTTGTCAACGCAAGAAACACAATCCTTGCTTGCATATGTGATATTAAAAAAAATATGAAGGAGGTAATTGACGACAGCTAAAAGATCACGTGGCGCATTGGCCAGATGATCTCTTCCTTTGGTTCCCTCCATTGATGCAACCTTTGCTCAACGATGACGGAAGACCTTGGTGATGGAAGACCTCTACGACGATCAACGTACGATGGAAGACCTCATGACAACCTCAACCTTAGCGATGACCTCGGGGACAACCTTAACGATGATGACCTTGACAATGATGACCTCGGCCGACCAGAGGATCTTTTCCTCCATCGATGCAACCTTTGCTCTCATTTCATAGCTTTTCTTCGGCTAACGACGCCAAGTGCTCCCGTTCTCAACGGCAGATATTAAACTTTGTGGTCTGTAAGATATTCTTATATTAATAATAAAATTATTTCATTATTTTTTCTCTCAATCTCTCAATGACCCAATTCTTGAGTACTGGATGTTATACATCTGTGATATTAAATAATAAAGTGTGTTTATTTCAAATAGTGTGAATATGTGATGTGGATGTTGAAAGTCAAGGCGATGTACTTCATCATCATGCCATTCTATTTCTTCAATAAAATGCGATTTGCTTCACTAAAGTGAGTGTTTTTTAACTTTGCGCTTAAAGTGATAGGATATCCTTTGCACCTTAAGTATGCCTAGTGCTTTAAACAACCTTAGTATGTCAAATAAATCAATTTTCACTAGCCTATGATATTTTCCTTGTTTGTGGGAACCTAATCGGAATAAATAGTTAGATCATTGTTCACCTCAATAAGAGTATTTGTAGGTTACGTAGACTAAGTTAATGGTTTTTCAATTAGAAAGTCCATAACATACTTCCATTGAGAGAGAAAAAATTCTATGCTTGGACAGAAATGCTTCAATGCCGATGAAGAGTATTTTAGAGTGTTCAAGTCCTTCATCATAAACTCCTTTGTCAAGTAACAATAAAGTTTTTTTATGTCAATTATGTTATTACCTATAATAATTGTGTCAATAATATAAACAAGAAACAAGATAATATCATTATATCTTTTTTCATAGAATAAAATTAATGATCGATCCCAGCTTACTCAAAATCATATGCCCGCATTGAGTGACTCAATCGACCAAATCAGAAGTTTCGGTGACTTTCAAATCATATAACACCTACTTCGGCTTTGCCTATATTTAGTGTAAAACTTGGAGGATGAATCATATCCCCTGTACTTCAATTAAATTATCATGGAGAAAGCATTTTTAAAATCGAATTGTAGCAATGATCAATCTATATTTGCTATAAAAGAGAATAAATAACTCTATTAGTACTTATCTTGGCCGTAAGGACCAATGTTTCTTAGTTGTCAAACCCATATCATTGTGTGTAACATTCGGCAACTAATACATTTTGAGTTTCTAATTTGGAGCTTTAACTTAGGTATGAATGAGCATGTTGTGTGCGTGAGTAGTTGTTTAGCTGGCACATTCATGTCTTTTATTGCCTTTTCAAAATTAGGTGGCTTAGCATGTTTATATATGCAGTAATACCAATTGTCAGCCTTCAAAGAGTTTTTCTGTATAATTTGTTTTTTCATATATTTTTTTTACGTGAAAATTTGTTGTTTTGTTTGATTTTTTTTTTTGTTTAGATGTGATGGCTGTCTAATGAAAATTACGTTATCATTGACTGCTTATGCTTTAGTCGTTATGAGTTATAGTTTCACATGATTTTTTCACTTTCTTTGTTGGTGGTCCATTCCTTTTACTTGAAAGCACTTCAATCACTACTGCTAATGTATTTGAAATATCCCAGTTAAGTACAATATGGGCAGAAACTGCAGATAATGCTAGATCAGCGGCACGGGCCATCGTTCTTGGTGGACTTTCTCAGAAGCATCATGGATTAGCTAATTTCTGGGTTGCTGACCGAATTGATGTACAACATTCACTCCTGCTATCTAAAAGTGCATTGTTTAAATAATAAGTATCAAGTTAGCATTATTAATGTATTGATTTATTAAAAGTTTAAATGATGTCAATAATGATTGATTTCTTGCTTCTGCAAAAGTTGGCCTTCACATTTTTTTTTTCAAAATAATGAGGTGGACTTCAAATTGCAGAAAGTTGAAAATTGAAATTTAAGGTTTTGGTTTTGTGCAGCCAACTTTAAAAGTCTTGGGACCTAGGGATTTTTTTTTTAGGTGTATATTACATGTAATGCCTTTACGATGTCCTAGTTACAAGTAGATGGCGGGAGTATATTAAAATTTATTATATATTGAAATTGAAAAAATTAAAAGAAACGCAGCTATTGTAAATCATGGGTATGATTGTTCATCTGACACTGTTCAATTTTCAGGAAATTGATTTGGAGGCCCGCAGAGTTTTAGAGATGTGTTATGGGCAAGCCAAAGAGGTATTCTTGATTGTGTGGAACTCTTTTTAGTTGGCTACTTAGTTCTTTTTCATGTGTATAAATTTTCCCCCAACAGGTCTTGCGGCAGAACCGAAAGCTCATGAATGCTGTGGTAGATGAACTTGTCTGCAAAAAAAGTCTGACCAAAAAAGAATTTTTTCACCTTGTTGATGTGTATGGTTCCCTTAAACCAAGCCCTAGTAGCATTCTAGATATTAGGGTCACTAAGCATCAAGAGTTCCGAAAATTGATGACAAAACAGGGGATAACTGCCCTCAGGAGCAATGTATGAAAAACTTGTCCAGCTGACCTTGTGCCCGGAACCTACATTTATGACATCAGTTTGTTTTGTTTTATGGGTAAGTGCACTCTTTCTATCCATGCGGACATTTTATTTGTAGTACTGGATCTTGACAACTTTGTCAAAAACTAGAAAAGGGCATATGCCTTATAAGAATGAATAAACTATAGACGGATGCATGTTGGAAAGGTAAATAACATAATAATGTTTCACATAATATTACAGACTTTCACACAATCCATACATATAGTATTACAAGAACCAAATATGGTATACATTAATATTTACGTTTCAACGCTTCCTCTCAAGTTGGAGCATATATGTCAGATAGCTCTAACTTGTTATAAAATTGACGTATATGATTATCCCTCAAGGGTTTGGTAAAGAGATCAATGAGTTGTATTCGGTTTGGATGTGCATGAGCTTAGTTACATTGTTATGTACTTTCTAATGGACAAAATGACAGTCAGCTTTAATATGTTTCGTCATTTCATGTAACACCGGATTAGATGTAATGTAAATAACTGACTGACTATCATAATGTAACATTGAGGAATGTGAAAAAGGTAAGCCAATTTTAGACAATAACATTGTTAACCATGTTAGTTTACTTGCTACATGTGTCATTGCTTTGTACTTGGCCTCGGTTAGATCTCGATATAACATGTTTTTTACTCTTCCATATGACAAGATTTCCACCAAGAAACACGCAATAACCAGTAATGGACCGTCTATCGATTGAACAGTTGGCTGTTGGCCCAATCAGCATTAGAATAACCATGAATATTGAGGTTACCCTATTTTGTTAATAGAAGACCTCGTGTCCCTTTCAAGTACTTGACAATTCATAATGTTGCATTCTAATGGGTAGTGCGAGGAGCACTCATAAATTGGCTCACGGTACTTACATCAAAGGAAATATCCGGTCTAGTAATGGTCAAATAGTTTAATTTTCCAACTAATTTTCGATATATAGCCGGATTATGTAACAAATTACCATGTTCTGAATCCAATCGGGCAGTAGGATTCATGGGTGAATCAGTAGGTTTGACTCTTGCATAGCCAACCTTCCATTTCTATTGCTTCACTTGCTAGTGATACACTCTTATAGTTATCGATGATTTCACCAAATATACATGGGTGATGTTCCTAAAATCAAAGGATCAAACCTTTGAACATCTAGTAGTTCTCTTTAACTGGATAAACAATTCACAAGGATTGAGCATCAAATGCATCAGGAGTGATCATGGTACGGAATTTGAGATTTCAGATATGAGATCATATTGTTCTGAACAGAGCATTCAGCACGACTTCTTTGCGCCCAGAACTCCACAACAAAATCAGGTTGCTGAGCGAAGAATCGCACGTTAGTTGAAGCTAGTAGATCAATGTTAGCAGGGGTAAAGCTTCATCTCAGTCTATGGGCTGAAGTTGTATCCACTGCATGCTATGTTCAAAACAGAACTTTAATCAACAAGTTTACCATGAAAATACCCTACGAGAAGTGGAGAGGAAGAAAGCCATCAATCTCCCATCTCAAAGCTTTTGGGTGTGCTTGTTACGTGCTTAACAATGGTAAAGAACCCCGGAGTAAATTTGAGCCAAAATCTAATGATGGGGTCTTTGTTGGATACTCGTTAACTAGCAAGGCTTATCGTATTTTCAACAGAAATCTTTTGAAAGTTGAAGAATCTATCCATGTTACTTTTAATGAAGCTAATCTAGATTGGTCGAGAATAGGATCTTCAAGTTCTAATGTGTAGGGTCAGACAAACACAACCGACTACTCACAATTCATGAATGTTTCTGTCACTCTTACTGACCAACCTACTAGCACCAGTGGAGCAAGAAGAAATGCTACTGATGATGCTTCTGATGATACGAACTCAAAACTTCCATTTCACTCCGGACCAGTTAACACGAACATCCCAAACACCGGAGAACCTTCTAGTCCTTCCAGACTAGCCAATATTGAAAGTCTTAGTGCTGAAGAACCTCAAGGTACTTTCGGACCTAAAAATACGAAAATGTCTGGCTCCGGAGAAACTTAACCAACGGATGTATCTAAACCACCAAATTTGGCAGATCTCCAAATCGTTGCTTATTCACCACCACAAGCGTAGAACTTCAGGTAGACTCAAAGCTAGTCATCTGATCAAGTGATTGGTGATCCAACTGTTGGAGTAAGAACAAGGGCAGCCACCTCAAACATTCGCTTGTACTCATGCTTTTTATCACAAGTAGAGGCAAAAGTGGTGGATGAAGCCCTTAAAGATTCAAACTGGATAGAGGCTATGCAAGAAGAGCTAAA